>JAYGXS010000001.1:9477532-9505612 GCA_036362985.1 Ligula intestinalis | reverse complement strand
TCATTCATACGTACCACGTGTCCGCTCCAGCGCAGTTGTATCTGCTTGAGCATGGCCTGGATGCTGAGAACTCCCGTTCTCTCCAGGATTTCCGTGTCCGGAATCCTCTCCTGCCACTTCACCTTCAATATGCGGCGTAGGCAGCTGATGTGAAAATGGTTCAGCTTCCGCGCTTGGCTAGCATAGACAGTCCAAGTCTCCGCTCCGTACAAGTGTTGACAGCACAACAGCCTTGTACATCTTCAATTTCGTTGACAGTTGAAGACCATGACGATTCCAGACAGAGGCTTGTAGCCGACCGAAGGCTTGACTGGCTTTGGATATTCTACGGGCGATCTCGGCGTCTATTTTAGTGTTGCGGGAAAGCGTACTGCCGAGGTAGGTGAAATTGTCCACGTTCTGCAGTACGGCTCCATCGACGTTGATGCGTGCGGGGTTGAGGCCAGCACCTGGCGGCGGTTGATGCAAAACCACCATCTTGTCCGTGTTGATGGTGAGGCCAAAGTTGGCACAACCTGCTGCAAAGAGGTCCATGCTCCTTTGCATGTCTGCTTCGGTGGTGGTGTTGAGAGCGCAGTCGTCCGCAAACAGCAGATCATGAACTGTGGTTGTGGAGACGCGCGTGGGGGCCTGCATCCGACGAATGTTGAGGAGGTTTCCGTCCATTCTGTAGTTGAGGGGGATTCCGGGACGCTCGTCACGGTAGGCATCCATCAGCATGGCGGACAACGTGAGACTGAAGAGGTTGTTGCCAGGACACAGCCCTGCTTCACTCCAACTCACCCACAACTTCTTCCACTCCCACCGACACATTACCGCCCGCACCAATTTCCACACCTGAACCCCCCACCAGCTCTGAGGGCCTGATATTCCCTCACTGCAATCGAACATTCACCTCACGCATCGGTCTCATCGGTCACTTGCGATTCCATCGCACAGAGACAGGTGAACTAGTGCCTGTAGCACCAACACACAGACGAGACCGCCGCCTGCACTGCCCATACTGCCCCCGATCATTCGCTCATTGCATGGGCCTACTAGGTCACATGCGCATTCACGACAGCGGCATTGACCGTGATGTCGGCACACCCAGCACGTCACACACCCCACCACCGGCCTCAGCCACACTCACTAGTCGCCTCGCGTCACGATTGCTCGTCAAGTTTGTCGGGAACACAGGTGAGTGCCTCCTCCCTCAGGTAAGTGGAGGTCGTTCTTGCTGAATTCGTCGAATACTGTCTTGCCTTTTGCTACTCACAATAGCTCCGGTTTAGAATTAATAAGCTTGGTTTAGTGGCAGTATCGCTCCTCACAGGACATGTATGTTGTCACCCAACTTAGTGTCGGACTCCTGGCAATAGCCGTACTGGGTACCGTGTCCTTTCCTGAGGTACTCTGCTGTTTTCTGTACTGAACTGAGCCGCCAACTTAGCACTGGCATACTCGCGTTAAGTGCAGCCGTTTGCTATCAAATCCCAGGCGAATAAGCACGCTGTCGGACGTCCCCGACAGCTCGCCTCTCATATGATGGCATGGGAAATCAGAAAATCGTTTTGAATGAAGTTACATCGATAGTTCGCGCCATGGGCTTATGAGATAGGGGGGGGGGGGGGGGGGGCGGCTAAACATAGTGACTCATGGTTTCCTGGTTCAGGGGGTAACGCCAACTGGACTGAATCGTACTGAAGCGCCGTTAGAGTGCACGCGCACTGAAAAGATTAACAACTTCACACCTCTCTAACATACGGTATTTATATTACTCGCTTCATTACCGCACTCACACTCAGAACAGCTGCGCCTAAAGTTGTCTTCAGCACAAACGACAGCCTCAGTAGTTACTGAAGATTCTCTGCTGCAAGGTAAGTTGAGATTTCGCTCTCATTGTTCTTTTCTATACTTGATTTCCTCCCCTTTATCTCGGCCTTTCTGCGGTCCCCCCCTCGCCTCCTCTCCCTATTGCCCTCTTTCCCTTTTTCTATTGTTCCCCTTAGGCCTTTCCCCTCCTCCTTGTTCCTCTTTTTCTTCTACCTCATCTTCCTTCTACTCTTCTTCTTCTTCTTCTTCTTCTTCTTCTTCTTCTTCTTCTTCTTCTTCTTCTTCTTCTATGCACGTCCAAAATTGCAAAGATCACCAATTGTCTCTTGCTCTCCTTTCAGCCCCGCAGAAGGACGCAAACCGACGACGAAGCATGGGTAATGCCTTTCAGTCGTTGACTGCCTGGTTACCCCTCTCAGGAGGGTGTTGGCCCAGGCTTCATGCAGGGCTGCTCTCACCCTTCTGAGATCCAATTGTCTGTATGCACATGCAATGCCAGTCTTCAGACAACCACGGTCCCTGCGGCCTGGAAGGCGCTGGCGCTTTCTCTCACTTCTGATTCCCTGTTGGTGACTGCGCTCGCGCTCCGACTGGGTTTCAGGCCCCACTGCGGGTGCCCGAAAGGCTAGGCGGTCACTATGCGGTGGGGGAGAGAGTGAGGTCAACCTCGGCACCTTTCTTCCCTCACTATAATAAATCTGAATGCGTCTGAATCTATCACGGTGCGCTAAAAGCCGTGGCTTGGAGGGTCTGCCAACTGATGGGAAAACTCGGGCCCCCACGTAGCTGCTCCTTCTGTACGCGTGTGTCTGTGTGTGCGTACGGGAGGAGAGGGAGGACTGAGAGTCAGGCTGCAATAGCTCCCTCTTAATGTGGCCTTTATGGCGCTCCCGCGCAGTCGGGAGCATACCTAGCGAGATGGCTGTGTCAAGTGTGCGCGTGCTGAGTGTTTATCGCGCCAGCCGTCTACACCCTTCCTCATCCCCGGTCTTATTGACTTTGTCTTTACACCGGATACGGAGGTGGGAGTGGCGAGCGAGTGGGTAGATTCTGCGCAAGTCTGCCTAAACTCCTGTTGTCTCTCGCGCCAGTTCTCTGCGTTGCTCCTGCTAGCAGTCGCTTTCGTGTTGCTTGCTCAGCTTGCCTCTGTGTATGCTGCGGCCTGTTGGAGCGCGTGGTGCCCATCGTCGAAATCGACGGGGGAACTGTCGTGTGTGTGTGTGTGTGTGTGTGTGTTCGACCATATTGTTCGATAAAGTCCAAGCGCACAAACAGGTTGGTACAGAAGGTGACGGTCCCAGGTGTTAGCTTTAAAGTTTTAGAGGACGTAGTTAGCGCCAACCATACTCTTCACCTTCTCCCGGAGTCTCGAAGACTAAACGGGATCCGGCGTAGGCTGCTTTAACCAATGCAAGCCAAAACACCACCTAACTTAGTCTTAAGTGACAGTAGACTTTGCGCGGCTACTACTGTACACTAGACACCGTTGATTATGCCATATTTCGACATATGCGAAAGGCTAATACTCTTTCGCTAGTCGAAATTGTCTCCAGTTGTGATACTGATTATCGTGTAGTGTACTCTGAAGTCATTTCAGTCAGGATAGGAGGCCGGCTTATTAAGGAGCTTCGTTTCGACTCCTAGAAAAACGTATATATTGTAAAAACTGGCTACTTAAGTAGTATGCCTCTTTATAATTGATTTGTACTGCCTTTATAAATTCAAATATATTTTATGGAAAACATGCACGAAAAATTAATTCAGGTACTTCTTTGATAGCAAATTACGCGTTCCTTAAATTTTATTCTCATAGAAAGGGTAGGTTTTGGTTTTAAAAAAGTTGCCCATTTACTGAACAATTTTCTAAACGAATGAATGCTTCACTCAAATTCAAGGTTTAAAATCTGCGCACTGTGTGCATCCTGCTTAAGGAAATGTGCATTTTTGCCTAAAGTTTGAGGAAGACGTCACCCATTAGTCATCAAATACTGAAATAGATTCGGAATATATTTTAGGCAGTATAGGCAGCACTAATAAATTGATGGATACGATTTATTATGGATGAAGACCTAAAAATCGTAAAAAAGCTCATAAATAGCAACTAATTTAAAACAGAAAGCTACCCTTTCTTTGAGTATAAAATTTAAAGAAGCCATAATTTTCTACCAAATGCCTACAACAAATAATTTTTTCGTTTATGTTTTCCATAAAATACATTTGAATTTATAAAGGCAGTCAAAATCAATTATAAAAAGGCATACTACTTAAGTAGTCCGTTTTTACAAAAGATACCTTCTGCTAGGAGTCGGAACGAAGCTCCTTAAAAAGCCGGCCTCCTATCCTGACTGAAATGACTTCAGAATACACTACACGATAATCAGTATCACACCTGGAGTCAATTCCGATTATCGAAAGAGTATTAGTCTTTCGCATATGTCGAAATATTGCATGGTCAACGGCGTCTACTGTACTATCTACCCTCACTCACCAATACTACGTATGAAGACAGGTCCAAAGAGGCCGAGACTGATATGGCTATTACTGACTATCAATGTAGCTGAGTCTAAGTAGTATCAGTCTCTTTAGGGCTAGAGCTCATATCCCCTTGGTCTCAACAAGGAGTGTGACTCTGCCAGTGTGTGCTTTTTAAGAGGTCGCATCCAGTATGACTCCCAGTCTGTGTGAGATAATAGTGATTAGCATTTGAATAGTAATAACACAGGTCCTACCATACCTTTATGGCGAGCAATTTGCTGTCAATAGATTACATTTAGGCCTACTAAAGTACGACAATACAGCATCAGGTAGGTATGGTAGCACAGTCTAAGTCATTGCAACAGGAATAGGGCAATATTAGTGATGCTGGTAGCATTAATTATAGTAGTGATGCGAGAAAATCAGGGCTTTCTTTGGTTTCCGCCCTCTCAACTCTATCCATCGGGCCGTGTCATCTTAGTGGTTAACTGGACGTTGTCATGGCAGAGCCAAGATGACCAGAGGGGCGGAATCGAGCACAGGTGGCCGGAGCTAATAAGCCTGACTCAGTTCCCAGAGTTAAGATGACCAAGCGTGATCAAGCGTAGGCCGTTTTCTCCAATATAGGCCAGAAAAGCGCCTAATTAGTCTTAAGTGACAGTCGCCTCTTCCGCTGGTACTACCGAACAATCTACCCCTACTCACCCTCAGTAGGTGTCAAGATAGATTCAAGGAGACCGAGATTGATACTTCTACTATTCTTAAAGATACTTATTAGCGATTCACCTGAGTAGCATTAGGAGTAATACTGTCGCTGACGTTGAGTAAAAGGCAGCGCTGGGGCTCCTATCCCCTCGATATCGTGATGGCGTGTGACTCTGGGTCTATGCTAGCCCCAGTAATACATGTTTGAGGCTCGGAGCACATATGTGCTTTACCCTGGTTTCCACCTTCTCATATCTGTCCGCCAAGGACTGTGTCCAGGCTACTAACAGTTTGCCCGTCGGTTTCGTCGATGTCCACGGCGTGCCTCAGCAAGCTGAAGGCGACCGCGGCGACTTGCACTGCATCTACCTCTCTCCCTCTCTCTTTCTCTCTCCCCTCGCCCACCCACCCGCCAGTGGCCGTTGTCGTGGTAGATTCAAAAAGGCCAGAGGGGTGGGATCGAGCGCAGGTGGCTGAAGCTAATAAGCCTGACTCAGATCCCACTGCGTGGGAGTGCCTTAAAGTAGCAACACCTCCCCCCACCCCCGTCCCCCCACCCTTATGCTCGGTATTTTTTATGGGAGCGCAAGCCGACAAACGCCTGTCATGCTCTGGCGTGGGTGGGGGGTAGGGCAAAATCCGCACCTAAGCGTACCACCACCATCGCGATCCTTGCTCCACAGCAAACACCTGACATCAAGGGGTCCGGGGGAGGCAAATTGGGGCCTCCGTGTCACACACAGACACTACCTGGTCACGGCCTACAACTGACCAGGATTTTAACACATCAAAAGGATAGGGTCGGCTGTTTTTGGGTCCCAGCTCACAGGTCCTGTCCAGCCTGAAATAACGTATGGACAGTCTTACTTACCTACCGGACGTGAACGCTCGCCCGGGTGTCTTATTAATCAGCCCATATGAAGTTTAGGACACGCGTAAGCTCATATTCTCCCAGCTGTTATACTTATGGCAAAAATAGGATGCATGTCAGCTATTGATACAATTATAGCCGCCTCGTGATGGAGGCTCGAGTTAGAGCTCTACTGGCTAGTATGTTTGGCAGATTTGCTTCATTTGCGTTGACCCAATGGTGAAAAACTCGAGGCGTTCTCCGGGATATTAACCCGCGTAGTAGAGAAGACCTTTACCGGAAGCCAATACTTTAACTACTGAGCAACAAACGCTCTAATGGTAACATGGACGGACGAGTGTGTCCTCTAAGAGATTGGTGTACGCGTATCTACTCCTGTATGTCCCCGATCTAATACTGTCAAGACTGTGAGATCGTTGCTCAATGGTTAGGACGTTCGTCCTGACCGGAGATATCGCCAGCTCAAAACTCGGGTGTGGCAGCAATTTCAGTGACAACACCGGAGTTACGTATCACTAGCTGCTGACGCCTAATGAGGCAGAAATGACCATTCTAGTGTCCCATGTCTTTTTAGGTAATGGCCTTCTAATTCTAGGAATATATTACTAGAATATACTATCCGCTTGTCTTAGTAAGTATTATTACTGGAATTAGCACTCGCAGCAATGGCATATTACCTCTAGCAGCAGTATCCTAGCCCAAACTCAATAAAATGTGACGCAGCTTTTGGTGGACAGAGGTGAGAGAGAGGAAACCAAGGACAGCCCTGATATGCTACGGGCCTTAACCATGTATTTACGCGAAATAGCATAAACCCAGACTTACCCTGCTTGCTGAGATCGAGGAGATATGAGCCCCAGCAATGACTTTAATCAGCGACACCTCTGACAAATACTAAAGTCAGAAATACTACCAGGATTACTAACCCCCAGCTTCGCTCCTGCTTAGAAGTATTTGCCGTAGTAGAAACAGCAGTAACAGTAGTAGCAGTACCAGATTTGGTTTCCTTGCGTTTGCCTTGAAACCTACTGAAGGTAAGTGAAGGTTTCTAGTGCGCTAGTGTCCGCGCAAAGTCTATTGTTTCTTAACACTAAGGTAAGCGGTGTTTTCGGCTTGCATCGGAGAAAGCGGCCAACGCCGTATCCAATCTGGTCTTCTCGACCCATGGTGAAGGTCAAGAGTGTGGTTGGCGCCACCTACGTCTGCTATTACTTAAAACTACCCCCTGTAGCCAGTCACCATCACTGTACCAACCTCTTGGTGCATATGGTGGATTTAATCGAAATCGATGGTTGAACTATCATCCTCGACGTATGGAATCAACCAATTCTGATACAATAAGTTAAATGCCCCAGCAGGGTTTCCTAGGCGATTAATCTAGAATCCACGAAATGAATTATTTATATCTGCCAACAAAAACACCCAATAATTAAGCGAGACTGGTGCCATCAGCGAAAACCGCACATACATACATTTTGGGAGGAATTTTTTACTGAATATACAAAAACTGGCATGTATATGACTGTAAATGGCAATCCTATTCAAATTTACTCCTCACTGAATGGCTTGGCAACATGTTGTCACATGGAAACTGTGATTCCGGTGACGTCTCTATCAACGAAATTAAGCGAAGTCCTCCCTGCTTTAATCCACCGCATTTCTGATAATGCAGAAAACGTCATCATGCCTATGTCGCTGAACTTTATAAGTTAGTTGCATATGCCAATACTGCATGCTACCGCACCGTCATTTTTGTTCCTACCTCAGCATACCTTTTAAAAGTGTTTTTTAGGAGATTTTTATAGTGAAGTTTCTGCCCTTATTAACTTAACCCCTGCGATATAAACTTTGAAATGATGTTGCTAGGGGGAGGAAAGCTGAATGTAATGCCGGAAAACCTGATAAAAATTTACGAGAATAGAGTTGTAGGGCACCGTGAGTACACTCATAGCCGTCTTTTAGGTGGATATGTACCTGTCTTAGAAAACAATACCTATTCAGTATTGAATTATCGGAACCGTGGCTCACGCATTGATGGTCAATGGGTCTTTGGATTCTGTCAGGGTACCCGTGTTAGGACCTCCTGCATGCACGAGTGAGATGAAGCGAAGTTTATCCGTAGCACTGAATGCGAAGTAGAAGGAGATTCAAAAATAAATTCTGAGTAATGACCAGCTTTTCGGTGACTTAATCAGACTGGGTATTACTACAAAACCATCAATCACCAAGAAAAGTATGCTGATTCGACTCGAAGTGTGCACATTCTGTAAATCGAGAGGATTTGATTAGACAGAAATATACAGATTTCTAAGAAAACTTGCGGATTTCCAGAGAACGTACTCCAAGGGCACTTACATAAAAGTTATTGGAGCGTTTTGGAACCAAATGAAGCCACAATCGTAGCAATCCTAAATGATATTCAAGACGTATTTATTGCTATTTAGTTCGCATTAATTTTCACAAAGTGATTCTGATTCTTGACTAGTAGCTATCTGGCTCGGAATCTCGCTATAATAGCACTGAAATTTGCCTCTCAACGCAGAATCCCACAGGATTTAGCTAATGCATCGCTAAACACGCTGCTTTGTCCCGTAAGGGTGCATAACAAGCCCCCCCCCCATTGTGCGTTTTGACCTACAGAAAAGCAGCGCACAGATAAAATCACACTCGTTGTGCAAGTCGACGATAGCGAATAAGCTTATTAGATGAGTCGATGTAAAGTTCAGAAGCCATTCACTTGCGGCCATCCCAAGACGCTAGCTTTCTCTCGCTCTCTCTCTGCCTCTGAGTTTATTAGTTCTGCAGTCTGCTTCAAGACGTGCGGTCCCATTTAACACTCACGAGGCCGTGGGCTGACTCCCGGCGAAAACCGCGACTGCCCAGGCTTCTTTGTGGAGTTGCGAGCCTGCTCATTTTGTGCGCGGATGTCGGCCTTGTTCCAGGCACCTCTTCCCCCCTCCTCCCCGTCGGTCAGGTGAAAACCTAGCCTGTTCTGGTCTCTCTCGCTCTTCTCCCGTGTCGTTTGCGGGCAGAGTTTTATGGCCATCATGAGTCCAGTGTGGTGGGAGCTCCCTTCCTCCACCTCATCAATACTTATTACTGCTGCTTTGAGCTGCCGTGTGGACAACTGTCCCCCCCCCCGCCCCGCGTCAAGATCGGAAACGGCACACGCTGGGGTCCAGCTCCCGGGAGGAGAAGGTAGGAGGGGGGGGGGGGGACAGGACGGGCTCAGCGTGGGCGAGTGCATAAACACACCTGGGCTCAGGTTGCACCTGGAGGGGGGGGGCCACGGCGTTGGACAAGAGCACACGACCGCTGTTTTTAGTGGAGCAGGTGATTTTTGCGTACCCAGGCGGCGGTATATCTCACACCATACACACACGCGCACGCATAGGACAGGGAAGGGAGGGGGGGGGCTGGATGGACAGGTGGGTATTGGGCCCTTTAAAGTGCGGGGGGGAGGGAATGGGGGCAAGGAACTTGGGGATGGAATCGGAACGCGTACGAACCCGTTCTCCATTTCTCCCTCGCACGGGGTTCACACTCCAAACCGGGGTGCAGAGGTTGAGTGGGCCGGGGAGCTGGGGGGCGGGGGGGGGGACAAGTATGAGAACGAGTTCCGTGTTTATGTGTCGACTGACAGAAATGGGTGGGGTGGGGTTAGAATCAGTCTTTTAGAGAAACGGCACACTGCCTCAACAGGCGGGGACTGACGGACTGTTCGCGATAAGACAGGACCAGGAAGCTGCGTGGTGTGTGGAGGGGGGGGGAGATGTTTACTGTGGTGCCGTCCTTTGTTAGTCATAGTTGGGTAGAGTACGGAGGGGAAGGCGTGGGGTGGGGGGGGGGGGTCACTTCCGGAAGGCCGTTGCACGTGGACAGGTTTTTGCGCCTTGGATCTCTAGTGGTGTAGTTTTACCCCAACATGAATTTCTCTGGATCTCGGCAGTTGCACCGGAAATTGGCAAATTTATTGGTAGTTATTCCTTCATTATTGTAGTGCACGGACTGAGCACTGACAGCTGGGCCATGACTTGGGGCCCCGGAGCTCCTTATGACACTCCGTGCCCCACTGAACACACCCACAAGGTGATCCACCCAACAGACATGTACTTTTGTTCGCGCTCTCTTTATGTCCTGTCAGAACATATTAGTGGGCATAAATCACTTTCGTCACCAGGTGTGTGCAGGCGCTTGACGTGTGCGGACGGCCATTTTTATTGTTAGCCCTGGCTTTTATTACCGGGCTTTCTGGTGTAAAAACGCCGAAAACGCAAACTTTTTTGGCAGATGAGAAAGATGAAACTGATTTTCGATGTAGAGTGCAACTCTACATAAATAAGGAGTCCCAGTCTAGTGCGTATTTTGCCTTGAGAAGAAGGGATCTTGGTATTTTGAGTAGGGACCGGTAGGGGTGTCAAGATTAGTATCACGTTACTGAACATTCACCGACCGCTAACGGAACTCACTTTTCCCGCTCTGCCCTACCTTGGGCCTCATTTCTCGGGCCGGAAATACAATACTACTAGCTACTATGGCCGCCATCGGGACAAGCGAGTTCCGTTAGCGGTCGCGGAACTTTCATCAACGAGTGTCAATATTTCTCGAGCTACATCGGCAAGACAACGAGCTCGTGGTTCAATAGTTAGGGCTTTGGATTCGGATCAAAAGATCACGAGTTCGAGGCTCGAACAGGCCACCATTTGGGTCTGGGTATGGCTGGCTGACGAAGGCTAAGAAGCCAGAAATGGCGCTCCGGCCTCCAGGCAATACTGCCTATATTAGTATCATGGTTAATGTTTGGATTAGTATTTGTGTAAAAAGCCGTGGCTTGGAGAGTTGCCAACTGACGAGGTAACTAGGACCGCGCACTCAACACAGTATGTGCGTGTTGTTTTGTTGTGTGTGACTGATTGGCTGATTGAGAGTCGGACTGCTATGAGTCCTCCGAAATGTGGCCTTCGTGGTACTCCCACTCAGCTAGTATCTGAGCCGACCCTGCCCAAACTTTGCTATGGTATTCTGGTTGTGATGGCCCACAGTGCGTGGGTCAGCGCCCTCTCTCATCTCCGGTTTCCTTGACTTTGTCTTGACACCGGGCTGAGGTGAGGGGGGGGACAGGGAGTGAGTGATTTAGATGCAGAGCAAGTCACCATCCCTTCAGCACCCTCCTGTGGAGCACACGATAGGCCTCGTCGGAATCGACGGTTGAGATTCCATCTGCTAGTAAAATTTACTCTTCATGGAATTCAGCACAAGACGACCTGTGTTATACGCGCGTGATGATCCTATTCTCATATCTCGTTTGGGGGATCATCTAGACAATTATGGGCCAAGAAACCCATTCCTTTGACGCTTTGGGCAAAAGCAGAAAGTTTCACCTTTGTGCTACCGCACTAGTAGAAGAAGCCCTGGCAACGTAACACTAAGACGTAACCTTAGTCTCAACTTTAGCCCGGAACCCATTAGTTAACACGAACCCAAACCTTAACTGTAACCGCAGCTCTGATCTCAATCCTAATTTCTCGCCATGTCCTGTTTAGATGACCATACATCTCATCCTTGCCCACATTTTACAGTAAACTGAACCCAAAACACTAACCCCCTAACCAAACCCTAGCTCTAACCCCAACTCTGGCCTTGAACCTTATCTTAAACCCGACCTTAATCTTCACTTTAATACTCAATATAATTTTCTTGAAAACTGACACAAAGCCACATGCAATGTGCGTGGTTACTGTTGCTGCGGTTTGTTCTGGCGCCCAGATGAGACATCCTTACCGACTTGAGAAGTGTCATACGGCAACATTGAGAGGAAGTCTTTGTAGTCTAAATCGGATTGAGGTATTTCGGTAAGCTAAGCCATTAATCTACCCCCGTCTCCCCTTGGTAAGCGGAATTGTGCTAGAGAATGGTGGTGACATGTCACGATGAGGAATAATTAAAGATCAGTGGGACGAACTAACGACTGTTTTTTTTGTTCGCACAAAATGAACTTTGTTCACAAAGTATCTAAGCTTCGGCTTTACACACAGACATTATCCTGAGATTGAAAATGCTGATGTTACGGAGGGGGCACAAACCGGGAGAGCTATGGTTAGGAGTTCGATTGATTTAATGGCAAGGATGACCTGTATTACCGCCCAAACATAACACGGAAACGGGGACCACCCACTATACATGTAGTTTTGTGTCAGCTTCGAATAGAATTTAGCTTATGGTTAATGTAGGAGTTAGGATTAAGTTTAGGACTAGTTTTACGGTCGAAGGATATGCTATGTTTTGGTTTCTTTTCAGTGTAGGGTTTAGGCTCAAGGTAAGGCCAGGGGTAAGATTAAGATTACAGTTAAGTTTTACATTAGGGTTAAGACACATCAATGTTTACCCTTCCTGAAACGTATCGCAGGCCCACCTATTCTAAGTGTCCTGTAAATGTGGCCACATAAATCGCGTTCAAGAAGATTGACAACGGGCCGGTATTAAGACTTGGTACGAGAACGGCTTGTTCATCCGCCTAAGAGTTGCTCTCCGGGGCGATCTCACATATGTTGCGAAGACTGTGGCGTCCTGTTTTTTTTTCAGGGCGATGACAAGTATGACGCATTAACCAGGCTTACGCAGCAACCACTGAATCAACCACAATCGCATTTGCATAAGGGCGCTTTGATGATGCGTTGAGATGCACCACAGTGGACCGAAAGACAAGATTGATGAAGTACAGTAATTTCGAGCAGTGCTCAGGGCAGATGGTTGCCGGCAGCCTGTACATGTAAGGACGAGACAGGAGACCAAACGAACGTCTCGGAAGCCGTCAGTTGGCCCCTACTGGTGTCAGGGTTACACACGGACCGGAGGTGGCCATTAGGCGCCAAATGCTGGAATTTAACGGTTTGCTGACAGGCAAGAAACGTTTGCGGTTTTTTGTTGGAGCTGTTGAACTGCGAGAAAAGCAGCTAACTAGTTTAAGTGATTCACCGCGAATTATAAAAACTCTTTTTTTGAATATTTGGCAAATCTTAACTGTTTAGACCAACGCCTTTTAACGGAAATACATGTATTGACACAAAAATGCCGTCTTAGTTAGCTATTAACAAAAGCAATTGCTTGAAGGTAAGGTAGCATTTAGTTCCTTTGAACAGTGGATAATGTTTAGCCTGATAAAATTACTTAGAAGCATGGTCTACTTTTGAAAATGTATTTTTCGGAATGTGTTAGCAAATGCTTAAAATATCAAAAATTCCAGGTTTTCCGAAACAATCATATATCATTTCGCCATAACGTTTCATTTGATATCCAATGAAGTAAATTGCCTCTATTACTATTGCTACCACTGGTGCTGTTGCTCATTGCTTATTGTTACTGCTAGTATTAATAATTAAGTAGTAGTAATTCTGGTGGATTCGAGATGAGTGCTTAGGAAATCCTGCCTTGACAGTCACCTTACGTATCCGTACTGGTGGATTCCATACGAGCAGTAAGTTGGGCGGGTGAATCGAAATGAATGAATGAAATGAAATTCGCGGCTCACAGTGAGCCTCGTAGCTCAATGGTAGAGCGTTGGCTGCGCAAAAGCCTTCCCTGCTGTGGGGATTCGACTACCACCGAGGCCCTGCATTTTTCAAAATTGCGTCAACTGCATTAATACTATTGGTATTTGCTAATATTAACAATACCAATCTCAGTTGCTTCAACAAGAACAACTGCAAATGCTAACGAGACTGCAAATAATGATGCTTATGCTGATAAAAATCCTATAAGCATTCATTGATAAGCATTCACCGATCGCAAACGGAAATTGCTTCTTCCGTTCTGCCTTTAGACTAATTCCCGAATCCCATCAGCGGCCAAACAACGGCTAGGACTTTGCCTATCAGCCGCTATTACCACCGCTGCCACTGCGACTGAACTACTAATACTGTTATTACTGCTACTAATATTATTCAAAATCCACAAATACTTTCTGAACTCATCTTCTCACGTATGTTGGCAAACATAACCTTTCAGGAGCCCCAGGGCGGAAAGTTAGTTAGTAGCGCTTTGGTCTGGTCTGCCGTCATGTCTATATTTACGGATGATTCGGGGTTCTAAACGTTTGGGGCACCCGAAGGCTGCGATCAAGGAACCAATAGCGCCTTCGTAGTCGACACCAACTGCACATAGACATCTGTCATAGGGGCACAGCCGCAATAACACATGCCGTACCAGTCATAATTACCGACTTGCAAAGTAACATAAGGCATAACTGCATACCAATCAAAGGTAGAGTTATTTCAGAAACCCAGGCCGTGACTACTTCCCTGCCTGCCTTCTTGGCAGGTTCAGACGTGTCAGAGAACTGTGCTGATATGCCATGATGAGGGACTCATCAGGATCAGTGTGGCGAAGAAACGTCACGCCTTTTTAATCCTCTCAACCGCCGAGAGGTCACATGAGGCAGTACGTCTTGAACGTAGGTAACATTTATGGTCGCGCCACATGCCTCCCTGCGAGGTTTCTAGGCTGCAGTAAATTCCGCAGGGGGGAGGGAGGAGGGAGCAGTGACACCTGCAGCGAGCGATCACATAATTCAGGGTTCGTGCGAAACCCGCGCCGCCACGATACCTGTAATTTTGGCCGATCGCCGGGGGGACCCGGGAGAGGGAAGGGGGACGGAGGCGCATTTAGGGCTGGAGGAGAACTCGCGTGCAAATTAGGCGCGTCAAGGGCGTGCACGTATGTGTGCACACAAGGCGATAATGAACGGTGTGATAAAAATAGATCTACAAGGGGCAATTTGGGGTGCACGTGGGCGGCTCCTCACCGGGTACTGCAGTGTAGCATGAGGCAAAAATGCGACGACAACAAGACCACGTGCGCATCCCAGTGGCCGAGAGAGCCCTCGGGGGGCTGTCTGATGGAATCGAACGAGAGAAAATGCTGCGGCCACACAGAAGTTCGCACGACACTAAATGTGACAGGGTGTCAGCCATGTTCATGTGATCACTTACGTGAATTTGGGAATTTAGGGTTTGGCCAGCCAAGAGGAGCTAGTGGCTCGTACAGGGGGTTTGTACCTGGGCTGCTGAAATTTAACTTTGGCAACAGTAGCTTATGTAGCCCCACTCAGTAATCCCTACAACCTGCATGTTTTCCTACGAAAACGGTGATTATTGAGTTTTATGGGCGGGGAATTAGGACACGCAGTGGAATATACTTAAATAAATGCCAAATGCATTTTTATTTTACTGTATTTCGAAGTGTTGCTGATGTTTATCGGTAGATTTTCCTAATCTGTATTATTATTCAACTTACTGCGGAAAAACCTGATTATCCAATTGCAGGTTTCTTGAATTCCCCGAAAAATTGAAATGTTGGTTGGGAAGTTGTCTAATTCAACTTACCCGTGGTCCAACTCGTCGTTCTGGAGCTAGATTAGTATAGTCCGCTGCGCAAAGCGCCGCGCACACCTTTAATTTACATGCGGAACAACCTGTTCCCAGCGGCCGCGGGATGCAACTTTGACTACATTTTTTTCACTCAATGCTTACTTCTAAAAATTTCCTTCTGTACCTATTCTATCTCCTCACCCCACAAAACTCTATAACCACCGTTTTTGCCAGACAAAATTCTGGGACTAGGGTATGTGAATGGGGCTACATAAGATACTTTTGCTTGAACTTTAAGCTCCCTCCCTTTTCCTTAAAATCAACTCACTTACCCCCTGACTATATGGCACACTCCGACATCAAGCAAATAAGGAAGGCGAAGATACCTTCAAATGCGCGGGCTTTTTAAACTGAGCCGCCATTTTTCTTCCCTCCATTCGCATGTAAATTTTCTCATTCGTCTGTTGGCCTATCTCGTCCATAATAACCTGGTTGGGAGCCCTCTTTGTTTATTCGAACAACGACGAGGTCATCAGTGCAAAACGTTAGCGCCGTTCTGAAAGCAATCAAGTATGGCTTATATCTGATGAATTTGCTAAGGAAATTCATCCACGATGTTGACAATTGCAGTCATCGACGATTATGGATTGTTTTTGCTTCTCCGGTGTTGTGAGTTTGTGTAACTGATTTTATTCCTTGTAAATGGAGCACGCTTTTTGTTGACAATTTTGGAAATATATTTTCAGAATAAAGCGTCTTGCTTTCAAGTGCAGTCGTCCTGGGCAGGATAGTCAGAAGTTGGCTGAATCAGCAAAGTCCAGAGAAATAAGAAGAGTGACCACACCATCCAAAGTACAATTTCCGAAGTCAATCGTAAACTTCAGACTTTTAAACCACGACAGTAAATAGGAATCATTCAAAAAGGAATTCAAGAGGTAAGGAGGATTATAATAAGGTAAGGATGGCATTTATGGCCACCTAAATAAGACATGGAAACAGGAACCCTCCGCAGTACATACGGTTTTGCGTCAAATTCCAGTTAAATTACATTTAGGATTAAGAGTGGGGATAGGGTTAAGCTTATGGCAAGGTTTAAGGTGGATGTTATGGTCGGTATTGGGGTTACAATCAGGATTAAGCTAAGATTTAAGGTTTGAGTTCGTGTTATCTGTAGGATTTAAACTCAAGGTAAGGCGAGAGTTAAGGTTAAGGTTATCATGCACTTTTGTATTATGGTCAGGACAGGGAAATATTTACTTTTCCTTAAATTTACGACATGGCCACCGTTTTTAAGCAGACAGGGCGTTCCTGTTCCCGTTGCCTGCTTAGGAGGCCATAGAAATCATCATCCTTACCGAATATATTTTAGACTTGCCGAAACGGCTTCTATGTCCAACTAGCACTGCTGGTTACGGGTGAGTCAAGTGAGAAAACCAGCATTATTACGAGGAACACGCAGTCCCCTCGGCAACTAAAACAACCGCAGCCATTACTAGTGACTGCTTCCTCCTCCGACTTGAAGCAACCCCCCCTCCCCCCACAGCGTTCAACAACACTGGGTGCGAACTATAAGGAAAGGCAAGAATAGGAGTCGGCACCATAACCTCTCTGAGAGGATCGAGTGCGGGCTGTACGGGCCCAGTAACTGCCGCTTGGGGGCGTATGAAAAAAAGCAATAATAATCGAGCGTGGGCTATGCGGGTCGACAGTAGCATCTTACTAACCCTCCACACACGGGGCCGCCCGCTGGGGCCTGTGGAGCTGACGTCGTCGTCGCCCCCTACGAACGTTCGCGTGACCGGCCGCGGCGACCGACCGTCGATTGAGTTTGATCGGCCCACGCTGGTGGAGCGACGGGTGCGTGGGACGGCATGAGTTCGGCGGGGGGGGGGGGGGGGGATGGATCCAGGGAGGTCCGGGGGGGGGGGGGGGCGCCCGCGGGGGGGGGGGGGGGGGGGGAGGGAGCCATCTCCGCTCCCCACGCACGCCATCCACGTCCGATCAAAGACTTCTCTTCCTCTGCTGCAGGTGGCTGCCTATCGTATTGGTTATTGCGACGGTAGAGTACGCTCGTGGGGGGGGGGGGGGGGGGGGGGGTTTTTTTAAGTAAGGGGGGGGGGAGACTTTTGACAGGGTGCAGTTCTGACAGCGTGGTATCTTTACCGCTGTGCCTCTCATAACGACAGCTCCCCCGTCCCCCCGCCTCCCAAAGGTAAACGAGGACGATCTTAACGATGTGCGGGGCTTCCTTGCTATATGTGAAGCAGAAGTGCAGACTATTTGTACTTTTATTGATGACTGTAATTATGGAACATACGTTGAGAGCGTGGTAGAAGTATATGAAGTGAAAATGTGAAAGACAGTCCCAACTGACTTCAATAAAGTTGCGAAAACTCAGATACAGAAAATCAGTTTGCGAGCGTACGAAAGCTTCCGATCAATTCTCATCGGACCAGTACGATTATGCGGGAACGGGGTATAGAATAAAACACGCAGTGTGAATAATCGTCAGTTTTTCATACAAGTGAGTCGTGGGAATAGTGGTGAGGGGTCGATAAGAGAAAGCTAGTTACGCGTTTGGGAGGGTTTAATGGAGCCAGTCCGGGGGAAGGGGTGGGGAGACACAGAGAGACGAGTCGATAGCTGGGACAATACGTTTATTCGCCTGACGTTTCGACATCCATCGCGAATTCATCGTCAGAGACATTAGCAGAAAACAGTAGCAGAAACGGGTAATACATGCACATGAGTTTGCAGTATTTATAGGATACAGTCATCACTGCAAACATATAGCGACAATTAACTTTAATTGCCTTCTTGCGCGTGGATAGTTTGCTCGACGGCATGCGGGCTCTGGCCTGTTGAACTTTCATCACGGGCGGTGGACTCGGGTGTGATGATTGCTCGACCATCTGGCCCTCCGGTGTTGGCGTAAGATGGCGCGGTGGCCTGTCCGTACCCGAAGTGGCGACTTGCTTTGGCCCAATTGAGTCTGAGCATGGAATATGGATTGGGCAAATCGTTGCACTTGTTTATGGATTGGGGGCCCATGACCCATGACTCAAGTAGTTCTAGGTTCACCCGATTGTAATCTCTTGCGAGAATTTCGGCCTCATCAAATTTGAATGTGTGACCGGGTCACGTCGAATGAGCCGCAACTTGAGAATTGGCATCATTTCGCCGCACTGCTGCCAAGTGTTCGGCGATTCACGTCTTGAGAAGTCTGCCAGGTTCTCCGACAAAGTTGCTTTGCCCGCAACTGCACCAGATCCTGTAGATGACCCCAGATGTTTCATGCCGTGGCAGTGGGTCTTTCGGCTTCATTATCTGACACCTTATGATTGCGTCCGGCTTGTGCGCAACTCTAACTCCATGTGGTGCGAGAAGGCAGCCGACAGCCTCCGAGACGTTTTTGACGCACGGAATCGCTTGCAGTTGACCATGCCAGGCGCGGAGCTTGCAGAAGGTTATGTTGCGCACAAAAGACCGGCTTCCTCACCCTGATAGCAGTTGCTAACTGTTACTAGCACATGCTGAGCTGCCGGGACTTAGGGTAGTTTGGTAGAAGCTTATAAATCACCCAAAAGGATTTGTTCAGATTCACACGGTGTCCTAAATCCTCAATGCGCACAAGAATAGCGCTATTGATTCTCCGGACTTCAAATTTTCTCAGCCATGCCGGGATAAACACCGACTCATGCGACCAATATAACTTGCGGCGAAGGTTGTAGAAATAGTGCACCTCATATACCCCTAGTCCCAGCATTCCATCCTACGGTTATAGGGGCTTTGGGGTGGGGAACTAGGAAAGGCAGTGAAGAGTTTTTTAGAAGTAAGTTGAAAGTGGAAGATGTAGTTAAATTTGCTTGACACGGCCGCTGGGAGTAAGTTGTTCCGAATGTAATCTAACCCTAGAACGGTAAGTTTAACCTCAGGTAAGTTGAAGTAGACGACCCCCTAACCATCATTTCATTTTTTTTCAGGAATTTAAAGTAACCTGCATTTTGAGAATCAGTTTTTTCCGCCATAAATTAAACGATACTACAAATCCGTAAATTTTACAGATATAAATAAAAATTTTTTCGAAATACAACAAAATAAAAATGCATATTGCAGTTATTAAAGCATATTCTACTGCCTATCCTATTTCCATCCCAAAAACTGCCATAACCACCGCTTCCATAGGACAAAATGCTGAGTCTAGAGGTATATAAGGAGTACTACTTAAATTACTGTTTCCTAACCTGTTCCACAGGAGCAAGTAAGAGAGTACATGCAGATGGTGGTTTGAGCTGACAACTTATCATTGCCTTCCATGTGCAAGACCGGACTGACTGAGAATAATACCCTAACTCTGGCTGCGAAGGAGAAGGCTCCTGGCACGGCTTGGTCAAGTCGTCTTCTTAGCATTTTATCTGTCGCATCCCCACCAAAAAGTACCAGGGAATTTCGCAATTTGCTTCTGCAAACCGCCTATGCCATTAGGATACACTGAAGAATAGGCCAAGTGATGAATAAATTTGACGCGGCCAAGTGTGCCTAAAATACGTGAATACAGTTCAAGAATGGTGTAAGAAAAATGCTCAAACGACAAAAAATGAGAAGACTGCAGTGGCTAGTCTCGGCTTCAGCAACCAGCCATACTCAAACCCGTTTAATCGGACAATTTTAAGCCAGCCATTCCGCCAGGTTAGGAGCTATGAGCCCGCGTCTCATCAACAGAACTGACCTACTTTAGAGGGTTTGTTGGTCACTGACCTCAGAGTGGACCTTGCGTGCAGGTGCAGTGGCTAGCGGCACCCGTCCACCAACTGACTATTGTTCCTTACTGACCCCCGCCACATTCCACCCAGATCCTCCACAAAACAACGATGTCCGCTGACTATCCTCAGTTCGATAGGTGGGTAGGAGGGCAGGGACCACCTGGAAAACTCAGACAGTTAGCGTGCAAGCTCTGTAAATAAAAAACATGCTTATTTGAATCCCGGGTCATCTTGAGCTGGGGTTGGCTATAGTGAACTGACGAACCTGCGAGTCCCAGGAAGTAATTGAGAAAAAGATGACTCGACCCGGCCACAAATTCAAATTGGATGAGGCCGAAATTCTCGCAAGAGGTGACAATCGATTGAGCCGATAATTACTTGAGTAGTGGTTCATGGGCTCCCGAACCATCAACAAGTGCAACGATTTGCCCAATCCATATTCAATCCTGAGATTCAATTTGGCCAAAACAAGTTGCTGCTCGGGTAAAAGACAGGCCACCACATCATCTTATGCCGACACCACAAGGCCAGATGGTCATTGCTGACACAATGAATCAGCGCACAATCAAAGGCATTTATCGCATTTTTCTGTACGTTTAAAATTTAAGGCAGAACCCTGTGCACAGGCAAACGGTTTCTGCTACTCTTCCGTGAGTATATCTCTGATGATGAATCCGCGGCAGATTTCGAAACGTCAGGCGAATAAACATATTGTCCCAGCGATCGAGTCGTCTTCTTCTTCTTCTCAAACCATAAATAGTTATTAAGGTACCCACTGTATGTTTCTGTTATCCTTCCTGAATATGTTAGTCCACGTTAAACGTTCAGGTTGGAGGTGCCAATCAATGATTGCGAAAGTTCTGACTGATATCATACAGGGAAAAATGAATGAGAGAGAGAAGAAGGAAAGCACGCTTTTATTTTGCAGTAGATAACAATTTCAGCGAACCTCGTCAACAAACTCCGCGACCTCAGCCAGCTAGTGCAATCTTGATGATTAAATCTGCGGAGCCCACAAGGAGGGGCAGGTAAATGGTTTGACACGGACTCATCGCCACTGAAAGTAAAACCTAGCAATCGATAACGCGGAGTTAAAAGTACCAGAAGGCGAGATCTCACCCAACTCGGTCAATTTATTTTCACTGTATTTCAAACCTTTTCCTAAAACTTCTCAAAATGCGGAATTTTTGTGGGGTGATAGTCCGTTTAGTCCACCGAAGGTGATGTGGTGGTTCAACTTGAAGATTTGGTCAAGTTTGGAGCTGTCGATCAATGTTTAAGACAGTTCTGATCATTATCGTAAAAGAAGAAAAAATGATTGAGCGATAGGGAAAGAGAGAGGGCGCTCACCCTTAGTTTGAAATGGACAACATTTTCAGCGCGCTAATTCCTTGATAGCAACCTCAGCGACTCCAACCAGCCAGCCAGCCAGCTGATGCGATCGATATGATTAAATTGGCGGAACACAGAAAGAGGGGGAGGTAAATGGTTGGACAGAGACTCACTACCACAGCAAGTAAAAACTCCGCCCTATGGCAATCGATAATGCCGAATTCTAAGTGCCCGAAGACAAGACCTTATACAGCTTGGTCAATTGTCCTAAAACCTTTCGCAAGTGTGCATTTTTGACATGGTGATAATCCTTTCAGTCCACCACTGTCCCCAGAGGGAGAAAATGAGGCCCTGTGCTTGAATTAGTCTATTGTCATGTAGATTTAAACTGCGCCCACAACGCCTGCTAGCCCCCACCCATCTTGCTGGGGTGCCAAGCCGACCGAAGGTGAATGTGCACACGATCGCTGAAAAAACGCAACAGTTCACTGCACATAGCACACACCACTTCGTTTCCAGCCCCACAGATCTCCAGCTTCATTTAGAGGGGCGGAGTCTTGGGCCCCACATAATCGAAAGGGCCGTAGAAGCTGCCCTAAGTAGGACTTAGAGTCCTAGAGAAAATGGGGTTATGCAAACAACCACTGTTTTGGGCATCCTGGTAGTTTCAAAGTGCGTTTGATTGCTGATACTGCGAAGTTATCTGATGAATAGGGGGGACTCAGCTGGCCGGAGCCTGCCGGAAGAATAGTGAAGAGATTGGGCTGCGTAGTCGATGTAGCAACCGCGTCACACATGTGCTCACCTCCCACTTCACACAACCACACGCCCATGTGTTAAGGTACGTCCTGCCGCCCGCCAGAAGGACGCTGGCAAACTGCAGTCCAGAGTTGAGCGATGAGAGACCTCTTGCTTACTTTTTATCGCGAATACGCGTGTGACCGGATAAGTCCAGGCCTTGTGTGCTGTCTGTAGGGTGAAGTATTGTAAAGAAGACTTGGTTCATAAAAAGGTATGCCCGCATCTCCGAGTAGGACTACGTGATTTCCAACTGCCCTAGGACGTCCAGAGACAGAGACTAGATCGACCGACCGAACGCATACGCGCGTGGCCTGCAGTTTGAAATGATGTGTAGAAAATTCTGACTGTGCGGATTTGCCAATCATCAGGAAGTACGTCCGCGTGTCCGAAAAGGACTATACAAGGTCAAACTGCCCTGAAACATCTGAGGCAGGGTGACCAGTAGAGGCAGGAAGTAGGAGTGTTGGTTAGTTGCAGGTCCACTAGTCGCGCAAAGTTGGATCCCAAGGTGACCGACCGGGCCGATGCGTGATTGCGATGGTGGGCATGCAAACAGGATGGCGTCAAGTGGAGAGTCAAAAGTACGTCATGAGGATATTTATTTCTCGGGCAGACTGAAGGGGTTTGGGTGCTGTTGACAATGGTTAAATGCCAGTCTTATTATCCAAATGCTTTGAATTGTCCACCGGTCCTCCATCGACCTCGATGATGGTCTTTTTGTATTTTTGAGAGATGCATTAATTTTGTAAGCCATGTGTGAGAGGTCTGGCCGGTTTCATTTCGGGCAGAAGATCGAGGTCTTAACCATGTATCTGCATCTGCGGACGCCCACAGCCACTCCTCATGATTTTGAATATAGCAAAGCCATACCCTGAAATCCTGATATGAAGACAGCAGGAAAGATTGCCAATTTAATGCCCTCTATCATCTAAAAAGTTCAATATCTAGAACAAGAAACTTGAAAACTGAAGGATCTTGATATCAAACAGGGCACTCAGCTAGCTCCAGGTACACCAGTTAGACACGTAAGTGTGGCCGACGCTACCCACTGGAGATCCTGATGCGCCTGATAGTGCCCTTTTACAACCATTTCTTAACATACTACTGAAATGTAACAAGTAGACAGTAAAACGTAATCTATAACATTGGTCGAATAAAGTCATTAGGATGACTCGACGACAGCCAATATATTGCTAGGAATAAATTAGGACAGTGTCGTTTAACAGCTCATAAATATAATTATATTAATCCCGAAAACTACCGGCGAACTGTTGGATAAGTGTATGTTTACATGTAAACTAAAAAGCAGTATAACTAAAGTACCTAACCAAGAAATTATCTCCCTCAGCAATGGTCGTTAAAAGTATACCGCTTATGGAAACAGATACAAACGACTGAAGAGTTTGGGAACAAAATTCCAAAGTTCTGATTTTGTGCGTCCCGGCCAAGCAAACCCATTAGTCATGCTTTACTAGAGCATTATCCGATGCTTGAAATAGTTTAAACCACCTTTCTGTTGTCGAGTTTCATTGTATTTTTTTTCCAAAGGCGTTTCAGGGCAGTACTTGAAGAAGCTGTTTCCAACCGTCTCAGGGCTCACTAATGTGCACTGCACCATTTTTATTGGACTCTCAATGAACGATCTGCTCAAGCAAGACAAATATAATTGGAGTGGCATGAGCCATTGCCACAATCGGAATAAGAATGTTAACGCCTTCCTTAAGGGCGCATTTCGGACAAAAGCATTCAATCTAGAATTAGTACAGAGAAAACTAAGGGTAGAAGGTAAATGTAGGGTCCCAAACAGCACTCGAAAACAACATCCTTCTGTGCTATCTTGAAGACAAAATCGTTGCCAATTATGTTTCCTAGAGGTGAGGAAACATTAATGTAGTATGATTGACTAATTGCTACCTCTAGGTCGCACACTAGCACGTCTACTTATTTTGTTTCAGTAGGTTGAATACCGTAAGCTTGATTTCTGTGGTTCCCGTTTTCGAACACACGTACGCTAACATGCCACTTACAGGAATTGAATATCGTTGTGCCGTTTATACCAGTCGCTTCCTGCTGACGGATATTATCATACACACACTTGTCTCATCCATTCATGAGCACGTTCCCGACTGAGTGGGTGCAGCAACGGTGACTTGAGCGAGGATTAGTTTGAAGTAATAAGAGACTTGAGCTACAGCTAACGCACTTTTTCTTCTCTTATCTTCCATCGCCCACCTTGTTTCAATAGCAAGGCAATGTCAAGACGACCGGAGCATGGCTTGGGCGCAGTGGCTGACAAGCCAGAAAGCCTGTCTAGGCCTGCTACCTGCGACTTGATCCTTGCAACATGTGTCAGGCTACTGGAATGGCACCTCGGATCTCACATGGGTGGCAATGCTCTAAAGGCCACATTAAGAAGGAGCTAGTATAACTAGTCAACCAGCCAGCCGCTCCACTCCATACAGTGTGCTGACCAGGCAGTTCGAGTTTCCCGTCAGTTGGTAACATACCAGACCACGGCTTTTAATGCACTGTGGCAGCTTCAAGCACATCAGATTGTTTGAAGAGTGGAGAATGCGCTGAGCTGTCAACCTCACTTTCCCCCCCCCCCACCCCCAGCAGCAGGCCGAAACCGGCCATTGACCCAAAAACCAGTAGTTACTGAAATACTAACCCATATTATTAGTATCCCGGCAAAGACAGGGCACCGTAGTGTAGCTATTTCTGGCTTTTTGGCCGTCATCAGTTACGAGAAACCAACTCTATAGCAGCCGCTGAAATTGCTGCCACACTCGATTTTCGAACTCGCGTCTCGCCGGTCAGGGGCAGACGTCCTAACCATTACAATTAGTAGCCTTGCGAAAACACAAAATCGGTTGATCCGAACTCGCAGGCATCAATCCAGGATGGGCACATCCTGAAAGACAGATCAGTTTACAATCAAGCACAACCCATACCTTAACTGTGACACTAATCGTGATACCAACACTGCCTATTACCCTAATCTTTGTTTTACATTTAGTCCAAGCCGAGATATCACCGCCCAACTACGCCTTGAGTGAGTTCCCGAGGAAGAACACAATAAAAGAGCACAAAAGTGAAAGTTCAGAAGAGTTTTTGGCGAGCATACGTAGCTTTCGATAAATTCTCTTCGGGCCGTTACAATTATATACGGAGGGGTACAAAGTAACATGCTGGTAATTATCTCCGATCTTGGACATGCGAAACTCGCCTTATCATACGATATCGAAGTGGTTGGCAAATAAACTCAAACCCTTGCAGCAGCAGCTAGCGCCACACGGCTTTCAAGTTACGTTCAAATTTATTGACAGCGTCAAAGATATGAACTTAAACGGTATGAAGATGCTCTCCCTAGACGTCTTATCGCTGTTTACAAATGTCCCGGTCACAGAGACAGTAGACTACATCTGCGAATTGTTAGTGGCCAATCAGATAGAGGTCGGAATATCAGCTGCTGAATTAAAGGAACTACTACTAAAATGCACATTCAATGCACAGTTCCTTTTTGACAACCACCTATATAGACAACTAGACGGCGTTGCCATGGGCTCGCCTCTCGGACCTCTTTTGGCTAACATCTTCATGGGCAAGCTGGAGAAATGGCAACTCAGTGAGCAGCTCCATGAGTTAAAACACTTTGGTCGATATGTCGATGACATTTTCGCCCTCGCCCCAGCAGAAACCGACATAAATGCGCTTCTTAGTACTGATAATCAAGAATACCCCTCCATTAAGTTCACCTTGGAGGTGCAGACGGCATGTTCGCTTCCCTTCTTGGATGTCCTCTTAAGTCGAAGACCTGACGGTAGCGTCCGAATGAGCGTTTATCGTAAGAAAACGCGGCCCGGACATTACACAAACTTTAAAAGTTTTGTACTCATCCAACAGAAGCGTAACTTGATCCGCTGTTTACTGCAAAGAGCCAAAAAAATCTGTTCGGCAGACAGGATTGAAATGGAGCTCCAGAAACTCCAGGACCTTCTTCGGGAGAACGGGTATCCGGAAAGATTCGTAATGAAGAATATGATGGAGAAAGAACCAAAGCCTACTACACCCACTGTAGAAAAGAAGACCTTATTCCTTAAAGTTCTCTGTCAAGGGGACGCAGCAAGCGGACTTCTCAGCACACGTCTCAACCAAGCCGTAGCACGAACCTTCCCAGCAGCGTGCTTTCGTGTGTTATTCTCAACGAACCCGGTCCTGCACGGCGAAGGTAAAGATAGGCTGCCAACTCAGACCACCTTCATGTGCATATACTCATTCACTTGTTTCTGTATAGCAAGTTACATCGGTCGCACGAGTCGGTGCCTATCAAAAAGAATACGGGAGCACCTCCCGGCATGGCTGGCCAAAGGCGAAGACAGAAGCATCAATAGCTCTATCCTTGCTCACATGGTTGACTCCGGTTATCGTGTGAACCCCAGCGGAGCCTTTAAGGTAATTTACAAGGTCTCGCCAAACTACCCAAAGCCCCTGGGTCAGCGTTTGCTAGGAACAGCAGAAGCAGCCACGATCTGGTTGAGGAAGCTGGTACTGTGCGCGCAGAAGAACCTCCTGCAGGCCCCAAGCTTGGCTTGGCCAACGGTTACGTAACAACCTGCATCTTTCGCGCTTTCTACCGCTTCAACCCCCTCCCCTGTTCGGACTCAACAAACTCTCATCAGTTGATTACAGCCAACCCCACGCCCCCTCCCCCCTCCCCCATCCCCATGACTAATTTGCGTTTTGTGATAACATAATTACCAGCATGTCACTTTGTACCCCTCCCTATATAATTGTAACGGCCCGAAGATAATTTATCGAAAGCTACGTATGCTCGCCAAATACTCTTCTGAATTCTCTGATGGGAATTTTCGCAACTTTAAAAAAGAAAGCCTATTAGCGTACCTAGTACAACATATTTAGGGTTAACGAGCATGTGTATCGCCATGTCCATCGGATCCATTATATAATGCCCTCGAGCGAGTAGCGACTCGGTTGGCTTGTGGCTCATTCGGCTGGCTTGTAAGAGTCCTAGATTAGCCGCAGCTTTAAATTTGAAATTATTTATTGGTCGCCAGTTTACATGCGCCGCGTGCAGGCGGACTGATAGCCTGGCGTGAGCGTGACTCGCTGCCTGCTCGCGTGTCTGTTAGGACAGCTCCTAGCAACCTGAATTTTAATTGACTTTAGCACAAAAGCATTTCCTTGTAGGAGGGAGCATAGACAAGAATGACTTATAGTAAACAACTACTTTCAAAGGTTCGGTAGCCTGACTTTAAATTTTTTTCGTTAAATTCCACCAATAGGAGGATGAAGTTCCATTTTCGTTAAATTCTGCCTGCATAAGTTCAAATTTCCCTCGATTAGCCTTCGTATTCTACGCAAAAAAAGTTTGTGTTGACTAAATTTGATTGTATTTAGCACAGTAAAACAAACATAATCTTATTTAATTCTATATTTTTGGTCAATTCCGCCAAAATTACATATTCATTTACGCTCACTAGCCAAGAATGACATGTTTGACCACAACATACTTTAAACAGTTGGGTGGGGGGAATAGATATTTAGAGGGGCCCTACAAATCATTTATGCCAGAGCATAGAGGCCACCCCTACCGGTTCCTACTCAAAGGCCAAGTTTACTTCTTCTTCTTCTTCTTCTTCTTCTTCTTCTTCTTCATCTTCTTCTTCTTCTTCTTCTCCTTCTTCTTCTTCTTCTTCTTCTTCTTCTTCTTCTTCTTCTCCTTCTATTCTTCTTCTTCTTCTTCTTCTTCTTCTTCTTCTTCTTCTTTTTCTTCTTCTTCTTCTTCTTTTCTTTTTCTTTTTCTTCTTCTTCTTCTTCTTCTTCTTCTTCGTCTTCTTCTTCGTCTTCTTCTTATTCTTCTGATACTTCTTCTTCTTCTTCTTCTTCTTCTTCTTCTTCTTCTTCTTCGTCTTCTTCTTTTTCTTCTTCT
>JAYGXS010000001.1:9456423-9477252 GCA_036362985.1 Ligula intestinalis | reverse complement strand
CTTCTTCTCCTTCTTTTTCTTCTTCTTCTTCATCATCTTCTTCTTCTCCCCCTTCTTTTTTTCTTCTTCTTCTTCTTCTTCTTCTTCTTCTTTTTCTTCTTCTTCTTCTTCTTCTTCTTCTTTTTCTTTGTTTTCTTCTTCTCTTCGTCTTCTTTTTCTTCTTCTTCTTCTTCTCCTTCTTTTTCTTCTTCGTCTTCTTCTTCTTCTTCTTCTTCTTATTTTTCTTTGTTTTCTTCTTCTTCTTCGTCTTCTTTTTCTTCTTCTTCTTCTTCTTCTTCTTCTCAAGGCAAAATACGCACTCTGCATCACAAGTGGGCTTCACCCTTCGCCAGCAGAAGCGGTCTTCCTCGGTTAACCGAACAGATGGTCAAGGCATTATTAGAATTTAACTGAAGCGGAAACAAATCGGACACTTACTAAAAATGCTTGTCGTGTCATGTATCCGAGTTTTTAGACTAGAAATCCCGGTAGGTAACTTAAGGGCTAATAATACAAATGGGCATCCGCACACGTCGAACACCCGCACACGCCTGGGGACAAAGTGATTTATGACTACAAACAGGTCCTGACAGGACATAAAGAGAGCGCAAATAAAAGTACATCCCAGTTGGGTGGATAACCTTATGGGTGTGTTCAGCGGAAGAGGGGGGTCATAAGTAGCTCTGGGCTCCCGATTCCCGGCCAAGATGACTGCGCCCAGTTTAGGACATAGTCCTGGACGGTACTTTTCGTAGTCCATGCACTACAACAATAAAACCATAACTACCAATAAATTGGACAATTTCCTGTCCTTTAAACAATATTTCTACATACCCAGTACTGCTTACGAGGGCTAATTAATCTTGCACTTTAGCGACTTTCCAATGTGCAAAAGTGTGCCGTTCTCCACCTGCGTCTAACGAACTACCCTATACCTCACAGCATAAGGGCTTACTACCTGAATATCCCTCAATTTCCCGTAGAATTTTCGCAGATGGACCTCGGCATTTTGATACAGAGCAATCTGAAGCCATCGTTACAATTTGCCAAGGCTGCAACCAAAGTCACGGGAGTGCTGTACCCCATCAAAAGGTGTTTGTGGCTTTCGACGCTTTGGCAAAGTGTACGATACCCTCGTTTGACCGCATTTAGAATATGGTAAGACAATAGGTGAGAAGACCGGAGGTGGGGGAGCATGCAGAGAGGACGCCGGTGCCAACTCTAAGCGTGCCACCACGCTCAGAAGGGTCAGTTTCGTAAGATAAGCACGGAGTGACTAGCCGGGTGGCCCTTGCGACTACACAGACGAGGGGGTGGCAGCAACCACCGCCACCAAGCCGCCCGCAACTTTATTGGGCGCCACTAGCCGGTATTCACTCCTCTAGATCAGAGAGAGAGAAGATACAGTTAACCGGGCAACCAGGTACGCGGCCTGTAAACTCAGTGGGAGCGCAAGCCCATACACCGACAGGAAATCAGATCCAAGAAAACTGCCAGCGCACACCAGGCCGCTGGAACCGTGGTTTGTTACAACAGGACCCTGCATTAGCACATAATCCTTAAATATTAAAAGGGTGAGGGAACAGCCGTGAACTTAGCCTAGGCCATCACCCTTCAGTCATCGACTGAGAGGTACTCATCAGCCACTTCACACTCCGCAAACACTGAGGTGCCCATATACGCAGATAAACATCAACACACACGCACAAATGATAGTCCCATCATCAGGTTTTTAATCTCCAGAGAAATTAATTTCTGATCGCGGTATATATAGGTATATATGAGGTCTATAGGCGTAGACCGAAATTGTAAGTGTATATTCGTGTTGAAACTCGACAACCCCTGTGAAATATACACATGCTGCCATCAGACAGTCTTAAGTAGTATAAATTGACGTTGTAGCTTACCATACTAACAGGCTAGGTACTTGCTAAAAGGCCTAGACACGTGTTTCGCCGGTATTCTGCCGCTGCTCGACACAGCTGCTAGGGGTCCGGCTCATCAGTGGGTCCCCCACTTTCCCTATCTGCTTTCTGGTTGATATACCGGTTTATCAACCAGAAAGCAGAAAAGGAAATCTGGGCGACCCACTGATGAGCCGGAGCCCTCGCAGCTGTGTCAAGCAGCGGCAGAATACCGGCGAAACACGTGTCTAGGCCTTTTAGCAAGTACCTAGCCTGTTAGTATGGTAAGGTACAACGTCAGTTCTATCATCGTATCCTACGAGGTTCATCGTGGACCCAACAGCATGTTGACGCACGGACGAAGGATTGCGCAGAATTGAATTGATAATTATAGTAGACTTGCACTGTTTCTAATGCACTCTCTCCTCCTCTTTCGTCTGGGCCTGGTGTCATGAACAGGTCAAAGAGGATCGGAAGCGGGGGGTGGGTAGGACACAGGAGGCTGTCGTAGCCCGAGCCGCCCCTAGGCATGCCACGATACCTGTCTGGGATCTCAGCCGAGCCTAAGTGTCATAGAGGCCACATTAAGCTAGTGCAGTCTGACTTACAGTCCACAAGTCATCCGCTCCGCACAAGCACAAACTGGGCTAGCCACTGTGTCTCTTATATTTTCCCTGATGAAGGATCCGGGGAGGGGGATTTCGAAACGCCAGGCGAAAAAAATTATGGTTCCAGCGATCACACATCGGATTGCTTGTGAGGTACGACTTAGCGCAGGATGATAACTTTGAGCGCGTCAGATTGATTCATATTGTTTTGACCTTGAATCCACACATCTTGTCAACCTTGCCACCAGCATCCACATCCAAATCAGTATCCACATCTACGAAGACTTTCGTTGAAGGCGCGTCGACTTTGCTCAACACAAAAAGTTGTCCAACACAAGTTGGCTGCCCATAGCTGATGAGGGCCAATAGCCCGGAATAGCTATCCTGCGGTTTGCCTATCTTGCCGGAATACTAACAGAAAAAAAGATGTGTTACTGACACTTAGGTAGTAACATATTAATTATTAGTAGCTTTGCGAAATACAATCGGTTGGACCGAGTCTCGAAAGCATTAATCCAGGGTGGGCACATCCTGAGAGATAGATCGGTGTACAAACAAACAAAACAAGGTCTTTTTTGTAAATTGCAAGTACAGCAGGATTTATTGGTTTCATAAATTTTAGGAGCGCTCATCAGCTGCTACCGCTCATTGCCTAACATGAATGACGTAAGAGAAATGCAAAATTGAATTCATACAGAAAAATCAATGCAAATTGCAAACTATTACGTCATTCGTGTTATGCAAAGAGAGGTAGCAGCTGATGAGCGCTCCTAAAATTTATGAAACCAATAAATCCTGCTGTACTTGCAATTTGCACCTGGGAAACCTAGCCATCATAAAGAGCACGCTAGTCGTAAGAACGGGGGAAAAACGGAACCACACCCAAGGGCTATACAGTGGCATTTGACCCACGTTCAAAGGACAATGTTCCAAAAGCGGGTCCACTATGAATACGAAAGTTTTTACGCAGAGTGGTCGCTCGAAAGGTTAACCAACAAAGTTAAAGCTACTGCAATCTCTCCTCCTCCTACACCTGGGCCCAGTGGTATGACCAAGTTAGGAAGACCGGAGGCATGACAGGACGCAGGTTGCTGGCGCGGCGAGTGCCGACCCTAAGAGTGCCACCACACATGACTCGGATTCCACGCAGTGGATCTGCCACAAAAACACAATAAGAAGGAGCCATGGCGGTCTGACTTACAGTTTGTTATTCAGTCAATCTATACAAGCATACATTGGACTGAGTGTGAGATCCAAGTTTTTCCATCACCGCACCGTGATAACTTCGAGCATATCAGATTGTTTATAGTGAGAAAAATGCCCACTCTCCTTTCCAATGTCAAGGCCCCAGTCACCGCCCGAGCCGGTCAATGGACTGGCGTGGAGAATGAGCGCAGCTGCTAACATATCTAATTAATTACTCTACGCGTACTACGCACACGACCTACCCCCTCCAAACACAAGCACCAGGTTTTCGCAAAGAAAGGTGTTGAGCGCGTCAGATCTCGCAGGCGCGAGCGTGCCAGAGGTCACGTTATGTAAGAGGCACTGCAGCTCGACCCTCAGACTGCCGATCGGCCACTCCGCATTGTAGCGAATAGCTCCATACGAAGTGCACGTGCAAACGCTTGCTGTTTCCGGCCTCTGGAACAACCAATCACAGGTCAACTCACACAAGAACTCATGTGACCACTGCCAAGCAGGCATCACTTCAGATGCCATCCACTGGCTTGCGGTTATGTGGTCGTGTGACAGTAAATTTGCTGCTGCCTATTCTCCCGTTCCTTTTGTGCAGAATAAACGCTTTCTACCACTCTGGCCTCCCATGACTTCTTTTCTCCTAAGGAATTAGGCCTGAAGATCGCAGTTGCTAGGTTTAAACTTACTTCACCCACTCCGATATACCTCCGGCTGACTGCGAACTCTGAGTATAATTATTGGTTAGCGACCTCCAAAGCCACAGAGCTAAGCTCATCGTAGTAGTCTCAAGCTTGGATCACGCATGTAGCCTTAGAGCCACAGTGAGAAGGAGCCGACGGACACACCTATAAACATGCACAGAGCGGTTACCTTTCAAATGTTATTGGTCAGTCGAAAAATGCTGCCTTAAGAGGAGGAGGAAAGGGGCTTGTTTATGGCATTGAGATCAAAATGTTGAAAGAAAAGGACTTTTTAGTACACGAGCTGCTGAAATTTGTACTTTTATGTAGGCCACGCATGGGCAGTCAGTCCGCAGAATGGATGAAGTCTCTCTCTCTCTGTTTGTGTGCGATAAAAGTAGTGTATTCATTGATAGGGAAAAGAGATCGGCGATTGCGCCGTTTGTGTGCTCTGGGGGTTTTGGAGTTTTTTTTCCGCTAGAAATTTAAGGACTTATGTGGCTTCTGCCTCCCCCTTTGAGGTGAGAGGGGGATGGGGGGAGAAGGCGGGGGGGGGGGGGGGCCCCCTTGGAGGTGGGAGGGGGGAGGGGGGGAGAAGGGGGGGGGGGGGGTTAAGGGGCACTGGTGCGGGCTCTAGCGAACGTCAGTTGCAAACATGGTATTCCTCCTGTTTGTAGCACTTCTGGCATTCGATCTTGCAGCACCAATGGAATCGACAGAAACACTTCTCCTCGACCTCTCGCGTAAAGGTCCGATGGCCCCGGCCACAACACAGGACCTGACAGCGATCCTTTGTGTTGTCACGGAGAAGGCACTCACGACCGGTTGTGATCGTTTTGCCGGTGAGGGGGTTCACTGTGCAGTAGTTGGGGGAGTCATCGAGGTAAATGAGGTGGTCGGAGGTTACACGACGCAGGTGTCGGCTGGCCCTTCGGAGTTGGGTCCCGCGCTTATTGAATTTCACCTAGAGCGAACACATAGACAAGACACAGTGAAATTCATACGTAAAACGGTTAACTGCAATGTCTTTCGGTAGAAATTTACGGACATTTTGCCGTCAAATTTAAATTATTGAAGCCTCAAATAGGAAGTAGGAGGGATGGGGATGGTATAACAGAAGTGGTACAGAAGTACAACAGAAGTCCAGAATTAATAACCTCATTTTAACGATGTACCAAAGAAATCACACGTGAACTTATCAAATATATTGCGTGATGTAATCTATGAAAAGTTGCTGTAAATTCTGAAGTTTAATTTCGGTCAGAAGGGCTTACGTACGTGGGATTGTAATGGTGATTATCATCTAGCTTATGCTAAAAATCTATAAGTTCCACCCGACCAACGGCTTCTGAATACGCATCTTTTTGATCGTTTACAATGCCGTCTACTTTGATTGAGTGAAGGCAAAGGTAGCTGAAAGTTTGCACAGACAACAGTCGGTGAGGTTTTCCCGTTTCTCCTAACTGCATAGTTTTCCGATACCAAAGTAAACTTTGAACTTCCTTTAAAAATTCCGTTGAAAATACTGTTTCACTTTCAGGATGATTTGCTTACAGAATGGCATGTTATTTCTAGACGCGACGCCTCCTTAGGATAGACATGATAACAGGGCCATCGAATGCATAGGAATGAAAGAGATTAGCGGGCTGAAATCGCGCTGTTATTCTGACCTTCGACCTTGTAGCTTTGCTCGCGATAAAACAAAGCCTACTTTATTTAATTGAGTAGTTGTAAATATTTAATTCCAATGTAATATTTACAGCGTTCATCTCGCCGTGGACGGTGTCACCTGAACGTCTTGACTACCGATTACTGGCGCTCTCACCAGTCCCATCTCGATGGTTGACATCACTACTACTGCTGTTGCTACTACTGCCAGACAGTGATCGTTATAACGTGCCGGTCACGTCGTAGATAATCGATCGGCACCGAAGGCTTCCGATATCAACCACCAACCTATTCCTGCATCAAAACAGGATGACTACATAACAATTTTGCTTGTACTGACAAGATGGGAAGCCTCTGCCCGGGACCACTTACCTTTATGGCACCCTCGTATTTCTCGTGAAGGTGCTGACCAACTCGGGGGAAGGGAGAGAGCTGGGTCCAGCAGGTGCGGAGGCTACAGGAACCGGACATTCCATGACACTTGCAGGCCACCGTTGCAAGTTTGTAGACGGCCTAAACGGGGAAAATGGCGGGGAAGAGATATGCAGGAAAAACGATGAGAAGGAGGCGGGTTCGACGGCAGCGAAAGTTAAAATAACAAAAGTACCAGATTTTTTGGTTTTGCAGCAAATTTACTGAAATTGACGATAACATATAGAGGCGACCAGGTGGGTTTCGAGGAATGATATGAGATGAAGGATTTGCGATCCTTGGAAGAAGAATTTTAGCCTCCCTCGGATTCAGTACAGATAGTCTGCTGTCATTTTTAATTTCTTCGGAAAGTAATGCGTGATCTTGGAGTAGATCCTTCTGAACGAAGCTAAGGTTGATAAAATGCTCAAGGGATGTAGTCTTTACAGGCTATGGTTTTCTCTCTTATTCTAGTTGACAGCGGCCCTGCCAATAACTGATCAAACATTCGTATAAAGCAGTTAGCCAACGTCCTCGGGGGCCAGGCAAGATGAAATGCGTTCGACATCGTGTTACTTAGGCTAGCAGAAAAACAGAGGTTGCTCCCGAAACTCGTATTTCTTTTATTTCATCCGACCATCGGGACAAAACACATGTTCACAAGAGTCGCGGCCACAGCAGAGAAAACCTGATTAAAAATGTCAATTATAGTCCAACGGGTAGTTACTACGATCTGTGGAAATCTTATCAAGAGACTGGGATCATGCTCTCAACCCCTGAGTGGCTAAGGTTACACGGAAACTTCAGAAATCCCTCATCCTGTGTCGCTTAAAAAGCAACCCCCGGAGCGATAACTCACGACTATAAAGACATGAAGATTCACAAAGCGCCCCCTCTCCCTTTCTCTAGGACAGTCTTGTCACAAACCAAGGACATCATCTTAGAAGAGCGGCAGAGCAATGTAGTTTACGACCTGTCAGATGCAGTTTCCCTTTTATCAAACCAACGGGTCTACGTGTAGCGGAATGTCTCACTAAACATAAACAAACCATCAATTCATACTACCGTATGATCCCACCTTAACTTGAAAGTGGCCATCACCTTGGGGGCGCCAGTGACGTTGCCTTGAGAGCTGACGAGCAATCAAAAATTAGGTTCGCGAGGATTTGCTTTCCAGTGTCACCACCAGTAATCAACCTGTCAACATTAACGAGGTTACGAGGGTTAACGAGCATCTCCCCGGTCTTGTCACGGTCATATTCCACCCCGACTGGACGTTGACCCCAGAAGCCCCTCACCCCTGGCCCACCCCCTCATAACCCTAGCCTTCAAGATCACCATTCCTGCGTGCATTTTGGCACTATAAACTCGGAAGTTGTTAAACCACGAATGCAAATCTTAACATGAATAGCAAGATAATAAATTCTGAAGAAAAATTTAAATTCTGGCACAACCTTTGAAGCAGATATCCTACCGTCTGTTCATCAGAGCGAACATTAATTCATCAGGGACTTTGTTGCCATAAAATATTGCAGATGGAGAGTTCTTCCGAGTAACATCTTAAAGATATTGCGAATATCAGGGAGCCACTTGAAAGGTGTTATACACCTAGAGCAGGTGCACCATGTCACGAAATGTTAACCGAAATTCAAAATGTGTTCTCGATTGGAAAAAAAAATTGCTTAAGTAGAGTTGTAACACTGATAAGCGTACAGCCTCATTCCAAGATATTGCAGGCACGTCAAGATGCAGGTTTTTGAACGAGCTTCTTTCCCGTCGCCTCTAAAATGGCACTCTTTAAGACACGCTTACATAAGTAGTCTGCATTTTTAGCATTGATTTTCTACGTCTTTATAAATTCAAATATATTTTATAGAAACCATACAGAAGAATATTCTTGCCTGCACTCATTTGGTAGCAACTCACGTCCTTTAAAATTAGTAGATTTGGGTAAAGGATAGTTTTCGGTCTTAAAAAAGTTTTTAATCCTGCGATTTTTAGGACGGTCTAATGCCCATTTATAAAGCATCGTATCTGTCCCCTTCATCAGTGCTATCTATGAAATATACAGCTAAGTCCAAATCTAATGCGAAATTCGAAAAGTCCTAGATAAAGTCTTTCTCACATCTAAAATAAAGTTGTACTGCTCCCAGAAGGAATTTATACGAGATGTAGGTTGGAAACCCAGAATGCAAGTGTAATGACAGGTCGTGTTCAAAATTGTTTGTGAATTAAAAAAAGTTTCTTGAAGTCTTAATAGACCCTTCATTCAATTGTAAAATTTTGAAGAAGGTGTGATGTACTACCGAAGGCTCATTGATCGCTAACGGAACTCACCTGTCCCGCTCTGGCCTATGACTCACTCTCGAGCTCCGTCAACAGGCACACAGCGACTAATAGTATAAGCAGATAGCATTCCTGACAAAGAGAAGGGAGATTGGATGTGGCCATTTCTGCCTTATTAGCCGTCATCAGCCAGCCCTACCGAACCGCGAGAGGTGTAACACCCGCGGCTCGAACTCGTAACTTTTTGATCAGATGTCCATCGCTCCAACGCAAGATACCGAGCTCGTGGCTCAGTGATTAGAATGTATGACTTCTGATCAGCAGGGTGCGGGCTCGAACCTCCGGCAGGACTGATTACAGAGGCCCCAAAAGTCCCGTCGACTCATAATAAAAAACCACTCTTACATGTTCTGTAGACCGAATTTGATTTTTTTCGATAAATTCCACCAATATGAAGACGAATTTCCATTTCTAACAAACTTCGCCTACATAAGGTCAAATTTCCCTTAATTGGCATCCGTAGCCTGCGCAACAGATGTTCCTGCTGATCGAATTTCATTCTATTTAAGCATATTAAAACAAACATAATAACGTATTTTTGATCACTCCCGCCACAATTACATATTAATTTAAGGTCACTAGCCAATAATTAAATGTTTAACGACAAAATACGTTAAGCAGGGGGATAGATATGTAGAGAGGCCCTACAAATCGGTTTTGCCGAGCCTCCGATGGTGTACCAATCAGGGTTGGGCATGTCTAGCTGACGATCGCTAATGAGCGAGAAATGGCAGTCCCAGTCTCCCAGTCCCGGTCTCCCTTGTACCTACTGAAGCCAAAGAAGACAAAGCTACGGAGAATAGTCAAGCACAAGCTGCGCGGCTGACATACAGAACTCAATTCGCGGACCGCGAGAACATCCTCCCTGTCTCATCTGGGCATGGCAACCAGCGTCCCAGCCGCGCAGGTGCCCGCGTTCAGGAGACGAGGGAAAGCTCAGCTGCTTAATTACCCTCACCTTTTTCCTCCCCCTCCCTAATCTGACGATTATATAAACGCTGTAATTAATTGACCAATTTTATTCCCCATGTCATGTACTGGCCTGATGATGAATGACCAAAAAAGATCGTTTGCCAACACGAATTTTCAATCCCTTGTATTTTTCGGCAATGTTATCTGCAGAAAGAATACTGATATGCATGCCAGAACACAGCTGTTAAATTTATTTCAACAACACAACAAAGTGGGCTCAGGAAGGTAGCTTTGGTATAAATTATTTCATATTAGTATCATAAACCGTTTTAAACCCAAAGGATACCCTATATTTGAATAGAAAAATGGGAGAAGACGCGACTTGCCTTCAAATGAGTGTATGATTTCTATAAAATAGATTTGCATTTATAAGAGCATCGAAAATCGGTGAGACAAATGTATACTAAGTAAGCAGATTTTTTATATAGAGTGCCGGAGATTCGACTTCCTAACGTGACTTCAATATCTTGGGCCTAAGCTGGAGGAAAATAACGAATTTTAGAAGCTGGGTTAACATGAAGCGACACACAGTGGGTCTACTATAGTCCCAAAAATGTACTAACCAACCGTCCAACACGATTATTGTGCAGATTCATGAGTTTCCTCGCCAGACCGAGGGAGTTGCGTGGGAAGCTCTTCTCCTTCTCCCTGACATCGATAAAGGTCTTGGAAAAGCGGTAGGCGTAGTCAATGTTGTCACCGCATCCGCCCCAAATCCAGTCTCGGTGGAGTTGTTGCGGTCGTTCGGCCATGCTGCAACTGCAAGCGGACAGGCGGCCGGCCTTGCAGATTCTGGCCAGGGCATGCACCACACCGGCTGAGGAGATGGCATGTGCGAAGCCGGACTCTTTAGTACCTGTACAAGAAAGACATATCGATAAACTGCGGCTTGTCTGCACATCCCTCCTGGTGACAATATATTATGCGTAACATCACGGAAACCGAAAACCTCGGAATTCTGTAGTACGGACCAGTGGTAATAGGGTCTATATGGACGGGACAATACGGAGAAGGAGGAGAGAAAATAGAAGAGATAGCAGACAAGAATAGGAATTAGCAGATGCCATCTACAAAATCCCATGTGAAGCTTGCGGCACGGTATATTGTGGCCAAAAAGGAATATCCGTCTCAACACGCATCCACGCACACTAATTTGGAGTGAAGTGACGTGAGCATTTGTCCGAAGTGGCTATGCATTGTCTTGACACAGGACATGCCGTTGCATGGGACAAAACACGCATCGTCGGGGCTTGCCCCTCCAATAAAAGCCGAGAATTTCTTGAGGTCATGCACTCCGATGATTCAGGCATCAACCGGCGTATCGAGTAAGCTGGAGTGTACAAATACCTCAAAGAAAGGTTGAAGAGGCTGCAACCGACAAACATGGACCGACATGAACCGCAATTAGCGCCCACACCGGATGACCTGGACTGACCCCGGGCTGACTCAAATTACAGTTGCCAATTAGCCATTACGCTATTGCAACTGCTAATTATGTCCACCACGATGTGATGAAAATTGAAACTCTCAATTAGCTCCCACACCAGATGACTATGTAACTGCATCAGCACTTTGAAATTTTAACTGTTCTCTGCACAAGGCTGACTACGACCTGGGGATCCATTCTCGAAAATTTCCGAATAAATTTACTCATTTTCCCAAAGGACGCCTTTACTTGAAATCATATGATTATAAAAACCCGACATAAAGCAACGAAAAAGCGCAAGATAATTGAAAAAGCCAAACTGTGTTTAATGAATCGCAGGTTGACAGGCCGGTCTGTGACTAATAAATCTCTTTTAATTATTTTGAATTTTCGATTACGATGAGAATCAAACCCTCCTTGAAAAGAAGTGAATACTTTGCGATATTTAATGCTTTTAGCCAATTGCCTACAAATCTAGGTTGTGCTCTATATGTTTATGAAAACCTTCAAAATAAGATAAATAGAAATAAAATGTGTCTTATATCTCTAATAGGTCTGCTACTGCTCTCTGACTATGTCTCTGATGACGGATCTGGAAACGTCAGGCGAATAAAAGTATTGTCCCAGCGATCGAGTCGTCTTCTTTTTAAAATAAGTCCACCGTTATTGCAGAGTAAATAGTTGAAATTTATTGCTGTATACTAATTCGATTAGTTGTAGGCGGCGCATTAAACCCCACTATCATGTGCATTTGAGCAAGTGCGGTCATATTTCACTCCTCGTGCGTAAAGTGATCCCGACTTTACATTCCCAGAATAATCTTGAACCTGGTTAGACTTTTGCAGACCAAATTCGGAGACACAGACCCTGGCGGGTGAGCGCTTAGCAGTCACTTACAAGGCTCCCTCATCTCACTTTCTCTCTCTCGGGGCTCACTCTCGAACTCTGCCAGCGGCCACACGTCGGCTAGAAGCCTAGGCAGATAAACATTGCCGGCAAAGACATGGGAGGCGAGAATGGCTACCTCTGGCTTATTTGCCAATATCGGACAGCCAAACCCAATTCCAGACGGTGCACCACCCGAGGATCGAATTGGTAAGAGATTAAGCACATAGGTAGGGTAAAGGCATTAAACGGCAACAGTAGCTTATGTAGGCCCACTCATTTATCCATACTCCCTGCATGTTCTCCTACGGAAACGGTGGTTATAGGGTTTTATGGGGGGGAATTAGGACACTCGGTGGAATTATACCTTAATAAATGCTAAATGCATTTTTATTTTAATTTATTTAGAAGCGTTGTTGAGTTATAGCTGTAGATTTTCCCACTCTGTATTATCGTTGAACTTATTGTGGAAAAAACCCGATTATAAAATTGCAGGTGCCTTGAATTTCCAGAAAAATTGAAATGGTGGTTAGGAGGTCGTCTACTTCAACTTACCTAAGGTCCAACTCACCGTTCTAGAGTTATTTAAGTATAGTCCGCGGCACGAAGCGCCACGCACACCCCCGATTTACATGCGGAACAACTTACTCCGAACGGCTGCGGGAAGCAACTTCGGCTGCATTTTTTGTCCCTTTACATTTACTTCTACAAATTTCCTTCTCTGTCTGTACTATTTGTTCATGAGTGGGCCTACATAATCTGCTTTTGCTCACGGCTGCGGAAAGCAACTTCAACTGCATTTTTTTCACTTTAAACTTACTTCTTAAAAGTTCCTTCGCTGCCTATCCTATTTCGCCACCCCACAAAACTCTATAACCACCGTTTTTGCAGGACAAAATGCTGGAACCAGGGGTAGATGAGTAGGCCTACTTGAACTACGTTTGCCCTTTAGACTTACAGCCCTTAGGTCGCGGGGTCGAGCCTTGGTTTTGCACCACTAAGAGTTGGGTATGGCTGTCTGGTATGGGTTAATAATCCAGAGGTAGCCATTCCTGTCTCCCTTGTCATTGTCGGCAGCGTTTATTGAATCAAGACTTGCCCGCAGTTGCCCGTTTTAGGGATTTCGGCAAGCGTGATCCTGGCTGATTCGATAGGATATGCATATATGCACGCCTCCCTAGCAAATTGACGCTTTGACGACCCAGCCGAAAGGTCCTTGACAGTTTTATTTATGAAGCAAATATTTGGCCCTTTTCTAAAAATGAACGTGCAACATTTGCCTTATGAGATCGCCCGTTTTCCTACTGTCTTCTTCTTACAGCAGGCGAGACTATATTGAGAGTTGCTTGATATGTTAAAAAAGGGTTGGCGTAATTACGATTTTCTGGCTCGCGACATACTTCAAGGGCGTTATCTGCTCTGTTAACAAACCTCTTCCGCAAAGCCCAATTTTTTATCATTCCCGTATTAAGGGTGATCTTGAACCAAAGGGTTGAGAGGGCTGCATACAGGCCTTTCTGCCCCTATAACGGACCACCTGCTATGTGCATTGGATCAAAGTGGAGTCTAGTTCCGGGCCCGACAGGCTTTAATTGGAATGCACCTCTATAACAAATGCCGCACATTGCCAGGGGATGTAGTGGTGCGCCTAGGTCCAGATTCTTACTAAGCCAGATATCGCTCCTGTTTATTGTTCAACAAGACTGATTCTGAAACTTCACCCCCCCCCCCCCCCTAAATGAGCATTCCGAATTCGTGCAAAGTGCCCATATTGTCGAAATAATGATACTCACTCGATAATCGGCACGGAGTAAGGTTGTAATACTGATGAGTACGTAGTCTATTCTGAAGTTATTTCAGTCTCGATAGGATGACAGCTTTTTAACGAGCTGCCGTCTGACCGCTAGCCAAAAGTATGTACTGTAAAAAGTAGCTACTCAAGTGATATGCATTTTTATCCTTGATTCGGACCGCCTTTATAAATTCAGATATATTCGATGGGAAACATGCACAAGAAAAAAACAATTTCTTGTACTCGTTTGGTAGCAGATTGTGCCTTTTTTAAATGCTAAACTTAAAGCAAGGGTATCTTTTGGTTTTGAAAAAAAAGACTAAATTGCCGAATAATTTTGCAACCTACCGATTACTACACCTGAATTCAAGGTTTACAACCCGCGCGCTGTGTACATCCTGTTTAAGGAAAGGAACGTTTTTGCCTCACGGGACAAGTGAGTTCCGTTAGCGTTCAGGTGAATGTTCATCGACGAGTGTCAATACCCCCTGACATAAACCGGCGAGACAACGACCAAGTGGCTCAATCGCAAGGGTTTTTGAGTTCGAGGCCCGGGTGGGACCCCACTTGGGTCTGGGTATGACTGGCTGATGACTGATAATAAGCCAAAATGGGCCATTCCAGTCTCCCTTGTCTTTGTGGGCAACACTACCTGACTATGATAATACGGCCTACTTCGTTCGTGGGGAGTATGACACGCGTAGGCGGGTTGGTCAGTCTTATTATGCTCTGCACGCAAGATCACCTCAGGTCTTAGTTTTAACATCTGCAGGTGTGTAGGAATGGGGACGTGCGATATGCGTGACACAAGTCTGAACCACCAGAAACAAATTCCCAGACTGGAAGCGCTGTTGGAACTCGTCGCCTTCCCCCCCCCCTCTGTCCCGACGGTAGTTGACACAAATATCTGCATATTAACCCCTCCTGGTTCGTAATCCAGTGCCTCCGGCTTCCTGGTCCCGATACACGGCCCCGTCTGCAAGCTCGGGTAGGCGGCACGCTCGAGTTGAACCGCATGTCATCACCCCTGTGCCCCGACCTCCCCCTCCCCCCGCCACCACCGAGCGTGTTTTTCGCATTCCAGAGAACGTCTTCTTCGATGCGCCCTCGCGCAGACATCCGCAGTCTGCCGCTGCCGCCACCACCGCCGACACGCATGCACGCTTTAAAATTTACCACAAAACCGGAAGACGACGACGAGGAGGAGACTGTGTGTGTGTGTGTGCGTGTTGGCACGCCGCAGGTGCGTGCGTGCGTGCATGCCGCCGCCGCTGCTGCTGCTGCTAGCGTTGCCTCGTCTTCACGCTGCGGTCTCACGACGACTGGCCCCAGCCCCGGTCCCGTAAGTGACAAGGCCAATTTTCCCCTCCGCCATCCTCTTCTTCCGGGGGCTGGCTCTCGTGACTTGATAACTGTCGGTGCACGTGTCCTCCCCCTGCTTCCGGCCGCCATAGCGACCGGCCCCCCTCCTCCCACTCGGCTTCTGCGGCAAATCCAGTGGGGAGAACACGTTCATCAGTTTTCGTATGCGTATGCATGCATGTGTTTGCGCGGCGAAGCCCCGTGTGTGCCTCATGCAAAAATATCCTAATTGCCAGCAGCAGCAACAGCGGCAGCTGCCGGTAACAGCTGCTGTGCCGGCGTCACGCGCTTCGCGTATATCGCCGTCTGGGGCTGCCAGCCACAGAGAGAGAGAGAGAGAGGGCACGCAGTCTGCCGCATAGTGATAAAAAACCCGGCAAAACCGGGGTGAAACCGGCGGGAAACCGTCTCCACCGCCACTGACCCCCGCCCCGTTCCGTCCCGTCCCGCGGCTGGCGAACTCAACTATCAGCCAGAATGACAGTGAACAAGGTAAAAACATGTTGTGCAAATGCGGTTCACACGGGTGATGAAAAGCTACAACCTCTCTCTCGCTCCCCTCCGGGAATAGCAGCGAGCTGGAATGGCCAATCCATGTCTTCTCTTGATCCTTCTCCCGCCCTCTTTCTTCCTCTTCCGCTTACAGCACCGAAGAGTTTGTCGAGCTACTAAGAGCGAGAGACGCGGGGAGGGGGGGGGGGAAGAGTAATGGGGCGTTAAAGGCTACTCGCTCACCCCCCTCCCTCCCTCCCTCCCCGCAAGCTACAAGCTACATCGGGTATTCCGCCAGGCAGAAAATGTAGTTGGACAAACAAGCAAGCAATCGCAGTTGTACTGACAGTTGTGCATGAGTTTCCACAGAGAGATGTCTAGTTGGTTGCCAGAAAGAACATGGGTTTTATAGCTCAGAAGGACATGTTTCTGGCGTGGAAATATACCAGAAATGTCCCGACAAGCTGCTTACACGGTCACTTACGTAAATGGAAGGAAAAACGACAGGACGAAGGGGCAAAAACCATTTGAAGTCAAAAGTGTTTTTGGTTTAACTGAAGAAGGTAGTTGCTAGGTCTTTAGACAATTGTCCCGGCTAACTGGCCTCAGATGTAGCTAAAAAACCGTTTCTTGGATTCAACTGAACAGGTAGTCTTTTACAGGATCCCTGTTAGCACGTAAAATGGTCCCGCTTCCACTGACGCTGACTGGGCTCCTCTTGGAAGCAGTAATTCTGGAAAGAAATGAAAAACTGGTATAGTATTTCAGTGTAACACCGTGTAACTTAACCACGATAGCTTGTTCACTGAGCTCCGGGAACTCACCAATACCTCCTGTAGCTCCAGGCGGTACTCATGAGATGTTTCGAATAATAAAATATTACCCAAGTAGCGTTCTAATATTAATTCACAGCTAATAGTTTCAAACTACGTCACAATGACAACACAGGTACTAGTTTAAAGCCCAGACACTGAAGAACTCACTGATAAGTTGAACCCATCGTAGCTGAGCCAGGCAGTGGCGTAATACCAGCGAAAGACGTGTTTGGGTTTTGACCTACTACCTGTTCTGCCAGTATTGTGCAATCCCAAGGTAACCTTTGTTGTTTTAAAGCATAGTTTTCCTGGTGAGAATTTGTATGCAGCATATACTGCAAAATTTATTGGATACATCAAATTTCGGGAGCGCATATCAATTGCAACCACTCCAGTACGTTGAAGAGGAATGAATGAGAAAAAACGAAATTGAATTGGTACAGAAAGGTCACAGGTCATAGTCGCTAATACTACTTAGTAAAGTAAGAAGGTTAAAACAAGGTGGAAGGAAAAACAGAGGAAAATGAGTAACGGGAGAAAATGGGACAGGGGAATGTGTAAGTCTGGGAGCCCGTTGTTACCAAAGCAAGGCTAAGTTGAGCACATGCTCCGAATGCTTGCATAGGTTCGGTTTAGAGCGTCTTATATAGGCTGCCTTCAGGTAACGCAAGATGCGAGATGTTCGTACTCGAAGAAGAACTCGGAATAAGGACGAAAACAGATTGTTTTTGTTCGAGCATGAACATATCACATCTCGCGTTACCTGGAGGCAGCCTATATAAGACGCTCTAAACCGAACCTATGCAAACAGTTGGAGCATGTGGTTAACCTAGCCTTGCCTTGGTAACAACGGGCTCCCAGACTAACACACTCCCCTGTCCAATTTTTTTCCCGTAACTTTTTTTTCTCTGTTTCTCTTTCCACCTTGTTTTAACCTCCTTACTTTACCAGTGAGCCTTAGTGAATATGGCCTGCGACCTTTTGTCCCATTTTTTCCCGCAACTCATTTTCTTCTGTTTCTCTTTCCACCTTGTTTTAACCTCCTTACTTTACTACTTAGCCTTAGTGACTATTACCTGTGACCTTTCTGTACCAATTCAATTTCGTTTTTGCCCATTCGTTACTCTTCAACGCATTGGAGTGGCTGCAACTGATGAGCACTCCCGAAATATTATGGATCCAATACATTTTGCCGTATTTGCTACATACAAATCTATGTTGTCGTTGTAGTGTATTTTGTAACCGGAATATATGCTACTAGCTGCGTGTGGATATTACAAGGCTACTTAGGTAAGCTTTTTTATTCGAAGCAGCTCATGAGATAAGCCTACAGGAGGTAGTGGTGAGTTTCCCGGTGCACAATGAACAAACTATCGTGGCTGAGTTACACGGAGTCACGCTTAAATAGAATGTTAATTTTTATTTCCCTGTAGAGTGGTTGCATTTGAGAGGAGGTCAGTCGGAAATAGGGAGCCATCGTAGTTGTGGACAGTGCCCGCATGAAAGCTGCCTGTAAAGTCAAATCCAGGAAGGCCCTTCAGAAGAAACGGTTTTTTTCAACTACGTTCGAGGCCGACTAGCAGGAACACTTGTCTAGAGACCTTACAACAACCCTGCTTAGTTAAAACAAAGAACACATGCCACTTCAATCTGTTTTCTCTCGTTCATCCTACGGTGGTTACGCATGTTCCTTCTGGCAGCCAAGTAGACAGCTCTTTGTGGAAGCTCATACGCAACTGTCAGTACAAATTGTTTGCCTGTCCAACTTAATTTTCAGCATGGCGGAATGCCAAATGAAACTTGTAGCTTGCCGTATTAACACGTGTTTGCGGGATGGGTACTAGCTAAAAGCCCAGACACTAAAGGGCCTACTGATGAGCCGAACCCACCGTAACTGTGCCATGCAGTGGTGTAATGTCGGTGAAAAATGTTTCCGGGTTTTTACCTTCTACCTGTTCTGCTGGTATGGTGTAAACCCAAAGTAACTAGTCCGAATTGGGGGTTGCCGATTCCATGTGAAACAAACCTCGTTGTAACCAATGGATCACCGGCAAACGTTAGGACTGCGAGATACGCGTATTTATGGCTCGTTAGTTGTCGTCAGCCGCAGTTACCCGACTCCAGTATAGCCACAGAAACAGCCGCTACACTCGAGTTCTGAACCCGCGACCAGTGAGCTAGAGACGGATGTCCTATCCACTGAGCCACCGGGTCGACGTCTTGCCGGTTGTCGATCGTTGTAATTTCCAAGCTTCTGTTGTGCCAACGATTCCTGTCCGCCTAAAGAACTGATGAATGCCCAGAAGCCAGAAGTACATATGCTAGTCGTCTGTCTAGCTCCGACAGAACTCGACGTTTGATAAGTGTGACAACGTCACTGGGTAGCGCTTGATAGGACCTACTGAATCAGCGTCTATGAATACATATCATACGGTACACCGAACACCCCTCCGTACGGGGCAAAAGTATCGCTTAATTCAAGCATACCTTCTAAACAAAATATGGCTATCCTGGGTTTGTGAGAGGCCGTCATTCGTTAAGGGCCGCTCTCTCGAGATATCTGCAGCTGTTGCTCGGCGTGGCGACCACTCTACTGCTAAACGGCCTAGCCAAGCGTCATTACCTACGGCCGCATAAATCATGTGGCCTTGGGATGTGAAAACTCTTTCAGAATTTCTCCAGACGCCCGGACGCCCGTGGTTAGTCAAGGGCGGCGGGATACGTTTTTCCAACCAAATGCGGGCATAAATGGAGGGTTTGGATTCCCTCGGACCCCCCTAAGGAAAAAAAAAAAAACTTGGCTGAGCAGGGGGTATTGGGGGGGGGGGGGATAGCAGGGCCTAACTTTTGTCTTTCATTTTATTCAACTTCCCACATCACAGGGAAACCAACGACAAAAAGAAAAAAAAACAAAATGACTAATGCCTGAGCATTCCGCTAGTAAATGCTATAAAGTATAGGTAAACAGGGTTTCACAGCAACAAAAAAGGAATGCTCTCTAGGGCAGAGATAAGGCGTTGACATCGGCACTCAAGCCGTCCATTTGCGATGCCGACAGTCTGGATACATTACTGCGGGCTAATTCCTATGTCACGATATGTCGGCTCTTCTTTGAAAAACAGCATAGGACACTTTCACGCGAAAAAAAATCGCTAGTAGAGGACTATGTAGACCAACATTTGCTGCCAAGGGCGATTTAATTATATGCAGAAATGGAAAAAACCTGGCCTGCTGGAAAGGAGTTTCGAACAAGATGGTGGGGAACACTAAAGGACTGGTTTATGGGATAGGGAATAAACAGCTGTACCGGGTGTACCAAAATGAATACACAAGGTTAAAAAGCCCAGCTAAGCGTGACACAAATGACCTGGTGCCCACTACACATACAAGGGCGTTTCAGGCTCTACGGGTGCCCTTCTCCACTCTAGTGCCAACAACGCTACAACTCATCTCTCATAAGCTCTGCCTTCCCGCTGGTGGCACCTTCCATCCGGAGAGAGATTTTTTCTTTGTTGAGTTTATGCATTTTTACACATTGAATACTTATCTTTCTAGTATTTGCATACCTTTCTTACTGCCTAAGCTTTGTTTTAACTCGCTAGTCTGGATGAGTGCTGGCTGGAGTGTTGGATAGTGCTGTATCAGGACTTATCTGTTCTTTATTACCTTGTGTGTATGTATATGTCCCTCAACGGGTCGCGTGATGGATGCGCAGGACCAACACGAGGGCCAGATCAGGGCGCGGTGAGCGTTATTCACGCAGCGGGGGAGGGGAGGGCGTGATGGCACGCCTAGGCACAGGTTCACGCCATGTCAGCCGCGTGCACCTGTCCCCAGCACTATTCTTCTTGAGTCTATCTTGAAACCAGACCCAGAGGGAGGGGTGGGGAAGCGGACCAAAGAATGCGGTGGATGCAGCGCAAGTCTACTTTTACTAAACTAATCCACACACAAGTCACCGTTCCTGTTGTGCAGCTTACGGAGGCCGGTCGAAATGTTGGGTGTGCGTGTGCCTTCCTACCTCAGGTGACAAATCAGCTAGGCGGAGGATTGTTGCTAATGGTGGGCAAGAGAGTAGGGCCGGTCATCAGCGCAGTTATTTTCTCACTATGATCAAGCTGACACGCTTGAAGGCAATCCCGATGTGCTAAAAGCTGCGGTTTGGAGGGTTGCCAACTGATGCGATAACTCGGTCACCGCTGTCGGCCCAGTGTGTGTCTTGTTGTGTGGAGGGGCCGACTGGCGGGCTGAGAGTCAGGCTGCAATGGCTCCTTCTTAATGTGACCTTC
>JAYGXS010000001.1:9390338-9456413 GCA_036362985.1 Ligula intestinalis | reverse complement strand
CTTGTATTCAGAATTTTCGTAGTACATGCTGTTTACATTTATTTTCTATGCTCTTATGAATGCGTCATGTAGGAGTCAAATTGTATGCAATGAATATGGATTATATGATATAATTAATATGAAGATGGACTATATGTTATGCTATATAAGCAGCGCTCATAAACGGAGAGATACGGTGCTTCATACATAGACACCTCAGGGTTTCGAACAATCTCATAATTAAAAACAATTAAGACCACTAAGTACGACTTCTTCAAGCATAAAATTTGAAGAAAACGTACAATTAATTTCAAAAAGAATAGTTCTTTCCACGTTTTCTTGAAAATATACTCCACTTTATAATGACACCAAAACTCATTGAAAAAGAGTCATGATACATGTGTAGTCACTCTTTCAGAATGTTTTGTTTACAAACAGGCCCTTTCTAAATCAGTGCTCTGACGTGAATGGAATAGCTTGAGATTAGGCGGCTTGATTATAATATAAACAAATGAAGATAGCCCTAATTAATTCGCTTAACATTTCATGAGGTAGCTTTATGAATGGAAATTTCACACTCTTCAAAAATCTCCCCATCGGACACTTTTTTAAAACTGAAAGGCGCCCTTTTTCTGGGTTTAAACTTTGAAAAAAGACGTGATGCGTTAGCTAATGAGCAAAAGCAAGATTATCTTTTGCATGCCTCCAAATAAATATATTTGAGTGTATCGGGCGGCAAAATCAGTGGGAATATGCATGCTACTTAAATTGTTTTTTTTTACATGGTGTCGTTTTTGCGGGCGAACGGTAGGAAGCTTGCTCAAAATCCGGCATCACCGAGTTGGTGGATGAACAATTAAGTTCCACTACGCCAAGGACCTAACAATTCGAGTCCAAGTAGGCATCCACATAGCGAATATGAGGATAGGATGGAATGGATCCGACAAAGTAAAGAGAAACCGGAGTGGTCATTTCTGGCTTGTTGGCCATCATCAGCCAGTCATACCCAGACCCACGTGCTGTCCCATCCAAACCTCGAAACGGCGACCCTTTTGACCAGAGTCAAACACTATAACCATTGAGCCACGAGCTCGCTGTCTGACCGGTTTAGGTCAGGAGATATTGACACTCATTAATGACGGAACTTGTATTTTCCAGTCTGCCTTGGGCCCGGGGCAGAGGCCCTCACAGCCATAACAGCTGGAAGTAGGCAGATAGACTGGATGACGACGGCTTATAAGTAAGAAATGGCCATTACGATTTCGTTCTTACTAGCCCTCGTCAGCCAGCCTCGTCCAAACTGGATTTGCAGCAAATGATCGCAGTGCACCCAGTTACCGCCCGCGACACCTGTTAAATTCTGTGTGGTTCCTATCCCTGAAAACGGAGAGCAGACCTGACTGTCCGAAATGTAAACCAGAAGAGGGTTGCATCCCCATACTTTTTCGCTCCTATGTGAGCTCGAAAAGCAATTATTTGATCAAGGAAACATAGTCACAGTGAGAAAGTGAACTGACCAATGGGATTTCACAGTAAACGTGCAGACAGGTTCGTTTCCAGTGATGCCTCTGCTGTCGAGTTAAGAATAGTACATTTTTTAAAATGAGTAACAAAAGGTCCATGTTTTGCCGTCCAGGTAAAGTAATTTTCTCATAAAGGCAACCGAAAGAGAAGGAAAATATACAATATTTAAGTAGCGCTGTGTTTTTGATTATCAGATCGACAGAGATGAACAGAAAGTCTTCCAACGAAAGTCCAACATGTCACGGTATATTAGTCGACGAGGAATCACCTTCAATGCCCATTAGTGTTGCAACCTACTCGGGCAATGTCTCCGCGCGCGAGACAGTATGCAAAGTTCACGTCAAATTGAAGCGAGGGGAAAAGTAGCTGCTGCCCTGTGCACTAACAGCACTCACCCATGTAACATCCGACCCATTGCATGCACTTAAAGTGGGAAGACCGTCAAGAGAGCAAGAAAAAAGGTCGTCTGCTTACCATGACGGGCAACACTACCCAGGGCGAAGGGCTCCCTCGCAGATGAGCAATTCCAATGGCGATACTTGAACTGCTCCTCACACTGCTGGATGCCTAGCCGCGCTCCCACGCCGACTACGGGCATGTGGTCAAAATGCTGATGACAAAGGGCGAGTTGGGAACGCGAAAGGCCATAGGTATACACGCAGAGGGGTTTGTGCTGGTAAAAGGAGAGGGGGAATTCGTGCAGACGATGCCAAGGCAGCATCCCAAGGTTCCTGCGAAGGGAAAAGCAGGACTTATGAGAAAAAGTAGGGCGTCTTCTATGAAAACGAAAATATCCTTTGTGAGAAAACATGAATGTCCTTGACGTTTCGGACAGGCAAAACACCGAAGTGTATCATTGGACGAAAATTTGCATGTACTTTTGGGTTGCTTTCAGTCCTACGTTAAAACAAGTTGTATTTTTTTCTTGCCCCGATTGTAACTCGATGTATGACGTTCTGATCTTAAAAGTAGTCTGCCCGCGGCAAACGTTTCAAAAAGATTTGGAGCTACTTCGGCCAATGTCTCTTAACCCACCACTTGCCCGCTTGACTCTGAAGAATGGCCACTGGTTCAAAAAGGGAACCGGTCTACCGCAGACACAACAGTTCCTTAGTTCATTCTAGACAACCAAACTCGAATTGAAAAAATACCCTGTGCGTCAAAGTTCGTGAATGTAGCTGACGAGAACTCTGTAACCTTGCCAATGTGCAAACCTTCTAACTGTACTGTTAACGGGACTCATTCTCGACTACAGATATTAAGGTTTTCAAAAGTGGATTCGCGTTTGTTTAAAAACCAGGTTGTGTTCTGAGTGCACAGATGTGGGTCCGGTCAGGTCAGCCATTGTGTCTTCATCTATTTCAGGTTACTTTGACTGCCTCTCGCTGCTGGTGTTGGGGAGATGCCGAGAAAGTTTCCATCCGTATTACCTGGTTCAGATGAAGTTACGTTCACACCATTATTTCAGTGAGGTTCCTCGGCGGGCACGGAACAAGAGCATGCAAGTCATCCCGCCTGCGGGGGCTGGTTGAACGTCTATGGTGGCATGTTCCCGTCGAGTGGGATAGTTATTTAGTGGTCTTTGGTACTGCGTACATTTACCAGTACTAAGTCAACACCAGCTAACCGTTCCTGGTATCTGAGATGGCACAGTGGTTCAACCATCAAAAGCGCCGATGGTCGACGCGTGCCGATATCACCGGTGTCTTGCGTGGTAGCTACCACACTCTCTTCCCATCTACCCTGCCCACAGGGAAGGAAAAATGCTGTGAATAAGACTGGAGATGGACGCGGCTGCACTGGTTGACAAAATAAGCGTGCAACACACAACATGGTCTCCACAAAATGTGCCAGTCTCCTCCAAGGACACAGATGTCAAAGCAGTGAGAAGTGCGTCCAGTGTAGATGGTACTGCTGGCTCGGGTAGGGTACTACTTGGGTCTGGGTACGACCGGCTGACGATGGCTAATAAGACATTCCGGTTTCCCTTCTCTTTTCCGGCAATACTATCTGCCATACCTATCAGCTGTTATGGCTGTCAGGCCCTCCGTTGAGGCCCAAGGCAGAGCGGAACAGGTGATTTCCGTTAGTGCGCAGGTGAACATTCATCAACGAGAGGAAAGTGTAGCCTGACTTTCGGCCCTGAGAATGGCCGAGTTAGCTCTTTGGAAGCCTTTCCAACCCCGATTCTTAGCGCGTCGTGATAGATTCGAACTCGTGAGGCCCCTTCTTAGCAAGAAATGTGCGGATCTTCTATTGGGACGAATTCGTCAGTTACGACCTCACTTCCTCTTCCTCTTCCATGCACCAGTCGGCTGGCAGAACTTTTAATGATGATGATGATATTAGCCGCAGGACTTGCCACTACACACATAAATGGCAGTACCTATTGGTTGATATGTACTCAGCGCTGTCCAATAAACGCATGTCGTGAACCCGTTTGATCCCAGTCTTGATCCTATGCATTTGCGGCACAGAACACCAATGAAGGCCACATGTCGGCGGATAAGGCACTCATGACGATTATAAGCCAGGGTCCCCGTCAGAGACTCTCCAATCGCACAACGATTGGATCGCTGATGGCCAATTAGGTAATGAATCAGAATGTGGGAGTCCTCAAAGCACCTGAATAGAGAGCATGTCTAGGTCGAACTTAATTTAGTTTGCCGGTTTGAATAGCCGCAATAGGTCGCGAATCAGGCTGCCATTGGTACGCGTGGGAAGCGCAGCGGTGTAACAGGTGACCGGAAGAGGTGTACCTCGAAAATCACTGCTCCGGCATTTACATCAATGCGCCAAACCCGTAAATTATAAACAAGTTTTTTTTTCAGAGTCTCCTGGTTACAGTTCAGGCGCCTGGAAAGAGCACTAAAGACTGTCTTCTATCGAAGATATTGTTCGTCTTAACCGAAATCAATCTCCCTGCATGGCAACTTCCGGTCGAGCCGAGTTAACAAAGCACCGATACCGAGCCTACTCGTTCTTACCAAAACCCCAATGTCTCTCGAAGCCCCTCTCTTTCGTCACCTGACCGTTTGAATCCCTGGGGTACCCGAAGCCCCTCCGTCTAGACGACTAACCTGCTTATTTCAGGTTTCGTGTTGAAGATGCCGCAGCGACTATAGAGGGGATTTTGCAAATAATATAGCCGGCACAGGCAAGGAAGGCTGGAATGGCCATATTTGGCTTATTAAACATCGTCAGCCAGTCATACCCAAATCCAAGTGGTTTACTACCCGAGCCTCGAACTTACGAAATTTTGATCAGAGCCTAACACCTCAACCATTGAGTCACGAGCTGGTTGTCTTGCTGACTTAGGTCGGGAGCTATTGACACTCGTTGATGAACGTTCCCCGATCACTAACGGAACTGACTTATCCCCCTCCACCTATGTCTCGGGCCTAATTTCTCGGACCCTGGTAGCAGCCGCAAAGACAAGGGTGAGTGAAATGGCCATTTCTGGCTTACTAACTGTTGTCAGCCAGTCATACGCAGAACCGAGTGGTGCACCAATCGGAACTCCCTGGCTGACGGCAGGTATTAAGCCAGCAATGGCCATTTCACTCACCCTTTTCTTTTCGAGCTATATTATTTGCAAAACTCAGTCAATAATCGCTGCGGCTTTTCCAACACGTAAATTGAAGTGATCAGGTTTATTGTCTGGACGGCGAGACTTCAGGTATCCCAGGTTGTACCCGGTGGTACACACTGAAGATCCCCTATATTGTGCCCCGGGCAGATCTTACATATGATATACAGAATTGAAGGACTATTTAAAAACAGAAGCAAACAAACAAACAGTGAGATCCGTTGGCAATCGGTGAGCGTTCATCAACAAGTGACAAAAAAAATTGTAGTCGAGGGTAAGGAAAAGAGGATTCAGATCGTGAGATTTGAAATCCGCAGGCCAGCACCGACGCCCTGTCTACCTGCACGAGCACAAGTTATCCTCATGAGACACCTTTGACTCGCCATATTTTCCGCATGCCTACCATTCGAATCACGCATCGGCTCGGTCGGTCACCTGAGGATTCAGAGTTACGCGCATAACAACCATCCGTCATTACCTTTCCACCCTGTCTCATGACATCCCATGGCAGTTGGACATCGTATGGACCTACTCGGACACGCAGGCATACTTGCTACTCACCGGGGAACACAGACAGAGTTTTTTTACATCATCTCAATCTGCAGACTGCATACACGTGCATTCACAAAAAAATCAGCAAGAATCCCCTAATCGGCCAGGCAACAACCATGCGATGCAATTTGCCGGCACAGTTCCTATGATGGACGGAAATACGTTTCTGAACAGGTGCGTGCTTGGCGGAGCAGACATACAGACTGAAGCGCATTCTTGAATTCCGCCATAGCTACTAACAACGACTGGCCATTTGTTTTGGTAACATCACTGCCGCTTTCGATTCCGCGGTGGGTTAACGCGCTTGATGGCGTACCGGCAGGGTCATGATCAAGTCTTTCTACTGCCCGTCCTTGTGCGAGTTCTGGTCTACAACCATCGCGCCCGACTCTTCCGTAGTCAATCTGACGTTCGACAAGGTTGCATCCTGTAGCCCATTCTGTCTAAATACACTGCTTAGTGGATTATCAGAAAGGCCCCACACGAAAATGATGTGTTAATTTTGCATTCCGACTACAAGGCTTATATCGCCTTCCTCGTATCAAACATTTGTGCCCCGCGGTCTATGGCATTACGAGTGAATGAGGTCAGTAAGTCGGTTGGTTTATCCATTAACGCGAGGAAAATAAGTGTTGTTAAGCTGGATCCTTGGCCGGAAAGATGCCTCTCTGGAGGTAAACGGCAGTCAACTTGGAGAAGTGGGTAGTTTAAAATTCTTCGGGCGGGATTTGTTTTTGTCTCCTTTTCAAATGGGAATGATTGAAACTCATTGCATCACACCTGTAGGTCTTTTATGTTTCTGAGATAAATTGCATATGATCCTGCAGGGAGCCATGCGTGAGAGGCACTGAACCAACACGGGAGAGGATCAGTTCAGGGCACAACATGCGTTATTGGGAGGCTGCCCGACCACAACAACTGCCACACAGGGAGGAAGGTGTGCTGATGCGCCTAGATGCCGTTTCCCGCTGCGCCAGCACCCTGTGATACATACGATGTAGCAGAGCGATGCCACTAATACCTAATTCGTGTTTATGTCACCATCCCTGCGCTCACATGCCAAGCTCGCCGGAAAAACCATCTGCTAACTTGTGGCGCATGCATGCACGTCAGAAGTCAAACACTCTGGTGGGCTCGGAGCAGTAGGAATGGCGCATGGAATAAACGAAAAAGGCTCGCGGCTGCATTAAGCGCCTGGAAACAAGCAGAGTCTTATTTGCAGCGCAACCTTCGACGACGGCAACCCGTGATGGGTTTTTCAAAATTGGTTGCATGCAATTGCCCCCGGGTTCCCCTAGGTTTGAATTTTGAGAGAGTCAGATAGCGCGATGGAGGACAGTAACTGACTGGGACTCTTGAAAACGGATGCGTGTACGATCCTACTAAGAAATACAATAAATAAGTAGGCTTGTAATAGGGGAACGGTGGCAATAGAAGTAGGCTGCCTTGGAGCTCACTCTCAAGTTTCGCGGAGTGGCAAATGAAATAATCGGTAAACCAAAGGGGATTGGAGTGGACATTTCTGGTTTATTAACCATCAACTGTCAGTCAGCCATACGCAATCGCTGGTGGTGAAACCACTAGAGACTCCAACGCATGACCTGTTGGAACTCTAACCAAAAACTCGCTGTCTTGCTGGTTACGATCTGGAAGGCCAACGTTCATGCATTGGCGCTGATCAATCGATTGCAGGACGCAGTCGTCCAATTCGGCATCGGGACTCATTCTCATCTCCCGCCAACAGCCACCTAGCTTCCAAAAAGCCAGAAATTGCCATTCCAGTCTTCCTCATCTTTGTCGGCAATGTTCATCTGTCTATACTGCTAGCCGTTGTGCAGCTGGCAAAGTAGGAAGACCGCTGCTCGAAACCACTCGGGTCAAGGTTCTTTAGGGAGACTTGGTCACGAGGTTGAATTATTACGCGAGGCGAGAATTGTGTGGATCGTTAGCTGCATGCGTCATAGTTATGCAATTGCAGGCGCACAAGAAACGAGCCTTTTGTATTCCCTCTTCCGACGTAATCTGAGCGGAGTAACTGGTGACGCGGAAAGGGCGTGGATAACCCTTGCTTCCAATAACAGTATTTGTGAGCCACATCTCCGAGTGATTATCATGCCAGGAAACATCAACTGTGATAACTTTTCGGGCGAAAAGACATGAAACCACGCAAAGCACGACCCTCGTCGATTAATATGGAGATGCAAATAACGATCGGTTTGTATTCGCAACTATCCAATCAATGCGCCCAGCATCGCTGATGATAATTGCGAGTGCAACTTCGAAACGTCAGGTGAAAAATTTCCCGCTCAAAAGACCGCATATTATTTTATTAAACGGTCGCATTGAGCTCATCCCTTCGCTTGTTTCTGCAATGGGGTTTCCGATGTCTAAAATTCCGGTTCGAAAATGACTATTGACAAAAGTGTAGCGTGGAAGCCTCTGCGTGCACGAACAATGCACCAGTGGATAACAGAATACATCGAGGCTAAAACAAATATTGCGAACGTGTATAAACTTCAGCTTTTCGCAAGACCAATAATTAATGCCATTGCTTGTTCAAGAAGAGGGAAACTTCAGCAGTCCAGTCCACGGCTGTCGCTTCTCTCTTGGAAGACAAACTGACTTCAGATGTGATGTCCATAACTCGTGTTGAAGGCGTTTACTGGTCAAACAGGAACTAGCGTCATAGTTAGCATAATGCTGGGAGTCTGGCTCTTAATAAACTCTTGGTCATGTGAGATAAGAGTCGTTGTTATGAAAGATCAGTGCACGTTAGGGGGACCAGGTCGTGTGTTGCACGTGTAGACGAACTGCTTAGCCTCGTAAGACACTGCACATTAGCCCGCTTCCAGTCGTCTTGGTAGTGCTTCACCATTGAAGTAAGGTGAATGAGGAAGGAGGCGGAGAGATTTCGGTAGGTGCTGCACGAGTCTGCTTTACTAAAAAAAGTACTTCGCACAGAAGTCATCACCCTGTACCTTCTCGGGGGCGGGGGACGACACCTCGTAGCCGTCGACATTCGAGACGGCCGAAATGTGAGGTCAACACGGAAGTCATTTTACCACAGTTACTGTCCTATCAGAAGTAAATTAGCTGGATAATATAGTTCAGAACTCAAGCTTATACTCCAGGAATTTAAACAAGCATAACAAAAATGGTACTACCTGCAATTTCAGTCAAAGTCTTGACCGTAAAAGCTTGATTTGGCCACACTAAAGACAACAATGGGTCTTTTAACACCACCTCGATTTTCTCTTAAGGACAAAGAGAGGATATTCAGACACCGTTCCCATCTGACGAATGTATTGCACTTAAAAAATCGAGTAAGTAAGGTCACAACGGGTAAAAAACGAGCTTCAGGCAAAATCTGAGAGGAGGGACATTTGAATCTGTGTAAACCTCGATTGCCTGATACTTCACATTTACGGGGAAAAATTATATTCAACCAGTAAAACCTACTAAATCCAGCATTTTCTCGGCCAAATGTAAAGACTGGGACCCGTCGAAATCCGTACATTTTCATCGGATGCACCGTATACAGATAAGCGCATTAGAGAATTTGGCTTCTTAATCGAAGAGTCCATGGGTTTCCCAAAATAACCTTCAAGATAGGGGTGCTTGCAGAGTCCGTCAACTCCTCTTTGATTTCAGGAAGTCAACTTCGACAAATGCGCGCTCGTGACTTTTTATTAACAGGCGAAATTTAAAAACAGCCAATACACAGTCATCAAGTGGAGGAATATTTCGCCAAATTTGACTTCTGCAATGATTACTTAAGTGAGACTGTGTTCTGAAGTAAAATCGCTGGATATTTCAAACATGAGAGGATGCCGGCTTTTGCTTGTACATATTATTGGCCGCCTGCACAAGCAGCACTTAATAAAAGTGCTTATTCAAGTACTAGCACTTTTTATATCAATTTTAAATACAAATATTAAGTCGAACATATTTTATACAAAACGTAGGCAAAAATAACCCAGTGCTGTATTAATTTTGTAGCAAATCAGCTATTCTGCAAATTTTATTTTCAGAGGATGGACACGTTTTGGTTTTCAAAACAGGGTTTCATGTTTATAAATAATTTTGAGTCAGATCTGCCATTGCATTTGCCTTGAGGGTTTTTAATCTGTAAGTTGTATGCTTTCTGGGTAAAAAATCTCACACTCCTGTGTGTTATTAAGAAGCCACCATAGAGTGCTCATAAGATTTAGCAATTTAACAATGGGGACATCAAAAAATAACAAATGCAATGCGCCTTAAATGGACGTCATACGGTTCAAAATATCTCATAGTTGGAACCTACTTCAAAACCAAAAGATAGCCTTTCATCGGATATAAAATGTGAAGGAAATGTGATTGGCTATCAGGTGAGTACAATAAGGGTAATTTTGGGGCAAGTTTTATGAATAACTATATTTGAACTCATGACAGCATCCAAAATCAATAGAAAAATGCACACTATCTAGCAGTAATTTTGCTTTACACAGGAGCGGCTTATGCGATCGATCAAATACCAGAGCACACCCAATAAAAGTGTCTACTTAAGTAGTGTGCCCATCTTCTATTAATTACAAATGCTAATATTAATTCAAATATACAGTAGTCGCCGGCTATTAAGCCCACCTCGGGCCCAGACCAAATTGGGCTTAATAAACGGCGGGCGCATTAAGCGGAGAGTCCTAGTTCTTTATTAGCAAACGGTGGATAGGCACTATACATTACAAACGTACTGTATTATGTGTAGAGCTTGGTTATGTACAAGAAAAAAGGCTGTTTGTCTGTATTTTACGCAATAACAAAAGCAAACAAAAGAGGATTAGTGAAACGTATCCAGTTGCGCACGCAGAGAGATGAGAAGTTCACTATATCCTGTTGGCAAACTGGGCTTTGGAGCCGGCGACTGGGCTTATTAGCCGGCGGATTTTGCTATGTAAAATTCCGTCCCAAGCTGACTTGGGCTGAATACGCGGCTGCGCTTAGTAACCGTGGGCTTAATAGCCGGCGACTACTGTATTTTACAAAAAAGTGGGTAAATATAACTTTTGTTGTATTAATTTTGTAGCAAATCAACAATTCAGAAGGAAGGCATGCTTAAATTTTGAAAAAGGTTTCAGGTTTATAAATAATTTTGAACCAGATCTGCCGTTGCATTTGACATCCCCGGCCTTTCTGAAGTACTATGTGCTTGCACCGCACAATGGACGATATTAAAACCTCATTTAAGTAATCTTTTTTAATCGAAAACACGTTTTATAATTTCATTTAGCATTTAATGAGCTCCATCACTAATTGTATGGGGTATATAATCACAGAACCTCGTGCTTCTCAGCGTGGGCTGGGGTGGGAAGGGGGTGACCCTTGAAAAACGCCTTTGCAGGGTGAGGAAGAAATTGACCGAGAAGCGGAACTGACGAAGTCGTTTTTAAATAAAAGACAAGGAGGTCACGCGGACGGACGAACACGCGGGGTGTAAACCCATTCCCTAACGAAGAAACGGAAACAGGGGAGGGGGAACCATCGCGAAAGCAGTCGCCCAGGCTATTTGGGTTCGAAAGTTACTACAAAAAGGTGCTTTCGCCGCCAATTTGGCAGGCAGAAAGTATGCAGCGCACACGTACGTGCGAGAAAGCGAATAAAAGTCGCCACTTAGTCCCCCCCCTTCCCTCGCTCCCCCCGGCCGCTCTACACACACACACACTTGCGAACTGACAGGCTAGTTGGGGGAAGCCGGGGGTCTAGTATGTAATGCAATAAGTGACCTGTCAGCTGTGACGTTTTCACGCGGGGTTTTTCACCCGATGTCACGGCATACTGATTTGCCGCACAAGGTTCCTCCCGGGGTCTGTCTGTGTGGATGTAGGACGCGCTGGACGAAGGTGATGTTTTTGTGACGGAAATTCTTGCTTTTATGGGGGTTTTCTCGGTGAAAAATTAGTCTCTTGCTCTCTCGCTCTCGCTCTGTGTGCAAACACCACACAGCTGCCAGCCAGCAAAATATCCACAAGCAGTGCTAGTTCGCTGAACTGTTGCAACTATTAAGAGGTCTCGAAGCAACGGGAACAGTAATTGCGTTCGCGGAAAGCAGACAGCTAACGAACTCCAGTAGGACGATCGAATGAACACTGACAGTAAATCAAACATCCGATTTATCGCAGTTATTCCGTAATATTCTTCAATTAACAATCATATAGATTAGTCATTCAATTCTATAAAGCTAAAGAAGTCTTATAATTAAAATATCGTCTAAAGCATAAAAAAAGATATTTGAGAACTACGTTTCTTCCACTTCTGTCCCCGTCAGTTTCATCTAGCCTCGAAATGGTAATAAATCGACATGTGCGAGAGTCACCGGATCTGACCATATAACGCTCTTTCTTTGGGTGAAAAAACAGGAAGTATAGGTGTTTTCCGGATTTGGCTAGTCAATTCAAGGGTGTTTATTTGTTTCAACGACGACTTTTTGCTCATCATTCAATGCCCGCAGCGTTGGAGAACAAGCACATGCATGTAGAAAAACATTTTGATTTTTTGCATCAATTAGTCGAAATTCTTTTTGATTTTAACGTGGTCTCTTCTCAGCTGAATAAAATATGCAGTGGGATGCGGGAATATTGACTCCCATGATACACGTGGTTGCGAAGAGGAAGAAGAAGGAAACTCGATCGCTGGGAAAATACGATTAGTCGCCTGACGTTTCGAGATCCGTTGCGGATTCATCGTCAGAGACATAGTCAAAGAGCTGTAGGAGAAGCAGGTCTGATGCACGTGGTCTTGCACAAAATTACAGGATGGGTTAGTGCAAGGGTTGAGGTAAGACCGCGGAACAAGATGCCCCCCGAACTTAATGAAAGGTCACATGTAGAATAAGTTCATTAGTATTGTTTTAAATTGCATATTCTATCCGCGCATACCAGATGTGGACTGTTCTTTCGGATGCTGCTATTGTTTCTACCTCATCTGTCGATGCCAAGCACTTGTAAGTGCCATTTTTGCCTCAATGTGGGGACAAATTTTACCACTAGTGAGTTCACAAGTACACCATTATCGGAGGTTTGGACCAGAGGAGGTAGTGTCTCAAAAGTGACTGCGTACCTTTGACTGAACTATGAAAACTAAGAATATTGCCTAACCACGATAAAATTATTATGGATAGAACATTTAGTCAATAAGTGCAGCGTTGACTTGCAACTGAAGAGCTGCCAAAACCACTTATAACAGCCACGTTTGCAAAATCTGCGATTTGCTGAAATATGGTTCACTATAGAATGTCCGGTGGTTACTAAAATCTTAAAATGGCCTCCAGATAGGATTTGGCTATACATGTTCCCGTCTTCTGGCAACTTAGAACATTTGGTTTCACAGCGTTTATACATGGGACAATATTTCACTGCCGATATTTTGTGAAAGGCGTCATAGTATTTGATTCCCTCTCTCCCCCTTAAATTTTACTATAACTTAGCATGCAGCTTCTCAAAAAACACCTTATTTTACTTCACCTCTAGAAACTCAAAAAATGCAGAAAACACATGAAAAATTTGACGCCTCAACATGGAAGCATGAGAGTTTTGCAGTTTCGATAAAACACAGATTTCTTACAGACGGCGACTTCAAGAATATGCTACTTCCTATGCAGTGGCTAGAAGAAGTGTAGCCTTCGTCAGCATTTACTACGGAATATGCAGTTGGACCGTGGCAAACAATGAATTTTGCCACTGGCCAATCAGATTGGCACAGCGCTAGTGACTTGCACATGACGTTGTTTAGGACGGGACAGGCTTATGTAGAATTTACCTCAATCACAATTTCAGTAAGCGCCCCACTATTTCGATATCAAGGCAGAATAAAAACAACCACAGGGTAGTTTGACGCAGTTGGCGATAAAGTTAAACAACCCTTCTACGCGTACCACACATGACCTGATCCCTAAGTCTAAACGGACCAGGTTTCCTTCAAGGGACCTCAGATTGCATGCAAATGGATGCCACAAAGACAGCCGCATCCTGAGTCTGAAGGAATATTGGTTTGTCCCGTCTGTTGGAAAAATTCCATCCACGTCGGGCGAGATCCAATCATATCAAATTTACTGTAAAGAAGAATGCACCGATTTCCTATGAGAATTCATTTATACTCCAGATCGGGCTTACTTTATCCTCTCCTCTCTCTCAGGCGCTAACTGATTCTTCAAGTCGGCCAACTAACCGATGGTAAGGTTAGGTGCGATGACTCACGTAACGTGAAGACATCCACCTACGCATACTGCACACGTATCCAATAAAGATGATGCACTTCGCGGAAAGATGGACGTCTGATGAAAGCAGAAGTTCTTTTTTCAGAAGATCCACTCAGTCAACTGGAAAGATTTGCCATCACACAAAATCGATGAAGAAGGTTGTGGTACTAACTGTTTGATAGGGCACGTGAATATTATTTCAATGAATTAATGCTATGGTTATGGAAGTTTGGATTGGGATGAGAGTCATGAGGATTGGTTTTAAACTTAAGATGATTAGAGTCGGTGTTAGAGTAACCTTCTGGACACGGAAAAACCTAGAAGTTAGCACGAGGCCATCTGTAGTATTGGTGAGTAGCCGACCGATAGTTATAATGCCAAATGATAGCATATCCCTCATTTTCTGGGGAATACAACAATACTGGAAGGCGAAAGGGTGAGAACAGGTGTCAAAGTAGAATCCTACCTGCTGATACCGCCTAGGCAGAATTTGATGCGTGAATTCAGCTTAAGGCAGAAAAATACCGTACGGCTCCCAATTCGTGCAACTTTTCGATATTTGCGAAAGATTGATGCTCACTCCTTCAAAGACATTGAGTAAGGTTGTAATAGAGATTATCGTGTAGCCTATGCTGAAGGATACCCTTTACTTAAGTATAATACTTGAAGAAGGCGTAATTTGCTACCAAGTGAGTACAAGAACGAATTATTTTCGTGCATTTTGTCCCTTAAATATATTTGAATTCATAGAGGCAGTCAAAAACAATTATGAAATGCATACTACTTAAGCGGCTATTTTTTACAGTGTATACCTTTTGCTAGCGGTCAGAAATAAGCTCGTTAAAAAGCCGACATCTTATGGTGACTGAAATAACTTGGGAATAGGGTACGCGATAATCAGGATTAAAACCTTAAAAAATGCTGATTAGCGAGTGAATATCAGCCTTTCGCAAATGTCGGCATGTTGCACGAATTTGGAGCCGTAGTGTAAGTGAAAGCATCAAACCGCCCTACGGACGGACTACCGACAGAATACTCGCTTTTCACATAGGGCTGCCAAGAACCTCACTCTTGACAAACATCCCATTCTCCGGCACCCAATCAGGAAGGTCTTTTAAAGTTCAAGAGCTTTCAACACCCTGACGCAAACAGCAAGTGTTTGCAGGAAGCATATAAAGTTCAGGAGGCTGCTAGACGCATAAATACTGCCTCCTACGGACGAAACGCCCACAAAGTGCACCACAGATTTTACAGAAGTAGCCTGCCCCTAGCGAAAGAAAAGAGGACGTCATGTGTCCATGCATTCTCCGCAGACTGCCTCATCAATTTCAGGTGGTTAAAATGTGCACAGTGGCGAAGGCAAAAATGTCGGGTGGACCACGTTTGGAGCTGGAAGAAGGTGGGGGAATAACTTTGCGGATGACTAAACCCCTGTTTTTTCGGGAGGTTTTTTTCATACGTCACGCGTTTAAGTACTTAGACAGGCAATGCAATTAGGACTACGTTTTTAGCGGGGGTATAGAGTGTTGACAGTCCCAGAGGCATGGTCGCTGTTAATGGGAAAAATGTAAAGGGGAAAACAATCTGGAGGTTTCTTTCTTATCCTTCTAGTTGCATCTTTTTGAGTGATTAGTCTAATAGGGGAACTGATTTTCTTCCCCCAACAATGTATGCTTTTATAATCACGGCGAGTGTTTTGGTGAAGAAGATACTGACATTACTTGTAATCCTGTAAGTTACGCTTGCGACCATAGAAGAAAGGAGTTCAGTGATAAAGCTATCAACATGTTGACATTTTTACCAGCTGAAGCTTTCTTTGGCTCAAAGATTGAATCGAACGTCCAATGGCTTTCTGAGGCGATTGGCTGGATTCTTGATCGATTTTTGTTTTTCTACCTTGAATGCGTATCGCCAGTCGATCGATGCCATCGCCGCATTCATGGCTTCGCAATGTGATCAGTTCACACACTTGCGGAAGCTAGTTAAGCCATTTTTCAATTTCTTCTTCTCCTTCCGTAGTTTTTTTCAAAATTGCATTTTTAATTATTAGCAGTAGATTCACTGTCATATAACTAACAATATTATCGAAAGTTCGAACGCCACTTTCGACGAGGTGCGTCATGTGCTCCCCAGCAGGGAAGCGCAGGGCCGCTGACTTGTGCTGGACTTTAGTAAGAGTATGCTTGCACTGTATCTAACTCACTCCCTGTTTCACTCCCTTACCTGGGTCCTGTGTCAAGACAGAACCAAGAAGACCGGAGGTAGAAAAGGGCCCAAGTAGTTGACACGAACGGAACCGCCTCTGAGCGTGTTGTCACACCTGACCCGGATCCCAGCTTAGTGCGAGTGCTACAAAGGCTATATTAAGAAGGAGCCAGTTAAACTTGACTCTCAGTGCAGCCACTCTACACAACACCAACTGGGCTGACCGAGCGGTCCGAATTATCTCGTCAGTTGGCAACCTTGCATGTCACGGCTTTTAGCGCACCATGATGGTGATGGACAGTTTAATTTACCGCCAATATTAATTACACAACTACTGTCAGTAGTAATTCAGCGTGAAGTACAAATTTCCTGTTTCCGACTTCAAGATTATCCCGTGCTAAGGGGCAACCCCTAACCTTTCATTATGTCTTATAAAAAGGTAAGCTGGATCTTCACATAAAATAAAAAGAATTTTCAAAGGGCATTTTTACGAAAAGTGAATTATTATCGTTTATTGAATGTTCCTATATCCAGGAGAAAGTTTTCTCCCCTTAAATCCTCCTCACTACCAGAAAGCGGAAATAACCATTCCAGTGTTTACTTTCTTTGCTGATAATAAGTTCTTAAGCCAAATTTGACAGACCTGCGCTTTCAATATTTTACGTCCAGGCTTCTACAATGATAAAAGTAAGGGAAGAGTAGGCCTCTGAATGTCCTCAACTCTCTCTTACATATTTACTGTTCATTGCCACTCCGGGAAAAAGAAATACAGAGATCTCGGCGTTTGGAGGACAGAAAATCTAAAACATTCTACAAACTGTTAAAGGCTGCAACTTCAATGTTGTACGCCATCATGCGGGGTTTACCGTTTTCGATGAAAACTGTTTTTCTCGAAGCTTCAGTACCCTTATGTGACCCCATCTTGAATACGCGAACCAAACTTGAATACCATGAACGCAGCAGGATTGCAACCTACACGTAAGGATGCATAAAATTGATATTGACCCCCTCGAAAGGGTGCCAGGCACGGCAACGAAGATGGATCATAGTCTTACTAATTTTTCTTACCAGGAGAGGTTAAATATGCTTAACTTATTTCCTCTATCTTATAAGCAATTTAGTTGCAGCATTTTCTGGACATTCAGGCCATGGCCATGGCTGTTCATTTAGAACGGAGAATTTCTTCGAGTTTGTCCCTACGAACCATGGAGGCAGCAAGATTCCAACCTTCTCTAAAAAGTGCAGCGGCAGGCCATAAAATTATTCAGAGGCTAAGGTGCTCTGTTATATGAGACCCGCCCAAATAACCTTAATCTCTATCCTGAGTTATAGGCAGTGGCGTGGAGACTTGATAGAATCTTTGCGTATCGTGTAACGACTTTTTTCAACTCGCTTTCCCAACATATCTCCGGAGACATCCCTTCAAACTATGTGTGCCTCAAGCAAGATTGGATTTGGGGACGTATTTTCTCTCTAAATGGGTGATGGAACCATGGAATAACCTACCCGAAACGATTGCTATGTCACAATCTGTGGAGATATTCAAACAAGGACTTCATAGTCATGTGCTGCAGCACAACGTGGACCATGTGAATAATTAAGTTTAAAACATCAGTGAACAATTGTATTCCGTCTACGTTAAATTGACTGTAATTTCTTTACACTGTTTCTGATAATTGAGATTTTGATGTGGCAAATAGGGAGTTCACAGGCGTAAGCCCATTTCTTCCTCAAATACACCGGCTGAGGTACCTGACTTCTGACATCTTTACATGGTTATTCCCGCTGAATTGCTTAAGTATTGATCGATCGTTGCCATGCGATCATCTGTGTGATTTTTAGACCCGCAGCCACTAAAACAAAATGGAAATGTCGATCACCATCCTGTGATCGATGATCTATAAATATAGCATCTCCCAAAAAACTTTCCAGATCACAGTAGAAGGAACTCTTTCAACAAACAAACTGCTGTTAATGGTGGTGGTGGTGGCATTTTGAATGGGGGAAGTATACAAAGAATCATTGACATAAATAATCTTTTTTGACGAAAGAGGTGGTCAAAGATTTTCGCAAAAAAAACAGATCAGTGGAATGTAAACATTGGTTACCCGTTTGTGAGAGGTTTCGAGGTTTATACTGAGAGCTTTCCGAAACTCTATCACGAAGGGATACGGAAACAAATTGCTATTTTAGTCAGAAATTGACTATGTTAAAGAAGCCTACTATCATTCAGTAAGCGAGTCTGATGATCATCTGGTAGATTCTAGATATATTTATTAGGGAAACTGAAACTGGTAATTCATTCACAGGGAGTTGCAGTATTTATAAGGTACGGTTACTATGCTACTGCAAACTTCTGGGAATTGAGGACTTCCCTATCGAGGATAATTGTCCGATTGATGATGGGCGTGCGGGCCGTCACCTGTTTAACGTGGTGGAATTGGACGTGATGATTGCTCAGCCATCTGGCGCTGGTGTCAGACTAAGTGTTGGCCTGTGTGCAAGTGGCCAAATTGAGCCTCAGCACCGAACATAAACTGAGAAGGTCGTTGCAGTAGTTTTAGACTGGGGGCAAGTGAACCGTGATTCGATTATCTGGCGGCTCGCAGGATTGTCACCTCTCACGAAAAATTTTGGCCTTTGAGAAATGCCGACAAAGACAAGGGAAACTAAAATGACCAGTGCGGGCTTATTAGCCGTCATCAACTGGCAGTACCTAGCCCAAGGGGGTGCACCACCAGGAGCTTAAACCTGTGACCTGTCGATTGACAGTCTACCACTCTAACCACTGAACTACGAGCTCGTTGTCTTGCCAATTTAAACCAGGAATTGGCTCTCACCAATCGTATGGTTGGCTGATAACGGCTAACCAGACACAAATGACCATTCCAATCAGCCTTATCTTGGTCGGCAATGTTTAACTGTCTAAAATACCAGCCGCTGTGCAGCTGCTAAGGGGCTGGGGGGGGGGGGGTCTAGAATAAGTCTCAAGACCGAACTGATCGGTGAGTTTTACTCGTTAAAATGCCCTCCTGTTTGTTTGCTCCCATTCGCGGCTCACTATGTTTGATACACACGCAAAAAGGCGACCCGATGCCGAAAGGACCGATTGCCGATCATCGGTCTGGGCATGCAGGGAGATTAACTCCCAAGCGCAAATATCTCCTGCAGAAGCTGGAGCACCAAAGACGCCACACAAGTGCCCATTTTTCACGCATTTCTCAGCTCAGCAAACGGCGCCACCGAAATCGCACCGCTAACGGCCAATCGATTGTCATCTCTCGTCTCTCAGTCTAATGAACAGGTGCAGTACGGCGAGTGTGTGTGTGTGTGTACAAACACGCGCGGTGAACGTCACCACATGGATTCTTCGGTGGGAGAAGGTGGCGCCGTCCCTGTCGCCCAGCCCAACCTTGGCGGAATTATCACCGAGCCGAGCGTTTTCACGGCTGATGAGCGAAAAGCACGTTGCGCTGGCGCCAAGGCATGACCGTCTGCATGGGTAGCGTCTGTCTCATAACCTGTGTGTGTGTGCGTTCACGGGCGCTACGGCACACACACGAGAACATCCTCGGCTCCTCCTCCTCCTCCTCCTCCAAGGACCAAGTGAAGTGCTAGCGCCTCTCTCTCCGCTGATGCGCTTTCGGCGACTTTCTTGTGTGTGTAGGGTGTGAGCTCAAACAAGCGCGCGCATTAGACACCAGTTGCAGCGCCGCCACCGCCACCGCCACCACACACGAGTTCACGCGCCGCCTCGGGTGCAACTGAGGCCACAACTGCGACGTTACGCTAAATTGAAAAAAACGAAACAAGGCAGAACGGGACCCGCGCAGCTGGGTGAAAGCATGGTGACGACCAGGTTAAAAGTCTAATGAGCCCTTCGGGTTCGCCGATTGCTTACGTCCTCGAGAGCTCTCTCTCTCTAGAGGGTTGCTGCAATGCGACACAGTAAAAAGTGAAATCAGGCTCGGTTGGGTACCTTAGGTGTCGGTGTGTATGTCTGCACTTTAAACAGGTCGGTGCATTAAGGATCCTATGATATTTTTAAATGAACCCGGCACTTCAGAAGCATTGCATACCCACCACGCTCTGGATTTTACACAAACTTAAGTCCACAGGTCAGTACTATAGAATATTCAGAATAGGGAATCGAGAAGTACGTTAATCCCCAAAATATCTATCCGATGCAGAAATTAGGCATACATATATATTGGAAAGAAAGAATATCTTTGGAAAATCGAGTTGTACTCGAGAATTTTCAAGAGGGTAACACCGGCCCCTCCTCTGATGAAATGAGTGGTTGCGGATTGTCGCGCTAGAGCATTTGGTGAGGGGGGAACAGACAAACGTCCGTGGTAAGGGAGGCGATAAGGGAATTACGGTTGGTGTTAAGGGTAAGGGGCCCTAACACTTTAACAACTCGATCTTCCGAAGACCTTTCTTTGCATCATATCATTTCGGAAGGCAAATTACTTCAATGACCAGGTTTTTAAGCAGCATAACGTATTTTGCTTTGTCCCAGAGATTCATGACGTTACAATGGTCATATAGCGATCAGAAACATACAACGAATAAATATTACTAGTACGTAGCAGACCGCTGAGCCGCGCGTCTTGAACGCAGAGGTTCGATTCAGATGTGAGCAGTACAGGATTGAATTCAGCGAGTAACTCATGAATCCGCTCTCCAGTAGCAGCAAGCAAAGGCATGCGCACAACTGCATAATGAACCCAAGTCCTGGTATCTGCTCCAGCTAAATTGACATAAGAATTAATTGAATTACGAAAGTAGTTACTTCATAATTCACCACTAACATTTCGCTTAAATTGTTTGTGAACATCTAAACTATGCTTAATTCGTTTGCATAGATACTGAAACAAGTTTATGAGCAGCGCTGACTAAAATCTCTATACAGTAAAAACTGAAATTTTGCCCCGTTATCAGAAAGGTATTAAGCCACATCATCGGCCTTGAGAAGTAACGAATTGTCTGATCAAAACAAGTGTCCCACGAGGTGATTTGCGTTTCAATTTAGTCCCAACGAATTGGACATGAGTTGCGTATACTGCTCTCACTTCATACCCACCATATACCGATGACGTTATCAAACGACAGGAAGATGGTGTGGCCGCAATTAATGACAAAAAGCACAGCTAAGCGTGGCACAAACAACCCGCTCCCTAAATCCACATGTGCGATGATGCATTTAAGGGTTTTCGCATACCATGAGAGTGAAAGTACCATAAAAACCACATTACAAATAGGGTATTCCTGTTTGAATCTCAATTGTGAATAAGGAACCAGTTAGCCTGTCAATTAATAGTCTTTCAAGCCACGGTCCTTTGTGCAACGTGGTAGATTTAAGGACGTCAAGTTGATTAGCCTCGGAAAAATTGACTGTCAGAACTAGATGCTTCTGGTAGCCCCTCCAGTCTGTTTTGTTTATATGTCCCAACCCCCACGGTAGGGCATTGGGGTAGGATCATCTCCACCTGACAAAAGTGATTTTGCGCTACCTTCGAGGAAAATCACCCATTCCCGAGTCCTTACTCTAACCGAAGCCTCAAGCACAACACCCATTCACCCCAACCCCACTGCCCCTCCAAACGCAAAGTTCTACTTTCAAGTAAATCAAAAACTTGGGACGAATGTCCCATCAATTACTTGAAAACATATAGCGAAAAGGAGACCTTCCAAAGACTGTCGATCCAGATGATATAATTTGTGTGCCCCACAATATAGTGGACGAAGATACGGTTAAATGTGCGTGCATTATAAGGAAACTGAACTTGCATAGCATTTATCACACACACTCTCTCTTCCCTCACTCTCCTGGGCCGAGAGTCATGACGCTGTGAAGAGTAACAGACAGTTCGATCGTCGGTTTCGACTATGTCCACCGTGTGCTCCGCACCAGATTGCCGCAGGGACGATGACCTGCGTTGAATTTTAGTGAAAGTAGACTTTCAAGCATCCATCTCATTCTATATCCCACTCCCCAATCTGAGCCCCGTGTCAAGACAAATCAAGAAGACCGGAGATGGCGGAGGGTGCAGGTGGCTGGCTCGGCCGTGCCTACACGCCCCCCCCCCTCCACCCATATCTGGCATTTTTAGGGGAGCGCAATCCGAATAACGTCTACCGTGCCCTGATCTGGCCCTCATGGTTCGCTAAGGGGACACTGAAGGGCAATCTCATTCGCCATGACGAACCATAATCACGAGAATCTTCTAGATTGGAATAAAAGCATTGGCTATTAACAGAGGGGCTGAAAAGATTGAATTTTGAGACTACCACCGTTTTTACTTTCAAGAAAATGCGGTTTTGGCAGCCCTGGAATAGCTTATCTGAACCCTACCGCAGGACAATGGAATAGGAAAATGGGCCTAAACAGAACTTTAACCCTGCCGTTAAACCAAAACCAAATTTTCCTGGCATTTAACACAAAACCGCCTCTTTTTGCATTTCCTGCCAGGGTAGCATATACAAAAACCCCACCACTCTCCGGATATCAAGGCCTACAACGTATAGTGAAAGAGAGATCCCTTAAAGACTTGACTGACAGTTTTACTGTCTATTCAGCCCATACTCATCGAGTGTCCCATAGCTGGGTTGGCGCACTGACTGTTAACTGCACGTTAACCGGTTTATAGTCAGAATAGACTTTCGCTGCATCTACCGCAAACACTCTTTCCTCACTCTCCTGGGCCCGGTTTCATGACAGCGTCAAGTATACCAGCGGCGGAATTAAGTGCCGGTTACTTGCCCAGCGTGAGTCTCACATTCTGAAACCGGAACTGGTTTCCAAACAAAGCCTGTGCTGCAAGGTAGACTGGTACAAATTTACTCAAGCATTTGCAAAAGCTTCAGTTTTGGTTGACATGCGTAAGTGGGCTTTCTGTTCCGTAGGGCATCAGTTTCCTCAATTTTATTGACATAAAAAGCACCGTTTTGCCCACATTCTTAGTTCATATTCTCACAATTGAAGGTTTTTAGATTTTGAATTACGGGGCCGGAGATGCCAAGGAAAGAATAAACCTTAGAGAATTTAGAAAACTTACGGTTGTGGGAGGGTCACGACTACTGATTTTGTGAAGCTTTAGCGTGAGTGTACAGTGAACTTTGCGAAAAAACTTAAATCGCCAGTCCCCTCCCGATTCGGCCCAATGTGGCCGGTTAATGACAAAAGGTAACTGATAGCTCTAATACCAGACTTCTGCCAATACATGTCTCATTGCTTGATATCGTTCAGCTAGTTGCTAGGTCTCTGGTATATGCAGAAGGTTAATAAGTTTGGATCAGAGATTGGATAGCGCGAAAGGAAGCCAAATTAGTTAATGCCAGTTGTTAACCAACAGTTTTCTGAGGTAGGCAGAATATAAGTCCACCAAGTCCTTTTTCAGCAGACCGCAAATATTTGTGAATTTGACGAAGCAGAAGCATGTTTAAAACTACCCTAACTAACCCCTACAACAGTTACACCAGGCCCAGATTGAACGAAGAAAACGCATATGATCTAAAAGGGTGAAATACCAATATAAGCAAACATGCAATTATCAGGAAGTAATTGGAAAGAAGACGACTCGATCGCTGAGAAAATACTTTTATTCACCTGATGTTTCGAGATCCGTCGCGAATTCGTCATCAGAGACATAATTACAGCGCATTAGCTGATACAGGTAGTGTGTGCACATGAGTTTGCAGTATTTATAGGATACAGTCATTACTGTGCACATACAACGACATCCACTCAAGAAGGCAATTACCGTTTATTGTCATTCTGTGTTTGCAGTAATGACTGTATCCTATAAATACTGAAAACTCCTGTGCATGTGTTACGCGTTTTTGCTACTTCTCTCCTTTTATGCCTCTGAAGAATCGGCAACGGATCTTGAAGAGTCAGGCGAATAAAATTATTGTCCCAGCGACCGAGTCCTCTTCGTCTTCTCAAAAGTGTAAACTACCCGCATTAACCTCCGCGAATTCTCTGTCTGAACAGGCTTTAATTACCGAACATACGTTGTGGATAATGGGAACTCATAGTGCTTGCAAATCGTTCAATCAGCCCGATACGAAAATAAAATTTTTCCTGACAGCACCTCGTACCTTAGGCAAACAAGCATTCCCTTCCTTAATGTTCCCAAAAAGGGGACTCACGAGATAAATTTCCGATTCAAGAGCTTCCCCTGGTGCTGGAAAGAGCTACTTATTGTCCGCAGTGACAGGATCTACCCCTCTCTCTTACCACTTTAGGGTAAAGTCAGAAGGCATGCCCAGCTGTTTGACTTACCACCAATAATCCATGTTCCTCGGAGCCCCCACAAGTTCGGCGGCATCGCCGGAAAAAATGATTCCGAGCAACAGGGGGAAAATAAGGAGACTCCTGAGTGTGTAGTGTGTAGACATTCCAAGGGAACTCCTATGCGGCCGGCTCACGACAGTACTGTCAGACAAGGGGTCTGTCATTATTAGGCGCGAAGGTTATGGATGGTGTTAGGCAAAATCCACCACTAGCCCTGCTGACATGCTTTCTTTCCTCCCGGACGTTGACGATGTTACTTTTCTCACTGTGTTGTTACGCGGCAGCACTGGCAGTGTGGAAAGCGTAAATCCATTCACGACTTCCTTGTGTCTAGTGAATTCTCCTGCCCATGCTGTGTGTGTTGACGGCGAACTTGAAAGCGCCTTTCAGCGCCTGCGAGCCGCTGATTGGCCGGTCGCGTCCGGCATTTTGGCGCGATTTGATTTGCTGGCGGTGCAGAGTTGACACAGTGTCGACAAGAGGATAACAGTTTGTGTGTGGAGCCATGGGGGGGGGGGGGGGGGCGGGGGGGGGGGGGGGGAGGAATGCAATGCAACTATTAACACAGCGAGGAGGGAAAAGTGTCTCTGTGTGCAACATCAGAAAAGGACTGGCCTAAAAGGAGGGAGGGGCTGGGAGGCTTGGGGGCCAATCGACTCGTCAGGAATGCATGCAGGTACGCAATGAATGCTGCACGTCCGAGGGCAACAGTTTAGAGGCATCCGAAGGCTTTTGGCCATGAAGTTGCTTTTGGGGAACTGCTTGGAAATGCGAAAAATATTCTTCTGACGGCTGTACGGCTGCTGGTGAGGCTCGAGGATGACCTCCAGGGCAGAATGGGATGGGTGAGTCACGTGAACGATCGCTGAGCGTTTGTCCACTAGAGTAAGTTTTCTCGATGGAAATCGGCAAGACAAGGAGCCCCTAGCTCAATGGGTTAAGGCGCTGGACTTTTAATAGACAGGTTGCGGGTTCGATTCTCGGGTGGTGCACTACTCAGGGTTGGGTAGGACTGACTGATAACAAGTAGTAAGCCATAAATGGCTAGTCCAGCTCCCCTTATCTCAGTCGATACGTTTGAACTCGTGCAGAATTGATCGTCAGAGATCATAGGAGGAAACGAATAAGTGGCGGTTGTGGGAATATTAACTATTTAAAAATCAGGGCAGCAGGTCTAGGTCGAGTAAACTCCATGGATAAGTCTAATGTAGTGTATCCTAGTATGTGCCCCAACTATCCTCATAATTACATAGGGAAGAGTAATCGCATAACCAGAGTGCGTCTACAGAGCGCATAAGCTGACTATGCAGCTGAGTGGCTGCCCACCCCTTAGAAGCAGGCCATCTGTTCAAATTTACAGCCTCTGAGATAATTGTTCATATCAGAAACCAGGCGAGCCGAGAGCTGAGCAGGGTCCGCACCTCAGAGGAGAACTCAGTCAATTAATATTGGGATTCCACGATGCATTATACTAGCAGTCATCGGCTTTTAGCTATTACTTGTGCTGCCACTATGTTATATCTTACAACCCCTTTTGAAAATATTAGTTGCCTGCTGGTAATTTTATGTATATAACGCGGTTGTCACACAGTGGCTGATGGAAGATAGACCAGAAGTCGTATAAATATTCTAATGCTTTCGCAAAAAAAGCGCGTCGTAAATAAACGCAGAAATTAACTTATATTTTTTACTTACCTCGTAGTTTGTTGGGTTTCTTGATATTCATGAAAAAATGTTTGGTCGTTACGAGGTCATCTACTACAACTTACTGTTCTGGAGTTAATTTAGTATAGTTCAGCATGCGAAGCGCCGCGCATACCTTCAATTAACATGCGCAACAACTTTACGGAAGTTTATCTTATTTTATTGACTTAATCAATTTATATTTAAGTTCAGTTTTCATTTTAATTTTCAGTTCATTATTATGTTTGCTATTTTCATTTTATTTTTGGATTAATCTTTTAGTTAAGTCGCTTCAGCGTACTTTGCGTTACACTTTTCAGTTATTTGATTTTAGTTTTAGTCAGTTAGTTATCTTTTAATTTAGTCTTTTCCTAATATTGACATAATTGCACATTTTAACTATGGCGCGCTATTTTGTTGACAAACATAAGATTATTTAAATAATTATATCCACTTTCCTACTTTTATAAACTTACCTTCTTTAATTAATATTCCCTTTCTTTTTTAAAACCAGACTGCAAAGTCTTTATTACATCGGGTCCTCCATTACAGAAGGATTGGGCTTTCGCATGCTGATCTAGGACCCAGAGTAGGATTCTACCAAATAATCTTATAAAAATTTCATTTTAACAACTTATTTCTGTGCACTTTTGCACAACAAAAGCGATCTGTAACAATTTTTGCATATTTCACAAAAACTTATGCATTCCTGTACCATTTCAATGGAGTTTTTAAGGGCTTCGGTCATTTACTCCAAATATACTGACTGATACTGACTGAACATGCCATCTGCGCCTATTAAATCCAGAATATTCTGACGTACCCCAACTTAGATATTTACTACTTAGGAATTTAAAAAAGCTACAGTTTGGTGAGTGATATACAAAATTACCACGGAATACGCAAGTTTATTGGTACAGCATGCAAACGTGAAACGTTCAGCTCGGAAGAACTCTGGAAAGTACAGGGTATCCACGAAGTCTGGGTTCATAGGGGATAAATACCTGCTTAGTCTCGACGCCCACGGAGAGAGAACAACAGAAGTCCGGTCACCCGAACAGCGTGTATTAAGACACAGAGCACGTGAGAGCAAGCAGAGCGAGTCAGCAAGTCAGAATGCAAGAGTGCAAGTCATTCACAGAAAAAGGCTCCCGGTTATTTATTCAGTGCGCAAAGCAAGGAGGCGTCAATATTCATGGTCCAATCAGATAAGGCGGAAAATAGATAATTATTGACACGTTGTCAAGCCACGGCGTGGGACTTTGCGCTGAGAGCCTAAGCGTTGTTGAATAATCATAGGACTCTGCCGTCCCAACAAAAATAACATAAATAAATAAAATATCAAAATTCCTATGTACCCAGAATTTGTGGACACCCTGTATATCTCTCTGCGCTGCGCGGTAGATAATGCGCAAGTTTATTACCACGTAAAAGGAACTCACGTGCAAGCCACCGTCGCTGCACCACCCTGCTGTGGAGCACACGGTGGACCTCGTCGAAACCGACGGTTGAGCTGTCGGCACTTCTTAGGTATAGGCTTTCACACCATTTCCCCCACTGCGCCCAATCACATCACCAGCTGGTTGACCGGCTCGGGTAGTCACTGACGGGACAGTTCGACCGTCCACTCAGACGATGTCCATCGCGTGGATTTGTTTTAAGTGGTAGTAGACTGGCGCCGTATTTACCACAGCATCTCTTCCGTCCCCCGCCCGAGCCTGGTGTAAAGATAAAGTCAAGAAGACTGGAAAGGGGATCGGGCGCAATAGGCTGGCGTGACCAGAGCCGCTCATAGGCGTGCCTCCATACTTGGCTCGAATCCCACGGAATGATAGCGCCGTAGAGAAGTCATTTCAGCCTGGCTCTCAGTCCGTCAGCTAACCACTACATACCGACACGCACTGGGCTGACCGTGTCGTACAAATGAGTTCGTCAGTTGGCGACCATCCAAGTCACAGCTTTCAGCGCTTCAGACGTGTCAGATTGTCTGCATTAAAGAAAATGCGCTAAGACCTCGACCTCAGTGTCTTTTTTCCATTCTCGGGTACCAGCCATAGTTTAAGTCAGTCAGTTAACTGGTGCGCAAAATGAGCGCAGTTACTGAGACAACTAATGACACCGCCTACGCGCCCCGCGACGCGACATGTCCTCTCCGTCACAAAAGTGCCAAAATTTCACACAAACGGGGGTGAACTGCTCACATCGCAAACGTCTGAGAGTGGTAGGGGTTACATAAAGAAGGAGCCATTGCAAGCTGACTTTCATGCTAAGAAACACGGTGATAGTCTCAGACTCGAATCACACAGAGGAACCACATGGAGATAGAGTCGATGAGCACACCTCCCACTTACGTGTGAGGTGCCGTTTGCAAGCATGTGTTATGTGATGCTGGGTGTGTGATCGTGTGGGAGGTAGGAGATTGTGGGGAGCAGAGCCGAGATTTAGCATAGCCGGCGGGATTCTACGATAGGACCTCCCGAAAGCGCATGTGTCCTACTAGGCCCATGCGTCGGGTGAATGTGCGTGAAGAGTGCGGACAATTGAGATGGATGCAGTGGGTGTATGTTGCTGCTTCTGTATAGTGGTTGCCTGGTGACAGTTTATTGATATTGTCTGGTTATCCATCTGCCACGACTGACAGACTTTGGCCCAAATTTTCATAGCCACTTTCAGTTTGAGTCTAAAAGCCTTCATTCCGGGTAAGTAACTCTAAATGGACGATTAATTCTCGAAAGATTAAAAAACTCAAATTGCAAATCAGGTGGATCAACCAGAATGCACACGGGAAACGCTGGAGGGGACTAACTGATGTGCCACACCATCTGCAGCTTTGTCACGCAGTGCCAGATTAGCGACGAAACGTGCGCGGTTGGGTTTTTACGTATCACCTGCGTTGTCAGTATGATTAATTACACAGCATGCTTAGAGGGAATTCATTTTGAAAAGGACTGGTTTTAGGCCTCCTTTTTACCCATACGGACTAGCTATTTATTTTCTTTGCTATTGACGGTAGTCAGGTTACTAAATGTAGCCTTGCAGGTCTTGAGAATGATTGAACATTATTATTCTAGTTGGCTGGGCGTCGACTGGGCTACGTACTGTAACATGTACACCAGTCAGTAGGACCCCGAGCTGACACGCGCTGAACAAAGGGGCTACCACGAGAGGACAAGCACTATCCTATAATCAGGCCAGAGCAACGGGCAGCAAGCCTATTCCCAAATTCGGTCGAAGTTAGCCGAGGGCCGCGGAAACACACAGAGTGGATTACAGTTTAGCTGGAAGTGACTGACAAGGGCTCAAAGTCGAGGCCTTCTACAGCCGGCTGATGTAGTCTAGGCATGGCCCAGGTACGATCTTGTTTGTCCGCATGACTTTGTTACTTACCTGATCGTCTAAAAGTTGTTCTAGTCGGAATTTGGTGGATCCAGTCGGAATTGTTTATAATAGGAACGCCACGCCCATCTAAGATAGATGGCTGCGATAAATTCAAGGGAGGGTAAATATTCTCGTGTCCCAATCTCAAGACTCTCCCACATCCAGTTTGCAACCCTTAACCCAATTTCCCTGGAATCTAACAGAAGGCCAAAAGTATTACGGGCTGTTCCTGTCTTCTAGTCCTGCTGAGTCGGATATTTAAGCATCAGCTACCATTCCATTCTGCAGTCGGGTTTGTTCGCTCTAGAATTTCATCCTGTTTCTGGATGTTTGATATTTTTCAGACAATGCATTAACGTCGTTAAACCAAGTACTTCCTCAATTTCCAAGTGTGAAGTCAATGCGTTTTTTTTCATTTGTGACACTTTCAACATCTGTCCACCAACCACCATAGTTTATTCATACCATATAAATGTAAAGGCCTGACGAGAATTAATCGAAAACAAACGTATGTTCACCAATTTATCTTCTGAAATTTTCAACATCATAAGTTTTTGCACAGCCAGATCAAGATTCGCCACCCACGCCAATTTCATCACATATAAAATGAAGCAGAGGTTCGCCAAAGTGTTATAAGTTTCCTTACTGTTTCCGGGTTGATAATTCACTTCTGAAGAGGAGACTTAGGTGTGCAGGTGTTAAAGTTGTAGCAAGCACATTATGCAGTCCTGCGATCGAGTGTTGGTAACTACAGGTTCTTTTCCGAGCAGGTTCTTCCCCAAAAAGCGTTCCTCAGCATTGCAGTGGCTCGCCCTAGGAAGACCAAATACTCCCTCCCTTTCTTTCTCTCACACACACGACAGTTCGACCTTCGCTCTCGACGATGTTCACCACGAGCTTTAGGAGGCTGAAGCAACAAAGTGACTCCCACGGGATTATTTTGAGAGTAGACTTGCGGATAATCTGCGACACCCTTTACCACCGTCATACTGAGATCCAATATCAGGAAAAAGGTCAAGAGGACCGGCAGTGGGGGAGGGCGCAGGTGGCTGGCGCGACCAAAACTCAACGCGCTTACTAACAGCACGCCTTGTTAGTTACGCTCCCGACTGGGAGCACCATAAAGGCCACATTAATAAGGAGCCATTGAGCTTGACTTTCAGCCAACAGTAAGCCACTCCACACAACAAGACACACTGCGGTTTCCAAGTTATCCCGTCAGTTGACAACCCTCCAGGCCACGGCTTTTGGCGCACCGTGATAGCTTCAAGCTCATCAGATTGTTTTTAGTGAGGAAAGAAATGCGCTGAGTTTCGACCTCACCCTTTCCGCCACCGCCTAGCTGATTGGTCACCTGATGTGGGATGGGCGCAGTGCTAAAAAGCGAAAACAGGAAAATATACACATAAGGGCCTATGTGGTCAGGTAGAACTGACCAAAGTCAGTAAATTTGTCCGCCCTCAACACGGATGTGGGAAGTGCATGTAGATCTTCGTGGAGCTTTTCTTTCGCTTCGTTGTCCCCTGATAATTCAGGATGAGTGGGACAAAGTTCTACACGCGCTCTGGAAACCTCGTTGAAGTGAGAAGGAATCTTTGTGAAAAGGCCGTTTTTGGTGGCGAAGACGAAATCAGCAGCACGACGACCTATAATACCCAGCTTGAATTAGATTAAGGTTGCCATGGAAGTGATTGAGTAGGTTTCATAGGCTAGACCTTCCAGAACCCAATTGTATTACAGCCGGCCGATTTTGTCATACGATGCAAACACATCTGGGTAAGGATTATGTGTATGGCCACTTAAATTGGACATGGGAATTTGAACGCCCCATCCAGTTAAAATAATTGACAGTGCGATAACTTTCAGGAAGGGTAAACATTCCCCTCCCTTAGTCCTAATGCTAATCCTAACACAAAACTGGGCTGTACTCTTAAACCCTTATTATACCCCAAACCTAAATCGTACAGTTAACATGAACCTAAACTTAAACACTTAACATAACCCTAGCCCCAATACTAGACTTAAAGCTAACGCTAAATTTAGTTCCACATGGATTGTAGACAGGGTGTTCCTATTCCCGTTTCCTGTTTAGATGGCCGCATATGCCATCCTTACACACCTTCGTCTTAGCCCATCTAACTGATGATCAACCGATCACTTAGAAATTCGTTTCTGCACACTACTTGAAACGATCTACCGCGGACACCTGGTTTGTGGTGATTCTTCCTTTTCGATTACGTATTCCTCTGAGAATTTGGCTGGTCAGATGCAGCAGCATGCATTTTTGACGCGCAAACAGAAATGCCTCCACTTTCGAAGCAAACATTTTTTTCTTTCGTAATTCTGCATCGCAGCTGTAAAAGTCTATCCAAAGACTTAATTGTATCCATGGGAAGGTGCCGTTTGAGAAATTCAAAGCATTTTTTCCCTGGTAATAATTTGAAGCAAGACAGAATAGCAGAATTTATTCGCGCGAATAAATTTCTTTTGGTCTCAAGTTTAACAGTTGACATAACTTTTGGCCACTTGCCACGTTGATACGCCTTGCTTTTATCGATTTTGTGTAAATTCAAATTGATGTGTTCTCTTAATCGTTCGTTGTTCATGCACGGAGCGGAAGCAGCTGAAAAACGCTCTCAAAATTTATTCGCGCAAATAAATTCTGCTATTCTGTCTTGCTTCAAATTTGTTTCTACTTCTAATATGACGGGTTTGTGAATTGTGGACATAAAGAAATCGCATTAACTTATACTTCATGACGGAGAGCTGTCTAGGTTTTAGAAGGTTCTCTCCGGTTTAGAACTGATAGATCATTTTTGAAAAAAAAGATCAGAGGATAAGAGTATACGGTCGATTCTAAACTGTTATCCTAACTGGGAACCCGATAGATGAAGCCAGATTACGGATGATGTGCGGACGTAACTGTTGCGGAAAGCGTGCCACATAGGCTATTCCAGGCGTAGACAGCTCCGTAATGAACCGATGCCGCTGTAAATGTAGCAAATGTGGGTCTTCGAACAAAAAAGGCAGATGAAAAACTCTGTCTGCCATGAAGGTGCACAAATGCACTTTGAAGCAGACGCTGTGCACGGACTTGTGCGAATAAGCATTTCCTCCCCCCTGAATTGACCCAAGTCTGCGTGCAACGCTTGAGATCTCGCCTCTAGCGACCGGCAGCACATACGCACTAGTGTCTGCCGGCTCCAGTCCAGTTTGACCAATCGTCTCCCTCGCTGGAGGCGCTGTGACTACTTCCAAATTCTCACACTTCGGGCTCCGGCTCACCTAGCTGGCAAGTTCTTGCAACCTTTCCTCCTTTAGCCCTGTAGAGAATAGCTTATTCCTCCCTGAGATGCGCCAACACAGCAATTAAATCCACAGTGAGGAATTGCGTGTAGTGTATCGCATATCGTGCCTAAACTGTCCTCGAAATTACACAGGGCAGACGGAACGCATGCTTGGTTCTTGCGCGCACGAACATAAGCTGGCGGTACGACGAGGTGACGCATTACCGCAAGTGGTTGGCCACACCTACGAGACGGGTCACGAGTTTAACTTCACAGCCACGAAGATAATCGCCCACGCCAGCAACAAGAGAGGCCGAAAATTGCTGGACGACTGGGCCACCTCGGATGAGAACTCAGTCAATCGATTTACCGATCTGGCGCCGGCATACATCGCCCCGCGCAGGCATCTACGGACTGACGGCATCGGTGCTTGATTGGCCCCTGCCCCCTATAAATATTCTTCCCACCTGGCGCTCCACTTCCCACACGGAATCATAGCCTGGAGGTTGTAGCGGCTAGCGTCTTCCTTAATTACCTAAAGCCACTACGATACCCCCGTTTGGATAATGTCAGGCCAACGAACATTACGAGGGTTCATATTCTCTTGTGGACTGGCAGCCCAGGAGGGTTAAGCCAACAACGGTCTACAGAAAGTATGCATGAATAACTCCCCCCCCATCAGGAAGTGATAAAATACGAGCCTACGGGAGAATGATAATTCATCTGGTACGCGCAGACGAAGCCCACGTAACTGCATAAACCTGTTGCCCGAACAAAGGCCAATTGCCTGAAAGGTTTAGCGCGCTATAGGTTTGTCTGGGGAGAAGATGTACTATAGTGCCATAGTGTCAAGATATCGCAGCGCAACTACACACGAGCGTTTCTCCAGACGTCTTTTTGAAGGCTAAGCAATGGGCAGCGAAGAACTGTGAAGGGGGGTTTTAGGTGCTTAAGGGATACCCATCAGAAATGACTAAGCTGCCGGAATCGCTGTGAGAGAGAGGGGGATCGCTGATGCGGCATTCGGCAGGAAAGACGACCAGGTCACTCTACGCCAGATTCTAGGGAAATTTGGGTGAGGCTTAAGGGTAGGATCGGTGTTAAGGTGAGGGTTAAGATAAGGGCTGGTTCACGGGAATAAGTAAAGAGGAGGTCACCAATTATCGCAGGTAGTAGGATCGGCAAACAGAAGGTTCCTCAAATCACAAGTCAGGGAAGACGGTTTGGTTGACAGAGATTTATTGCCGGACAATAAACTGTAAAAAAGCCGTGTCACTAGCCAGCGCCAGGTGTGTCCGCGAGTTTGTGGGGACGAGTAAAGCTTTCGCTGCACGACCATTGCTCTGTCGGCTGCCACCAATCAGAGGGGGCGGAAGTATTGATTGGGTTCAACCGTACGCGCGTTTGAAGCAGTGAGTCAATCGATGCCATTTGAAAAGCCGACGGAATTAATCACGCAGGATGCAAGTTATGGCGTCAGAAATGATGAAGCTGCCGGAATCGGTGAGTGGATGGACGAGAGGGAGATCGTTTATATGGCGTCCGGCAGGAGAGACGACAAAGTGACCCCGCGCTAGACTCCAGGGGAATTATAATGAGATTTAAGGGTAAGATCGGTGTGAAGGTTAGCGTTAATTTTAGTGTTTGGTCATGGGAATAGGTGCGCCCATGAAATTTAGCGCAATGCAGCCTGTGACACGGGGCTGAGGTTTTTGCATTATCCTGTTCCTTGTTTTGTGGAGGGGGGAACGAATAACCGACACCGAGAAAAGACGAAAAACGTCAGAGTGGGCGAATGAGAAGGCTAAAAAATGCCCGATTAGGCAGAAGAACACTACTGGCAAAGAAAACGGGGACCGGAAAGCCAGTTCTGGTTTATTGGCAGTTATCAGCCAGTCTTACCCAAACCCGCAACCGATTGGTTGGTGTCTCTCCACCACTGGTAATATTACCGAGCGAAATCCACAAGATAACGAACAAGTGGCGCAGTGGGTTAGAGCGTTGAACTGCAAACCGACAGGTTTCGGGTTGGGGCCCCGGGTGATGCATCAGTTAGGATTGGGTATGGCTGGCTGTTAATGGCTAATAGGCTAGAAACAGTCATTCCAATCCTCGTTTGTCGGTAATGATGTTCTGTCCATACCACTTGCCACTGCGCGACTGCTGGCAGGGTTCGAGAAGGAGAACCCCAAGACAGAACGGGGCGAGTGACTTCCGTTTGCGATCAGTGAGCGTCCCCCAACTAAGTGTCGGATTATCAGACACAACGAAAACCACGGGTAGGATAACGAACCTTCCACACCTCCCGAAAGAAAAAGGCTGACAAGAACAGGAACGCAATTCACTAGGCGGATAATTTGAAAGTATTTTTTCTTCTGGGTTATTTTCGAGGTCGGTGACCCAAATATGCTACTGTTGAATGTCGCAGAACACTTGGTTCACTGTTGCACAATGAAATGCAAAGCGAAGCAGTTTGTCACTTCACCAGCCTCACTAGACAACTAAGGTTGTAGTGGCCCAAATCCAAATGTAGCGCCCAATCTCGCACCTCTCGCGGCTGTTAACACTAACGCACCAGTGTCTGTCTACTCCAAATAGGGCCTGACCAATCATCTCCCCGAGGCTGACTCACAGATGATCGCGCCGGTATCGCTTGTGACGAATTCCGCGTTCTCACAATACGGACACCGGTCCTCGCGGCTACGGACGCACGATCATCCATTTACCCATATTTTCTAGCCGTATTCTCCATTAGCTCCGTAGAAAACACGCTATTCCTCCCACCTGGCCCAACGATCGCAGCGGTCAGTAGCTACGCCGATAAGGTCAAGATTGCAAGCGATGGGGATGGGCGTAGCTAAACTCGTCAGTACATGACGCACGATAGCCTTTTGGCAGAACCCGATGCCCCAACTGGCAGAGGACCCATTGAGAAGAAGAAGACTCGATCACTGGGACAATATTTGATCTCAATAAACCGAAAGGCAGGCATCCCATGAAATGTATTTTCATGGAAAGGCCTTTCCATGAAAATATTTGATCTGTTCAAAGAACGGAGGTTTTAAGTAACTCGACCAACGACAGAAAACCCCAGTAATCGACTAAGGAAGCGTATGTTCTAATGGTATGACTAACGCGTGATACCGCTTAAAGCAGTCCCGCCTAAGAAACCAACGCAGCATCGCTAACTCCGAGTCAGAGGTTGCCGGACTACAGTCGGCAGCAACCTCAATCGAGCCAACGGAATGAGCCGAACCAGGAGTAAACAAGCCCACTTCTAGAAGAAGATACGATCACTGGAAAATTTTATTTGCCTGACGTTTCGGATTCCCTCGGGAATCCTTAATCATAGGTGATGATAACGTAGTCAAAATCATGCGTAGATGGGGTGGAGACAGGCACAGGCTGTACGGTATTTATAGTTCATAGTGGTGATCCGCGTGTGATAATCGTTCTTTTCTGTAGCCACCGCTTGGGTCTTAATTGATGCGGTACTGTCTTGACACTTCGTGTTCGACTCACTAACTGCCACAAATGCCTTGTCAGTGTCGGATGCGGGCCTGATAATTGCGTGACAATTATGCCCGCTGTCGTCAGAGTTGTTGCGCCCGGCCCTTCCCACGTGACTGATTCTCTTGCTCAGGAAACTTCTCAGTACACCGTATGGGAACGCCAAATCGTTGCGCTTGTTGATGGACTGGGGGCCTGAGAACCATGACTCGAGCAGCTCGCGGCTCACGCGGTTGTCACCTCTTGCGAGGATTTCAGCCACAGAAGACAAAGATGCGATCACTGGAACAAGAGTTTTATTTGCCTGACGATTCGGATTCCCTCGGGAATCCTTAATCATAGGTAATCGAAGAACAGTCTGAAACATGCGCAGATTTCAGCCTCATCAAACTTGAAAATATGGCCGGGTCCCGTCGAGTGAGCTGCAACCTGGGAGTTGGCGTCTTTCGTCTTCAACGCTGCCACATGCTCGGCCATTCGCGTCCAAAGTAATCTTCCGGTTTCTCCGACATAGTGGACAAAGCAACTCTGTCGGAGAAATCAGAAGATTAGTGAGTAGGACGCGAAGTGTCAAGCCAGTACCGCATCGACCTTCAACGTCGGCTATTTCACTGACAGTAGGGCTTTGATATAGGAGCGGAGCAGTAACCCCGTACAGTGAGCTCGACGGCCGTGAAGACATTATGCAAGTCGTAGATATTAGCGCATACTTGGGATTCCCTCAGCAAACCCGGTGAGCCATTCAACCATTTTCCATCTGCCCCGTCCCTCTCAGTCCCTTTGTATTTATTTTCGGTGTCCTTCCAGGGACCGTCGGGTGCAGAATTCATTGAGAAAACTCGCATTTTTATCGTATATTTATTTTAGTGCACCGAAGTGCCATGATCGACCGCACAATTTAAAAGATGCGAATTAGGGGGCCTGTGAATGAGCAGAAAACAAGCAACATAGCGAGGACGACTTAAGTGAATGAGGTGCTGAGCTGACTGATTACGCAACAAAAGCGGCGGAATTTACTCAAAAGCCTACGCATCCAACAAGAGTACTACACGCTACGTACAAAATCACGCGTCATATAATGAGTACGAACCGGTAGAAATAGTAAACACAACTGCGCCTACTATAGCGAAACTAGTAGTTAGTTGTACATATTAAAATTGGGTGTTTTACACAAGCCATCTTTACCGCAGCGACGGCTGTTCACAAAAGCACCACTAACGACATATGAGAACACTGATGTAGAAGAATGTCAAGCTGGGTTCTTTGATGTGTTTCGACGTCACAAAGATCGATGGGGCCAGTTTGTACAGCCCTGCGGCTATTTCTAATTCAACCATCCTATGACAAATTTAAAAAAGAGGGTGTCAGTTGAGAAAATTGTGTACGTATAAAAAATAGCAGAAAATCACAAATTCACACAGCAGACACCTGGACTCTAAAACAGTTATTCTTCCCCTCAGCCTGCAGCATATTAAATCAAGTGACTCATTAAGCATGGACGACGAACGGCGTTGGAATGGCCCTGCTTGAATTTGAACCAAACCTCCTGATTTATGGGGCATCGAGGTGCAGGCTTGACATTCTCTAAAAGCAGAAATAAACAAAATTCAGTTGTGAATCAGCTAATTACAAGGAAGTTAGAAAACACTTAAATAAAACGTTTTTGAGCACATTTCAGCACCTAGGTTATCAGTCGCAGCACTTCTTACTGGAACGCAGTTCCATTGAATCTGTAAAGTTACTAGCTCCATGAGTGTTTGTCAAAAAATCAAAATAGTGCGCATTAATCAAATGGTAGTTTGGAGCCATAAGTGATTCGGAACACAGCGGAAATTCAACTGCCCGTCATCGTAAATTGAGGCAAATGTAAAGATAGAGTAGAAGGCGTGTCGATCACCGGAATCACGACGGGGTGACGCTTTACCACAAATCACGTCCCACACCTCAAAGACCGGCCACGAGTTTAACTTAGCAGCTGCGAGAATAACCACTCACGCCGGCAACAACACAGGCCGAAAATTGATTGAAGCCTGGACCTCGGATGATAATTCAGTCAATCAATTTATCGAACTGGTACCGACATTAATCGCCTTGCGCAGGCATCTCCGGACTGACAGCCCTGGTAGTTGATTGGCCCTCACCCCCTATAACTATTGCTTGTTTTTCGCTGACGCTTTTATTTCTGACGATAGACTCCAGTAAAAGCCCCACAGCTCAGACGAATAAAATTATGATTCCGGTGACCGAAACGCCTTCTTCTCAAGCCATTGGTCGTGGCTGACTTAGTCAGCTGCATGCTGTAGGCTACAAAGGGCCAGAAGAACCGTCTTCCTTTACAATTGGTAGGCGGCAGCTGTCCAGATACACTAACCGCAGGGAACCGGTGTAGAAATCGGCTCGTCCTGCCCCTTCGCCCCGAGACAGGGTGGGGTCCGGCCACCGGTATTGAACCTGGAGGAGTAAGAAGCAGATGCGACTGCTGGAACAAGAACTTTTTCAGATGTTTTAGATTCCGATAAAATGGAACACGCGCATGCCAAGAAATGTAAATTTGAAGATGTTCCTTTGGGGGAAAATAACTTAAATGAGTGAATTTTCGAGTTTGGCACCCCAACTCGTCTTCGGACTAACAAGATTCCGTCACGGATCTATTGCCATAGGCAACATCAGAAACAGGTTGTTTATGCACAGGAAGGTTGCAGTAATTATAGGATAAAGACGTTATGCGGAAATAATTACATTTAGTGGCCCTCATAGTCGTCCCCTACCTCCGAGGGAGCACAGCATGACTGATCTCGACTATGCCGACGATATCGCTTTACTAGCTTTAAGCTTTGGCTATCTACAGTCTATGGTGTCACGGGTGAACGAAGTCGCGAAATCGGTCCTTCTGTCCAGAAAGGCTGGGAAGACCGAAGTGTTTTCATGCTGCATCCCTGCCCAAGAGAAAGCACCTCTCGAAATTAGTGGCTGTCAACTTGAAGAAGCAGACTGTTTCAAATATATCGGAGCGAGGTTACAACCGAATGAACAGAGTAAGGATTACATTGTCGCCAAATTGACACAGCTGGACGAGTTTTCTCCAGCCTTCGAAAGTGCCTATGGACCCGACGCGATATTTCTATTTCCACAAAGGTCTCCACGCACCGTACAGTCTGTTCTTCTATATGAATACAAATACTGGGATATAAGCGTGGAAGACGAACGGAAGCTGGAAGTCTTTGACGACCATCCTTCGAGTGAAGTACACAGACTTCGTTTCAAATGAGACAGCCCGCATTAGCTGCGACAAGAGTGCAAGGATATCCCAGGCAATCCAAGAAAGACGACTGAGGTGGTTTAGACACTTTCTTTTCCGTCAACCGCACAAGCTCAGTATTACTGCCCTCGACCCAACACCGTTGAAGTGAGGATCAGCTCAAAATCTGGCTGGACTCAGTCCGTTAGGACATGGAAGTGGTTCTTAGACCTTCAGTATTCGGTTTCCGGCGCTGGCAAAGAGAATGGTTCGAACTGTCCAAGTCTGCTGCCGCAGATCGTCGCGCGAGAAGAAGCACCGTACGGGACATCATCGAGGGCGGCCAGACCAGTCATGATCACAGCCGCAACAAGTACAGGTAGAAGTACTGGAACAAGAACTTTGTTTGCCTGACGTTTCAGATTTTGTCAGGGATCCATCGCCATAGACAATAGCAGAAACGGGTTATTCACACACAAGGGGTTGCAGTGATTATAGGATAAAGTCGCTAAGCTAAAATAATCACATTTTTTGCGGCCCTCGTTGTCCACTCGCTCGCTCCGAGGGGACACAGCACAACAGTCAAAACAAAAACCTAATTATGGATTCAAGAACGAGGCCAGACCGTTCAAGTACTGGTCTTGAAGGAAACAGTACAACCAATAAGAGGCGAGATAACACTACCAATAAGGGCAAACGGGAATGAGCAATCAATTACCTTTAGAAGAGGGAGATACGATCTTTTTGACAATCGGTCTTCCAAAGAAGTCCCTGGCCACCTAAGGCATAAAAAATTGAACAAATCATGATGAGGCAGTGCAGGTGTAAAATGTGCTGCAGCCGACCAAAGTATATGTCGTAAAAATACAGTCACAGACTAATGAAAGTAGTGCCATTACAGATACGACGGATAGAACATCCCTTCCAACCTATACTGCTGTAGGGCACATGGAAATCACGCATCCGCCTGGTCGGTCACCTGCATCACACAGAGACAAGTGGACCAGTGCCAAGAGCACCAAAATAAACTCACCACATCCGCCTCAACACATAAGCTTATAAGGCTCTATGCGCCTATATGTAAAGCCGTCTATAGAACACTGCTGGCCATACCAGATTACCGCATCTCCACACCACACACATGAATGAGAACGGCCAACGTCACACACACTGGAAATCGACACTCCTCGGCTCCTTCTTCACGTGACTTTTCTGCTGCATGAGTGATGCAAGCCTACAGTTACCAGGGTGCGCTAAGCGCCATCACTTGGAAGGCTGCCAGCTGACGGGATAACTCAGACCCCGTAGGCAGCCCAAGGTGTGTTTTTATGGAGTGGCCAACTAAGTCAGATCAGCCAGCTGTGCTCCCTCCTGCCTCTGCTTTCCTTGACTTTGTCATGACACCGGACCCAGGTGGAGGAGTACGAGAGTGCGCGGTAGATGCTGCGCAAGTCCACTACCACTATAACGTAGCTCACGTGCAGGCCACTGTCCATGAGCGGCTTTTCTCGGTGTGTGTGTGTTCCACCCGACAGTTCCCTCATCGATTTCGACGATGGGCAGCCGCGTGCTCCAACGAGCCGCAGCAGACGCCGAAGCAGATACTGAGGCAAGCTGCAAGAAGGCTACAACAAACTGAAGCAACGCAGCGATCTACCGCGAATGAAAAAAGGAATTCGAGCAAATTCACAGGGAATCTACCCACTCGCTCACTGCTCTCACCTCCGTTCCGGTGTAATGAAAAAGTCAATAAAACCGAGGATGACGGAGGGTGTAGGTGGTTCGCGCGATAGTCAATCAACACGCGTACACTTGACTCAGTACACCTCGTTAGGTAGGCTCCCGGGTGCGCGGGAGCGCCATAAAGGCCACATTAAGAAGGAGCCCTCGCAGCCTAACCTTTAGTCCTCTATCTCCTCACACACGCACTCACAAACACACGCGTACTAAAGGAGCAGCAACGTATGTGGCCCGAGTTATCCCTTCAGTTGGCAAACACTCCAAGTTACGGCTTTAAGCGCACCGTGATAGATTCGAGCGCATCGGATTATTATAGTGAGAAGAGAAGCGCGCTGAGGGTCGACCTCACTCTCTCACCCACCGTCTAGCGACCGCCTACCTGCTCGGACACCTGAAGTGAGGCCTGAAACCCAGAAGGAGCGCGAACGTATGTGCCGACAGGGAATCAGAACCGAGAGAAATTGCCAGCACCTACCAGGCCGCAGAGACCGTAGTTTGATGAAGTCTGGCATTGCATATGCATACAGGCGTTGGATCTCAGAAAGGTGAGAGCAGTCCTGTGCAATGCCTAGGCCAACACCCTTCTGAGACGGAGTAACAAGTCAGTCATCGACTGAGAGGCACTACCCATACTCTGTTGCCGCTTGACGTCTGTGGGCGGGGCTTTCAGCGGACGATTTTCATGGAGTGCTTGAGGCGACTGTTTTGACTATGGTTACGGTTAGCAGTAATTGTAACGCTAGTGACAGAACGAGTAAGAGTACTGCAAAGGAAAACGGATCGCGATTAACAAGGCTATGGGTGCCTGAGAGCATTGGTGGTGTTCTACCCACATAGCATGATGGCATGCATAGGAGCGGGTTCGGTCGTGCCAACCCCCTGCGCACCATACCACCTCCGGTCTTCTAGACGTTGTCTTGACACAGGGCACAGATGGGCGATTGGAACAGAGAGTGAGGTAGAGCAGGTCTAATTTCAATGTAAACCAGTGCCTGCTGTGGAGCAAATGGTGGACACAATCGAAATCAACAGTCATGTGTGTTAGCCATTTTTAATGGATCGAGCTGGCCACTACCACTAGCTTGCGCGGACACCCTCTCAAACTACGTGTGACTGGGGCAAGATTGAACACACGAAAATTCTTCTTCTCTAAGAGGGTAATCCAGGCATGGAATGCTCTACCCGCATACATTGTCATGTCCCCATCTGTGGACACGTTTAAGATGCAGTTGGATCAGCATAGAAAAAGACATAATCTGTAATTAAGCGAGCTAATTATATTGCAGGCCAACTTTTTTGTTAAAAACATACTGCTCGCTACTTATCAGTAATATGTTTGTTAATAATAACTGATTGAAAGTTACATCCTCTGGTTCGCATGGGCATACGATGGGCGCATCTCCGACACCGTGACCGCCACAGTCATCTCCCCGTGTGACCGTTAGGATATTGAACAACCGCGATGGCCTCCTCCTGACATGATCCAAACACTTTCAGCAGCAGGACATCAGATTTACATGTTCCCTTCACCGACCCCCCCCCACACAGGCGACGGTTTTTCTCCCTAAAATCCCACAAATGACATTGAAAACTAAACTTATGAATGATGCCTAAGGTTTTTTTTTACTGTTTGCCCCCCTACCGCAGTTCCATTACTGGCAACGCCACATGTTCTGCATCATAGCTGCTCTATATAAAGAGGAATTTCAAAGGTATTTACCTATATTTCCCTAATAAAACTTGACCTGATCTGAAAAAAAGCTCAGCCGATGATAGGCGACAACAGTCCCAGTTAAGAAGAAGACGACTCCATCGCTGGGAGTCGCCTGACTTTTCGAGATCCGTCGCGGATTCATCGTCAGAGACATAAGCAGAAAGCAGTAGCAGATACAGGTTACTGCTACTGCGACAAACTCCAGCCGACTGTGGTAACCAGTGATGGGACCGCGCTCTATTCCATGAAAATGATAACCACAAAAACACAAGACAAAAAAATCTACGGCCCGAAGCCTTTACATAACCGATCGGAGCTCCCACTGAAGTGTTAAAGGCGCAAAACCTCGCGCTAAGGTGACAGCCCACACACTCTCTTCACGGACAGTAACAGCGTGTAGCACAACCCATTCAACGCCCCTATACAGTTTTCATTCGTGGTTTCTATTAGAGGTCCCTCCAAATGTAGCCGCAAAGATGCAAGTGTCAAAAACTTGAACGTCTTCCACCCTCTGAATCTCTAGGTTGCATCACCTCCACACCCCTCCGTCCTAAATTTTCACGAATGCAGTTTTTGTTGGTGAAGCCTCGGCGCATCGAGACAGATAGCAGAAGTACACAAGTTTTTACCATCAACGCATAAACATGAAAATCCACGCGCACAAAACCATTACCTTCTGTGTGCCGGCTGCAGCATTCAGCAACTGCTTGACGGTGGGACCCATATGGAAGCTCACAAAGTATTCGGGTAGGGGGGCGATGGGCGAAGTGACATGCGACTGTGGCAAAGGTTTTCCCTGTGAACTTAACTCACCGAAGCATCCGGTGATAGTTATCGCTTGAGAACTATACTGGAAGTTATACAGCTACTGAAATTGCTAAAGTAGTAATTACATTGTCCCAAATTGTGAGGGAGAATGCATCGGCCCCGGCCGGTTTGGACCCCCAGAGGTCGCCAAGTTTTTCAGAACTCAGTCAAAAGCAGATTATCTCAAATTCGCCAAAATCAGATTAAAAAGCAAGTACCTTCTGTGCTCCGGCTGCAGCATCCAGCAGCTCTTTGGCAGTGGGACCCATACGGGAGCTCATAAAGGAGTTAGGCAGGGGGGCTCTGGCCGAAGTGACCAGCGATGGGGTGTTTGTTTTTGGCCAACCCGAGGATTCCTGCCGGCTGCTAGGCGTCTGGTGTGACGAGAAGGCGGCTTCGGCCCGTCTCATACGCTCCAATACGAGTTCTCGGGCCAACATCTGTTTGGTGGCGTAGGAGGCTTCTTTGTCCACTCGCGTGGAGGAGGTAAACCGTGCGACCGAATCCAGGGGTCTGAGAGGGTCAAGCACACACACACACACACGCAAGTCAAATAGGATAAGTGAAGAATATAAAAAGCGGATGGCCAGAATTCAGTCTAGCTCGTAATAATATGGTGTCATTAGGTGCACGAGGCAATGGTGGCCTTAAAATGATTAATATCGGCCTTCAACGAGCGAAAACGAAATTAATGTAGGCGCCATTTTTCTATATCTGGACACAAACTGGGGAACACTGTTCAAGTATGACGCCAGAGACTTCAGTCGTAGCCGACATGGCATGGTTTTTAGCCCAGAGATAGAGCGCGGAACTTTGAAGCAAGTGAATAAGGGAGGGGGAGGCGGACGCCAGCTATTTGTTGTAGCATGACGGTTAATGGTGAATAGAGTGCAGTGTATATGCTGCGCAATTCTGCTTCACTGCAAACTACTTCAACAACAGGTCACCGGTAACGAGCCCATTCCATGGGATACGTGGCGGTTCGAACTATCACTTTATGCTGGAACTTAAAAGGCTAATAAGTTCGACATGGCAATCACGCAAACAGATGAACAAAGTTACAAACTTGTATGTAAAATGAAGAAAAACGGAACCTTCAGCTTTCGAGAAGGATGTTAGAAATGACAGCAACACTGAAAATGGGGCTTACGGCTCCAATCTATAGGTCTGCTCCTCACTGTCCTCAACCTGTGCGGGGACCAGATCCAAGCCCATATTGACCACGAAACTGACCAAGTGTATTAACTGTTTCTTCTCCTGGTCAGTATAGAGTTGAACGTTGACGGGGCGGAGGCGTGAACACATTGCCGAAAAAAGCGTGTTCACGTAACTTGACGCATCGAGAAGAAAGCGCTGGCGGGTGAGACACCTATAGTAAAAAAAAACATTTAAAAAACTTTTGCATTCGACGCAAGAAAAAAATTGAAGGCATAATCTAACTTGGGATATAAAAAAAATTTTTTTAAGAGGTTGATGCTCTGGAATAAACGAAAATCGTTTTCACCAACAGGCATCCGGTGATATTTATCCCCCGAGAACTAGAAAGGAAATTATATAGCTACTGACATTGCTAAAGTAGTAATTACTTTGTCCCAAATAGTGAGGAAAAACTCATAGGCCCCGGCCGGTTTGGACCCCCAAGTTTTTCATAACTGGGTGAAAAGCAGCTCATTTCAAATTCGCCAAAAATAACTAAAAGAAGCAAGTATGAACTAACCGAAGGCTGGTAGGAACTGCAACGCCATCAGAATCAACAGCACTCGCGGAGGCGGCAGCTCGCCACTGATTTTCCAAGACACTTTCAATAACAGCCTCAGAACGGTTAGCAAAAGACTGGTTGTCCATATAGGAAGTGGGCCAACGGATTGTGCTGAAGGCACGGTCGCCCGCAGCGGCACCCCAATTTTTTCCGCCTTCTGCCGTGGAGGCAAAGGAAAGGTGAAACCAGGCGGGAAGCACCCCGGGATACCGACAAAGCGAATAGTCCTGTGCGGTTTGAATCCGGTTCCATAGTAGATCACTGTAGGCCAACCAGTCGGCAGCTTTTCGTGTCTGAAAAATATAAAATAAGGTCCAAATAATGAAAGAAAATTACTAAGCGCGGCGTGAAGTGCCTTAAAAGTCATGCAGAGTCCCATGCAGTTTGTCAGCCAGTCGTAGCGAACACATGGTGAAGCTAACAATGGGGCATTATTGAGAGAGAATATTTCCCCTATAAGTGAGGCAGAATTTGAAGAAAACGCGATGTTTTTTGTTCAGACTAATAAGGCAGTTTAGCTGAGCTTGGTTTTAGGCAAAACGAAAAAAATAATCATGAATGCAAGACTTGTCATTTCCTTCTAGGTGGGGGTCTATCAGCATTAGGAGGATTCTAAGCTAAAAAAATGATGGCAAAGGATGCAAATTTTCCGCAACTCTACCTATCACTGCAAATGACTCCTTACTTAATAAGGTGTCCCTCACGCGTTCGCTCAAGCTATTCCGAAGGCCTATATTTATCGGATTGAACCATCTAGGACCGGGGTCAACAACCTATGGCTGAGGAAGGCGCTTACTTGAGGTATAGGGACGGACTTCGGAACGTCGATGCACTCATTAATTAAAATAAACTTGATAGAAAAAAAATATAGTGCTTGCTTAGTAGAAAACTACGGCTTCAAACTTCGTGGTGAGTAGCGGTGCACAACGCCTATAAACACTAGTAGGGTATTTATAAGAAGTAAACGAGGGTGTGATGCCTATAAGCTACTTTAACCTTTTTCAAATCGTATTCGTGCAAAAATGTATGTTTCAGTTTTAAAAAGGCATCTGCTTGTGAGATTTTTCAAGAATGTAAAATGTCCATCCAAAAATTAACGCACACAGACACACGCATTTACAGCAGACAAGAGTCCTGTAGACGTACCGTCTGAAGGCTAGCATCCTTCATTCGCCGACTCAGATAGTTTTCGAAAATTCCCAGATGAAGTGTCTGCGATTCTCCAGCTGACTGACATACATCCAGCGTTTGTTTCACCCTGGACAGGAGAAAAACAACCATTTAGAAAGGCAGAAAGTACAAAGCAAACAGGAGGAGGAAGAGGAAGTAGGGCTAGCGGTGTAAAATCAAGATAGCCTACAGTAAAGGACGTAAAAAAAAACAAATCGAAAAGTTGCATAACAATGACAAGGGAGGCTAAGATGGCTATTTTCGACTAAAAGGTGTTGTTTTGGCAGATATGAATGACTCATTTGACTCGAAATTCAAGAACTTAGCGGCCTCCGTGTGGTTCAAATCCACGACAGTTAGTTTAAGACTCGGACAGGACTTTGTAAACAACCAGTCTAGAATCCACCAAATTATTCAAATCACCAAAAAACACCTATCGAGCGCGCTTGGTAGTCATTTAGTGGAGTCCAGATTAATTGCTTAAAAATTCCGCTTGACCTTACTATGTCTCAATTGGTGGATTCAGTATGTTGCAGTAAACGGTGACGATAACTTGATCCAAAACGCGGAATTAAACTCACGGCTCCCAGCGGGGGCCTCGTAGCTCGTAGCATTTAAACATATGAAATATGAACATTGTCGCAAACGACAAAGGAGACCGGAACAGTTGAGCTCCGCTAACGATTGACGATCATTCATCAACGAGCATGACATAAAGAGCAGTTAGAAACGACAACACATCAAAGCAATTCTAACGAAAAAGGAAGTGCGGAGACCTGGCCTGGAGACTGCTATCGCTAGCGGAATTAGCTTCCGATAGGCGACTGCCTGCGGCCGTCGTTGTCTGGCGTCGGCAGGCCATTTGGGCAAGCTGACGAGAGAGCACATGTGGTGGGGGAATAGTGAAGACGGCTTGCCACGCGGAGAAGAGATTATGCTGAGAATCCTTGAGGCTGCCGTGAAGGCCCAGAAAGCCGGGCAGATCTAGGGTGGAGAAGTCCTTGCCCTGCTTTTGAGCGGCCTTCAGAAACTGGAAGGAAACAGCGGTAAATTCAGTCACAGTCACAGAGGCAGGATAAGGCTAACAAAAACGCAGTTTACGGCAGATGAGACCTGTGGACGTGCGATTAAACCTCGAGATGGAAAAAGGACCACCCAGCCTCAGTTAAAAGAACAGATGAATATAACAAAAGGATAATAAATAAACAGCAAAAAATGAAACAGTTGACGCTCTATTGGGCGATAAAAAGTAAATGTTAAAAAAGGTTTGCATTTCCCCAAGAAATATAATACCTTTCCTTGATACTAACCGGAAAATAAAAAAATATGGCTGAACAAGAATGAGAACTATATTGCTTAAGTACACATTGACTAAGGAATCGTGTAGCCAAAAGGTATAGTCGACTCCTGATTTCACCTGAGACAGTCCCGTAAAAGAAACCAATGCGGCAGCGCTAATTCCGAGTCCGAAGATGCGGGAATACAGGAGAATGAGGGCAATGGCTCAGCCGGCAGCAGCCTAAACCAAGCGACCGAATATATATTAAACACGCCTACTTTTACCACATAAGTAGGTAGTATAAGTAATCTTTCGAGTTGGACATCGAAATGCGTTCTTGAAGATTGTAATCAATGCAAATGCGTTCTTACTGATCAGGGTCGTAGCAGGAATTATCGTGCAGTATGGTCCAAAGATATAAATACACCCCTTCTCCAAACATTAAATTCAAAGAAAACGTAAATAGCAACTAAGTGAATGGGGCAAGACTTGACCCAAGAAAATTCTTTTTCTCTAAGAGGGTAATCCAGGCATGGAATGCTCTTCCTGCGGATATTGTCATGTCCCCTTCCGTGGATGTCTTTAAGGCAAACCTAGACCGATATAATGAGTATCGTCACGATTAAGTACTCCAAATCCAATCACTGAACTATTCCGATTCTAAAAATTGAAGCGCTCTACATCCAAAATCTGAAATGCTAGAAATGCTATAAATATATACTAATAGTAATTTGTAAGTAGTATTATTATTATTATTAGCAATTAACAAAATGAGTCTCTGCCATTATCTACCTATGTTGTCTCTACTCACTATGCGATCTGCGCCGATCGTGTCTGAGGACGCACCTATCGCACCTATGGTCCTAGGCTATGCGGCCCTGTCACACCCTTTCTCGTATCGACCGACTGCTGACAACGTGGTAGGTTCCTCGGCTCTTGACACAGCAAAGGCGTATCATGGTCGCATCTCCGGTCTTCGGGACGTTCTCGTGACTCCGAGGTCTCCTCCCTCGTATGGTCCTTCGGGTGTAGATATTACTCGTCATGGACGCCATGGCTACCGTCAACATTCACAGAAGCATCATGCCCCTATCATTCACATGCTTCCCCACGAGCGACAGTTTTTCTCCTAAAAACCAAAAATGACATTCCATTTTGACTTTTAGGAGTTTTTTCACTGTCTGCTATTCTTCCTCAGTTACACTGCTGGCTCGTGTAATCTGAGTGTGAGTTTTTTACTTGAAACAAGCGAGTAGTCGTTTGAAATTGTGTCAACGACTTCTTTAGAATGTTCGGCTTTGCCGATGCATTTCTTAAATCCTATGTACCAAGAAGGAGTTCAAAGGCGTTTGCCTATATTTCCTTTAATAAATTTGACTTGACTTGACTTGAAAGACTCCACACTGGCAGGTAGTGGAGAGTCACTTCCACACAGGTTCCGGCAACTCCTCCGCCCCTACCATCGGCGCATGAAGAGGTAGTGATGCATAAAGGGATACAGATGGAACATACTTGGAGGGCATTCAGACAGGCACGGATGTCGCGACCGCTGGAGTCTGCCAGGTTAGAGAGGAAATTTTTTCCAACAACAATATCCTCCGTTCTGGCGATCCAGTCCAGACGCGTGATGAGGCGATTCAGGTCGACGCTGGGCAGTCGGAGAATGTAGCAGGGCACACCAGGGGCTCGAAGAGGACGCAGCGAGGGAGCATAGCTGGGGAAGACAGGGAGGGGGGTAGGAAATGTCAATTTGTATGACGAGAGCCGCTCCGCGTCTGCGGGTTGGACGACGACGGGAACTTAAATCCACGAAACAGCAACCAGAATTCTCAAGTGTGATTTAAATGAAGTACCTAGGTGGGGGTTGAAACAGTCACAACTGTTGATGAGCACGCCATCGTCGATCTTGCATTCGATAACAAGATGCTTATAGACGGTAAATGTTTCCGCAATACGCGAGATGACCTTTTCCCGAAGGACAATTTTTGGAAGGAGAAAAAATACTCAAAACGATAGAAATCCTTGCTCAAATAAGTGCCTTCCCACACAGGAGAGGCATTCGTTAAGTTAAGCTGACTTGAAGGTGGGAAGCAGGGCTTTCGTCTGGTTTTGCAGCTAGAGGCGGGAAATTTTGCATGATGAAGACAGCGGGCAATTCAATTGTCACAAGGTATATTTCGGCAACACCCTCCCTATGCATCAACCCGCAAGTCTCCTAAAAATGGCTATGCAGCGCCAAAATGAAATTTCTAAGGACCTATGAATGATAGGGATTTGTCCATCGACTACCATTTCTGGCTTAGCTGCTGTCAACATTCCTAGCGTTGCCGCGTCCGAGTCTTGAAACCGGATCCAGTTGGTCACTGAAAACTTAAGTTGCCCTCACCATTGAAGTTAGAAGCTTATAGTTCGCTCATTCATGAACGTTCACCCGACCGCTCTGCCTGGGGTCTCGACAGAGGCTCGCACAGCCGTAGCAGCTGGTGGTATAGGCAGATAGTATTACCAGCCTACACTAGCAGCTTCTACAGCCGTCAGGGCCTCTGTCGAGACCCCAAGCCGAGCGCGACAGGGGAGTTCATCAATGAGTGTCAATATCCCTCGAACTAAGCCGGTAAGGCAACGAGCTCGTAGCTCAATGCTTGGGACATTTGACTCTGATCAAAGCGGTCGCGAGTTTACGACTCGCGTGGGACGCAACTTGGGTCTGGGTATGACTGGCTGATGACGGCTAATAAGCCAGAAATGACCATTCCAGTCTTCCTTTTCTTTGCCGGCAATACTAACAGTTCATAGTTCAGTCTATTCGACTTTGGGTATACAGTAATGCCATAGCAAATTTCTGTTGTCATATGAACGCAAGGCAAGTGCTACAGGAGACTGATTACTGACCTTCTCAGCTGCAAACATCGAGCTCAGTACGGAAACAGACCTGCGCCGCACCTACCACACTGCCGCCTCCCTCAAAAACTTCGCTCTGATGCAAATACAAGACGATTGGATGTGAAATGATTGACAAGACTGGATGTTCTTCTACTAGATCGGTGCAAGCACACTCATTCATCATATTCTCGATCAAAACCGACAAAGCAGGGAACCCGTAGACTAGAGTTAGTGTCTTGAACACAATGACCAAAGGTCCCGGGTTCAAATCTCGGGGTTGCCAACCCTCGAGATTGGGTACGACTGGCTGATTACGGCTAATAAGCCAGAAATGGCTATTCCGGTCTCCCTTTGCTTTGTCGGATCCACATTATCATATCACCTGGTCACCATGTGACGGTCTGGAGGGCTTGCGTTGCGAGCTCCTGGTAAAAGGGGAACTTAATTGTTCCTCTATTAGATCGGTGAAAGCCAACTCAGTCACTGAATGGTCTGTCTGCGGGTGCTACACACAACATGGTCCACAGTCCAGATGTACCAAGCTACGGCTAGGGCGGTTCGAAGCTTACGTATGTGGGAATGGTTATCAGCCCAGCCTAACCGAATGCCAACATAACATAGCAGGCTGTCCTGAGGCGTCGTGCCTGTCGCCGACTGCCAACAATGATTCCTTTGTCAATGCAGAATGATTTGAGGTCATATGTCTTCGCTGACAAACCATCCCAACGAGATGACCTTAAACCGCTGGACCGGACATTCACTCGCACATACACGCGTGCCCAACTAGTTGCAGTTCCTCAAGAGCCACTTAGGTGCACCAGGCAGTAGGTTACCTCAATTCTCAACACGTCTCGAGCAATCCACACATCAATCATGCAACACTTGAACTCGCTTGAGAATCACTTATAAGCAACTGTCAGATCTCACACATAGACTTGCACAAGCACTGAGGGCGACGTGCAGACACGGTCAGGCGTGACTGGTGTTGTAACTGTAGCCAATTTCAAGTCATCGATTTATTGACTGCCAGTTGCGTTCGATGCGTGCAGGCCGATCGATAGCCTGCCGTGAGCGCGGCTCGCTATCTGCATGCTAGCTGTTCGTTAGGCTCCTCTTAACAACTGGAAGCCGCCTACGTCAGGCTCGGGCTTCACCCCGCGGCCACATCAAGCCCTGGCTGACGCCAGCGGCCGGAAACAGCAACTCCGGGTGGCTTTCACTTCTACGCCCTTTTTATTGTGTTCTTCCTTAAAGATTCAAACAGGGTGTAATAAGACGGTGGCACCACGGTTGTCACCGTTACAATAGGAATGCTATAAAGCCCGCATTAATGAGTTACCACGGCCTGACTACCATATAGGCTGGAAACCTTCAGTCACGTCTTTCAGCATATACGATGCAGTATCTTGAGGAATGCACAGATGCGCTCCGCACGATTGACAGGCATACCACAATGGTTCTTCCTCAATTAGGCCTCTATGCTACCCACAGACACAGCTCCGAGTCGTCTGGTAGATGTTGTGGGGACAAGGCCGTGGATGGAAGGCGCATAGTCAAGCTGTTCAGCCTTGCCAGCCAGAGCGCCTGCATTCCCCTCCGGTTGCCTTAACACTGTCTACTTATCAGGACCAGGAGAGAAAGGAATGAGCGAGTGAGATAGGTGCTACGCAAGGCACCGGTGTTGCGTCCATTCCATGAGGGAAAAAAGGGTGCAGTTCAGAGGCGGAAAACAGGAGTCAGAAAAGGCAACTTACAGGTCGTTGCAGATACAAATCACGGGCCGACGCAAGACTAGCGCATTGCGCTTTTTGGCCGCACGTCTGCGTTCACCCGCTGCCGGAGCGATGTTGCAAGCAGCCGCGGCGAGAACCTCGACAGCTGCCGGTAGCGCACCATCCACTTCGTCTAAAATGAGGCAACTCGGCTTTAGGACAGTGGCGTTAGCCGCTGTGCTGGGGTTCAGACTGGTTTGACTAGAGGCCACGGTTTCCAAACGATCTCGCATGGCAGCAGGGCTACGATCGTCACTGAAAGTGGAGGGAGCAGACGAGAAATTTAGAAAAGGGGACATAGTGAAAGGTCCAGGAAGAAATTCCCTCTCAGTAGTATTTATGCGGGATGCATCTTGGTGATTATGAATAACTTGAGGGGAGGGAATGAACCGCAGGCTTTACTGTGTCATCATTTATGGGCGCATTTGGGTCTCTCTAAAAGAGGTTAGGGGTTTCCTCCAAAACAGACGCTGCATTTTACCGTTTCCTTCACTTTCGCTACTTAACAACGTTGTCCTCCGGCTGAACCTATGCATATATGAAGGAAAACGAAGACCTAAACCAAATTTGGAGTTCTGACATATATAGTAGGCAGCGTAACTCCAAAAAGACTGAGGTGGGATTTTATCTAGAAAGGATTGCTTGAGGAAGTTTTTGCATATTATGCGGTACTTCTGTATTCACAAATTTGTCGATTGACTCTCCGATCAACAAGGCGTATCTGGCCGCATCTTTCACAATTCGGTGATGATCACGGTGAACTGCGCAATGCCCTCCTTCTTTTGACCTAGCGTACCTACCCCATCCCCCCTTTCTGCCCCCAAGGGCAACCATTTTTTCTCCAAAAAATCCCAAGAAGCTTTTTGTTACTGTCTACTCTCTTTTTTCTTTGTTCTACGTCATTGGCTCAGTCAGTTGGCATTGCCAGTAAGCTGAGGTACTATTTTTTGGTATGACAACACAAATGTATGCAAATAAGAAGTTAAAAGGTACACATCTGCATTTCCCTCAAATAAACTTGAATAAAATCGAAACTTATCTGCAGGGTCATCCCGTTAAACTGTATAAGAAATTGGTCTATACAGAAGGCCTTCTCGCAGAGGGTCGTTGGAACAAAGAACAGACTCTCTGACGTGATGGTCTTCTCATAAATTGTTGACACTAGATACTCACTTGCTAAGAAACTGCTGTAAATGTAATCCAGAATGTGCCAGTGGCGGCAGTTTTCACCTAGCTTACATATACCGATGACTTTACAATTTCTGAAATTATTGCTGCAAAAATTGATTACATTGCTATTTTTGGATATGAATAAGGAACTCCAGAATGAAAGCCTTATTCCCGTCAATAAAGTGACTTGCCCCAAATGCATACTAGTATTTTAGTGTTCAGTTACTACCAAAGCACGTTCCGCATTAGTTGACCAGGGATCATGCACCGATAAAGTATGCAAGCAAGGTCGAAAGTCGAAGGGGCCAACTTGCCTCGAATTCGTTTCAATCACCTGGTACCCGGCGTGACGAGCCAACAGATGAGCAAGGGTGGTCTTGCCCAGGCCCGGGGGACCAGAAAGCAGGACAAGGTGGTAGAAAGGTCGACCATCTCTGGTGTCGAGCATGCTGATATTAAGTTCCTTCTCAGCTGCTGCTGCCTCATATTTGTTGGCAGTGGTGCCCGGCGCAGACTGTCCAGGCTTGTCACCACCACCGAATCGAGAGGCAGCTGAGGAGGAGGTGGAGGCAGGAGGCGCCCGATCACCTACGTCATTGGAGGTATTCGTTGTCGACGTTCCGGAGGCTTTCGGTTCGATGCCGAACACGCTGTAATCCCAGGCCTTGAGCCAGGAGAGCAACTGTCGGTTTACTGTCTGCAGATAGAAGTGAAGCAAAAAGGGTCCAGAGACTGCAGAGTGCATTCTTTACTTGGATTCGACCACATAAATTAGAGGCGTAGGAAGGGGGCACTCGGATAGCATGGCAGGCGAACATAAGGGAGACTGGAATGGCTCATTAGCCGTCATCAGCCAGTCGTACCTAGCCCCAGGTAGTACCATATTGCAGCACTGCGCGGGTTTTAGTCCACAACAACCTATCAGAACCCTTCGCTATTCGGCTAGGCGTTCGGCAAGGCTGTTTCCTGTCGCCTATCCCCTTAAACTACGCCATTGACTGGGTTCCCGGGAAGGCCCTACAAGAAAGTGACGGTATTGAGCTAGCATCCGAACGCCAGTTGACTGACCTCGACTATACCGATGATATCGCTATACCAGCATCAAGTTTTGGCGATCTCCAGTCTATGGTGTCGCGGGCGAACGAGGTCGCGAAATCGGTCGGTGGGAAGACCAGTGTTTTCATGTTGCATCCCTGCCGAAGAGAAGGCACCTCTCGAGATAAGTGGCTGTCAACTTGAAAAGGTACAGTTTCAAATACTTGGGAGCGAGTTTGCTGCCGAATGGACAAAGTAAGGATGACATTGTCTCCCGAATTGACGCAGCACGACGAGTCTTCGCCAGCCTTCGAAAGTGCTTATGGACCCGACGTGATATTTCCCTCTCAACAAAGATCCGCGTGTACCGTGCATCTGTGCAGTCCGTTCTTCTATACGGATGCGAATGTTGGGCTATGCGCGTGGAGGATGAACAGAAACTGAAAGTTTTGACCACTACTGTCTGAAGAACATCCTATGAGTGAAGTACACCGACTTCGTCTCAAATGAGACAGTCCGCACTCGCTCTGAGAAAATCACAAGGATATCCCAGACCATTCAGGAAAGACGGCTGAGGTGGTTTGGACACGTTTTTCGTCGCCAACATCAAGAGATCAGTGCTACTGCCCTCGACTTGAAACCGTTGCCTAATTGCAAACTTGGAAGAGGGGATCAACTCAAAACCTGGCTCGAATCAGTCCGTGAGGACATGGAAGTGGTTCCTAGACCTTCAGTATTCGGTCTCCAGCGCTGGCGAAGAGAATGGCTCGAACTGTCCAGATCTGCTGCCATGGTCCGTCGCGCGTTGAGAAGCACCACACGGGACATAATTTAGGCCAGCTAGATGAGTCATGATCGCAGCCGTAACAAGTACAAGTAAGTACCAGGTAGAACCTCATCCAAGGTTCGAGCTCGCGAGCTTTTTACCAGAAGTCGAACGCTCTAACCATGGAGATATGACCTCGGCTTGCTGGTTTATATCTGAAAACATTGACACTCACTGATTAACGTTCACCAATCGCTAACGGAACTCACTCGTCCCGCTCTGTCTTGGAGCTCATTTTTGAGCCCTGCTAGCAGCGCTTGTAGTCTAAGCAGAAGGAATTGCCGGCAAATACAAGGGAGACTAAAATGGCCGTCTGTGACGCATTAGCTATCTGCCTAGAAGGGAACGGGTTGTCTAACTGCAACGATTATAATATTAGTGGGTCAAACAGACTCCAGTCGGGATAGTACCACAGGAATTTGAAAGGTGAGCTAAGGTAGGATGAGTAGGCAAATTGGTATGTCAGAAAGGTCTTGGATGTACAAAACCTAGGCTATCCAGTTGAATATTGACCAAGAAACAGTCCGCTATCAGTTCTTGTTCGAAGCACTAAGTACTGTTTCTTTCGGGGGCAGCAACAGAAACTAAAATGTGCGCACACATACCTCAGAAGATATCAAGTCCAGATAACGAGCGGGCTCGTATTTTTTAACCCACAACGATTCAGAAATCACAGGGGCAGACGTATCTGACGATCCATTTGTCTCACCAGTGTCAATTATCCGCTTAAAAGACAGCTGAAAGGGGCGAAATGCAAGTCATTAATTGAAGGTTCCAAACCAATCGTTCTGCGCTTTCCACCAATTTAGAAAGTTCGTCAAGCACCAGGGGCTGTCGGGTAGATGAGGTGATTGGAAGCTCCACCTTATGCTCAATTTCTTCCATTGCGAGGTATTTTCGCCGACCATCAAGGAAGGTAATTGGAACATAGTCACCAGTCTCAGGGATACGGTCATTGAGAACTACTGGCTGTGGTTTAATAACTGCGCTTGTGGGAGCCTGCTTGGCTGCAGGAACACGCTCCTCTGCAAGCAGGGTTTTCCGGCGTTTTGGGGCCGGTACGGTGACCGGCTCAGGCGCTGAACTAGGTGCCAGGGATGACCGGGACGCCCTCTCTTCGTCTTCAGATTATGAGAGCACAATGGAATAACGCGTACCTTCAATTTCATCTAAAATTTCCAATTGGCGATCAATATCAATATCCATTGGATCCAGGTCCATTTTGGCCGCAAATTGGCGATAATTTCTGAAGCAGAAAAGTAAGTGATCAGATTGACGTAAGCTATTTGAGGAGGCGAAGGCAAGGTTTGTTGTAGCAGTGCGAGAGGCAAATCTCACAACCTGGGTGCAAAATTGAACATCCTTTAATCATAGGAAATGAAATATTTTTAGGTACGGCTTCGAGCGTAAAACTCTTAGATACAGATTAAGTGGAGCTTGCTTTGATACACATAACAAACGAAATACCCGTCACGTATAGCAGATTTACAGAGCGGACACGTAAGGAACAGAACAGTAACAGGAGGACATACCATGCAGAATTAAACTGAATCAAACAACTAAAGGCGTGTCACAGGGTATTTTTTGGCCTTTGAGGGTATCCATGGTTTTGTTGTGAAAGAACGATTGCCAAAAAGGGATGGACGTGTCTATCGTTAGTCACCTATGATTGTAGAAGATGGCCTAGCCTGAAGGGTTAGAACAAACGTAGCCTAGGGACGATCCCAATAATGGAGCGGGCAGACTGCGTTAACATGTATATTGTCCGCAATCCATGAACCAACACCGTGATGGTGTCCCAGATGGCGCACGGGTGAGGAACGCTGTAGGTTATTTGGATACACTATTCTTTACCAGTCATTAGTCCAATTCTAATAAGTTCAACGCCAATGGAGACGATGAACCGAAGGAGTTCAATCGCCACCCGGCTATCATCGTCAACGGTGAGGCTTTGCCGCTGGTCCGAAAGCCCAAACTCCTTGGCGTCCGTTTAGATCCGCTATTCACGTTCGCAGAACATGCGAGGGAGGTCGCAAGCAATGTGAGCTGATGAACCAAGGTCCTTAAGGCTCTCGCGGGCACATCCTGGGCTGCTCGAAAGAAACGCTGGCGACCACATTCAAAGCGCTGGCGAAGCCGCATCTCACCTATGCGGCACCAGTCTGGTCTCCCGCAATCAGCTCCTCCAGCCTCCGCCGCCTTCAGTCAGCACAGAACGCTGCTCTCCGCACGATCACGGGCTGCTATAAAATTTCGCTCATCGAACACCTTCATGCAGAGGCTCCTGTCTTACCGGTCGCTCCGCACAACAAACTCTTGGGTCAGCAGTTCTGGTGGACCTGTTCACAACCTGGCCATCCAAACCACCATCGTTGCAACGCTTCTGAGCCAAGCCGTAACGTTCGGTCGTCTATCCGAGCTCCCCACAAGGCAGCTGTCGCCTCGTCTCTCTCGGATCTACCCACTGATGGCTCCGCCATCAAGACAGGCTACCAGAACCTTTAACAGAGAGCCGTTGTGGATGCAAAATCCAGCTACAACGCCCCGGTCTTTCTGGGTTGCTATCCACCGCCGATTGCGGCCTCGGAACGACATCTCCCAAGGGTGACTCACTGTATCCTGGCACAGCTACGCAATGGCTACTGCATGCTCCTTCGCCAGTACGAACACCGGATCGACCCGTCCATACCCGACTGCTGTCCCGACTGCGGTGTCTCGCCGCATGACTGCCATCATCTCTTCGCCTGCAGTTCCCGGCCAGGCACCCAACTCACCCCCGTGGACCTTTGGCTCAAGCCGGCCGAGGTCGCGGCTTTTCTCCGTCTCCCAACTGCACCCAGTTTGAAGTATGGCGGGGACCCCTGATCTAACAAGGGCTACCAACCAACCATGAACCTTACTTGATATGATCTATCAGATGTCGATGTAGTTTACAGATATAAGAATATCGTTCGCGACAGGACAGAAAGTGTTAATGTAGTCTACAGCGACTTCGTCAAAGTGCTTGATTACTTCCTGTCCCCCTACGGAATAATCCAGAATAAATGTAAACACATCTGAGATTTCAGGTGCCATCAACTAAACTAGTCTGCCGCAGTCTTTATTCAAGTACTTTTGCCATCCTCATGATAATTTTTAAGCTTTAATTTATATATTTGACAAGTGATTATTCGGAGCCAATGATTATCACAAAATATCCCATCTTTTGCGTGGACGGTACTCGAAAACCCTACAATCACAGTCACCCAGGAAGTGGTTTACGAGCACCAAGGAATGAAGCAGTAGAACAAGCAGCTATTTTTCGCTATTTAATCCAATTTTCCTGTCTGACTGTAGATATTTCTGTCAATAAATGCCAGCGACAACCGCGAAAAAAGTGCGAGAGCCACCAGAAATCCGATGTCGTCCGGAGAAGGTTCTGTGCTGTCGCATTACATACTGCTTAGGAAACGATGGAGTCGTAAGTGTTGAAGAATAGACATGCAGGCCAGGTCATCAACAAGGTAATACAGCATGCAATGCATTAACCAAGTAGATTACTATGAGCACTCAGTGCGTTCAACTCTGATAAAAGACTACAGAAAGTAACGTCAGAAGAGCTTTATGATGCGTTGATAGCTGGCCTGGTTGATCAAAAGCAAATAGCAGCTGCACGAAACCTCATGGAATTGATGGCAGCATGGCTACTCATGTGTCTGATAATGAATCCACAAAGGATGTCGAAGCGTCAGGCGAATAAACATATTTTCCCAGCGTTCGAGTCTTCTTCTTCTTCTTTTGCTTAAACAAGGCTTCATCAACTGCATATACGGCCTGCTTACCGGTAAATCCCCTTATCCGCCTTATTAACACACGGGAAGAATTCAATGAAGCCAACCGACGGCTACGGGACCCTGAGTACCGCTGACAACGGTGGAAATAGTGCATACGGACCGATGACAGATCACCTTGACTTGTCTAAATGGGCGCAATACGGATGACTTCGTCAGGAAGTTATTTTATGCCCTTTTCTACCACGAGATAACCGTCAACGTCAACGCCAGAGGAAACAAAACCAAAGCAGTTCTGTGTGGTTCGCCGACACATGAGGTTATTAAAGGCAGGTTATGTCCAAACATTCGCACAAGGGGAAAAGTTGCCCTCTATTAATTGGAAGCCGGCTTTACGAGGCACCTATAGAGGTCCCTCGACGCACTAAAAAAACGACAGAGTAAGCCGGATTCCACTGCGAAGGAGGCGACTGATGGTTTGAACTATGTTTGTATTTATAGTCTCTTTAGAAAAAGGAGTCCATGCGTCGAGCGGATTTGAGTGCACATATAAACTTGGCAATCAGGGTTATTCTTGTTCTGCTTATGTGGACGTGTCCTCTCAGTGGAAATAACGACCTGATAGCAATGAGCAGTCCTCAATACGAATACATATTCAGTCTTGCCTATTAACATCTTATTGGCTTAATGAGCAGATGGTGGGGTGGACGTAAGCATACTTATTCGATTCACGTTCGTTTTTGAGGACAAATATGCCCGCGATTGGCGCTCGAAAATTCGTGATTGGAACTGGATTTCGAGTGCAATTCGCGCTAGCTTTCGAGGATAAATTAACCCTCAATGCACGCTTGAAAGCTAAAACTTTCAGCGGCTGTTCGCGCTCGGTCAGCGCTCGAATTGCCGTTCTTAAGAATGACAATTATATGATTGTCTAGCGAGGCGCGCATTCACAAAAACGTGGCACTCGTATTTGGAGTCAAGGCATCAAAAAAATTTACTGCATTAAGATGGGATATCTTAACAGGATAAGTAAACTGCATTACAAAGGTGATTAATTGAAAAATAGAGCCTACGCACAAACAGGACCAAAAATGAGACAGGAAAGTTTAACTGTTCATTCGTAAAATCGGTGTAAATAAACAATGGTCATCAATCTACAATTGTGGATTACCATTGCTTCAAGGTTTGTTATTTAAATAATCAGGTTTTCAATGCAAAGATAAAAGCGCATGACATAATTTCCATACGTTAACGGTAAAGGTATTATATTCCTCAATCTCAAAACTTCTGAATGAGCTCACAGAACAACTGGCCACCCCACTTTCCAATGTCTTTGAAAGCTCGATGAAAAAGGGGCCCTGCCTACTGACTTGAAGCCGGCTAACTTAGCTTCTATTTATAAGGAGGAGAGAGAACGTCACCTTATAGCTTTAGACCAGTTAGTCTCACAAGCATTTATTTCAAACAAATGGAGAAATTAATCAAAACAGAACTAATGAGACATATAAAGGAGAACAACTTGCTAAGCGCAGCGCAACACGGATTCCGAAATGGCCTATTTTTTCTAACTGACGTACTGCTATCTATGGAAAGCTGGACGAAATCTTTGGAAATGGGTTCATCGGTCGATGCGATCTACATAGACTTGTGGACTCTTGGCCCTACTTACGTGTTGTTTAAATTTATCAATAACCAAGTTTGTTAAAACAAAATACAACACTTTTTCACACTTTCGGTTTTGACGCGTGCTAGCAACTATCTTGCTAAGCACTCTCCACAGCTCAATTCCCTCCTCACCTGCCGCTGTTTATTTTGCCCTTCAACGACACCTCTCTGGTGATCACTCTCGGGCTCCAGGAGAATCCAGCGACAATTTGTAAACGAGCTTTCTCCCCATTTTTGCAACTCACAGCCCAACGAACTTGGATCCAGTCTTCGCAGAGTTATCCTTTGGCAAGTCGACTACTTGACTACTGCCGACTAGGATCGTGAAGGATCTAAGTGAGTTGTATCATTTCTAATCTTCATCGTCAATCTCTTTACTGGATTTTTGCGACTTTTCCACTAGAATAGTCTGGTAAATCCCTTATTAGCATTTAGTGTACCCTTGAAAGTTTTCATCGCGTATTTGCTAAGACGTTTTATATATTTGTAGCGATAAAGCCACTACAAATTTGGTGACCCCGTTTCTATTGTTATCCACGTCTTATTATTTATTCCATTCACCTTTTTTTCCGTTTGAATCTGCCGTTCATAAATTTTTCACCATGGGCGACGAATACCACCCATTTCACGATTTCGATGACGATGATGCTGGTTCTAACAACTCGTGTGCACCATCTGCTCACGACGAGCCGCAGGCTTTTCAGATATCTATTAAGCTTCCACCTTACGAAGTGCGCGACCCGACCGTCTGGTTCAAACAGATCGAAGCTGTTTTCGCCTCACGTCAGATTACTGGCGAGCGTTCGCGTTACGCGTACGTCGTGCAGTACTTACCGTTCGACATCGCTTTCGCCGTTCAGGATCTCCTTGATCCTATCCCTAAAGTCAAACCGTACTCTAGCTTAAAAAAGGCTATTCTCGAACGTACGGCACAATCTGCCGACAGCAAACTTCGTCAACTCCTCAGCAACGTCGAACTTGGCGACCAAACCCCCTCCGCTCTAATGCGCCACATGCGTCACCTGCTTGCTGGTCGCACCTTAGATGATTCTATTTTTCGTCGCATTTGGATGGATAAATTACCCCATTCAATGCAACAAGTACTCGCACTACTCGATGATGATGTTCCGCTGACCAAACTCGCGGAGCACGCAGACCGCATCCAACAATGTTACCCCGGTACTAGTTCGTACGCCGTAAACCAAGCCTCGACCTCAGTACCTCAGCATGCCGTCTCCCAGGTTTCGGCCTCACGATCCGACCGTAAACCTGACAGCCGTACACAGCGAAAGTCCACTAAATCGCTTGGTCCCTCATCCTCACGGTCTACTTCACCCACTCAACTGATTCGAGACGTTACAGACCACAGAGATGACGACCTGCAGGATCTTAAAGATACTGTGAGGTTATTGTGCTCTCAAGTGAGCACGATGTGTTCCACCTTCAACCGGCTTCAAACCGGTCGTCCCTCTACAAGCCGCAACCGCTCTAACACAAAAGAGCGTGCAGACGACAAAGTCTGCTGGTACCACCGAACATTCGGCCCGGATGCTATTAAATGCGTCCCGCCTTGTTCTTATGCTCGACGTTCACGTTCGGGAAACGGCGCCGCCAGCCAGTAATGGCGACGACTGGTGCTGGCCACTCCGGACACAGTCGCCTCTTTTACGTGACCGACAAGTCCACAGGATTCCGTTTCTTGATCGACACAGGTGCAGAAGTTAGCGTTGTACCGCCCCCTCGTCGTCATCATCTCCAGCCATCGCAGTTTACACTGCAGGCTGCGAACAACACTTCTATCGCCACGTTCGGTCAACGGTCCCTAACTTTAGGCCTTGGGCTACGTCGCCGTTTCCAATGGGTTTTCATCCAGGCCGACGTCCGGTCGCCTATCATTGGAGCGGATTTCCTATCCCACTTCAGCCTCATAGTCGACCTCAAACATCAGAAGTTGCTAGATCCTGCCACTCAGCTGTTTACTGTTGGGTTAGTTTCGCGTGAGCTTTCCGCTGGCATCCACTTGGCCGTGCCAAGCCCGCCATTTTCTGACATCTTGAAGGATTATTCTTCCCTCTCTAAGCCTTGTCAGTTTACGGAGCAGGTACAACACGCTGTCCGCCATCATATCACTACCACCGGCAGACCGATACATGCTCATCCGCGTAGACTTCATCCCGAGAAGCTACAAATCGCGAAGAACGAATTCGAGCACATGTTGAATTTGGGGATTATCCGTCCTTCGTCCAGTCCATGGGCTTCACCACTGCACATGGTTCCCAAAACGTCATCTGATGATTGGCGGCCATGCGGTGATTATCGTGCTCTCAATCGAGCTACAGTCCCGGACCGCTACCCGATTCCCCATATTCATGACTTTTCTCACATGTTGGCTGGAAAGACGATTTTTTCCAAGATTGACCTCGTGCGAGCATATCACCAAATACCGGTCGCGGAGGAGGACATCCCTAAAACCGCCATCACGACTCCATTCGGCCTGTTTGAATTCCTTCGCATGCCCTTTGGTTTGCGGAATGCGGCCCAAACGTTTCAGCGTTTTGTCGATGACATTTTGCGCGGTCTTTCCTTCACGTTCGTGTACATCGACGACATCCTTGTCGCCAGCTCGTCACCCGAAGAACATGTTGAACACTTACGCCAAGTTTTCGATCGTTTTCAACAAAATGGTCTACAGCTCAACGTCGATAAGTGTCTTTTTGGCGTCACTTCTCTGGTTTTTCTTGGCCATCGTCTTGACCAAAACGGGATCACACCCCTCCCAGACAAGGTGCAAAGCGTGTTGTCTTTTCCAGCTCCGAAGTCCATAACCCAGCTTCGCCGTTTCATCGGCCTAATCAACTACTACCGGCGTTTCATACCAAATTGCGCCGCCATCCTGGCACCTTTGACGGATCTTTTGAAGTCAAAGTCCAAGTCGCTTGAACTTTCACCCAGTGCTCTTGAAGTATTCGAGGCAGCCAAGAAAGCACTCGCGGACGCCACCCTGCTTCATCATCTGAGCACCGATGCTGATACACAACTTATTCTGACCACCGATGCCTCCAACATTGCCGTAGGCGCAGTTCTGCAGCAACAGGTCCACGGACAGTTGCAGCCGCTAGCTTTTTTCTCTCAGAAGCTTCAGCCGGCGCAGACTCGCTATAGTACTTTCTCGCGTGAACTTCTCGCCATTTACCTGGCCATCCGTCATTTTCGACACCTGCTCGAGGGGAGAGATTTTCAGGTCCACACGGATCACAAACCTCTCACTTACGCCCTCAAAGCTAAGCCAGATCGGTATTCGCCGCGCGAAGTACGTCACCTGGATTACATCTCTCAATTCACCTCAGACATACGCTACGTCCGCGGTGATGAGAATGTTGTTGCTGATGCCTTGTCCCGTCCTGAGGTCAACGCTCTTATCACCACGTTAGACCTGGCGAAGCTTGCGGAAGCGCAGGCGCTTGATGACTCCATCATTGAAATACTTGCGTCTTCTGTGCTTCAGCTGCGGGAGGCTCCGCTCCCCGCGGCACCAGGCTCTATCGTGTGTGATTTTTCTACAGGTACCCCTCGTCCTGTAGTACCCCAATCCTATCGGAAGGTTGTTTTCGACCACTTCCATTCGCTATCCCACCCCGGTGTTCGTGCTGGCCGCAAACTCATCGCAGCCCGTTTCGTCTGGCCAAAGATGAACACCGACATTGCTACCTGGACCAGGCAGTGCTTAGCCTGTCAAAAGAATAAGGTCCAGCGACACACCGTTTCACCTCCCAGCACGTTCGCGGTTCCCGACGCCCGTTTTCAACACGTCCACATGGATTTAGTCGGACCGTTACCCCCATCTCGCGGTTTCACGCACATTTTGACTGCTGTCGATCGTTTCACACGATGGCCCATCGCCGTTCCCATCTCGGATACCTCGGCAGAGAATATTGCCATGGTTTTCCTTACTCACTGGATAGCCAACTTCGGTGTTCCAGCTACACTCACCACTGACCGCGGAAGTCAGTTCACATCTGCACTCTTCCGTGAATTCACAAAACTGCTTGGGTGCTCGCATATCACCACCACTGCCTACCACCCAGCATCCAACGGCCTCGTGGAACGCCTTCACCGTCAGTTAAAGTCCGCGTTGATGTCTCAACCTGCCCCGCACAACTGGAGCGACAACCTGCCGTTCGTCCTCCTCGGCATTCGCTCGGCTGTTAAGGAAGACATTCAGTGCACTGCCGCCGATCTTGTTTACGGCACATCCCTCCGTTTACCTGGTGAGCTCGTGCAGTCTTCCTCCGTCACCCCTGATGCCACGAACACCTTCGTGCAACAGCTGCAGCAACGCATGGCCGCACTACGCCCAACCCCCACCCGCGCGACACCTCGACGCGTTTTCGTGCACGACGACTTGCACACAACCCCATTCGTGTTTATCCGGCACGACGCAGTTCGCAAGTCCCTTTGCCCACCATACGATGGCCCCTTCAAAGTACTTGAACGGAAAGACAAATATTTCGTCATTCAAAGGGCTGATGCTACTGATACAGTCTCCATCGACAGACTAAAGCCGGCCTACGTTGAATGCACTCCTCTATCACCTGATCCGTCCACTTTCGGGGCACCTTCACCCTGCGCTCCACCTGCAGCCCCCGCCCCACCGCCATCCTCACCACCCGAACCTACCCCCACCCCTCTAACCACTCCCACTCATCCCCCCCCTTCCACTCGTTCTGGTAGACATGTTCGCTTTCCTACCAACTTGCGAGACTTTGTTGTTTAACATTTTTGTACATCCTCGTTTGTCGAGCGTTTGTAACCCACCAACGCTCTGGTGGGGGAGTTATGTGGACTCTTGGCCCTACTTACGTGTTGTTTAAATTTATCAATAACCAAGTTTGTTAAAACTAAATACAACACACTCTGTTACACTTTCGGTTTTGACGCGTGCTAGCAACTATCTTGCTAATCACTCTCCACAGCTCAATTCCCTCCTCACCTGCCGCTGTTTATTTTG
>JAYGXS010000001.1:9364712-9382527 GCA_036362985.1 Ligula intestinalis | reverse complement strand
TGGCAAGTCGACTACTTGACTACTGCCGGCTAGGATCGAGAAGGATCTAAGTGAGTTGTATCATTTCTAATCTTCACCGTCAATCTCTTTACTGGATTTTACGACTTTTTCACTAGAATAATCTAGTAAATCTCTTAGTAGCAGTTAGTCTACCCTCGAAAATTTTCCATTGCGTATTTGCTAAGACGTTTTGTATATTTGTAGTGATAAATCCCCTACAGAGGGAACTTAACAAATACTGTAGCTATTTTTTAATAAGCAATTTAAATTTATTTGAAAAAGTGTATTCAATATTGGGAAACGACTCAGCCTTTGAAGGTCTCAAGAATATTCTGATCTTGATGATTTCTTTTACTAGGCCGCGAATTTGCTGGTTTGAAGAGGTTTTGTTCGGTTTAAATAGGTTGCGTCTCGGTAGAATTGGTTGGAAAAGAAAGTCTGCTTAAATTCCGACTTCAAAAGATCGTCCACGCAAGAAAAATAATTCCAGCGGTGTAGAAAAAAATTGTTTACGAACTGTTGCAGCTACAATATCCTAGATCATAATTGATGGGGGATATCAATGTAGAATTGTCCTAGGAGGAGCGAGGGGAAATATTGACTGTGATCTTGTAGGGTTACTTGAACTCTCAAAAATAAGTTTTTATGGCTTGAGTTTCCTCCCTTGAGAATTGGAGTTTTCCTTAGTGTTTATTCGTAATTGCTTGAGTATCAAAAAGTTATCACCCTCAATAATTACGTCCTTGAAGCACTCCCTTAAGGCCTGGGTGTCCTCATCTTTTCTGCTCTTTGGACTACCATTAGTTGATTCAGCGAGCCCATGTAGAATAATGCACTGTGTACTATCCAACTAAACTTAAAGCCAATTTAAGTAACTTTATTAAGGGAAGAAGGCTTTCACCCTTGAGCTCCCTATTCATAACCAAAATCTTATAATAGGTCCACCGTAACAATAGTACTTAATGCAAATGTACAAATGTAGGCTTAACATCAACGATAAGTGTGAGCCAGTTGCAAGGTGCTGCTACTGACACTTTGTTCATTATATCTGCCACAGTTTCTCAGCAAATGAGAATCAAGTTTGTGTTTAAAAATATCAACAGTATCTGAAAGAAGGACGTGCTATTAAGATAAAACGGGAAGTGCCTAAATGCCGTTCTAATATAGAGAAGACAACCACCACCACGCTTATTAATGCGATCGTGACGATAGAGATCATACTCGTCTATGATAAGGGAGGAGTCAGAAATGATTGGATGGGTCCAAGATTCTGTTATGCATATAACATAGGGCATCATCTCGAAAGCGATAGGTCGAAGTTCAGCCATTTCATTTATGACGGACCTGGCATTAAGCATTATGACATCTAGTGTGTTTCGAGGGACAGGACTATGGCTATCGTTAATCTTAAAAAAGAATTTGAGGGTGGGTAGGCAAACTTTAGGCCGTTATTATTTGTGGAATAAGTACTGACGGGTATGGAGCTGTTAGCATACGGGTAGCCAATAATGGATGGCTGATAAGGTCTGAGATATCTAGGGGCCTCGCTTTCTGGCAGGGATAAATGAGGAGAGGGTAAACCAAAATAAGCTTCTGGGGTGTTTAGGAGGAATGGGGGGAGGCGAGAAGGCATGTGGAAGCTTGCAGGTTTGGGTGGTAAAGGATGGGTAAAGGAACTGATAGGGGGAAACGGTGACATAAAATTAGTGTTAGGGCCGCTCGCGTAAGGACTAGTGGTCTTAATCAGTGAATGTCCTGTACGGCAACTCCGATTAGATTTAAAACTATACCAGTTAGGGTTACTGCCGTGCAAATTAAATTTTTCTTGGTTCGGGCCCGGCGTGTTCAATAACGCATTTTACAGGGCAATAATATGACTCCCACGGTCAAAAGAGGACCAAGGTTGTGGTGGGGAAGCGCTCGGCCTAAACGCTTTCGACGGTGTTGGCGACATTCTTGATGAACTTGTTGCCGAGTTAGAGGCAGCGGAATTTATCGATCGTTGGATAGAGAATGTATATAGACTAGTTTTAATCGTAGTAGATGACGGAGCGGTGGGCCTTGACGGTCCCGACATCAAGAGGGATGGGCTAACTGGTGCACTGATGTTTATGGGCCTATTACTTGACATTCGGGAGGTAGGGATAGCAGGTGTACTGACGGTTATGGGACTATGAATAGACACCTGGGAGGCAGGGATAACGGGTGCACTGACGTGAGTGGGTGTGTGGCCAGGTATGCGGGGGGGGAGGATTGGCGAGTGCAGTTACCCTATCGGGACTACGAACAGATTTATGAATAGTAGGCTGAGAAGTCATTGGTCAATTGGACAGGAGAGCCGCATTTCTTCGCTCAATTGGTGTAAGCTCTCGACAGAGGAAACTTTTATTCATTTCTAAATATCGGGAAATGCAACCTCGTTGAGCGAAGATTTAGTCCACCTCGATTGGTGAAAACAATTTAACTAGGATGGGCGGGTTTTTGCTACGTGATTGGAGATGTTTGGCTGCTGCAGTTTTGTAGTTGTATCCGCCTGAACATAGAAAATCTTGCAATTTCCAAAGGGCGACTTAATATGGAGGCATTTTTAGTATAAAGTTGAAGCTTCGCTTTTGTCTATTAAAAGCTTCCGTGGTTATGAGAAGGACGAGGGAGTCTAACTTTTAACAATCTTGCGACGGCACATCTGATAACTTGCCATCAAACAGATTGCCTAGTATTGACAAAACAGAACCAAACTTCATCATGAAGTCATAACAGTTCTGTAATGCAGATAAATCAATTTGCTTAGCCTTGACACTGGGCTGCATGTTGATATCAAGGCATTGACTAATAGGCGTGGTCTTTGTAGTTTAAAAGGATAACCTCGCAGATGATCATTCCAAGCCAATTCGAAGAAATCATCGAATTCTTGGTCGCAGTCTCAGCCTCTAACAATACGGTAGGTTTGTATGAGTTCTACACGAAGTTGCCTATAATTGAGAGGGAAAAGATCAAGTTCAGTCAGTCTGTCTTCATAAGGCAGATGACCAAGATTCTCGACAATATTCGTAGCCCTCGCCTGCACTCTTTCCATGTGCAGGTAATCCTTATTGAACCACGGACGCCAGGCCTGGACAGCATACTCCAAGTGGGACCGAACAAACGCTCCGTAGGTTTTCCTGAAGAGCTCCTTGTCAATGTTTACGAATCCCCGCCTTATCGCAAACAGCACCTGTGTCGCGCATTTAGCTGCCTTTACACACTGAGTAGATGTTAAAAGTGAGGAATTTATTAGAACACCGAGATCCTTTTGTTCGTTAACATTTGAAAGCGGGTGCCCATCGAGGAGGTTTTGGAAGGAATCGTTCTCTTCATCATTCCTTCTAGTACGGAGTCTTAAACCTCACACTTACTAATGTTGAAGTTTAAAAGCCAACGAGCAGACCAGCAGCTAAGTCGATTGAGACTCTCTTGAAGCGCTTTCCTATCGGCGTCAGACCTGATGGCTCTCCAGAGTTTGACGTCGTCGGCAAACATGATAGCACTGCAACCCAGGTCGTTGACACAGTCGTTGATATAGATAAGGAAAAGCAGTGGCCCTAAGACAGAGCCTTGGGGGACGCCACTCAGAACATATGCAGGGCTTGACTTTGAGTCACCGATGCACACAGTTTGCGATCGCCCTGTGAGAAAATCTGTGATCCATGCCAGCAGGTTTCCTCTTATGCCAATTTCTGACAATTTATACATTAGACGCTTATGTGGGATGCTGGCGAATGCCTTCTTGAAGTCCGTATAGATGACGTCAACCTTACCATCTTCATCCAGTGCGCGATTCCACTGCTCAGTGGAGAGTAGAAGGCTGGAAAGGCAAGAATGGTTCTTTCTGAAGCCGTGTTGAAGCCCTGACAGTAGATTGTTCTCCTCCAAGAACTCCATTGTCGTCTTCTTAATTATCGTTTCCATCACCTTACAGCAAATGCAAGTAAGGCTGACGGGCCGGTAATTGTTAACCTTCGTTCGAGCTCCGCCCTTGTATATCGGGTAAATATTTGCCATTTTCCATTCAGATGGCAGTTTTCCTAGTTCAAATGAAGAACGAAAGATATGTGCTAGGGGCTCTGAGAGTTCGCTTGCCAATTCTTTCAAGAACTTGGCTGGTATATTGTCTGGACCGGATGACTTTGCTTCTTTGAGGCTCTGCAGCTCCCTCTCAACTTCAGATGTTGGAAATAGTAGCGAATGAAGTGCTGGACTGGCATTTACAACAGCACTGTTGGCATTATCAAAATGAAGCTCGGTTTCCCTATTGAATACCGAGGCAAAGAACCGGCTACAGTACTCGGCTTTCTCGTCATTCTCGACGACTTCTCCGCCATCATCATTCTTAAGTACTGCGACAGGAAATTTTTTTTTTTATGAACTGTTAATATAGCGAAATAGAATTTTGGGCTTTTCTTCGGCCCGTTGGAGGATTCTTGATTCATAGTTTTTCCTGGCCTGGCGAATTGATTTTTTAACTGCATTTTTTGGCGTCAGACTTCCTCGAGGTGTACTGGCGACCCAGTTTTCCTGAATAACTTCCATTTCCTATTCTTCTTCTTTATTTGCCTGTTAAGGTCTCTCGTCAACCAGGCAGGACGACTAGTCGTCTTGTGTACCTTGACCGGACAAAAGCGCTTAATCAGATCTAATGCAACCCTCTTGCGTGATCTCCAATCCTCCTTCGGATCCGCCTTGAGTAGGCAGCCCCAATTCACGGATGATAGTGCATTCTTCATTGAATTGAGATCTGCCTTCCATATGTTTGGCTGGTCCTCCGTTTTCCTCAGCCGTTGAGTATGGAGTGAGTAATCCCACATTAGCGTCGAATGGTCACTCTTACCGAGTGGAGCACTTAAATTCACTTCATCTATGTAGGACGAATCCTTCGTGAAAATGAGATCCAAACAAGTAGCCCGCTGGTTTTCTCGAAATCTGATTATGCCCTTAACGTTCTGAACTAGAGATAGGTTAAGCGTGAGATCCATTAATTTGGAACTAAAGGAAGTTGACGCCGCCTCCACTGTCAGGTTGTTCCATGAAATTGCAGGGGCGTTGAAGTCACCAACGATGAGAACCTCCTGGTGGCTAGCAGCTTCTTTCATCAGACCAAGGCGTGAGTCGTCGGCTTCACTCAAAATGCTTGTCTCGAGGTATCTGTTGGATAGTCCGGCTGATTCCAGCACGGGCCTCAGTGCTATGGCCATGAGGATTTGCAAGGTCAGATAGTTTCTCATGGGCTGAAATTGGGCGCAGAGTATCAGTCCCGCAGACCGTTAGAGATGTTTCTGTAGGGTCTTGATCACGGTGCTCCTCGTTGAGGAAAACTTGACCATTTATGTTACTTGCCTGATCATTTTTGTGCTTAGACGCTTCGGCGAGGGATGCTGCTGCTGCGTACGTTAGGTCCCCTCCCTAAAGTTCACGCATCGCCAGTTTCACCTCGTGAGGGGGAAATCGAGAAAATGTCTTCAGCTCCTCCATCTCCACTCTAAGACTATTAACCACCTCCTCAAGTTTCGTTAATTTGTTAAGAAGTGTAAAATATGATACGCAGGCTTCATCTATATGAGTTTCATCCCTTAAACTTTTAAGACTTTTAGTTCGCTTGGCAGGAGGACTTTTCAATAAGCTTCGTGACCTATCGTTTGTATTTGATGACTGAATTTGATCCTTACGGCTGTACGCTTCTATAGCTCCATCGGTTAGCCATTCGACTTCCACCCGAGGCATCCGCGGTTCGATTCCCGGCCCCGCTGGCAGCTTTATAGAATTATCGTAAACAATAGTTTCTACTTCCATTTTAGTTGCAAACGAAACGATTTAATTCAAAATGTTAAATTTGCCTTTGTGACTGTGACGTAGTGTGTTGACTGATATTCAAAATAACGAAAATCTTCCGACGATGTGTAGAGTATTGCAAATATTTGAAGCAGACTGAGTAAACAATATGCCTTATTGCTTAGAAGCACTTTCAAATATGTCCAAACAATATGCAGGATATTCAAGAACCACTCAGCCGTTTGTAGATCTTCGAGGTCCTGAATAACTGCTAATCTTCAAGAAGTCTTGAGATACTTGTAACTTGGTCTTTTCAGGCTGCGTTCTCTTGTTCGTTTGAAGTCTACGACTTCAGTTCAACGACTTGAGAAACAAATTCCACTTTGATTCCGTTTTCTGATGAATTTCGACACAGCAAAAATTCCACGATGACGAGATTGTTGAATAGTATCCAATGGTTAATATCTGGAGTCCGCGAGAGTGTCCAGAAGCGTGAAATCCCGAAACGACTAAATCCCTTGGAGTCCGAAAAAGTCAAACCGATTTCGAAGGGTGCGCCAATAATACTCAGTGTCAAATAAAAGTAAAGGAAGGCTTTAAATACGATTCCGCACCAGAAAAGGCGTGAATTTACGTAAAATAAGATGGCTGACAAAGACAGGCGACACGTGAATGGGCATTCCGGACTTCTCTGCTACTATTACTCAGCCACACCCAGCCCCAGGTTGCGCAACCCTGAGCCTCGAATCCGCGGACTGTAGATTTGAAGGCCAATACCCTAACTTGTGAGTCATTTGCTCGTTATTTGGGTGAATACACTATGTCTCCTACACATGCCAAATCAACCAACGTCAAGTTAATAAAGGTTTTAGCTGCTTACTATTCACGTTGCTTAGTTTTACGTTGGGTTGTTTGGAAAAGTTATTACAGTGTAAATTTAAAGCATGCAAGGATTGTAGAATTTAATGGAATGAATGTCTAAACAAGTACACGGAAGGATGTTTTGCAGTACAGAGTGTGTCCCTATCAAGTTAATTTTTAGTAAAAGATAAACGTGGGATTCTGTCTGCTTTTTCTAACAGCCGTTTTGGTAGGTGCTCTGTAGATCTAGCTAGCAATTGCCGCTGCGTTCGCCCTATGTACTTGCATCCGCAAGTGTCTGCTAATTCATAAACACAGTTTTAACTGGCGTGAACTGGCAAGGCATCCTTCACGCGTGGAGTTTGTAGAGACTTTGTAGGACTGCAAAATGTGAGTTCAGCCGCATTGTTTGTCTTTTCAATGGTACAACGTAGGCGTCGCTTGATAATATTTAACGTATTTCACCCTTAAAGCGCAACAATATAAAAATGGGGCTTCTTCGGAACTGACTGTCCTAGCATTCTTGGCCGTAGGAGTTTGCCGTACTTGTGGATATGCCGCGCTTGATATTCTCGCTTAGGTTAAGTACCCTTGTGGCAGGTGATTTCGTAATGAAACTTGTTAGTTTCGTTGAAAGGGCTAAGTAGCATTCACCAGTCAACCGAGATTGTGCGCTGCATAATTCGGTGAGGGCGAAAGATCATAATGATAAAATTAATATTTAAGGCCCAAGGGGCACTTTCATTACAAACTTAGAGCTATCGTAAAAAGAAACAAATGCAAAATTGGTAATCACAGCTGCGCGTAAGCAATTGTGTGACAGCAGGAATTAGTAGGATGTTATGTGTGGTGAGATAAATGAATAAATTTTATATTTTTAGGCCCAGAGGGCCTCGTCACTGCAACCTTAGTGTTATGGAAAAATAAATATGAAGTTGATAAATGCTGCTGTTTGTTGGCAAACACACAGGCAGTGGTAGCGTTTAGTATGGTAGGAAATGATGCATAACTCAGACTTTAGAGTACACCAGCGTTTTATATTTTTGTCTCCAGTAGCCGTAAACCTAACCGTTCCTAAATTCCTGTGAAAGGTGTAAGTGCTGATATAATGGGTAATATTCAACGGAATCCGGACGTTATCCACTGAAATGTGATAGTTTTTAAGTTTGATCGTTCGTCGTACTGTGTTAGAGAGCTTCATAGCGTAACCTCCAGAAAAGAACTGTAAGTAAAGTTAAAATCAACACTTGCTGTTGGCCTAAAATACCAATATTTAAAAGACGTAGCATAAAATGTCAGGGAGAAGAAACTACCAGTAGGAGTACGAAAAAATATCCTTTACCAAGCTCCGTTCTTTGGAGGGAAAGCACCAAATTAGCACTAGATTCTCAAATACGGTGTGCGGAATGGGGAACTGCAATGTAAAGAGAGCATCCGGTGCACAAATTGTGGTTTGTTAGGGAGAGAAGACAAAATACTGGTTAATTACACACTTAATCAAGACCCTCGACAATCCGCATCTCCAAATTCGAATCTTCCAAGTCACTTGAGGTCAAAAAAGGCAACATCCACTTCGCTGCACTGCAGGCGCATCTCAAGCTCAAGCATTCCAGTCTCCTTTTAAATGCGTTGACACTTACAGCAAGAACAACTGAGGAAGGAAGTTTAGTCCAGTCTTCAATGACCCGGTGGGAGAAGTTAGCCCGCACTTAGAGTTTGGCATGATGTTTCTTCAGATTGTACGGATAACCACGTAAATGCATCGTTTGTGCGAATTCAAAGAAATCTGTCATATGAAGGGCACAGTCTTCTCCCCTGCCGAGTTTAAATACCCTGAACATATCTCCTTTGTATTGCCTATAATATAGAGGGAAAAGATTCAGCCTATCTTGACGACCTTAATATGGGAGATCTTCTGAGCTGCTTACCAGCTTGGTTTCCCTTCTTTGGACTTTCTGTATCACTGTGTAATCTTTTTTTCATCCAAAGGCGCCAGGCCTGGACGCAGTACTCTAACATCGGCCGAACAAATGTTCAGAAGGCTCGCCCAAAAAGCTCCTCATCAAAATAAAGGAAGGACCTTCTGATCGCTCCTAGGATGCCCATAGCCTTAATAATGCGGTTTATTTGTAAAGCACGTTTTCGGCGCCGTCAAAAACCCCGGAAGGCAGAAAAAACCTAACCCAAACCCCTTCTTTTGCGGTAACTATAGGCTTTGTTTTGGTTTTTTTCTTGGTCAATAGTGTGCAAAATAAGGAATTTGTTTTCGATGAAAAAAACCCTGACTTCTAAGGAACAATACTAGCAAAACATAAAGTAAAATAGCCATACATTGAACGTGTTACTGTTTCATAGTAAGAATATTTTGAGTCATGTCCTTTAACTGAGGTGGAGTAAGCCGCGGTCAGTTTGAAGGCGAACTAATCGCCTGAGGACATCGCATCTTCCATATGTATGGGTCTGCTCGATACGGACATTACAATCTTTTTCCATCGGCAGGATTTTTATAATATGATTCGACGTTGCAGATGTCTGAGGTGGGTCGAGGCAGCTGGTTGCGAAGCACCATCGTCTTCCAAGTGTGATGGCAGAAAACACTTGGCCTTTCGTTCGTCGAATATCCCATCGTAATAAGATTGACATTTTTGCTAAAACATGATTAAAATTTATACTACTGATACGTTATAAGAGGAAGTAATATATATTTGAGTATAGCTGTAGCGATGTTACGCGAAGAAGTTTTTCGCGGAAGAGCAGATGTTCCTCCTGTGACACTTTCTGACGAAATGACATTTTTCCAAACGACTATGACTTAAAGATTGCAGAAATCAATGCAGCCGGTCCCACGATCAAAAGCTGTTTCGTCCTTTCTCACCGCCGGGCCTCCTAAAGAAATCACTATCACCAAATCTGACCCAAATTCCGACCGTGTGATGAGTGCATTCGCCTGCACAGCCCACAGCCATACCGTCCTCTACGCGCGGGCCTGGGTGCGCGCGCCAGTGAGCGCGAAATAAGGGGGGAGGGGTGAGTGAAGTTACTGGTAGGGGGAGAATGGCGTTCGCGCGGCCGGGTACCGGTTAAGTTGACTGAGAGGTGTGACCAGGTGTTCGTCGTGGCCCAAGCAGCGCGTCTCATGAGAAAAGGATCGTTACTTTCTGCTGATAACGGGTGCGCGCACTCTGACGCTATACGAGGGCTGCGCAAAGGGGGAAGGGGTTGGAAAAACTCTGAGCAAGCGCGCACGCGTTCGGTGCGTACGTTCGCGTGGGGACACAGAACGGCGGCGTAGTGAATTATTGGACATTCTGGTGAACGTCCGTAGCGATCGCTAGCTATTTGTTACATGGGTAAATTGTCGTTAGTTTTGTTTTTTTTATTTTTAAGAACTAGAAAAGAAGGCAAGGCACAATTTTGCTTAGTCTGTGAGTTCATGAGCTCTGGAGACCATCGTCTGGAAAGCCAGTTTGCTCCAAAATGTGTGGAAGCTTTCCCGGATTGTTAAATTCCTTTTGGTCCGAATTGGATGTTGAAGAACTGGTTTGCAAAGTGTCCTATTTTATTTAGATATATATGTGTCGTGTCATCTGAGAAGAACTATTTGGTCTTCCTTCGCAATACGGCTAAACCTTGGCTTTTGCGAATATCGTTGGGTATGGCCTTCCATATGTCTTAGAGGCGCAAAAGCCTGTGGCCACTCCCGTGTTACGCGTAAGATAGCCTCACGTGAAGGTCCGCGGTCAACCCTTATTGGCTATCTGCGTACCGTGATTACCCCGCTAGCGATCTTATCAGCCAGACTAACGGCCTACACATTCACCCTTGGTTCGACTCAAAGCGGATTGTCGGCGATTTGGACGGATGCCTCTGTTTTTTCCAGTTCCGTTGGCAGACTCTGCAATCAGCAAGGAAGAATCAGAACGCGGCTTCCACACGGTGATGATCCCGGGAACCTTTGCAATGCCCCCCGTTGAACCCCTTTTTTCCTCCTAAATCCCACGCACTACCCCCACAAGAGCGACAGTTTTTCTCTTAAAAATCCCTGAGGAGTTTTTTCATTGTCTGCTCCTATTTTCATTCTATGACACAGGAAAACTGGCCTCGCCAATAGTCTGAGAAACAAATTTTCTGCTACCACTGAACATATGTACGAATAGGGCAATCAAAGGAATGTTTCCTACATATCCCTCAATATACTGAATATGACCGCATATCTTGTGGTGTAGAAATTTGATCGCTGGGCCGTCCTAGCTTTAGTGTTATGAATCGTACGCTGGTTGTTTCTAGTGGGACGGGAACCGTTTTGGTTTGCTAACATATTTTTGCTAAGAATTTTATGATTATGGGTCACTTTAAATAGGAATTTTAAACTATTGTGGAGTCGCCTTTGCCAGAGGGGTTTAAGACCATATCATGTGTACATTATTGTATAGGAGTCTCGGGCGTCATCGCGTCTACACAGAAATCTGGTGAACCTTCTCTGGATTTTTTCTAGTTTCTTTCTGTCATCTGATGCCGTGGTACCGGAAAATATTGAAAACATACATTTTGTTAAGTTTAGTTTTAAGTGAAATCGATGTGAAATTTTTACTTATGAAGCCACAAAGTCGATTGGCTTTTGGTGCGATTTTTTTAACATGCGGGGATAAGTCAAGAGTATTAGAATAGCTAAGACCTAAATCTTTTAAAGATGTTAGTTCTTTTATTTCTTGACCACTAAACATTATGAGGGGAATTTTTAATGGTCCAAAAATCATGGGATGACATTTTGTTGGGGAGAACGGCATTTGCCATTGAACACTCCAGTAGTTTAGTTTTTGAAGGTCTAATTCAATTGTTCTATGCACACTGCTTATCGAATGTTTGTTATAGGCATATGCGAGTTTTAAGTCATCTGCATATAAAAATGTTTTAGCAGAAGTTGATATAGTGGATAAGTCATGACTGTAAATGAGAAATAAGAGGGGACCTAGGATAGTGCCTTGAAAAACACCACTGCTTATATGAGCTGGTTCTGATACTATATTTCGAAGTTGTACTACTTGAAATCGGTTTTGAAGACAGGATTTGAGAAAATCAAGGAAAGGTGGCCGAACCCCGTGACTCATTAGCTTCACAATCAGTCTTTTATGGGGAACTTTGTCAAAGACTTTTTTTAGATCAAAGTAAATTGTAGCTACCGTGTTCCCGTCATCTCTGTTTCTAGAGATGAATTCCAAGAAAGTGAGATTGCAGGATTTTTTGGGTAAAAAGGCATGTTGAGAGGGAGGTATGAGATTTGCATTTGTCAGATGGTTATAAATTATTTATTCTAAGATTTTTGCTAAAAGCGATGTTCGGTGAACACCACGATACTTTTAAGCATTGGACCGATTTTCGTTTTTGAAAATTGGGTGATACACGATTTTTTCCATATTTCTGGTTAAGTACCATCTGACTGCAGTAATGAGAAAAGGTTAGACAGACGTATTGGAGCATATATCATATGTCTCAGTATGCAAGGTGGGATTCTATCCGTTTCATATGATGTGAAATTGGACATCTGGCGGACAGCTTTCTTTACCGTTAATAAGAGCGCTATCATTTCTGTTGGCTGGGGGATCGGTTCTTCCTTGACTGAATAGTTGGTTGAGAAATACTCGTTAAAAAGATTTGCTATTTGGTCGTCATTTGTTATTGCTATTCCTTGGTCATCAGGCATGATCTGGGGGCCTTGCTTTAAATGGTGATTTATTTGTTGCCGGAAGATCTGGGCTGTCCTTTCTGGGGACTCGATTGCCCGATGTTCTGCTGCTATGGTCTTATTTGTGTCAATTTTCTGGACTAACTCGTGAATATCTGTAAGGTGCTTGGGCGCGGTTAGATAACTAATAGATGGGTCGTGGAGTTGTTTTTGAAGTTTTTTTAGCCGTTTGGAAAGGAAGTTTGGGATAAGTGATTTCTTACATGGGGATTTCTCATCAATTAGAGTATCTCGAATTTAATTAAGGGTAGCATGTAATATGCTAACAGCTGCTAGTGGGGATGTTGTTATCAGGAAAGAGCTCCAATCCAATGACCTTATGTAGTTATTCATAGATTCAATGTCAAGATTTTTCGAGTTTGTAGAAGTGTAACTAGGATCAGGTCTTATTTTAATGCTAAGGTACAGCACTGCTATTATTGTCTTATGATCACTATCAAAGGTTAAGCTGTCATAGTGCGTATATAATGGCCAGATGTCATTGGTGAGAATAACATCGAGTATATTGTTTCCTGTAGTTGGTTTATTTATTATTTGCGTCCGGTTATAAAAAACAATTGATGATAATAATTCATCATGTCTGGACGGGGCTGATGTTTCTGCCCAATTTATTTCTGGACGGTTTAAGTCTCCTGCATTTGTTTTATATTCTGTTTGGATATTTGAGATAATATCTAGTAGAGTTGTAAGGCCCGTGTCATCATTACTATATTCCGGAGGGGTGAACAAACATCCAATTAGAATGCTTTTTAGGGTCTTGGATGTTATTATAGCGGATAACGCTTCACCATTGAACATACCCTGTAGAACCTCAAAGCCACTCTGTTCTATGGTAGATCTAGTGTAGATCATACTATCTCCTCCTCGTTTATTAGTGCGGTCCTGTCTATAGAAGGTGTTGTTTGATATAAAAAGTGAAGCATTAGATGTGTAGAGGCTTTATCACTACAAATATACAAATCGTCTTAGCAAATACGCAATGGAAAACTTTCGAGGGTAGACTAACTGCTAACAAGGGATTTACTAGACTATTCTAGTGGAAAAGTTGTAAAGTCCAGTAAAGAGATTGACGATGAAGATTAGAAATGATACAACTCACTTAGATCCTTCACGATCCTAGTCGGCAGTAGTCAATTAGTCGACTTGCCAAAGGATAACTCTGCGAGGACTGGATCCAAGTTCGTTGGGCTGTGAGTTGCAAAATGGGGAGAAAACTCGTTTGCAACTTGTCGCTGGATTCTCCTGGAGCCCGAGAGTGATCACCAGAGAGGTGTCGTTGAAGGGCAAAATAAACAGCGGCAGGTGAGGAGTTAATTGAGCTGTGGAGAGTGATTAGCAAGATAGTTGCTAGCACGCGTCAAAACCGAAAGTGTGAAAAAGTGTTGTATTTAGTTTTAACAAACTTGGTTATTGATAAATTTAAACAACACGTAAGTAGGGCCAAGAGCCCACATAACTCCCCCACCAGAGCGTTGGTGGGTTACAAACGCTCGACAAAAGAGGATGTACAAAAAGGTTAAACCACAAAGTCTCGCAAGTTGGTAGGAAAGCGAACATGTCTACCAGAACGAGTGGAAGGGGGGGATGAGTGGGAGTGGTTAGAGGGGTGGGGGTAGGTTCGGATGGTAAGGATGGCGGTGGGCCGGGGGCTGCAGGTGGAGTGCAGGGTGAAGGTGCCCCGAAAGTGGACGGATCAGGTGATAGAGGAGTGCATTCAACGTAGGCCGGCTTTAGTCTGTCGATGGAGACTGTATCAGTAGCATCAGCCCTTTGAATGACGAAATATTTGTCTTTCCGTTCAAGTACTTTGAAGGGGCCATCGTATGGTGGGCAAAGGGACTTGCGAACTGCGTCGTGCCGGATAAACACGAATGGGGTTGTGTGCAAGTCGTCGTGCACGAAAACGCGTCGAGGTGTCGCGCGGGTGGGGGTTGGGCGTAGTGCGGCCATGCGTTGCTGCAGCTGTTGCACGAAGGTGATCGTGGCGTCAGGGGTGACATAGGAAGATTGCACGAGCTCACCAGGTAAACGGAGGGATGTGCCGTAAACAAGATCGGCGGCAGTGCACTGAATGTCTTCCTTAACAGCCGAGCGAATGCCGAGGAGGACGAACGGCAGGTTGTCGCTCCAGTTGTGCGGGGCAGGTTGAGACGTCAACGCGGACTTCAACTGACGGTGAAGGCGTTCCACGAGGCCGTTGGATGCTGGGTGGTAGGCAGTGGTGGTGATATGCGAGCACCCAAGCAGTTTGGTGAATTCGCGGAAGAGTGCAGATGTGAACTGACTTCCGCGGTCAGTGGTGAGTGTAGCTGGAACACCGAAGTTGGCTATCCAGTGAGTAAGGAAAACCATGGCAATATTCTCTGCCGAGGTATCCGAGATGGGAACGGCGATGGGCCATCGTGTGAAACGATCGACAGCTGTCAAAATGTGCGTGAAACCGCGAGATGGGGGTAACGGTCCGACTAAATCCATGTGGACGTGTTGAAAACGGGCGTCGGGAACCGCGAACGTGCTGGGAGGTGAAACGGTGTGTCGCTGGACCTTATTCTTTTGACAGGCTAAGCACTGCCTGGTCCAGGTAGCAATGTCGGTATTCATCTTTGGCCAGACGAAACGGGCTGCGATGAGTTTGCGGCCGGCACGAACACCGGGGTGGGATAGCGAATGGAAGTGGTCGAAAACAACCTTCCGGTAGGATTGGGGTACTACAGGACGAGGGGTACCTGTAGAAAAATCACACACGATAGAGCCTGGTGCCGCGGGGAGCGGAGCCTCCCGCAGCTGAAGCACAGAAGACGCAAGCATTTCAATGATGGAGTCATCAAGCGCCTGCGCTTCCGCAAGCTTCGCCAGATCTAACGTGGTGATAAGAGCGTTGACCTCAGGACGGGACAAGGCATCAGCAACAACATTCTCATCACCGCGGACGTAGCGTATGTCTGAGGTGAATTGAGAGATGTAATCCAGGTGACGTACTTCGCGCGGCGAATACCGATCTGGCTTAGCTTTGAGGGCGTAAGTGAGAGGTTTGTGATCCGTGTGGACCTGAAAATCTCTCCCCTCGAGCAGGTGTCGAAAATGACGGATGGCCAGGTAAATGGCGAGAAGTTCACGCGAGAAAGTACTATAGCGAGTCTGCGCCGGCTGAAGCTTCTGAGAGAAAAAAGCTAGCGGCTGCAACTGTCCGTGGACCTGTTGCTGCAGAACTGCGCCTACGGCAATGTTGGAGGCATCGGTGGTCAGAATAAGTTGTGTATCAGCATCGGTGCTCAGATGATGAAGCAGGGTGGCGTCCGCGAGTGCTTTCTTGGCTGCCTCGAATACTTCAAGAGCACTGGGTGAAAGTTCAAGCGACTTGGACTTTGACTTAAAAAGATCCGTCAAAGGTGCCAGGATGGCGGCGCAATTTGGTATGAAACGCCGGTAGTAGTTGATTAGGCCGATGAAACGGCGAAGCTGGGTTATAGACTTCGGAGCTGGAAAAGACAACACGCTTTGCACCTTGTCTGGGAGGGGTGTGATCCCGTTTTGGTCAAGACGATGGCCAAGAAAAACCAGAGGAGTGACGCCAAAAAGACACTTATCGACGTTGAGCTGTAGACCATTTTGTTGAAAACGCTCGAAAACTTGGCGTAAGTGTTCAACATGTTCTTCGGGTGACGAGCTGGCGACAAGGATGTCGTCGATGTACACGAACGTGAAGGAAAGACCGCGCAAAATGTCATCGACAAAACGCTGAAACGTTTGGGCCGCATTCCGCAAACCAAAGGGCATGCGAAGGAATTCAAACAGGCCGAATGGAGTCGTGACGGCGGTTTTAGGGATGTCCTCCTCCGCGACCGGTATTTGGTGGTATGCTCGCACGAGGTCAATCTTGGAAAAAATCGTCTTTCCAGCCAACATGTGAGAAAAGTCATGAATATGGGGAATCGGGTACCGGTCCGGGACTGTAGCTCGATTGAGAGCACGATAATCACCGCATGGCCGCCAATCATCAGATGACGTTTTGGGAACCATGTGCAGTGGTGAAGCCCATGGACTGGACGAAGGACGGATAATCCCCAAATTCAACATGTGCTCGAATTCGTTCTTCGCGATTTGTAGCTTCTCGGGATGAAGTCTACGCGGATGAGCATGGATCGGTCTGCCGGTGGTAGTGATATGATGGCGGACAGCGTGTTGTACCTGCTCCGTAAACTGACAAGGCTTAGAGAGGGAAGAATAATCCTTCAAGATGTCACAAAATGGCGGGCTTGGCACGGCCAACTGGATGCCAGCGGAAAGCTCACGCGAAACTAACCCCACAGTAAACAGCTGAGTGGTAGGATCTAGCAACTTCTGATGTTTGAGGTCGACTATGAGGCCGAAGTGGGATAGGAAATCCGCTCCAATGATAGGTGACCGGACGTCGGCCTGGATGAAAACCCATTGGAAACGGCGACGTAGCCCAAGGTCTAAAGTTAGGGACCGTTGACCGAACGTGGCGATAGAAGTGTTGTTCGCAGCCTGCAGTGTAAACTGCGATGGCTGGAGATGATGACGACGAGGGGGCGGTACAACGCTAACTTCTGCACCTGTGTCGATCAAGAAACGGAATCCTGTGGACTTGTCGGTCACGTAAAACAGGCGACTGTGTCCGGAGTGGCCAGCACCAGTCGTCGCCATTACTGGCTGGCGGCGCCGTTTCCCGAACGTGAACGTCGAGCATAATAACAAGGCGGGACGCATTTAATAGCATCCGAGCCGAATGTTCGGTGGTACCAGCGTACGGCGTACGAACTAGTACCGGGGTAACATTGTTGGATGCGGTCTGCGTGCTCCGCGAGTTTGGTCAGCGGAACATCATCATCGAGTAGGGCGAGTACTTGTTGCATTGAATGGGGTAATTTATCCATCCAAATGCGACGAAAAATAGAATCATCTAAGGTGCGACCAGCAAGCAGGTGACGCATGTGGCGCATTAGAGCGGAGGGGGTTTGGTCGCCAAGCTCGACGTTGCTGAGGAGTTGACGAAGTTTGCTGTCGGCAGATTGCGCCGTACGTTCGAGAATAGCTTTTTTAAGCTAGAGTAAGGTTTGACTTTAGGGATAGGATCAAGGAGATCCTGAACGGCGAAAGCGATGTCGAACGGTAAGTACTGCACGACGTACGCGTAACGCGAACGCTCGCCAGTAATCTGACGTGAGGCGAAAACAGCTTCGATCTGTTTGAACCAGACTGTCGGGTCGCGCACTTCGTAAGGTGGAAGCTTAATAGATATCCGAAAAGCCTGCGGCTCGTCGTGAGCAGATGGTGCACACGAATTGTTAGAACCAGCGTCATCGTCGTCGCAATCATGAAATGGGTGGTATTCGTCGCCCATGGTGAAAAATTTATGAACGGCAGATTCACACGGCAAAAAAA
>JAYGXS010000001.1:9352213-9364612 GCA_036362985.1 Ligula intestinalis | reverse complement strand
AATTCAGTTATCAAAAGAGTGTCGACCTTTCCCAAATTACTTAGCCATATATTTTCAGTCTATCTCCTAAATGGTTACTTTCCTGACACTTGGAAGACATCAATTATTCTTCCAGTCTTTAAATCAGGATCTCGTTCAGACATAAATAACTACCGCGGTGTTCATAAACCCCGGCCCTAGCTAAACTTCTGGAGAAGATAATTTTTAATCAAATTCTCGATTTTTGCCTAAAAATAAGCTTTTAAGTGACTCGCAGCATGGTTTTCTACCCGGAAGATCATGCGAGACGTGTCATTTAGCTTTTCTTAACCACGTCACTTCCCTCCGTAACGAGCGGCAATCCGTGGTTGTTATCTACTTTCACCTCAGCAAAGCCTTCGACAAGGTACCGCACAGACGGCTTCTAGTAAAATTGGAAGCCATTGGCATCCGTCTCCCTCTCCTCGACTTCATCGGTTCCTACTTGTCTAACCGCAGCCAGAAGGTCCTAGTAGGTAATAGTTACTTCACTTCTCAGCTGATCACGAGTGGCGTTTTTCAAGGCACTGTCTTGGGTCCTTTACTCTTCATTTTATACATAAACGAAATTTCGACTGTTCTAAAAAATTCACACAATCTCATTTATGCAGACGACCTCAAATGCATATACTCGTTTTCTAAGGACACGGCAAGTATATGCGTTGATAAAATAAATGCGGACCTACTTACACTCTCATGTTGGGGTGCTTTATATCACACAATTTCTTCCTGCTGGAAATAAAGTTAAAACTTTATCGCATGTATGTTCTGCCCATCCTAGGATACTGCTGTCCCCTCTTTGGTCTAATGAATGCTTCGGACCGCAGTAAGATTGAAAATGTACAGAGGGTATTTACTCGCAAAATATTCGCTCTTCCTCGATCCACGCTTCCTTATACGGAGAGATGTCAGTTAGCGAACATGACATTTCTTTGGGTCAGAAGACTCGAAGCGGGCCTCTTTTTCCTCTTTCGCGTTAACTCTACCCCTCACCTTCCACGAATCAACACTCTCATTCCCGCAGATAGACCTTATGCCACGCGTAATTCCTCCAGGATAATTGCAGCCCCTTAAGCTCCACTTGGAACCATTCTCACTTCTTTGCCTCCAAATATGCCTTCCTCTGGAATAATATTCCCCTCAAAATTAGGCTGTCGTCGAACCTAACGGTTTTTAAAGTCAAATTACGCAAACACTTAACTTCGGAAGATATCAAGTCCTTGTTATCCGTCTCCTTCCCAAACACACAACTTTTGGACTTTGAAAAGGGTCCCCCTGGTATCTGAGGTGGTGATGTATATATATATGCATATTTTAAGGGTAACAGGCAAGAAATGCCCTTGAGGACCCTATTAATGTAACGCAAACAGGTTATTCTTACAGTTAATGTGCAGTCGGGGGGAGCACATATGATATCATAACAGAATTTCGAGTGAATTTTCACGGAAAAGAATGAAAACGGTCTAAAGCCAGGAAAATTGTTCACAGTGCTGGCAGTAGGAAATCGTGTTGTAAAAGTCGCCTTTTGTCAAATAAAATCATATCAAGTCTATTTTTAAATTCCTCAACTGTGTGAGCGGAAACCGTCTCGCTTGGTAGCAAGTTCCAAGGCCGGACCACGCGTTGACTGAAGAAATATTTTCGGAGGTCTATTCGGGTGCGTTCGTTTGTGACCTTGTAAGGATGCCCACGCAGGTGAGAAGTGGTGGTTACTTGGAAGATCTCCTCCACTTTTAGGGAGGAAATGTGGCCCCGGATTATCCGGAATGTCCAGAGCAGGCTGCACTGAACGTTCCTGTAAGACAAAGGAAAAAGGTCAAGTTTTATCAATCTCTCCTGATATGGTAAGTCTCTGAGACCGTCGACCATCTTTGTTGCCCTGCGTTGCACTTGTTCAAGAAGCTCCACATCTTTCTTCAACCACGGTGTCCAAATTGGCATTCCGTATTCAAGATGTGGTCTCACAAAGGTGCCAAATATTTTTCCGAAGAGTTCAGGGTACTAGTTGCTTTCTGGACGGACGTTTTACAGTGCTCTGTTTGCATCAAGTTCGCGGTTGTCCATATACTCAGATCTTTGTGTGTCTCAACCTCGTTTAATGCGGTACTATTGATAAAATAACTGTGTTTCGGTGGCACCTTTCGCCCCGGGCTTATGTGTAGAACAAGACACTTGGATACATTAAAGTTAAGAAGCCACGTGGACGACCAGATAACCAGTTTATCGATGTTCGACTGTAGTTTCTTTGCGTCGTCGGCGCACCTTATTTCAGCCCATATTTTTATGTCATCCGCAAACATGACAGCTGCGCAATCAAGCTCATTGAGACAGTTGTTTACGTAAATCAGGAATAGCAGCGGACCCAAAACTGAGCCTTGTGGTACACCACTCTCGATCATTGTCCATTCTGAGGTGGAGTTTCCGACAACGACCCTCTGTTCTCTGAGAAACAAAAAACTACTGATCCAATTATACATTTTTTCTTGGATTCCCACGTCCCAAATCTTCTGCAGAAGGAGCCTGTGTAATACACTATCGAAGGCCTTTTTGAAGTCGAAGAATATAACATCAATTGGATAGCCTATATCAGCGGCCTTTGTCCACTTCTCCTGTGAGTAAAGAGCACTCGTGAGGCAAGAGCGTCCTGGGCGAAAGCCATGCTGTCCATTGCATAGTATTTTGTTGCTTTCGAGAAAATACATTAAATGCTTCTTAATAATGCGCTCCATTACTTTGCTCGCGATGCAAGTTAGACTGACAGGACGGTAATTTGCGCAATCAAGTCGCGAACCTCCCTTATAGATCGGGGTGACGTTTGCCCACTTCCATTCTTCTGGGAGTTCGCCTTCCTCAAAAGATTTCTGGAAGATGGCAGCCAGGGGTTTGCATAGTTCGTTAGCTAATTCTTTTAGTGCTAGTGCAGGAATTTTGTCCGGCCCAGGTGATTTGGCAGGCTTAAGTTGGAGTAATTCGGCCCTGACAGTGTTGTGTGAAAACTCTAGGTCCTCTATTTTGGGCAATAAGGAGGAGGGTAAGGGTGCAGTTGTCGGTCGATGAGCGGACGGACCGTCAGCAAAATTTGTAGGTTCTCGGGTGTAGACGGATTCAAAGAAATCGGAGAGGAGGGAGGCTTTCATCTGGTCTTCGGTCACCAGTTGTCCATCGGCTGATCTAAGGGCAGAGATCAGTTCCTGAGATCTCTTCATGCTACGTATGTAACCGTACAAGATCTTGGGGTGTTCCAGCGACTTATGTAATATGTTCAACTCGTATTTCTTGCGCAGTTTAGTAGCTTCTCTTTTACGAATGTTACGTTGTTGCTTATACTCCCGTAAGTGTTTACCGGAGCCGGTTAGTCTGTAGCGTCTCCAGAAGCGGTTTCTTTTTTTGAAAGCGGCCTGCAAGTTTGAGTTCATCCACTTTGGGCGATTCGTACTTGTCTTTCTTCTGTAGGGACAGTTAAGACAGAGAGTCCTTTTCAACGTCGAGCTAAAGGTCATCCACTGTTCATTTGCCCCACCTTGGAGATCTGTTTCCCATGATATTTCTGACATTTCTCTTCTCATAAGTGGGTAGTCGCCCTTCCAAGTTTAGATCAAATCTTTTTCCAAACATGTCTATTTCTTCCTCCTTTGAGTGATATTTGCAACGATGTTTCGTCCACTTCTCTGTCCAGTCATCATTGCCGTTTTTCTCCATTCTCCGTTTTACAACCCTGACGATAGGCTTCATGGTCCTTAGTCATGATCGTGGCGGTTCTGCTATTTTTGCCAGCTCGTCGTTAAACTCCGCAGTCTACAAGGTCACATCTCCGACGTTTCGTTGACGATCAGGTGACCTCTGCCGTTCCCTCATCTTCCTGACTCTGTTGTCCGCGATTGCCTCCTCCGGTTTCACCTCCCTGATGGTTGATCATGAAGCCAGTCGGGCGGTGTAAAAATGGTGAAAGACAGCCTCTGCTATTATATGATTTCTCCAATTACAAGAAGCGTTACCCACCCTCATTCGTTCTCATCTACAGTCCTGTCTCATTTGCACTACAATAAATCCTCTCAACCAAATCCCCTTAACCTTTTTGAAGCAGTTTTTTTCTCCTACGTTTTGTTTTTTTTTAAGCAGGGGTTCGCTGAACTCCGCTCCAGCTTAAATGGTAGGAGTTTTTTTCACTGCTTCCTTCTTAGTTCACCATGCGTTGACTACTATTTTAAAATGATGATATGTTGGTGAATATGAATTAATCTACCAACACTACTAATCGCTCCAGCTGTCTATGTGGTTGTTTCATGGAGAGCAGCATGTATCAACTGTGTATTTATTTTTCCACAGCACTAAATTAGCAATGATGAGGCCCTCCGGGCCTAAAATATAAAATTTATTTATTTTATTTATTTAAACTTCAGACAGATCTCCTGCTGGAGCGAACGGCAGGAGGAATCCCCGGCCATAAGACGTTTTTTTCAACAAGAGTACACGGTAAAGGAGAGGATAAAATGGAGGGCCTTAAAGGCAGACTTAGCCATCTTGAAAAAAAAAGGAGAGAAGGGTCAGGAAATACGCAATGGGGTGATTGTCCGACGTCAAAGGCTCTTTTTGTGGAGAACGCCCGTCATTCTTACAAAAGTCATACAGCCGGGCAATCAACCTAATGTGAAAATCTCCACAAAATCAATGAAGGGTAGATCTGGCCATCGCGACCAGCAATAAAGATGACCAAGGCGAGATCGAGCGAAGCCAAAAACATGCCAATGATGTAAACAAATGTACTGAGTCTATTTAACAAACTGGATGAACTCAAACTCGCCGTGGACCATGTGCAACCGGACATGATAGCGCTAACTGTAAAAAGGTTAACTGAGCCAATAGCAAATGCAGAAGTCGGGCTGGAAGGATTTCAGCTTATCCGCATGGACAGAAAGGGACGTAAGGGTGGGGGAATCGTGTGTTCATACGAGCTCATATCAACTACGTCCCAGATAGTCTGTCATCACACAGAAACAATTCCTGCAAAATAATAAGTTGTAAACTGTGAGTACCTAACCAACCTGGCCTCCACATTGCTCTGGTATACAGACCACCAGGAAAAAGAACGGAAGCGGACGATGCACTTATCTCTGATGTAAAAGAGATCTGCCGTAGCAAAAATTTCCTTATACTTGGAGATTTTAACGCTCCGAACATAGATTGGGATTTAATGCACAGCTCGCGATCAGAGAACTCATTCGAAAAGAAACTACTTCACTTGGTAAATGACGAATTTCTTACCCAGCATGTCACAATGGACAAGGGGTTTCGAGGTGGCCAACAATCTAGCTGCCTGGATCTCGTCAGTAGTAGAGGCGAAAACTGTATCTTTGGATTGAATACTCAGACTCCTTTTGGCCGTAGTGATCACTGTGTTCTTGGTACCCGTCGCTCGCACAATAAGCAAGAGGAATGTATGGAAAGGAGATCATAAGAAAATGAAAGGACAACATAACGTGACTGACTGGAGCCCTGCCTACGTACCTGACCCAAACGACGCCTGGTGCTTCTTTAGGAACTTAGCTCAGCATCTAGTAGAGGACTGTTGCCCACTTTACAAATAAACCTTATTTAAGTAAAGCTTGCGCATCTCCTGACCGGAATGGGTGACACCGAACACAAAAAGGAACTTCAAAAATAAAAGAAGACTGTGGAAGAAATACGCCCGATATCAATAGCCCCAACATTCTGAGAATTTGAAATGCAGCGAAATTTATGTTGAAGACTAATTCGAAAAAAAAGAATGGCCTTTGAGGCAGAACTAGTCAAGGGAATAGCGACTAACACAAAAAAGATTCTTTGCTTATGTGAATAAGGCCAAACGGAATCGAGATCCCATCCCTTGTCTGAAAGATAACGAGCGAAACAAGTGTACGGATAACTCAGATAAGGCGAACCTCTTTTCTTATTTCTTTATATCTGTGTTTACCGAGCAGCCGCCTTTTGATGAGAATGTAGAGCAATATAAAGTCCCAGCGGCGCATACAATTAGCACGGTATCGTTCGCAACAGACACTGTAAGAAAAGCTTTCAGACAGTTAAAGCCCACTAACTCGCCTGGTCCGGATGGATTATCAGTGAAACTTCTTAATGAGCTCGCAGAAAAATTGGCCTCCCCGCATTTTCCAAGATCTTTGAAAGTCCAATGGAAAAGGGGGCCTTGCCTACTGACTTGAAGCTGGCCGACATACCACCTATTTATGAAGGAGGAGAGAGAACTTCACCTAATAGCTTTAGACCAGTTAGTCTCACAAGCACTTGTTGCGAACACATGGAGAAACTAATCAAAACAGAACTAATGAGAGATAAAGAGGATAAAAACTTGCTAAGGGCAGCGCAACACGGATTCCGAAGTGGCCACCCTTGTCTCACAAACCTGCTAACATCCATGGAAAGCTGGACGAAATCTCTGGAAATGGGTTCGTCGGTCGATGCGGTCTACATTGGCTTCAGCAAGGCATTCGACAAGGTTCCACACAGACGACTTATATCAAAGCTGCATCAAATGGGTGCGACTGGAAACCTACTCAAATGGTTAGCTGACTTCCTAACAGGCAGGCGTCAGCGTGCTTGTATTGGAGACACCAAAATAGAATGGAAAACCGTATCCAGTGGGGTTCCGCAGGGAAGCGTTCTGGGTCCCATTATATTTCTAGTATATGTGAACGGCTGCCTTGACTGCCCCACTTGTGAGAAAGTCATTTTTGCAGACGATCTAAAGATCTGGAAGTCCATTGAAAGCTCAGACGATGGACAGACCTTACAAAATGATTTGGATCGCTTGCAAAAGTGGTGTGAAAAATGGCTACTGCAGCTGAACTTAAACAAATGCCAAGTAATCCGTTTACGGTCTAGTCGCAGAAAGATGATACGATTTAAGTATGACTACTCGATTGGAGGTCATCAACTTGAGCTGGTGAACGAACTACGGATCTAGGTGTACGCATGACGCCCGACCTCAAACCGTCAATTATTTGTGCTAAAACCGCAAAGAAGGCTATGGGCATCCGCGGAGCGATCAGAAGGTCCTTCCTCTATTTAAATGAGGAGCTTTTTGGGTGAGTCTTCAGAACATTTGTTTGACCGATGTTAGAGTACTGCATCCAGGCGTGTAGCCCTTTGATAAAGAAAGATTACGCAATGCTCGAGAAAGTCCAAAGAAGAGAGACTAAGCTAGTCAGCAGTTTAGGAGGTCTCCCTTATGAAGGTCGTCTATATAGGCTCAATCTTTTCCCTCCCTATTATAGGCAATACAGAGGAGATATGATCATGGTGTTTAAAATCGTCAGGGGAGAAGACTGTTCTCTTCAGATGACTGACTTCTTTGAATTTGCACAAACAATATATCTACGCTGTCACCCGTACAAACTGAAGAAACACTACGCCAAACTAGAAGTGCGGGCCCAATTCTTCTCCCAGCGGGTCACTGGAGAATGGAATAATGTTCCTTCCTCGGTCGTTCTTGCTGAGATCGTCGACGCATTCAAAAGAAGGCTTGATCTTATTTTGCTTGCTGATCATTAATTTGGAAGACAACAACAAAAAATAAATAAAAAAGCAATGACGAGGTCCTCCGGGCCTAAAATATAAAATTTATTTATTTATATAGTGTATATATGACTTTGAACAATATGCATGATCTGACAGCCTCTATCTGTAAATGGGGGTTTCAAAGGCTTTGCCTCTCTCCTATATATATACTGAATTATGCTGAGTAATTAGAATTCATAAGACACATTGAGGCGCGCAAAGGCGAAAAGAGAAGTTACAGTCATTAGAAGGTTAGTAGTAAAGCAACCAGCAAAATTAATTAAATTGTACAGCTCCGAGTTCCCAGTTTCTTCGAGAAATAAACAGATATGAGCAAAATTGTATTAGGTTCCACTAAAAAATTTTCGACAGGGCCTTACTGCAGCAAAAATACAAACAGTCCCGTCAATTGATCCATGCGAGAAACGGAAGCCGCAATCGACATGGCTATCTTGAAGGCTTGCCATTTAGTCCTGTTCATCTTACATGGCAGATTGTGCAGACGAGGTTGTAAAATAGGTGGGAAGGAATGATTTGATCTACAGTTTGGGAAAATCAACTAGGGCCAACACATTTGAGCATTGAGTCGATCAACCAGGCGCAGCCCGCCCGGTGCTGAAGCCTTGATTGAGTCCCACATAGCTGGTTCCATAAATTTGAACCACTGGCATTGAGGGGCTCTGGGTCCCTGTAAAAGGGCAGATGTGAGGCATGCACCGCTGTAGGCTGCCTCCGCGGAGTTGGGAACAGTCTTTACAGACAAGATAGTATTCTTTGGCAGAAATTGCTGTATCTCAGATTGTAGTCGTTGCTGGAGACCTGTAAACCAGAGCAGAAAGTAGGATGAACACAGCGATTCAGACCAACGACCTAAAATATACATAAATATCAGCCTGAAAAGTGCCTCAGTTCAGTTTCTTGAGAGAAATAGGCATGCACATTTTTTGTTCTGTAGCCACAATCCGACAACGCTGCTCACGATATCTTACGTTTTATAGCCCATACTGTTTGTGTTTCGGGAATTATGGGATCAGATCACCTTAATCAAGACATATGTGGCACAGATGAGAACCATTTGAATATTGCCGCAATTTAGTTGGCAGTTATATGATTTAGTGAAATAATTTATGGTCAACCTAATCGTAGAATATTGTAGGCAGCGTAGAAGCCCAGCACAGTGCTTTGGCTTGAGAACAGAAAAAGAAGCTGACCTTTCATGTTAACTAGGGCTTTCTGAGTAAAGTTCTAAGATAAGGTCAACCAGCAATGAAAAATACATGATCGAACGGTTTACCACCATAAAAAGCAGGGTTATGGATTGATAATTCTTATTTATCATGTCAACTAGATTTATCTAAAGCACGTAGCGGGAACACTTCAGAATGTAAGAATTTAAGCAGAATCGATAACCAAATGAGCACCACGTCAACTTCAGCTAGACGGGACTTGTGAACTCAACGGTACTTACATTAAGTTAATATCCTTCTGATAGTGGTAATATTTGAGAGTGCGTGTACATATGCATATGAGGCACCGGAATTTTAACAATAGGGTTTTTATAGGCACTGCCAATAACTCTCATCAAATAAACCGAAAAGATGGAGGCTTCAAATCCAATAAAGCGCAGGAAATCCTGTAATGCTTATTTTAGTTTTTCTCATAAAAGCGTATGATTGGAGGCAGTGGAACTTCAGTTGAGTCAGTGGCAGCCTGCATTCCAGCGTTTAAACAGTTTTGGGGAACTAAAAATAAGGTTCTAAACAGGTTTTAACTTCAGGTCCTGACCAGTCTTGACAACCCTAAAACAAATAGCTTCTTCTCTTCTTTTCTTTTACCAGTTAACGACGAAAGGTCAATGTAGGTAAAGCCAGAGAAAGGTTTTGGAGGGACAATCCACAGTCCTGCATTTGTTACGTAACTACTGCATAGGCAGCACTGAGTATGTGTACTTTCCCTAAATAAAACCGGTGATTAGCTTTGAAAGGGGTTATAATTTTACAGTAGATTGCCCATCTTGTGCAGTGTCAACCGAAATTTTGTTAACTGGAAGATTGAAAAAGAAACCAAGACTTAGTGTGCAGAATGAAAAAAAGTGACCTTCAATGCCTGCGTATTCTCCAACAAGAAGGACATTAGCACAGAGAGCCTGGCGAGACTCGATTGGGCAGGCTTGTAAGCACTGACGCAGGAGTCTTGGCAAGGAGGGCGCATTTGGTTCGAAGTTCTTTGTCGTGCAAGGTCTAAACATGCCTTCTGTACTGGATTTCCGCAGCTCTGCACTGAGGTGAAAAGTTCTAAAACAATAGGGGTAAAATAATTTTAATTTTCGGTTTGCGACTGAAGTTAAACATAGGCTGATAACCGGATCAAATATGGAAAACCAAATAAAAAATAAAATAGGCGTAAAAAGGCTTCCATTTCGAGATAATTTACTAGAGGTAGGGACAGTTTATCCAGCATATATACATATAGTTATGGTAGTAGGGTGCTCACGGATCTATCTACTTAGGGAACGTATCTGTCCCGTTGTAGCATCATCCATATTTATATCTAAATTGACCCCCAAATGCAGCCGACGGGCTTGCTTGCCCTCATTCAGCCAACCATAACCTTTATCCTAGCTGGGACCGGAAACACAAAAAACAATAAGCCCAAACGCCATCACCCTTGCCTGCTATTATAGGTTACCGACTTCGGTCTGGAAGGTGATTGCTGTTCTTGACCTTACCCACCAAAACGAAGTTTATTTATTTTAGGAAACAAAGTAAATCGATGTGCGCTGATTCCTGAGCGAACATTTATAGATATATATATATATTTATATATATATTGCTGATAGAAGCGAACATGCGTGTTCCTGGACATAATTGAGAAGGCAAGGCGATCACAGGAACCAAGGATTTAATGTCCTGACGTTTCGGAATCAGACAAGCTTCCATTGTCAAAGGTGGTAAATGCACGAAAAATCACAGTATTTATAGGTATTTATAGATATTCAATTCACAATGGAGGCAGAAAACGATGGACAACTAGCATTCCTAGACGTTTTGGTTCATCGCAAGACTGACGGGAACCTCAAGACGACGGTTTACAGGAAGGCTACCAACACTCGCCAGATCCTGAGTTACCAAAGCAACCATCCATTGTGTCACAAACGCAGCTGTGTACGAAGGCTCTACAAGAGGGCTGAGACCCACTGCAGTGAAACAGTCGACAAAGTGGCCGAAATCCGCTATCTACGGCAGATGTTCACCATCAATGGGTACCCCCGGAGCTTCATAGAGCGGAGTTGGCAGACTAAACCGATTAGAAAGCCAACGGTCAGCCAACCAAAAGTCTGGCGGGCGCTACCGTACATCGCAACCGTGTCTGAAGCAGCTGCTCGACTCCTGCAACCATTAGGTATCGGTATCACCCACAGACCCGAGGCAACGATCAGGCGATTGGTAATGAAACCAAAGGCCCCCCTGTCCCGAGGTGAAACTGCCAATGTCGTGTACCGGATCAACTGCAGTTCCTGCGAAATGAACTATGGTGGGGAAACGGGCAAGCGATTCTAGACACGTATGACCGAGCACGAGGGAGCAGTGCGCAGACAGGAAGAACGCTCTCTAGTGGCAGAACATTGTGCAGCTACTGAGCACACGTTCGCTTTCAAAGACGCTGAGATCGTAGGGCGTGGAAGCGACCAAACGACCAGTGAGACGCTCGAAGCCTGGCATACCACAAGTAGCTCCATTCATAGGTGTGTGACGCTACCAGTTGCCTACCAAAGTCTACGGGTAAAGCACAGGAAGCAGAACCACAGGCAGGAATGCCGACCAGACGCACCAGCCGACAGCACAAACGAGGGCGTAGGACCACCCGACGCAAACACAAATGGGGGACAAGCTGTTTCGACCACAAGCCTGCGAGATGGCTAACAGGATGGGAACGCGGGTAAACACGAGCCCACGCCGATAAGAGACGACGGTGACTTTGACTGCCAGGCCGCTAGCAACCAAGAAGTCAACGCGAACATGGAAACCGCAAATTGCACCTCAAGGGGAAGGTGTGAACGTGACATGACGTCAGCCAGGCCCAACCTACGAACGATGCGCACCCGATCAATGGCAATTATCCCACCAACGCCACCACCCCCGGATAAGACGCGCCCGCAGCCGCATGACAACAGTCATCCCCATGCCTAGCTAAATTTTACCTCAAAATACTGTGAACGTTCGTGCATTTACCACCTTTGACAATGGAAGCTTGTCTGATTCCGAAACGTCAGGACATTAAATCCTTGGTTCCTGTGATCGCCTTGCCTTCTCAATTATATCCAGGAACACGCATTTTCGCTTCTATCAGCAATATATGTATGTGATGAAAAGGCAAGGCGATCTCTGATGAGGATGGCTTACTCATCGGCAGTTTCAAACTCGTACTTGAGTGCAATATATGCATTGTTTCCTTAGTAGAACTACTAACCGAAAATGTTTCTTTTCTTGCATCAGCGATTGGCTAGTAAGCATCGCTTAGACCTACCGATTGCACTTAAGTAATGACAAAAACCAAGAATATTGTACTCGAACTCACTTATTGGGCTCGCCACCAAACTCCGACATGTTAATTTCGATGTCTTCGCATGGCATTACCTCATTGTCTACAAAAGCCGTCTGAAAAAAGGAAAAAGGATTTAGAGCGATCGCAGTACTCCCGTTTAACAAACACAAAAAATAACGAGCTGGAACTACAAATGAACAGTTATGTCTTTTTAAAATATCGAAAAATACGGCGAACAGGGTTTGAACAGGGCAGAAACCTAGAGCCCAAATTCTAAACATCGCT
>JAYGXS010000001.1:9310739-9352203 GCA_036362985.1 Ligula intestinalis | reverse complement strand
GGATGTTGGGAACGTGAGAAAAAATACCGAAGCAAATCACTTTGCGGTCACGAACGCGTTTTCATCCAATTTAGCGAGCTACTTGTCTTTGCCCTATATGCCGAGACGATAAATAACACAGCTGCCTTAGACCATCGTGCACATATATATATATATCCCATCTGCATGATAATCAATGTACAGCTTGTTTTACTCTGCAGTTCTGGGCGAAACATTCTCACTGACGGGCAGCTTGGCGAGGAATCAAATATGGAGGACTGCTTTCTGCCGAACCAATGGCAGTCTTCGATGACTATTTCTAATTTATTTTTAGTCATCGACCAGCCATAGGCACCAAACCGAGACAAAAACATCAGATTTCAACCCGAGTGAGGCAGCCATCGAGCAGTCAAACGCTTGCGTCGGGATAATCTGTTCTGTCCGAGAGAATAAGATTTAACGTTATTTTAATACGTGACCGAAATACACGCGAACCAAACCCTAACCTTAACAATTGTGTTCTTTACGCCTAATAGCGTTGCAGACTAGGTTTTTGGCTGTCGTCTGAGCAGGTTCCAAGCAGTGAACATCAAGAGGCCGCAGTAGTTTGAAGACGCGTCAGTTTTACCGTATGATAATGAAAGCTGTCACAGAGGTGGCCTCATTCGTGCTCCTGTCCGTAGAAAGTGGATCAGGTGAGCTAGGCATGTAAGTCAAAAGTCGCAGGCATGTCGGGGCAGTAAGATATTATACGACCATAGTAATCGGTTAGCGTACGCTAACCCTAACGAACACGCTAGTCAGGGTTGCACTCTTCCTTCCTTTCTTCCTCTAACCCTGCCCATTTAACACCGATTATTTCCGGTGCAGTATTATTCAATAAATACTCATCTGTCGCCTGAGTAAGGTCACATATTGCGTCCTTGCCAAAACGTCGTTTGACAGCCCTCAAGGACAGGATCCATAGCGCGTCGTGATAGATTCAAGTAGCTCCGTCTTATAATAGAAAGTAAACGTTGTTTTGTCTGAACCCCACTCTTTTTTCTCAGCCGCCTACACTTGTCAGCAGACGAGGCCTGACAACATTCAAGTAAGCGTAGCATGCAGGCTCGGCGTGAGGGCTTACGTCTACGCATGCCAGCACACTGTTCCCAGGTGTACGATAGCCCGTCATGGCCTCGCGAGGGCTATGCGCAGTACGATAGATACATGCAGTGAGCCGGTGTGGTCCAGCCCATGTAGAGCAGTATAGGCCCATCGTAGAACCAGAAAGCCAGACTGAGGAGGAGAGATGCGTAGTAGACTTAAACAAAACACGAATCGTACCCGTTGGAAAATGTATTGAGAAAATAAGACGTTCTCCTCTCTTGTTGTGAACATTCCGGCCTCGATGAGATTGGCCAGCATCATGTTTGCAATATTCTCTCCAAATTGGCCAAGAAGGAAACGGCCACCTTCAAACAGGGAACCTAAAAGAAATAGCAGAAAAAGGCAGCGTTATACGTAATCTATATGGGTCAGCTACGATACTCGATCAGAGTCCTCCCAAACCTTCTTTCGAATCACTTAATTCAGGTCGTCGAAAGGGTAGAATCTGGAACTCAACCGCGAGCATGCAGCCTTCCCAAACACAAATTAAGCCTATACAACAGGAAGATAACAAATATATAGGTTACCCTACTTGTCACAATTATCATACCGGGCCAGGCTTTCCACCGCTTAATCCTCATAGTTACCTTACCTCGCCCACTAGCCTCTATTTCCCGTCTTGGTTTTCCCGATTTTCTGGTAACTATCAGCAAGCTCACCACGGCACTAATCCCTTTGGCACATCGATCTCACAGAGCTATGTACCTGCAGCTTTTAGCTATCCCCCAGCCTTCTAATGCCAATTGTCCTGATCCAGTTCGTGGCTATTCTCCAAACTTCCAATTCAATTACCCACCTCCAAATTTTTATTATTCAGTAAAGATAACCCTAGTTCGATTACTTAAGCTACACTAGATATCATCTTGCTTAATGCAAGATCTGTTTTAAATAAGATGGCTCAACTTAGAGCTATTCCGTTTAAGCTGAAGCCAGATGCTTTATGCATTACAGAGTCGTGGACCCATCCACTTATTTCTGATGCTTTACTCATAAAAAACGAGTATGATTTCTACTGTCAAGACCACCCTAGTAAGCGTGGTGGCGGTTTTCTTCTCTATATTAAAGCTAATTTTAAGCATTTCCCGTTCGACCTAGATGCTGAGTCATTCTCGGGCAATTACTGCTTTGCATCCATCATCCTGTATCCCCGTCAGAAGGCGATTTATAGCCCTCCTAACTCATCATCCGAAGATGATAAAAAGCTTTGCGAAATATTTAGGCTGATTTTGGAGTCCACGTTTGATGCTTAAGTTATCGCCGGGGATTTCAACTTTCCCGAAATTGATTGGTCATTGAACCGTTGTCCATCCAGATTTCAGCCCTTCCTAGATACCATCAATTTTTCAAACTGGTCTCAGTTGGTCTGTTCCCCAACAAGGGATCAGCATATTTTAGATTTAATTTTCACGAATGGCATTTCCCCCCTTTTCGTTGACTAAAATCAGAACCTCTTCCCAAGTGACCATACTTTAATCCATTGTTGGCTTACGCTTGCTTCTACGAAAAAGGCTAGAACCATTCGTACCTATCGTGCGTTTGACCTAGCTGCTAGTACTGTAATTAACAACTTTATGGACTCACTAGACTGGCAGGAGCTTTCCTCCACAAACAGTGTAACGATTCTCTGTGACTTAATGATGGCAATTTCAAATAGCATTTTGGAAGTTGTGCCGATCAAAAATGTTAAGCCTTATACTTCGGACCCCACCGTGCCTCATTTTCTTTTTTCTAGACTAAAGAAATTGCAAAGACAGTTGAAAGACCAGTCTACTAGTTCATTAACTGTGCACCTTAGAATCGCAGAGATTTTCGAATTAGCGTCTAAGATTCGTCTTGCACGTGACAAACTGAGGGAATCTTGCGCACTCAGCGAGTTAAACTCAACAAAATCTATTGCCCAACTGCTCCATCGTCGGTCCTCCGCTAAACGAGGTCACGAAATCCCCCCTTTATTGAATGAAAATAAAACCTTTGTGCAAGATGAGTCTGAGAAGGCTGAACTGTTCAATGCATTCTTTACAAAGCACCTTACGACTGAATCTGAACCAGTCCCGTCGGTTCAGCCATGATCAGTCATTACTATCAGTACCATAGATCTCTCCATAGAAGTAATTCGTAAGCACATTATGCGCCTACAAAACTCGCACTCCTCGGGAACTGACGGCTTTCCAAATTCACTTATCAAGAGAGAATTCAGCTTCCCCCGATTGCTAAGTCATCTTTTTTTCAGCTTATCTTCTAAACGGTTTCTTTCCTGACTCATGGAAGATATCGATTATTCTTCCAGTCTTCAAGTCAGGATCTCGTTTGGATGTAAATAACTACCGAGGTGTTAATAAAACCCCGGCCCTAGCTTAACTTCTGGAAAAGATCATTTTTAATCAAATTCTCGATTTTTGTGTAAAAAATAAAGTATTAAACGCCTCACAGCACGGAGTTTTACCTGGAAGATCATGCGAAACCTGCCACTTAGCATTCCTTAACCTGGTTACATCACTTCGTAAAGAACAGCAATCAGTCATTGTGACTTACTTTGACCTCAGTAAAGCTTTTGAAAAGGTGCCGCATAAGTGCCTTTTAGTGAAACTGGAAGCCCTAGGCATCAGGCCTCCCCTCCTCGATTTCATTGCCTCCTACCGGTCTAACCGCAGCCATAAGGTCTTAGTAGGCAAAAGGTACTCGATGCCTCAGCCGATCACGAGTGGCGTTTTACAAGGCACGGTTTTAGGTCCCCTCCCTTTCATTCTTTACATAAATGAAATTTCAACAGTGCTAAATAATTCGGAAAATTTCATGTATGCTGATGACCTTAAGTGTATTTACTCCTTTTCTAAGGACACGGCCAGTAGTTGTGTTGATACAGTTAACGCAGACTTGCGTACCCTGTCAAGTTGGAGCGCAACATGGCAGATGAAGTTTTCTCCATCCAAACGTAGTTTCATGTGTTTTGGTTCCGCAAGGCTTTCTGGATTGAGTATCTTCCAAAATAGTCCACTGTTAGAAAGATCTACGATAAAGGATTTTGGTCTAACTTACGCGAATAAGCTTGCATCATCACCTCATGCAGATCAAATTTCTGCCAAGGCCGCACAGATATGTGGGTTTATATCGCATATTTTTTTCCTTCCAGAAATGAAGTTAAAACTATACCGCATGTTTTTTCTCCCTATACTAGAATATGGCTGTCCGATTTTTTGTCTCATGACCCAGAATGACCGTAGTAAGATTGAAAAGGTTCAGCGAGTTTTCACTCGTAAACTATTTTCTGTTTCTGGGTCTGGTATGTGTTATACAAATAGATGTCAGCTAGCAAACATTAAATTTCTTTGGGTAAGAAGACTCGAAGCTGGTATATGCTTTCTGTTTCGCGTTAACAATAGTCCTAATCTCCCACAAATTAACACTCTCCTTCCGATAAACCAACCTTACGCCACTCGTAACTCTTCCATGATAATTTTACCACCCTGTAGCTCCACATCTAACCGTTCTCGCTTTTTTACCTCCAAATATGCTTTTATTTGGAACAACCTTCCACTCGATATTAGTATGTCTTCTAAACTATCGATTTTTTAAAGGCAAATTATATAAGCATTTAAATTTAGAGGAAATAAAGTCGTTATTGTCTGTTTCCTTTCCAAACACGCAAGTTGTAGATTTTGAAAAGAGTCCTCCTGGTATTTGAAGCAGAGTCAAGCATCACTTCTAAGGGTTGCGAACTCTGCTCCGTGTTCGCAACCTTCGCTGTGGTTTTTCGAGGTCGCTATTAATGGTTATCGCCAACTTTCCGATGGGCTCTGGAGTCAGAGTCAAGCATCACCTCCAAGGGCTGCGAACTCTTTCCCGTTTTTGCAACCTTCGCTGTGGTCTTCGAGGTCGCTATTAATGGTTATTGCCAACTTTTCGATGGGCTCTGGAGTCAGGTGGGTCGCATCTCGGTGATGACCCCTTCTTAACTCAACAATGTATTATTTTTTCCCATGACCATAAACGTTCCGAGCCCTCAACATCAGGTCCCAATCCAACCAAATCAAACCCTGTTACATATTAAGGCAGTTTTTCCTCCTATAGTTTTTTGGTAAATAACACCCTCCCAAAAAATTCTGCAAACCGATAAACCTGTTTAACTAACAAAGTCAACATAAAAATCTTAATGTCATTGATTTCCTTAATATGCAAATTGGGTTGTAAAACCTACACACTGCTTAAGTCATTTAATCTGCTTTCCAACGATCTGTCTTATTTTTTTGTGCCGAGGCACCCGTATCGCCTCTGTTTTTCGACTATATTAACTTCGGTTACAGATAACAAAAGACGGAGAAGGCCGTACTCAAGCCTGGCTCTTTTTACTGTGGTCCCGAAACCGCCGATGTTCTCAAATTTAGTTTAGCCGAGTAGAATTTACCGAGTATGGGCAGATTACTGAGCATGAATTATTTCAGAGAAAGCTGGTTAGCGACCGATGATAAGTGCAGTGGGTAGCAGTTGCCAATTATGCAGTGGGCTGACGTCAGCTCAAAGGCTATGATGCCGCATAAGGCGGGCGGTAAGTAGCACAGACGAAGCCAAAGTAGTAGAACAAAACACACTTACTATTAAAAATTAAGTAGGCAGTTATACAAAGAAAACAAGGGCGTGCTGGTACCTATCATATATTGTTATCCGGTTTACATGACCTAAGCAAGTACGGCCCTTATGTTTTAGGGATAAGTCACCGGTCGGACGAGGGATTAATTTAACTGACATGCGAACGAGCGGAATGTTAAAAGGGATAAATAAAGAATGCCCTGATCGCAGATCAACGAACAATACGATTGATCTAACACGGTTGTGCTATAAAAGCTATTCTAGGAAGTTAAGACAGATGCAACCGACAACTAGAGATTGCTAAAAAGTTAACAGTAAGATGCTGAAGTGCCTGATTACCGATAAAATTACCTTGATACACTGGAAGGATTTCAAGGTCACATCCAAGGTTGATCATGAGACAGGTGGAAGATTTTGCAGTCTGTAAAGAAGCTCTAAATGCACTCATGATGGCTACTGCAGGAACATGAAAGTGGTTGTATAAAGCCGTCAGGAAGTTGGGTCGCAGCGCCGAAGCTCGCGTTGGAAGGGTAAGCAAAACCTTCGGGAAATGTGAAAAAAGACAGTGATTCCTTTAACAGCGCAAAATTCAGCATCTGCAACGATCCCAATTGCCGGTAAAGTTGTTTTCTTGATGGAACCACTACTCCGTTGACATTTGTCATTTGCAGAGAATTATTTTCTGCTCTGGTGGCAAAATGGTATTTTTTGATCAAATTTAAATCAGACTCTAACGCTGGTTTATTTAACAAAACCAGTAGCTGCCACGTCTGCTGTCGCCGACTCATGTCACCGCGTATACGCATGCGATAACCATTTTTTTCTCCACACCGATTGGCTGTAGACAACCGAAGCTTACGTCCATGAACTTTGGCTAACACTCGCTTGGTAAGAACGCTCACTGCAACCGCTTGCGATGCTGCATGTCAAGTCTTTGCCGCATTTAAGCCTTGTCCATCTAACTGTTTTTCCTGCCTTCTGGTTTGGCTACCTTAAAGTTGTCCACCATCGATATTAGACAAAAAATTAGTTCCTTAAACCGATTATCACAAATTTTAAAGGTACACATTGGACTCGCGCCAGCTCCCGATGATATTAGAACTCTACCCGACCAGTCAGACGAGTCAGAAGTCCAATCGATACGCTAGCCAGTCAAGGACACTATTTGATTGGCCTGATGTCAGTCTGACCTTGGACATTCTCGTATGTGCCTTTTTGTCTTACATACGCGGTTAAAATACGTCAATACGATTCTCTCGTTCCGCCCTTCCGGTTGAGCTCAGATTTTAGGGTTTTATTGAGGTGATTTGTTCGATGAACGACCATTTAGGCTGCCGGTACGAGTTCTACCCCATTAAATCCTTTCACGGCTAAGTGCCTTTTCAGCCTTCTTATTTGGGAAACTTCCAGTTGTGAACCATCGTACTTTGACAAAACATTCAGCCCAAAACCGATAATCACAAATTTTAAAGACATACCTTGTACTCAGCTGGATTGACATGCAGCCTTGTAAAAACTTCTTGCAGAATTGAGGTCTCAATAGCGGTGTTCTCATTGGTTGTTTCTTCCTGAAGCAAATAAGTTAAAGCTCGTCAAGAAAGTTAACGCAAATTCATCTACACTGAAACCGTAGCCTCGAAACACTTTCAATATGCCAGTAAGTTCACAAAAAAACCCTATTTTTGGTGTTTCGAGCTGTCCCCAAGGGAGTGTCATGGTGGCTCTCACTTGAGTGCACAGGGGATCAGAGATTTTCAATTTCTCGTCACTACAACCGTCCCGAAAGGGCATTATTGTATTCAGAACAACAAGAGCTTGAACTCGAAACGACAAAAGCACGTTATGACGAAAAAAGAAATCTACATCGGTTTATATGCGCTGCAAAATTCAATAAAATGTTGACGAACGTCACTGAGCTGGTCTTCGAATTGACGCTTAAATTACGGTCAATAGCCCATCGTGTTCGTTCAATGCTCAACTGAGTTAAGATTATTCACATTACCCGTAGGCCTATCGCAGTGGTTTAGGGAAAATCCTCGTAGTTGCGAGCTTCAGGCCCGATTCCGTAGGGGAAGAGAAAAGTGAGAAATCTCGTGGAAGGAATAGTTTATTCTGTACAGAGGGAGTGAAGAATAGGTTGAAGGGGGTTAACAGTCCGAAAAAGTGTAAAACCCTCCACTAGCTGGCCGTATCCGAAGTCTCTGAGCATGCTAGTTGCCACCATGAGGTTTTGCGTGAGTCAAGCACAGGGAGGTGATTGATCAGGCTGGGGTAAGTAGTCATTGGTGCATACGCACTCACTAGGAGTCGTGAGTGCGCGTACCCTACAAGCTCACCTATGCATGCTGACCTTCCCGCCTGATAGTCTGTTACGCACGTACCCAGACAAGCAGTCCAGAACTTGGCTGGTGTAATAGAACACCCAGATTTCACACAAGGCACTCAAACTGACGCACACAAACAGTCTTTTATGCCCCAGAGGTGTTTCTTTTTAGACTTAACCAACGCAATTAGTACTCTTTTTATGAGTGCGGAGAGCACACGTGATTTGTGCGATTGTGTTGCTGTAAACGGCAAGATGAGACTTTGGTCGGAGTTACTACCGAGACGATCTATCTAATTCCCATGGCAATAAAACCCTTTTTGTTTTGTACTTTTGTTTTCAGTTCCCTGCAGTGTATTCGATTGCCTGTGCGCAAGGTCTTGCTTATGGCTGCATTGCTTCCCAAGTCTAGCACATTCTGCAGTTCTGAGGTCTTACTGACATAGGATACAAATTGTTCTTTCCATCCCCTAAATCACTGCCGCCGATGGGATGGAACAATGTAAGCCAATTATGCGAATCATGGATATCTGCATGGGGCTCTCCCGGATCTACATCAGGCTCCTTTTCACTAACGGTCAATTTTCAGAATCATCTGCGGCTTGTAGGACAATATCAGAGGATTTATTAGCACCAGTACTTATTAGGAAACGAATTACTATCACTCGTGGAGCTTAACCGCTTGTAACAATAACCAAATTATCCCGTAAAATTGTAGACGGCGGAGATCTCACAGTGGAGTTACAATTAATGTTATAATTACGGTCGCCAAGTTGAAACAAGTGCGACGAACATAAACAATTAACCGTTTGAATTTATATAATCAATTTAATATTATGGTAAGGGTTTCACTGATCAGGTTAGGGAAAGTGTCCCTGTCGTTGACTCAGTAGAGAGTCCCCACAGGCAATCACACAGTCAGAAGTAGGAAGGATTAGTGACAAGCACTAGAGAAACCATTATAGCAATTTCTGGTTCATTGGTCGTCATCAGCCAGTCATACCCACCCAAAGTGGAGCACCATCTGAGACTCGAATCTGTTCTGCGGCTGCTGACAGGGCTCGAGGGTAAGTTCTATTAGCGATCAGTCAAGGTTCGCCAACGAGTATCAGTATTCATGATCTGAACAGGCCCGTAGCTCAATGGTTGGAGCGTTGAAATTCAGAGCAACAGGTCGTGGGTTCGAGCCTCCGGTAATGCACCACCATTGGCTGCCTGATGTTGCCTATGTAGCCCGAAAAGGCCATTTCAGCCTTGCTGGTCTTTGTTGGCAATGTTCAAATACTTTCTGAATTGGCGTCCAATTTTCGTCGGGACTGAGCCGGCAGATTACCTGCGTGTGACTTATTCTGTCATGAAAGTGAACTCAGGAAAACGAAACTGTTCAGGTTTATAAGAAGAATTTTCAAAGCAAGACCTTTAGAAACTTCACCGTTGAATACATCAAATTTAAAATACCATTCGCTTTTGGTCAACCATATATAGGTCCTGCCCTTGTGGAAGTCAGATGGCCTAGTCACTTCATGCTTTGGTATTAGGTGACATCTCAACTCCTCCTTTGGTTAATTTATCCATTGAAAAATTGGTCATTTACTTACTCAGTCTGCCCTTCACTTCTGGTTCCAATCATTTTTACATGCAAAGTGATTATACACATACATTATTTTGAGGAAGAAACGGTTATTCCATTTTATATGACCCGTTTAAACCATACTGCTCATGATCCGGCGTTATTATAGACTGTTGGTCACAGAGCGAACCTCTAATGCCGGTAAAATATTTTTTTTCTACTGTAAAAATTACACGTCAAGAGTAAATTGAACCAACTTTTTTGCTCTATTACACAGCCAATAGAAGATTTCTTAGTAAGACGTACAGAAATGTGCATATCAAGGTTTTTTAGTAAGGCGTGGGGGTTCTACTCACTGCCTAAAAATTGACCTCTTATGGCAAGGAAAGTTCTGTTTTTCTCGTATCAACTTACCCCAATTTTTCTTTGTCGCAGAGGGAATATCATCTGCTGTTGCGAAGCTGTCTCGCTTAAGAGGTTTTCGTACACTTTATCACCGACCGCGGTGCCTGACAAATCCGTCCGGAATGAGGTCACCGTTGGGAAGCATATCTCAGCCGGTTTCGCTTAAATGAGAGATAAAAGGGCACCTGGGTTATCTTGGTTGGAGCAAGAGGTAACCGATCTTAGCAATAACAAAAAAATTTCAGGAGTCACAGCACAGGAGTCAGTAAAAGTGGCTAACACATCGATTTACTCCAGTTGGGTGAGGCAACAACCCATGAAATGTTAACAGCGTTCGTCATTTGGCCTCTGGCTACGTGCAGCGCTGTGCAGTAGAACCTCCGTTAAGAAGTTTTATTCGTCCTGGAACCGAGTTCGTCAGGTGGAACACTCGTCTTGCGAAATCCAGCCAAACAAACTGCATCATTTAACTGATTGGCTGCAGATCGTAAAGGGTCCATACCTTGGGAGCAAGATTGAATGACGGACAAAGGCACACGCACGCACATACAACTCGTTAACTGAGCAGAAGTCCGTCAATTGAAACATATTTCCTGCAAGTGGCTGGCTTGTTACCCGAAATACACATAGATTGGGCTGCTCGGTACCCGAGACTCCGCTGAAATACCGCATGGACTTATCGCGTAAATTTGAACTGTACCCTCAGGCTCTTTTATGCAAACGTAGATCTTTAAATTTCGAAAATGCCCTTTAAAATGCCAAACTCCGAAAGGCCTGGTCATAGCTTGCGACCCTCTACCTCGTAGGGTTATAGTAGCTTAAAGAAAATCATAGGAACGTGTGCCTAGGTTACCAGTTAAGGTTTGCTTTTCATGCAAAGTGTAGAGGGCATATGGTGTAGGTCAGGAGGAACTTACGTTGATTCCGAAGTACGCCAGCACGGACAAAGTAGCTGCTCACATCAATTACAACTGTCTTCTGGAATTTGAATAAAACGAAAGAAAAATTACATCTTTGGATCGGCTCCTTAAATAGATCATTCATGGATGGTTCTAATGCAATCTGCGTTAGCCCTAGAAAACCAAAATTCATATCACTGACTGCAGCATCGAGACTTGAAAATTGCAAACCATTACAAAGAAGTGAAATCTTACTGTCTTCGATTCCGGTACCATGGCGGCACGATCTTTGATGTCCCAGAAATTTCTTGCAGGCAGTGGACTGGAGATCTATAATTGTATCAATGAAAACGGGAAAATTTTCAAAGTCGACTGCAGAAAGTCCTAAATTGATTCACAGGAACTTAGAAGTTCCTGCAGTTAGCGGGTGAAAGGGATTCTAGGCACTTACTCTTATAAAAAGCGAACTTAAAACAGCAACAGCTTTTTGCATCGCAAAAAGATCTGCCAGTGCCTTACTTAATTTGACGCAAGGGTGACTAGGACGTGCAGTTGGAATGTGAAGGGAAATGGGGGTGTAGCCCATTCAGCAAGCGATGAAGCAGTCAATATACGTTCCAGACAGTGCTCTAGGAGACTGCTTACTGAAACCGCACCGCAGCCCTCCGAGACGATGTTAGGAGTTGCATTGGCTCCCTCACAGTGTGATCTTGCCGCAACTCCGACCGACTTACAGTCAAAATGTCTGAATGTTTGTTTCTTTGGCACTCACTGAAGTGGCCCAGCGCAGATTGATAATTCCGCTCACGCGCATCCGCAAGCAGCTTGCCTTTGGCCTGCCATTTGGATGCTGGAGGACGTATAATGTTGCTCGACTGTACTTCGCTCTCTCTGATGGTTAAGCCGTCGTAAAAATAGCATACACAGTGTGCTCTTCAAAGTGGGTGACTATTCAATGAAGCGAACCTTTTCTCCGCCGTCTTGCCCAATTGTAAGAAAAATTCAAATGTAACGGAGGTTTGCGCCATGGTATTGGCTAGGAAAAATGACCAGCACGTCTACGCGGGCCACACATGATATTTTCACCCCACAGAGCACAATAAGATCGGCACGATCCTCAGCAGGCTGGGTGGCCCCATAATTCCTTAAACTTCTAAGCGTGGCGTCCCAGTTTCAAACGCCTGCAATTTATGATGATCACGAATTGAGGCGAAAGTTCGCATCCCAGGAACGTGAATATTTTGAGAAGAAGAATTTTTGAACACTCGAATAATCACTATATTAGCCTAAGCTTTTGGGCCCAACAGCCCTCAATCTTCTGGCGCCGTTACGTTGACGACACGTTCGTTATCGTCAAAAGGAACACGCTGCAGAGTTTACATGATCTTCTCAACTCGATCTTCCCAGATATACAATTCACACGGGAAGAAGAAAAGGATCAGTGGCTACCCTTCCTTGACGTACTCTTCATGCGAACTCCCGACGGAAACATAGAAACGAGGCTCTGCAGAAAGGCAACGAACCCTGTTCAGAAGAATCCAGACTCACTGCAGTAACCCGGAAGAGATAGCACGTGAGGCCTGACATCTGCGCGACCAGTTTATGCAGAATGGCTATCCTAAAGCCTTCATAGGCCGATGTCTACGTGCCCGCCCTCCGAGGACCCACACAGAGCCACGCTCCATGATTTGGCATACGCTACCATATATCAAAGACGTGTTGGAAGCGACGGAGCGTATTGCCGCGGGAATAGACGTTGGAATCGCACATCGTCCCAAGGCTAAAATGCTCAGCCGGGTCATAAGGATCAAGGATCGACTAAATCCCAGTGAGCAGTCAGGTGTAGTGTATCGCATACCATGTCTAAACTAATCTGTAAATTACACGGGACAGACTAGATGCATGCTGGGTTCGCGCATACACGAACAATAGTCGGCTGTTGGACAGGGTGATGAATCTTCGCAAGTGACCGCCCAAACCTACGGGACGGGTCACAAGTTCAACTTCGCAGCTGCGAGGATAAATGCCTACGCAAGCAACAAGACGGGCCGATAACTTATTGAAGCCTGGTCGTCGGATGACAACTCAGTTAACCGATGCATCGAGCTGGCGCCCTCATATGTTGCCCTACGCAGGTATCTCAAGGCTCACGGCACTGGCGGTCCTACCCCTCCCTCACTTCCCCCTTTTCCTATGACTTATGATTGACCTTTCCCCTGTAGAATATTATTTGTCTTCGTTGACGATTTTATTTCTGTAAATATTCCCACCCAACACGCCGATCTCGCCCACTAACACATACTGATAAAATCCACAGAAGTGAGTCAACGGCAAAACTCCACAATTATTAATTTTCTGCACGTTCAAAGTTTGGCTGTTCTATGCACATGCCAGAACTAGCCACCCCATTTGTTGCTGCTTTTCCCTACTCTGACGATGGGCTCCTGCAGGAGCCCGAAAGCTCAGGCTAATAAAATGATTACTCCAGTGTTCGAAAATTCTTCTTCCTAAAATATTATAAAAATCAGTTTTGCACTAATTGTGGTGGCTCGGACGGACAGCGTTTTCTAGCCTTCGCTGGCTGTCGCTTTAGAAAACACACATAAACGTCACTGATGACACAATCGAAGCTTAACAATTGAAGATTGGTGCATGAAATCGACAGCTTACTCTGTTCGCTTCCGACAGCATGTCAACACTTCCAGGACGATCTACAGTTACCGGAGTTGAGGTCTAAAATTGCGCAAATAAAAGAGGTAAAATGTTTAAAAATGGCTGTTGAAAGTCTTAATGTATTTCGCAGGAATTTAGGAGTTAACAGATGAAGAGGGATCGAAACACTAATTCTTACAAAATGCGAAACTGTAACAATAGATTGCTGCACCAATAAGGGAACGACCAGGTGCAGTGAGTTGGCCCTCCATACGGCTCAGAACTACCCACCCAGAGACTTCTCCTATTTAGGGGTTGTTTTCGCAGGACCCTGGCAAAGGTGTCAAGTTAATTCAAGACATTTTTGATAATCATAGAATTGACAGAAATGGAGAAAAACCTCAGTCTGGTGGAGGAAGAAATCAGATGTTTCGATTGGTCTCTTTGAAAAAATGGGTTATGGATGAGGGTTAGCACCGTCCTCAAAAGGAATCTTTTACCTCATCGTTTCTAGCCCTCTAAGCACGTCGAGGTAAGTTTAAACGTCTAAAATTCATGACAATGAGTTTTGCACTAATTATGTTGGCTCGGACGGACAGCGTTTTCTAGCCTCCGTTTGTTGTGGCTTTAGAAAACACATATGAACGTTATTGATTACACAATGGAAACTACAAAATTGAAAATTGGTGCATTAAATCGTGATCTTATTCTCTTCGCTTCCGACAGCATGTCAACACTTCCAGGACGACCTGCAGTTATCGGAGTAGAGCTCTAAAATTGTACAGTTTATAAAAGGGAAAATGTTTAAAAATAGCTGCTCTGTAATTATGATGGTAGCTCAGATTGACAGTATTTTCTAGCCTTCGTTTGCTGTGGCTTTATAAAACTCAAATTCATGTCATTAATGTCAACATTGAGAGCAAAACATTTACAGTGGCTACAAGGAATCGAGGTCTTCGTATTTTTAAATCAAGCAACAGGTGAGCACTTCCGGGACGATCTTTAGTCTCCAAGACATCCCTTACAGTTATCGGAGTAGAGATCTTAAGTTGTACAAATAAAAGAGAGAAACATGTTTAAAGTTAGCTGCTGACAGTCCTAATTTGCTTCTTTGGAATTTAGGAGTTTTCACAGCTAACCCAGGAAAGGGGCTGGAGGCATTTATTCATACAAAAGGCGAACTTGTTAAAACAGATTCTTGCATCTTTAAGGATCGATAATTCCGCTCACGTGTATTCCAAAAGCAGCTGACTTTTGGCTCGAGGTTAAGATATGCTGGAGGACTGATAAGGTATCTTAGCTGCTCTTTAAGCCCCCCTCCTGACGACTTAACCATCGCAAAACCAGCATGCGTTGTGTGTTCTTCAGGGGTAGGGGGGCGACAAATCAATGAGGCAGACCTTATCTAACGCACCTTGCACCAATTTAAAACCAATTTCAGCATGATCCGAAGTAGGCACGAACGCAGTGGCTAGCAAAACTTAATGGCCTGTCTACGTGGCCTACTCTTGACCTTGTCACTCCACAGGCCACTGTGAGATCCGCAATATCCCCACAAGTACTGGTCAACCTCCTGATTTGTTAACCTTCTGAGTGCGTCGTGATATGTTCAAATGCCTGGGATTGATGCAAATGAGCTTTGCACTGATTGTTGTGGCTCAGATGGGCAGTTTTTTCTAGCCTTCGTTTGCTGTCGCTTCAGAAGACACACAGTACCGTCGCTTATGAAAGCATTGAGACTGCAAAAGTAAAACTCGCTACAAAAAGTCGAGATCTTACTCTCTTCGCTTCCGCCAACATGTCAGCACTTCCGAGACTATCTACAGTTACCGGAGTAGAGGTCTAAAATTGTACAAATCAAAAAGGATAAATATATTAAAATGGCTGCTGAAAGTCCCAATTTACTTTTCAGGAATGTAGAAGTTAACTGGGGTAGGGGCTGGAGGCATTTAAACAAATGTGAAACCGTAACCGAATTTTTGCACCCTTAAGGGAATGACCAGGTGCAGTGAGTTGGCTCTCCATAGGCTCAACACTATCCACCTAGATACCTTCCCTATTTCGCTGGATACTAGCAAGTGTGTCGAGTTGATTCGAGACATTTCCGATAGGCATATAATTGATAAAAAAGAGAAAAACCCCAATCTGTTGGAGGACGAAATCGAATGTTTCGTTTGGCCTCTTTAAAAAATCAATTATGGATGGGGGTCAGCACTGTCCTGAAAAGGAATCGTTTACCTCTTTCGTCAAATAAAGGCGTCCTTTAAATTGCATTTCTTGGGATGCCTGCCTTCCAGTTCATACGAAACCATATTTTACTCCGTCATTTTTAACGTTCCAAGCGCGTTGGGATTTTGTTTAATCGCCTGAGATTCATGACAATGAGCTTTGCACTGACGGCTGTGGCTCAGATGGGCAGTGTTTTCTAGCTGTCAGCTGTTGTCGCTTACGCAATCTCAAATTCAGATCACTGATGTGAACATCAAGAGTAAAAAAGTTAAAGTAGCTGCAAGGAATTAAAATCTTACTCTTTTCGGTACTAGCACCATGTCACTACTGCCGTACCGGTCTCTGGTCTCGCAGACATCCCCTTCAGTTACCGGAGTAGAGGTCTAAAATTGTACAAATGGAAGAGAGAAAGAGAGAGATGAAACCATCAAGACTAAAAAAATAAAAATCACTGCAAGAAATCGAGATCTTTCTCTCTTTGCTTCAAGCAACATGTCTAAACTACTGGGACGGTCTTTCGTCTCGCATACATCCCTTGCAGTTACCGGAGTAAGGCTCTAAAATTGTACAACCAAAGGAGAGAAACAAAGTCAAAGTCCGGTAAATATTCCCATGGTTTACTTGAAAAGTCAGTTTATCAGGTGAAACATGTTTTTCAGCAATTTTTCGTCAAACCTTTAACTTTACAAAACAATAAACATTTGAATGTGTACAAAAATCAATAATTATCCTAGGTAGGTGCCTATTGGCTACTGCGAAATTTGTCAGTCTGCGCAAGTTGTCGGCGTGTTGGGTGAGTGGCTGCCACTCGTGGTTGGAGGCACTCATTCTTACAAAAAGCGAATTTATAACTACACATTGTTGTCTCTCTCAGATGAGCATTGTTTTCTAGGCTTCGTTTGTTATCGGTTTAAAAAATCCACATGCATCTCACTGATGACACAGTCGAGACTCAAAAAATAAAAAATCGCCACAAGGCCTGGTGATCTTACTCTTTTGAATTCTGACGCCAGGTCAGCACTACCGGGGCGATCCCTGGTCTCACACACAGCCCTTGGAGTTACTGGAGTCAAAGTCTAAAATTGTAAAAATAAAGAAAATCAGAAATCTGTAAAATTGCCTGCTGAAGTTCGATGCCTTCTCCTCAGTAATATAAGGATAAATTAACCAGAAAAACGGGGCCCGAGGCAGGCTACAGGCTGCACTCTGGGTGACTGCCTACTGGCGCCATACTTCAGCTCTCCAAGACGATGAAAGGAGTTGCAAAGGCTTCTTTACAATGTAATCATGTGCTAGCTCCGACTGACTTGCAGTCAATGTGTCTGCTTTTTTAGTCTTGTGACACGCGTTGACGCGAGCCGTGGCAGATCGATAATTCCGCTCAAGCGCATTCCAAAGCAGGTCATCTTTGGCTTGTCGTGTGGATATGGTAGACGCAGGAGAGCACATAAGATATCTCGGCTGCAGGTCAGTCTCTCTGATCAGTAAACTACTGCAAAAAGCACATGTACTGCCTACATCAGGGGCCGGGAACGTATGGCTCGCGAGCCATCTGGCTCTCTCAGATAAAATTGCAATTAGAAATTTCAGATTTTGTGAGGATTCTTCCTACAATCAATAAATCCAGAGGCTTATTATATTCAAATTTAAGTGAATTCAATCTTAAAGTATGTAATATGGCTCTCACCAAGATATTTTTCCAAATATTTGCTTGCTTGGCTTTCTAAATCGAAATGGTTCCCGATCTCTGGTCTATATCCATCTACGTGGGCTACCCACGACTTTAAAATTGAAAACTACTGTATAAGGCACAAAGAGAACTTACTCTTTTCGGTTCTTCCATCATTTCTGTACTGCCTGAACTATCTCTGGCATTCCGGAATTTCCTTGCGGGTACTGGAGAGGCAGTCTTAAATTGCACAAATAAAAAGGGGATAATGTTGAAAGATGGCTGCTGAAGTTCCGCATATTCTTCCAAGAAATTAACGGGTTCCGCAGTTAAACGGTGACGGAAGTTCGAGGCATTCGTTGTTACAAAATATAAAGTTGCAGTAACAGGTTTTTGCATCCTTAAGAAACTTCCATACGGCTTAGAGGGATGACAGGGATGAAATTGACAAACAGAGAAAAATCCTACTCTGCTGCAGGATAACATTTGGCCCCGCATACCACTTATCCTCCTCAACAAATCGATAATATTAGGTTAGCTAGCTTTAAGGATACGCTATGTTCACATGACCTTTTGATAGTTTCTCTTTTTGCCAGTTTCTCTTTCATCAGAAGTTATTTCAAAGTAGTTAAACACTCAGCAGTCTGAATCGTTGAGACTGGTGCGTTGAAAAATTTTACCACTTTCAAAGCCGGAAAGTTTCACTTTGGAATTTGTTAGATGAAGGCGGCTTTAGTTAACGGAGCATATGTCGAGCACTTAAACGTCGTCTGTTTAAAAATATCGCATTCTAATTTTTGGACTCAAAGCTATGCTGAGCAACCTGAGAGGCAAAACAGTTTCGCTAAATAGTAAAAATAAACCTACATTTTTTCTGTAGTCATTACCTGTAGGGTCTGATATGCATTGGAGCTGGGTATCGTATTCGGCAGGATAATATCGTACTGTTGGGAAGAAACAACCAGATACATGGATCAACGCTTTCTAGCAAATCAGAAATTTGCATATTTTCAAAAAACACAGAGAAGCACATTTCCAAACTTTTTATGTTTTCGCTGGTTAGAGAGAAGATTGTCCCTATAAATGCATTAAACTATAAAGAAGTAAATGGGCTCACTGCAACGCGTTTATCAAGCGGCGCTGAATTCACGCGAATTCCTGGTCAGCGTTGATGACGTCTTCAGTGCGCGCGCGTCTTGAGTATAGGCCTTAATGTCGCATCAACTACTGCGCCCAGTACAAACCTCAGTTGAAATAAATAAATCTAGTTCCTTTGAATAGATTACGACGAGTTGATAGTCGGGATTAGGACAGAATAAGTGGGAACATCTGAGAATTGAGATGCAGATCGAAAAAGAGAAGGAAAACTGTAATGGTCACTTCTAGCATATTAGCCATCATCAGCCAGCCATGATGCTCCACCCGAGGTTCTAACCTGCAGTGGTGCAGAGCATTAGACTGCTAATCAGCAGGTAGTGGGTTCGAGTGGTGTACGAGTTGTGTTGGGTACGGCTGGCTGCTGATGGCTAATGGGCCATAAACGGCCATTCCAGTCTCCTGTGCCTTTGCCGGCAATATCCTCCTGGCTATCTCCCTAGACGCTGTACGGTTGATGGCGGGGCTCGAAAGTTAGCCCCGCCACACAACAGAACGAATGCGTTCCGTTATTAATTGGTGAGCGGCACCTCAAACAGAAATATGTATATCTGCATGAGGCAGGTGAATCTCTCAGCCACTGTGTTACTATGGTAGCCAGAAGAGATTTAAAAGTTGCCGCTTTATACCTTAGAAATACACAATGGTGCATCTATCAATGATGTTGATGCCCACTATGCCTTCCTGAGGCTCTAAATTTTGAATGCAAAAATCTCTGCTAAGCACGCGTTTCCCACCGCGGTACCGCCTCTAGTGGGGATGGAAATCAAGTCGACAGACGAACCTCTCGAACGTCAGAGAAGTTGTTCCTGGGACTTACTTCAAACAAAGTCCACACACCCGTTACGTCTACTTTCTATCGTAATTAGTTTTTCCACGGAGACTAATCGACAAAAAGCTAGCTTAACTAATACGGTGGTCTCTACCCAAAGCCGGTAGTGCTCACTCAAGACGAGCCAGGAGGACCACTTTCCATTGAAAAGGTGCCATTCAGAACAACACACCGAGACGATACCTAAAAGGTCATCAGCGGTTTGTTGGAGCACGCGGCTGCCCATAATCGAAATCGACGGGGATGTGTCGGAGCCCAGTGTTGGACCAGTAGTCCTCGCCTATATTTGACTAAGTTTCTAAGTAAATTTATCCACGAAGTTGACAATTACAGTCAGTGAAGATTTTGGAAGGCTTTTTTATATCCTGGTGTTGTGATTTTGTGTGGCTATTTTTTCTCCTTGTGAATGTAAGACTGTTTTACTTAAAGTTTTGGAATTATATTTTCAAAATAAAGCCTATCTCTCTCTTTCAGTTCTATATTCCGGACATCTAACGGTAACATAGTGTAGGTTATTAAGGCAGGAATGCTATTGTTCAAACAGCTCTTTGCCTGGGTTTCCTGATTAAGCACGAGGTTGGAAGTGACAACTTGCGGCAACTCAGCAAAATCAACTGACCTCCATCGGTGTTGGAGACCGAAATTGTCTCGAAGGTGATTCGGACGGCAGTACACGTACTGGGCTGGCTGTCGGCGGAGCGTTCTTTAAGCCGTTCTGTGGAACTTCCTGATATGATTCCGTGTTGCCATTCTGTCAACAGACAAAACAATCGATAAAAGCGTGTCCTAAATTGGATAGCAGTTGCAAGAGGAGTGAGTTTGAAAAACGTCCTGGGGGTGGACAAACCTCCTGTTACCTTCTCCTTTGCTCACAACCCAGCTCAGCATCGTAAAGTAGTGCAGTCCCGATAAGGTTTCTTTGTATTTATGTTGGGTTCTAGCGTTTTATGGCAACCAGTTAAGAGGCTGGAAAGAATACATTACGCTCACTGAAACTGACAGCCCTCTTACTATTAAGTAAATATTTACAGCTATCTCCAAGGGCCGAATAACAAGGTGTGCTTAATATACGAAAAAAGTATAAATAAAGAGAGGATTTATTCAATTTTTCTGTTAAATTTATAGAAATAATGTAATATTTCATTGGTTTTCTACGTATAGAGATTCCTGGTTTTTAAATGTAAAACATTATTTTCCCTAGCTAGTACATTCTTTCAGTTATATACTTCAAAAAGCCGAAGTAAAAGGGAATTTAAAGGCCTCATATGCATATATATGAGAAGTATCCTGTATGCAGGTTATATATACCTGCTTATTAATTGCGCCGATAAGTTCAAGTGCGTTATGAGGGACAGGGTATTGTTTTAGCCTTAAATTCACGTTTTTGCCGTTCATTTGATGAAAAGTGTATAGGAAAAGGGATTTCTTTTCAAACAATTCACACAACTAAGAAGTTTTCACTCTAAACATATCCGACTTTCTACTATAGTAGCTCCACTAAACAGGCACTATAGCAGAAGGAGTGTCCTGAATGTTATTTCTGCCAAATCATTAAAGCAAGAAGCTTTAAATGGTTTCCGAGCAATCCGATTTTGGCCGGTATTTAGGTTCTGATATTTATTCTAACATAAGAGTACGAGAAATGAATGTAGATTATTTATTTCATAATTTTGGGCCTTCAATGCATTCAAAAATTCACCAGTTTGCATGTCTTCAGCTCGCCTGAGTAAGCTGGGTTAAGCATCAACCTGGGTGGCCAATTGTCATTTGTATCTAATTCCTTTCCACATGCGCGCTACTGTTTCGAATTTAACAAGAAATGAGAGTCTACCAGAGTACGGCTAGAATTTTAGGCCCACCATTTCCTTTAAGAAGTTATACGTGTGATTGTAATACAGCCCAGAAGCGTGTTGGTCAACGTATCAAGTCAAATGCCAATAAAAACAACTGCATTGGTTTTTTCTTAAGGGTATACTGATTCGAGGCTCATAGATCGGATCCATCCGTAATAAACTTGCCACAGGAGCCACCTTAATGAACTGACCCAAGCCGCTAAAATCTGCAGCGCAATCCACCCCGCAGCAGCTCGAAGCCAGTCAAGGAAGAAATCGCTTCCGTTCGAAATCGATGCCTTTCGGTCGGGCTAATTTTCAGACGCAGGATGAGGGTTCACGACCACGCGTCCGAGTATTTGGACTGAGAGTGTGTTACCATTGACCCTTAAGTGGGTTCATAGACACTGACTGGCCCGAGGTCAAGCAGAGAACATCCTGGTGCTAGTGGTTGGCTACACAGCATCAGTCAGTGTTTCTCACTCTAAGCGGAAAAACTGCTATGGAAGTACTAGAAAACATGGGTGAAGTGTTGCAGTAGGCGCAGGATGCGGGTCATTGCAAGTCAAACAATTCCCTCGTGGACTGTCCCAAAAAAGGGGTGGCTATCATAGGTTGTGTTTTTACTCGAAAAACGAATGCCCCGGTATTAGGTATGGATGTTCAATGACGAGAAATACTGCAGAAATAACTAAATTAGTCTCGCCCTTCTTTGTCAACACTGCTTAAAAAGGACATACAGTCTTCGTGTCCCGGAGGCAAGTGAAGATCATACGACTGTCAAAAGTGTTTGAGCCCACCAAGTGTCAACGCATCAAATTTATCGTTCGGCCTATCCTTCTTCACCACCAATGATTCATCCCTAAGGAACCGCAATGCACATCTTTATTTACATACTATCAGATGTTCTGTCCTATAGTGATATTTAGGGAAGAAACCTTCCTCTAAATAATTGACCGAAACAATTTTTCACATTACTCCAAATTACACAAAATATAAGTTAGCCTGATAATTGCTGAATCAGAAAATCTGCATTAAACAGCAAAAAGGATTATTTTAGCAAAATGAAGGTATGATACAGTTTTAAAAAGTGCTCTAGCGAAAACTACAATGTCAATATTCACCTACTTATACGAGACCATATTGTATATATAGCAGTAATAGGACATCCAAAGACCTGCCTGCACAAAGTGATAAATAAGTAAGTTCACGTGAAATATAAAATGTAGGCTTTCCGTCTACAATTATGCGTACTATTATCTCAAATTGCAGTAATACCCACTTTATACATGGTCGAGAAAGGAATTTTTATGTGTAAATGACTTACTCTGGGGCTGTAGCATGATCTCATGGTCGAGAGCTCCGGTTCTATCCTATCGTTTTGAGCCGGTCTTTGCTGGTAGAGAAGACCGTTCTTTTTACAAAAAGAAACACACATATTAAATTTAAATTAATCCAAAAATTACTGGTAGAATTTCAGGAGAAAATATTTGTTTTTTATTCACAGGGTTACAAAAAGGCACTAGGTTATTAACCATTTTAAAATTAGAGTGCAAAAGAGGTGATCGGTTAGCTTTGGCTTGAAAAATCTGCTGCCTCAACATTTCGCCAACAGTCAAAAATGTCAGCGGGAGAGCTGGGACTATGAATGATCCACTCACAAGGCAACCTTACTCCTCACACTTTCGACCTCTAGCCAACAGGTCATTGCCGCACTACCTTCAGCTCTAGCTATAGGGTGCCAGCTTCGTGGGAACGATTGATTGGCAGTCTTGCTGAGCGCTCCATAATGAGCACCACAGTGCTCGCCACAAAGGCTTTTTTAACCTGGGCTATCTTCGAGGCTGCAAAAATTGCCATTTATATCTGTGAGATTTCAGGAGCCTAAAAAATTGTGATTTAATAGGAAAAACATGAATGGTGCCGAAATTCTTCTTGCGTGTAATTTTCTTCGGAAACACAGTTTGTGTTTTATTATCAACTGGCAATAGGAGTATTTTACTTGCTTAACGCTGTTACCAGAGCGAAATTATTAGGCCGTTGCGCTGCAATATTGTAATTATTTCTGTACCGATATTCATTAATCGCGTTCACCGGCTCCCAAGTATAAGGAAGGAGAAAACGAAGGGGCGGGTTCTTCGGGAATAGACGAACGCGATAACATATCTGGACTCCGAATTCGTAGGCACATAAATGCTCGATTAATGTACAGTAGACGGAAAGCGCCCTAAAAACCTGCTATAGATACGCTAAGCGAATAATCAGCGACCATTCTCAAAACGTGACGTTAAAAAATTAGTAAATTTATGAGACAGTACTCGTTCGCTTACAAAGTAGTATACTGCCACCCTTTTTTACAAACACATGCGTTTTAAAAATAGGATTTCCCCGTTTTGTGCAATATTAATCGAGGAATACTCACATTAACTGAGTTTGAGGATTTCATTTTTTCCTGGGAAGGAGGATTTGCACTTTTCTGGTATGCTTTTACCTGGAGAGCATAAAAAATGGCAATATGAGACCCCATCTTTTGGTGCTTTAGAATACTGCCAGGCCATGAGTAAGCTAGAGTCGCTTGGTAAAACGCCGAAGAAATCGAGCTAACAAATTAACTAGGCGGTTCGTGAGTGCCTCTAACTGACGACCACCTTAAATTTAATTGAGAACTCAACCACGTTGCCTACTGAAGACACCACTCTGCGCTCGTTTGCTTTCAAAGAAGAATGTTGCCATCCTTTTTTACAACTACATGCGTTCCTGTTTTGTCAAACATAAATTTGGGAAGACTCACATTCACTGAGTTAGAGGATTCCATCTTTTGTTGGAAAGGAGGACTAGGGCTTTTCTGGTATTCTTTTACCTGGAAAACAGAAACAATGGCATTATCAGACTCCATTTTGTAGTGTTTTTGAATACTGCCAGGTCAGCAGTAAGCTAGGGTCGATTAGCCCTACGTAAAAGGAATCGAAATAAGAGATTAAATAGGTGGTTAATAAGTGCAATATCAAATGGAGAAAACTCACATTGACTGATGTACGGGATTCCATTTTTTCCTGGCAAGGGGGATCATGAGCTTTCTGGTATTCCTCTACCTGGAGAACAGAAAACCATGGCATTATCAGACCCAATTTTTTTAGTGTTCTAGACTAGTGTTAGACCACGAGTAAGCTAGAGTCGAATGGCCCTATGCAAAAGGAATCAAACTAAGAAATGGAATAGGTGGTTCGTAAGTGCCTTAAACTGGCCACCACGTTGAATTTCAGTCAGAACTCCACCACGTTCCCCACTGAAGACTGTGTACGGATACACGGATCTGTATATGTATCCGTTTACAGTAACAATATACGTTCGTGGTTGAAGTGACGCAAATTCTGCAGACGCGGCTCCTTTGGTGAAACCCGGCCAGAGATTACAATTCGATGATGCCAGTGACATGAGCAGCAAAAATGTCTTAGTCATGGTCTTCAGGCCTCACAGTCTATAATCAGGTGCAGTGACCTCTCCAGCCCATGCTCTTTGCCAAGTTTCAGTTTTGCCAGTTTTGCCAGGCACAAGAACGAGCATATCCTCAAGTACCACCATCAGTGACCCAGATGAGTGCTCAACCATCACATGAAAATCCAACACGAGTGTTGGGCAAAGGTAGTTGAACTAGTGCACGTCATATACCCGTAGGCCCAGAAATTGTCTTAAAGGAAACTGTGACTATAAGGGTTTTGAGCGTGGGGAAAAGAGTAGGCACTGTATAAAATTTGTAGAAGTAAGTTTTGAGGTGGAAAAATGTAGCTGAATTTGTTTCTCGCGGGCGCTGCACGTAAGCTGTTCCGCATGTAAATTAAAGGTGTGTGCGGCGCTTGGCACCGCGTACTATACTAATCCAACTCCAGAACAGTAAGTTGGACCTGAGTAAAGTTGAAAAAGATGACGTCACAACCACCATTTATGTTTTTTCAAGAATTTAATGAAAGCTGCATTTTGATGGTCAGACTTTTCCGCTATATGTTGAACAATAAAACAGATTATGAAATTCCACAGATATAAATCAGCAGAATTTATAAATGCAATAGAATAAAAAGGCATTTTGCAGTTATTATGGTATATTGTACTGCCTATCCTAATTTTCCATCCATAAAAACCCTATGACCACCGTTTCCGTAGGAGTAAATGCTGCGACTAGTGGGGATATGAGGTGCAATACTTAACCTACCGTTGCCGAGTGATAAAATGTCAGCAGGGGACGACCTGCTGTCGCTCATCGAGCACATAGCGCCTAAGTGGGTAACTGTCCTCGATGTCAGAGGTATGCGGTAGCAGAGTGACTTTTTATTTATGAATTACCTGTGTTTCTTTACTGACACTCTCCCTGGTGATGGCTTCGAGAGGGAATCTGAAACGTCACGTGAATACAGTTCGTGTCCCAGGTATCCTGTCTACTACTGATTCCTTCTGGCGTTTGTAAAACTATTCTTCTCTTACTAGCAATGCGAGAAGTATGGTAATTTGTCCTTTGTTGTCGTCTGCAGACGTTAACTCAGCGTATGAGAGGTGCAAAACAGTGGTGGCAATGGCAATGCACGCATGTATATGTCACTTACGCTATTAAAGAATGAGGAAGCTTCATCCGGCGAACCAACTGAACTTTGCTTGCGCAGAAGGGCTCCTGATAGCTGATTGGGAGCCTGAAAAGGATGATTTATGATTGTAAGTTTCATCTGCTTTGCTCGAATAAGTGCTAGCAGTGTCCCGGTGCCTAATTCAGCTCAATAGAGGTGGACAAACAGGGCCCTCAAAACGCCGGTTGGGCGCTCGCGTGGTGGATGTGTTGCACCAATCCGGAGAGAGATCATGACACAACAGGTGTTCTAGGTGTTTCAAAACCATAAAAAATGTTATTAGGAGGTTTGGCAGATTTTTTTAATTTGTGTTGACCCAATTTTGGAAAATATCGAGGCGTTTGGTGGGATTTGAACCCGCATAGAAGAAAAGACCTTTACCGGAAACCGACGTTTTAACCACTTGGGCTACAAACCCCCCACCTCGCGCCATAAAATTTAATCACACATGGATCAGTTTAACCCGCCCAACTCAATGGAATCACTGTAACAAGAGTTTTATTTCCCTGACGTTTCGGATTCCCTCGAAAATCCTCAATCATAGGTAATCGAAGAACAGTCTGAAGCATGCGCATCCACTTAAACGGAACATAGCGCGAGGTGAGTCGTTTGTAGCTCAATTGTTTAGGGCGTTGGCTTCCGGCAAAGGCCTTCTCTACTATGCAGGTTTACATCCATCGAACGGTTCGCGATTTTTTACAAATGCATGATCTTGAAATAAAAAAACAGTATTTAATTGGAGGACGGTGTGATGGCTCACCTAGGTGCAGACTCCCACCGCACTAGACCCGTGGTCCAATCTCAAGTCTGGTCGTCTTACTTCGGTCATGAAACTGAGTCCAAACTGCTTCGAGAAAGGGAAGTGCGATGGGTGACGTGCAGGTCTCCTATTCCTTCGATCATCGGCTAACCTAATCTCTACTCAGTGCTCCACAGCAGGGAGATGGCGACTTGCGCGTGAATTAGTTCTGAATTGATAGCAGACTTGCGATGCATCTAACGCACTCACCCTTCCCTCAGCCCTCTGTGTCCAATGTGGCAAGAAAGAGAGAGTCAAGAAGACCAGAGGTGAGATCGGGTGCAGATGGCTGGTGGGGCCACAGAGGCTCCCATGTGTGAGCTATCGCTACTGCAATCCCTGGCTGCCAACGAATGTTTTCTCACTCTACATGTTGTGCATTGAAAACGGAAGGCAATTTGTAGACAGGACGACTGCAATGTATGTGAAAACGAAGGCTGTCTGTAGGAATAATTTAATGTAGGCAAAACAGAGAACTGTCTGTAGACAGGAATTGTACTGAGGACCAGAACACAGTTCAAGTGACGTGTAATGTCAACAGAGTGGGCCCTATGGCGGCGTTTTAACGTCATAGGTTGAAAGGCAGCCAAAAGGAACAAGGAGGGGGGTGAAGGCTGGCCAGGTAGAATAAGAAAATGGATGCACGCATGTCCGTGAGGTTAACCGGCCCTTGAAGCGCACATTATGTCATGATGTCCCGACACTGAGGACGGGCATACAAGGCACAACGGAAATACAACTTCTCGCTAAAAATGGTCATTTTTCCTGTGTGGGGCAGTGGAGTACGCATTGTTCAAAACGTAAGGGACACATTACCAGTTTATTAGGAATTCATTGGTACCACAAAGTGTTGAATGGTTAGGGCAAACGCGACTGGAACAAGTTGAGAAGCTCTTGCCTAATACATTAGCTAGCCCTTTTTGCATGATTGGTGTCCACTTAAACACAATATTTAAAGTCCAAATGAAGAGTTTCCTTTAACCCCGTTTAGTACTTACTGCACTTTCCTGTTTCATAAGTTACATATCTGGCACTTCTTAGCAGAACTCGCCAAATATGTCAGCTTTACAATCGTAACTTCTCGGTTTTTGATCAGGTGCGCTCTGGCTGAGGTGTGTTTCATGTAAACCTTGCGTGTCTAGAAGTAGTGACAAAAAGTTTTTTTAGGAAATAAAGCAGAACAGTGTTAGGTAAGATAAGTGTTTTCGCTGGTAGACAAAACTGGCGCCGTTCGCAGAATGCAAAAAAGACAAATGCAAAGTTGAAATACGAACTATACATTGGATTATTTGTTATAAATTCGTTACATCATTGATACCGGTGGAACCATTTAGAAATTTAGCGAAAGAAAACGCTAGCCTGGATGTAAGTCAAATAGGCATAAGGACCCTAGTAGACCAACCGCTGACTTCAGGTTAGGTGGTTCAGTGGTTTTGAGGCTGAAAGATGAGCTGATAGGCTTCTTGGTGTTGTCGTAATATCAGCCGAAAATAGTACGGTTCATTAGGTTACACCTTGATGTGTTTATTGATCTTACGTGAGAATCTTCTGTTTGACCCAAGTTCGACGACAAAGTTCCATGTTCCAAGGAGTTCCAAGGCCGAACCTAAGCTTCACACTTCATTAACTAGTTAGGCAACCACTAAGAACTAGGTAATATCAAACACCAGATATTTCCTAAGACATATTTCAGGACCCTCAACTTTGGGGCTTACAGGAAAAAAAGCACTGCTTACAGTGACCTTACTTCAATAAAACCAACACTGAACATTTATTTATTGTTCACCAGCTCAGATTGGACTTTTAAGTTTTAGCATCACGATGCCTGAATTCTAATTATACGTTTTATTGCGTTATCATAACCATTTTTTTTCTTCATGCGACAAGGTAGTAGAATTTCTATGCAAAGTTTCTGCTCCCAAGATTCTCTCTTGTTTTTACGGGGTATTTACACGGCTTTCTACTCTGCACTGAGTTGAATTTAATTATTTGACAGGCTTTCTACAAATTCGTTTATTTTCACCTTCTTTGGTTTATTACAAAGCTTGTTTCTGCGCTTATGCAGGCATAACCACAAGAACCTGGTTCTTCGAGGTTCTCGCTTGAGGTTCTGGGGAACGTGGATTAACATGTAAATCTTATTAAGGAGAGAAAAGTGCTTAATGAGAAGTGCGTGCGATTTATTTTTCCGCGGTAGAGTACGATTAAACTGATCACTTAAGGAAACGAATTCAATCTAGTTTTACTATCGATTATTCATACTACCAGGGACGTTTAGGTGGCAGATAATCTTCGCTTGGCATAGCGCGTTCTGACCGTAGTGCAAGCGAACAAAATTGATACAAGGCGCCTCTGATGACCGGGAAATTAGCTTTTTTATCTGAATTCGCCAGCGAAAGATGGTTATTAAGAATAATTTACTTTTGGAAAGGATTTCAAAATGACTCTAGTTTTTAAAATAGCAGAACATTTGGCTATCAAACGCTGTAGTGAAATTAACAGATATTTGGTCATTTGGACGCAAATCTTCTTGACTTTTAATGGGTCTAGCTGTTGCGGGGTAGTGTAGAACCTCGGTGTACGAGTTTAATCCATTCCGGCACCCAGCTCGTCATGTGAAACGCTAGTCATGCGAAACGTAGCCAATCAAACTACGTCAGTTCACTGATTGGATGCACGTCCTGGTAGCAAGACTCAACGGCGGACGTAGGCACACACCCACACACAAGGACTGATAACTCGTTCACTGAAAGGAAGCTTGTCAACCAATACAAACGTTCTGCTATTTTCTCGCTCGTTTGCTCTTAGATGGGCTGCTCATTACCCGAGACACCAGTGCATCTTTGGTCTTCGATAATCTCCACCCCAAACGCTGCCTAAGGCACTTCGGTGTCATGTGCTACAGCCTACGTAACTTTGAGCAGGTCTCTTCCATTTTTGAAAGTTCGCGTGACTTTAAAGCACCAAATGTCATTTTTGTGACACCGACTGTTTGCCATTTGAAGGCACACCTTTAACTGACGTCAGAGATGAACGGCGAAAATGATTTCACGTGTATTTGGCGGGACCGTGGTAGTTAATGCTCACACAGCATTCTACAGGCTTTGAGAATTGAGTAGGAGGTGTAACCTCAAAGTCAAGGTGATAACTGATGACATCAGAACATATTTCAAAAGCGGGGATGAGTCAGTTAGAATATGCGCTAATGGTGCGAAGGCAATGACCAATATGAACTTCATCCAAGCTCGAAGAGCAGGGTATACGTCTATCTCTGACAACCTAGCCATTATTAGGAGTGCTATCGATTTTCCCTTTCTTTATCAATGTTAGATAAGTCATTTAAAGAAGAGTAGTTCTATTATGAGTTTCACAATTTGAAAGTCTAAAATGTAGTAATGACACAAAATTACAACTTTTTGGAGGATGCAACTTAACGTCTTCAAGGAGTCTGTGGTAAAAATGCCCACTTGTATGGAAAGCCTTATTCAACGACAACATAAAAGCACAGGAAATTGCGTGGGGTTTATTTGAAATTTTTAAAAACTTGAGTATAGTGGGTTTTCTTGTTTTGAAAAACTATTTAAAATTCAAAAACATTGTAGCAAATTTAATCTTGTACTGATTTTTAAAACTTTTTCGAAGACCCTAAGGATATAACGCAATAGCGCAATAACGCAATACCTTATTTTCTGCTACTCATTTCTCTGATGACGAATCCGCGACGGATATCGAAACGTCAGGCGAATAAACATATTGTTTCAGCGATCGAGTCTTCTTCTTCTCACCTTAATTTTTCTTAAACACTGCCAGTAGTTACGATACATTTAACGTCTTCATAACTATTTCAATGGATACATTTATCGAGGAAGAAGTTGTACTAGGTTGGTGAAATTGAAATGCACTAAAAACAGCTGAAAATAGCTCTGATTGTCGGAAAACTTAAGGGTTATTAATTCGATTTATATTAAAATAACTATTACAGGGGAGCATTTTTTACAAATACTCATTTAAATTTTTGCTTAGTTTAGAAAATACCATATGAAAATAAAAGTTTTTATTTTTATTTTTGAAGAAATCACGGTGAATTATGTCTTCTATATCCTGCCGACTTTTAAAAAATTGCACTGGATGAATTCACACGGAATTAACACTTATTATCTATGGTACGTTCAGAAACATAACACTGAAACCATGTTTTGGCTTTTAAAAACGTGCTCTTATTAGACTGTAGCTAATCCTGCGGGTTTACACCATGCCTCCCATTTAGGACGTGGCATAAAACGCTGTTGAAAGTTGTTACCAATAGGAATTCAAGGATGTTCCAATAAATTTTAACTAATAAAACTAAACGGAGCTGCTCCCGGATTTTTGATCGTTAAATTTAATATCTGGATTGCCTAATATATATATATATAAAAATTGATATGTTAAAGGCACTTATTACAGCTCTGTGACATGCCTCAGAAATTACATGTCAGCCTACTGAATCAGATTGAGGGCAATGCTGCCTTCCTGTTGGTGCAAATGGCGTCTTTTATGTGCTAGACAAAATTTCGGATTTTAGATGTTTCCTAAAAACTGCTGTTTCTATAATTTTAGCATGAAACCCTTCGGTAAAATCAGCGCATTGAGCGCAGACTATCAAAAACTTTGAAATTCAACTAATCACTGAAAACTTTGCATACTATGCCAGCATGAAGTTACATAGAGTAAACGTTCCAAACGTACTCGTTCCTCCAAACGTTGTTCGATATTCGGCGTACGAGTTGGCTTCTTGCTGGAACTTCTTTGATGAGTCTAGAAGGTCATCATCATGCTTTTATGAGTTCACATACCCCTGAGGAGTAAATGGTCTCTTCCCGAGAATCTGCCACATATCTCCTCCCCATTGCAGATGTTGGACGGTTGGTCTTGTGCCGTGCACCAATGACTATTTCATGCTCTTAAAAGTTTTGTTGGGTTTAAGGACGCTTGAGGGTACCTTGTGAGTACTGTGTGTAAACCGGTGGCATTGCTATTCTTTTGGCAGACAATCAGAAGTTGAAGGCTCTTTCTGCGCGCGCTGAAAATGTCTAACTGAGAGGTATAACCTATTTGCGGATTCATGCACCTTTATATGAAAACGCCTGCAGAAGTGGTTCGAGGCAGAGAGAGCGAGTCAGGGGCCCACACCTCCGCTCTCTCCAATGACAGCCAAAAAAGCATGTCAGGAATGCCACCGTGGCTTTGAGGTACGGTGTGACATCACGCCTGCGAGGGCATCTAGGTGGGGTCGTCATTTGCCATTCCTACCTGCACTTGTGGGCGCCTTACGAATCATCTGTCGCCTCAAAGCCAGTACTGGCGGTCACTCTGTTAATCACACCCACACACGCACCAACGCTCAGCAGCCTCAAGCAAAATTACACTTTCTGTGAAATAATGAGTCCTTTATAGAGTATGCGAAAGAAACCCAATCACAATTAACGCCACTCTTTTCGAATATACGATGATAACTAAAGCTTTCCTGATTGGTTTTAAGTTGACCATAGATTTTGGACTACTCAAGGATTTGCTGTTGATGAGCACGTACTTAAGAGTGATAAAACGTGTGGAAAGATAATGGCGAAAATTTATAACGGATTTTACTTGCAATTTTATTTAGATATGCATTTTTATACGCGGCAAATAACTCACCCGACGAGGGGAAAAGTGGTATCGATCCTAACGCCCTCAACTCCCAAGTCCGCTATATGTCCGTTCATGGGCCGAAACGGCAACAAAGAATATAATCAATTTACGTAGCAAGTCATCAAGATTCCTGATCCATTAACGATGGTGAGTTGACCAAGTTCTTCAAACAATCCACAACGTATGTTAATCTGTGCAAATGACAACTTTTTCTGTTTTTTCCTCAGTCAAGTCAGGAAATTGTATTGATTGGTGTTCAGAATAAGAGTAAGATGGACGGCAGCATTTATGCAAGTGGCGTCCTCTGGCCACATAGCGGCTATGTCCGTTACAGACTTCGACGCTCGAAGCAACCACTGAACGAGAAAATCCCACGGAAAATTAGCATGCAGGTATACAAAGCTTGAACTAAAATGACTAAAAGCCCACACTTTTTGTACCTAAAGATTTGTACATAAAAATATCTCAGAAAACACAGCCTGCATGAAACATCTTCAGACATTGGGCACAACGCCAAAGGTTGGCATGATCAGTGACTTACCTTAGTGTTTGTAGTCAGTATCCTGATCGGCATGGGTATTTTTCTACAAATGGAAACAGTAGCGCATTTAGGTCCACTCACTAATCCATACTCCCTGCATGTTTTCCTATGGAACTGGTGTTTATAGGGTTTTATGGGTGGGGAATAAGGACGTGCGGTGTTATGAACTTTATTAAATTATCAATGCATTTTTATTTTTCTGTAGTAAGAAGTTTTTTTTAATTTATACCTGTGGATTTTCTTAATCTGCATTACCATTTAACTCATTGCGGAAAAACTCGATTATCAAATTGCAGGTTTCTTGAATTTCCCGAAAAATTGAAATTGTGGTTAGGAGGTTATCTTCTCCAACTTACCTAAGGTCAAACTTACCGATCTGTAGTTAGATTAGTATATCTTTTTTCGGCGCGAAGCCCCGCGCACACCTTCAATTTACATGCGGAACAACTTACTCCCAGCGACCTCGGGAAGCAACTTTGACTACATTTTTCTCACTTTACACTTACTGATAAGAATTTCCTTCTCTGCCTGTCCTATTTCCCATCCTTCCCACAAAACAATATAACCACCGTTTTTTCGGGACAAAATGCTGGGACTAGGTTTATATGTGTGGGCTTATATAAGCTACTTTCACCCTACAAGTAATTGGAATCGCCAGTTTTATTCTCTTGGCATAAGTATTTTTGGTATAAAAACAAATTCTAAGAATTGGCTGTTTGTGGTAAATTCAATTGTTAAAAATGACCTAGAAAGCTGATTTACAGACCTCTGGCACAAACTGGCTGTAAAATGACGCAGAGTCAACCGCCAGTGTCTCTACAATACCGTTATAACTCTCTTGAACATTAACCGAAGGAGGTGTTGGTCGGGGGTCGAAGAATTTTGCAGGTCTCTTGAAATGTCTGCAGTTTGTTTCGTGATCTAAATATTTGGTTCAATTAACCTGTGGTAACCCTTTGCCAAACTTCTATTTCTATGCAACTTTCTATACTTACCCCAGTTGTTACGCATTTCCTTAACTTGCATTTATTTCTACTTGTTTAAGTTCATGTAGTAAATGTTACGCACTACACTTCAACTGCTGTGATTTACCGTATTAACAGCTAATATTTGACCCATTGTTTTTGTTTTTACTGTTCGGTGTAGGCAATTGATTCGCTTATCTTCGCTTGCTCTTAGAGTGGGATTGCATTATCGATCGTCAATGTTCGCTAAAAACCCACTGTTACCCCCAATGCTATGAGACGCCAATAACGTTGGGCAGTCAAAATTCACTGGTGTGAACAGTATGGACAAAACAAACACTTAAAATGATGAGTTCTGTGTTTAATTTATCTACTTCCGAAAAATGTCATAAATTACCTTTTCAAGGCCTAGCGAATAAGTAGTAGCCTTTTGTAGCCACCTGGAATCCAAGATCAGCCGCTGACGCATGGCGACTTTGACCTTTGGCCTGGGCGCCCACTGCCGCCTGAGGCCGCGCGCTCACCCTAGCCAGCCTTCGCCCATCTTAAGGTCGTACCACGACCGCTAGTCTATACATTGGCCGCGTGATTGGCAGCCGTAACAAAGCATGCGATTGATGCTCTTGTGGCTCTGGAAATGATGCCCTCGCAGCCGGACTGCACTCATCTGGGAGTCAAAACTCTATCTATTCTCCTGGCCTTCTTCAGAATAAACTATTCCTAACAATCTGGCTTTCCCACCGTCTTCTCTCTTCACCTAAAGTAACCATGGCCCTAAAATATTGTAGCTGTTAGAGTAAACCTTCTTAGCCTTAATGCCTGTCGATAAATGCTCAAATGTCCTCGAGAAAACAGTTGATGACCCACCACTAGTCAGTTGCGTTTAAACAGGGTGAACTTTCCGAAGGCTGAAAGTATTTGCTTCAACATGCACTGAAATGGGTGTCGATAGACTGGATTCTTATTAATGGCTTGGCGACACGCGGCGTGGGAGAGGCAGACAATAAAAAATAATTGCTTAATTTGGGCTTTCCACTGCTTCTAACTATCAAAAAGTAGTGGGCACCTTTGAACAAAGCTCCAAGTTATTTTTTTAACACTATGCCCCTTTCTTTGGCACCGGATACCCTGTTGACAGCCTTAAGAAGAACGGGCTTACCAAATGTGCCAAGGGGGGTTGATACCTACTCCTTGAAATCGCAAGGCGAGTCTCCATTTTAGTCAAAACAAGGCTTACTTCTGGCACGCAATGTTAACCTCCTATGGGCAGATGATTTATAATTGAATTGCGCATCAGTGGTGCAATAGATGTGAGATTTTGCAGTTTCGCAGAACCTGCTCTATAACCTTTGCTGAGTGAAACTGATTGAAACTGCCCTTATTTATTGCAGGGTCAGGGAAAATCCATCCAACATCTGAGATTCAACTTACTCCCTTTCCTTCTAAAAACGAGCTGCAGGGAACGATTTTCTCAGTTATTTAAGTATGGCCAAAAAAGTAAACCCCTTTAATCAATACAAGACTGTTTGGCTTAAAATATATTTTCATATCTTAAATCTGATTAACATCTGTAGACTATTTAATTGGGACGTGGCTCGGTAAGAAACATAAACTAAAAACAGAGCTTATAATAATTTTATTTGTTCTTCCTTTTTTCCTTCACGTGAACAGGAGAGGAATTCAATTGAAACTACAAGGTAAGGTAAAAGTTTGTGTATAAATACGAACTCATTTTTACTCGTTTGCATACTAGTTTCACGCTTTTGAACCAAAATCGTCGGCATCTGTCGCGTTTTGATCTTTCCGAGTTTATCAATGTCACGACCCCTTAGCGACTACGACTGTCAGTTTCGTTTCCGGATGGAAGGCGAAAATGTAAGCTGGCTTGGAAGAAAGTTTACTGCACTATCATAGTGGCGTATTAAGCCCAAACGTAGGAGGCGTCAGTGCCTGTCTGCGTCGGCCATGAATCTGATTGGTTCGTTTGAAGAGCTTTGATTAACCGAGACCCAGAATACGCTTGAGAGAGGCACAGCTTTGCGATAGACATCCGGAGCAGGACCTCTACGCTTCACCAGGAAAACAAAAGACTGTTAGTGCTCTCGACTGATGCCTTTCTTTTTGAATGTCTTTTGAGATATTAGAAAATCTTGCAACGTATCGCTAATGAAAAGCCGAAAACTTTCAAGTATTTGTGTGAGATTCTTCCCTCGGGTTACCAGGAGCTCCAAAAATGTAGCTCAGTCAAAATTCTATTGCACTAGCACTGTTTGTACCAAGTATGATAGCCTTCTTCCTCTTGAAAGTAGAATGCTTACAGTACGGCCTATAATTCATGTAATGTGCCCAAATATGCGAAAGATTGATAGTCTCTTGCTAATTGGCATTGTGTTAGGTTGTAATCCTGATTTTCGTGTAGGCTATTCTCAAGTCTTTGCAGTCACAAAAGGATGCCGGCTTTCTAACGACCTTCTTTCTAACCAATAGCAAAACGTATGTAATGTAAAAAGTGGCTGCTTATGCAGTATGTATGTATATCTTTATTTTTATACATTAAAAATATTTTATGAAAAACATGCACGAAAAAAATTATTTCTTTTACTCATTTGGTTGTAAATTACGCCTTCTTTAAATTTTATACTTAAAGGGGGGGGTATTTTTCGGTTGAAAAAATAAGATAAATATAATTTAAAATCAAAACAGCATTTTGTTAAAGGAAAAACTGTGTTTCCTACGTGCATTTGTCAGCAGTTGCAGGTTCTGGCTCTTGACCTAGATTTTTGGTAATTACTTTAAAAGTTAAAGTAGGACCGCTCACTTGCCCCTACCTCTCCATTTTGGTAGGACACCTAAAGAGAAACAGCTGCAATATCGTTACGCTTTAGCGCAGGAACATTAGTGTTGAGATAAGGGTCACGATTAAGCTTTGGGTTAGGCACATTTCTAGGATAAGTATCCAAGTACAGTACACCCAGATTATAACGAAGAACCTTAAAAGGCATGTTCATTTCGCCGTCCTTGACGGGTAGCGGGCAAATGTCAAGAAGAAACTAATTTATCTAGTAAAGTATCGGAAAATTAATTCAAACGAAAAACTACAATGGGGTCAAAAGTCATTTTTAATTTCATGTTATCAAGTAAATAACTTTTGTTCGAACTACACGTAAGCCAGCTCAATCCCCAAGAAAAAAGGTAGATTTCCTTGACTTTTTAGAAGAGTAATCTAATGCAAACCATGTTGGTAAACATGACTCGAAGTCTCGGGACTACCTCTGTGCCATACGACCACCAGACCCACTCACTCACCGAGCGTGCCTACAAGTTTGTGAGGAATTCCCCTGAGCTTATTATGAAAATCAGACGTAAGTGATGGAGTATGCCTTAGAACTAGGCTTTCTCTCCGCGTCAGCCACAGCCGTTTATTGGTTATCACTGACATCTTAAATCAAGGAATCCATGCTCATAACTCTGACGTACGCGAGAGTATCATGTGACTTGGATGACTGAGAGCTAGCAATATAAATCGATCCTCCTTTGGATTGGGATCAGACTTTAATGGCTCCTTCTATTAGTGATCTCTTTGGCTACTTCTCTCCAAGTCGCTTGTAACCATTCATGCGACGTAAAATGACAGAAGCATACATTTTGGTTTTTGTTGGAATACGAGCATCCCAAGATATGTAACTTGGAAGCACAAAACTGCTTCAGCAGAGAGTGCTTGAACGAGCCCGCGACAAACAAGCAATTCATGAAGCGGCACTGGAGAAAAAATTCCACAGACTGCACAATCCAACGTCATCCAGAAACGACGTACTGGCACACAATCTGTCGTCGAAAGAACTGACGAAGGAGAAAATACAGGTTCTACAGCACGAAGCCTCATTCAAAACGGCTGACGCTAAACCTGCTAACATGATTGCAGCTGTGGAATCAGTCATCAATCAGACAGAAGCAACGGAAGAGACGAAGAACCTTATCCGAAACCAGCTATAGTCCTTCCTGATGGCTCATCAACCACGGTAAGTGCTCCCCAAGGTCGAACGCGTTGCATTAAGAGCACTCAAGGCCTTTCAGGACATCGTCGTCGTGCCAGCCGACAAGGGACGTTCTACGGTCATATTAGACAGAACCGAATACCTTCAGAAGGCTAAACACTTACTGGAGGATCGTCAGTTTTATGTTCCTTGTGAAACCAATCCCATAAAAAATCTGAAGCGCGAAATAAATTCGACTTTTTGACTCTAGAGAACTCGGGTGCAATAACGCCGTCTGACCGACGCATGGCGAGGGCACAAGAAACGGCCTTGGCCCGCTTCTATGGCCTCCCCAAAGTGCACAACGAAGGCGCTCCTCTCCGACGCATCGTATCACTAAAAGGCACTCCAACGTACGGACTAGCAGTGGCTGTTTCGGCGTCTCAAATTTCTGACCACTGATACGGAGACCACAGTCCGCTCCTCAACACAGTTCTTGGAGAAACTTAAAGGGGTAAGTCTCTTTCCAAGTGATATCATGGTTTCCTTCGATGTCACGTTCCTTTTTACTCCTATCCCTCAGGACCTGAAAATCGAGACCGTCGAATAACTCCTACGAAACAAATACGATGAGACGGAGAATCGCTTTTGATGCGCGCAAATCGTACAGCTCCTAAAGTTCTGCCTGAAGACGTAGTTTACCTTCAAGGGAACTATCTACGAGCAGGTGAGGGAGACACCAATTGGTTCACCGATTTCAGGACTCATTGCCGAGACGGTCCTGCAGCGGCTAGAGTCGCTGGTTTTCCAACACCACAGACCGAAATTCTGGGCTCGGTATGTGGGTGATACCTTCGTCGTCATCGAACCGGATCAGGTGCTCATGTTCAAGGAACGCCTTAACAGCGTCTTCATGGACATCCAATTAACGATGGAGGAAGAAGAGAACAAACAGTTGGCCTTTCTGGATGTCCTCGTCTGTCGCAAAGATAGTGGTGGTCTAAAGACTAACGTTTTCAGGAAAATGACAAACACGATGCAAGTACTGAATAACAACAGCAACCACCCAATCAGCCACCAACACAGTTGCGTAAAAACACTACATCGACGTGCTGAGATGCACAGCAGCGAAGAAGAAGACAAAGTTGCCGAGGTAGAATACCTCCGACGGGTGTTCAGAGAAAATGGCTACCCGCGCATTTTCGTCAACCGATGCTTGCGCGAACGAGATTGCCAACAAAAGCACACCGACCATAAGGTTCGGCGTTTGATCCCGTACGTCATATACGTATCGGAAGCAGTCGGCCGCGTTCTCGCACCACTTGGGGTTGGAGTCGCACACAGGCCGGAGGCAACCATAAGGCGTCAGATAATAAAACCTAAAGATCCCCTACAATGGCAAGAAAGATCTGAAATTATCTACAGGATCTGGTGCAGTTGAGGGCAAAGCAACTATTTTGGAGAAAGTGGCAGTCTTCTCAAGACGCGAATTATGGGACACGCGGCAGCAATATTGCAAAATGATGCCAGTTGTAAAGTTGCGGCTGATTCGACGAGATCTGGCCACACATTAAAATTTGATAAGGCCAAAATTATCGCACGAGGTGATAATCGGGTGAGCCGAGAACTACTTGAGTCATGGTTCACGGGCCCCCAATCCATCAACAAGTGCAACGATTTGCCCAATCCATATTCAATCCTGAGATTTAATTTGGCCAAAGCAAGCCGTCATTTGAGGAACGGGCAGGCCAACGCCTAATCGTACGCCAACACCGGGGAGCCAGACGGCCGAGCAACCAGCACACCCGAGCTCACCGCCCGTGATGAAAGTTCAAAAGGTCAGAGCTCGCGTGCCGTCCAACAAGCAATCCACGCACAAGAAGGCAGTTAACGTTAATGGTCGCTGCATGCTTGCAGTAATTACTGTCCTATCCATACTGCAAACTTCTGTGCATGCTTCATCTGTTTCTGCTACTCATGTCTCTGATGACGAATCCGCGACGGATATCAACACGTCAGGCGAATAAACATACCGTCCCAGGGATCGAGTCTTCTTCTTCTCAAAGGAAAGGTTTCTTCGTGAAACTGGAATCTTTACTGCGTAAATATTCGAGGCTGGTTCCCCAGCTCGTCGGCAGACTATGGGATATGTAAAGGAACAAGTAATACGAGCCAAAACCCACTGCACCCATGAAGCAATATACCGAGCGTAAATAGAATACCTCTTAGAACTATTCTTGAAACATGGATAATTCCACGCTCGTTGGTGGCGGAACATTGTTCGGCTCCTGGGCACACCTTCGCTTTTGATGATGCAGAAATCCTAGCCCGAGGTAGTGACCGGACTACCAGAGAAACACTTGAAGCATGGCACACCGCGCCAAATTCCATCAACCGCTGTACGATTCTCCCGGCGGCTTATCAGGCGTTACGCGTGCGGCTCAATCAACGAAATCGCCGGCAGGAAGTCAAACGGGTCGCGACGACTAGCAACCCCATACCGGGACAGAATACAGGCCTCCGGGAACTTACCCCAAACACCAACGCAGCCGTCAGCGACGCCACGGGCAACGTGGACTAACAAGACCTCCTGTCGGGCTTGAACGCAGTTGCACATGACAACGGTCTCTGCATAAACACTGATGGCGGAGTTCGATATTCCGCCGGCGGGACGAACACGGGAAAGTGCCAACGGGGGAAGCCAGCAGGACATGCGTCACCGACGCGATCGATGCAGACGCGAGCAATGACCGCTGGAATGCGAACACTGCCCTCCCCCTCCGACGCGGTGACGGCGAGACACCCTGGTCAGCAGGACGATGACGGAGCTCCAGCCCCGCCCCCGCTCCCGCACGGGATCTAGCGGCAATAGATGGAGAGCGAACGAAAAGTCAGTTTTAACACCTATAAAAGACTGTGAGGCGTGTACAAACACCAACCTCCGACGATGCAAGCCGGTACGCTTTCCAAACGTCAGGATATTATATCCATTATTCCCGAGATCGCAACTTCTTCTAATTTATGTCCCGGGACACACATTTTTGCTTCAATCAGCAATATTTATAAACTTTAACGAGATGATGGAAACAAAAACCAATTGCAGCATATAGCGAGATCCTTTTAATTATAAAATAGTTTCCGCAAATGCGTATTTTACAAATTGAATAGCTAAAACATTATATTTTTTCGCAACACCTTGGTATATATTATTAAAAAAACTATGAGCACTTTCTATGCCTCTCTGAAATTTTAATAAACCTTGTGTTTTTTATTATTTCCTGATTTACGTACATACATTAATGTGGGTATGCTAGTGGTGGTCATTACTTCGTAAATGTGGGCACTTTCCCCCAGATAATTTGCATACTCGCTAATGAACGATTCCCGTGCTTCCTTGGAACTCATTTTCGAGTCCCAGTTGCATCCACTAAGCGACAAATATTAAAGGTAGATGAGTATTGCCAACAGATATACCCAACCCCAGATTGTGGACCACTCTAGGTGCAACGGTTAATCACGAATTGAGGCAAATGTTCGCATTCTCGGTACATGTATAGTTTGAGAAGAAGAACCTTTTTCGAACACCGGAATCGTCGTTTTATTGGTGTGAGCTTTCAGGTTCCT
>JAYGXS010000001.1:9286174-9310639 GCA_036362985.1 Ligula intestinalis | reverse complement strand
TATTCGAGCACTACTGGGACATTTTAATTATCGCGTGCAAATATTCGTTTATTTAAGTAAGTATCCCTAATATATCCTACTTTTAAACGCTCTACTTTTCTAAATTATTTTCTCCTTCTCCTGCTGTACCCCACTATTTTAACCTACATTATCGCCTGTCTCGTATTACAGAAGGATGGGGTTTCCGCGTGCTGTTTTGGAACTAAAATTGAACTGTTGCCCCTGGAAATAATATCCTGCCCTGCCGCCTACTGTTTGTTTTATGAATTTTTGTTTTTGATGTCTTTGAGGAATGTTTTGTTTTGGTTAGCTATTCTTCAACATTGTCAGCGGCAAAGCAAGGAAGGACATTCAATTTTTCGAGCTTCGTCTTGAAATTTATACCTAAAAGGATGTAAAGAAGACATTTGTGTAATATGGTCCTCTTGAAGTTGACGGACACTTCGCGTGCGTGTTGATATCCGAATTTCTCTTGATTGTGCTATTACTTGACAAAATGCCTTTGGATACGTGTCTTCATTGGCCGATCCCCAACTGCAATATTGCACAACTCTTTCGCTTACTAGCTCTTGCGTTTGTCCCCTAAAGATTTAAAAATCTCATAAACAACAGTTTTGTTTTCGAAAAGCAGTTTCCTGTACAAAGCATTGTAAAAAACGCCGTAGTGTCACGGCTCCTGGTGGAGCCTCGTAGCCCAGTTGGCTAGAACGTTGGTTGTATTTAAGGCTTCTCCTTCCTCGCAAGAGTTCGAACTCTTACTGAGGCCGCCAAAATCGTCACAGTTGGTCCAATGGAAAGGTTTTCTTGCGGTATATTATTGATCTGCAAAGAGCAGTTAAGCCAAAGGGACAAATTATTTCTTCAGTTGCTTTTAGGCATTTTGAAGACATTGTGCTGCTGGTAAGGCCGCGTAAGGACGATCATGGCATTAAATAAAATGCCTTGTTCAACAATCTGACCGAAGATATTCACGGTTAATTCTGAACAAAATGCCCAGTCGATGGCAAATGCGCATCATTTGAATTATCGAAAAAGAGCCAAGGCAGTTTGCTTGACATTCTGGACATGTGTGTGTGTGAAAAGTCAGATGTGGTCGAATTTACAATGTTTACGGATGCCTCTTCTTCTCCTGTAAATCTCAAATCACCTTTTTGTCTGCCAACTGTGTTGTTTAAATGCACGTCTTGGTTTCTCTTTTACCCACGGGTGAGACAACTGGTTCTGCGTGTTCCCTCCTGTGACCGGCGCATCCTTGAAAAAAATCGACCTCCATCCCGCGTGCCTCGAAAACACACATCTACGGTATAGTCAGAATTTGTGCAACATGCCGACATTTGAAAAAGATTGCTACTCGCTCGCTAGTCGGCATTTAGTAAGGTTTTAGTACTTGTAGCCTATTCTCAAGTCATTTCAGTTGCGATAGGATGCTGGCTTTTAAATGCACTTCTTTCGGACCGCTAACGAAAAATAAGTTCTGTAAGAAATGGTCTCTTAAGTAGTAGGTATTTTTATCATTGATCTTGGCTGCCTTTTTAAATTTGAAAAGATTTTACGGAAAGCATGCACTCTTTAAAAAAGTTTATAAATTGCTAAATAATTTCTAACTTACGATCTGGTACACTTGAATTCAAGCTTTCCAAATTGCGTGTTATGCAATTCCTGTCTAAGGAAAAGTACTTTCTTTCTTACGATGTGAGGGAAAGGTCAAATAATCATCATAAAACTTTGCAAAAGAGGTGGATTATGCTGTACACATTGTAAGCAGCATAACTACATTGGCGCATACGATGTATTAAGAATTAACATTTCACAGTCATAAAAAATCTCTTAATCATATTTTTTTGAAACCGAAACATACCCTTCGTTTAATATGTAATTTGAGGAAGTCTATTTTCTAGCATACGAGTACAAAAAATATTTTTGTTCACTTTTTCTACAAAATGTTTGGACTTTATTAAGGCAGTTAATATTTAATAAGTTAAATACATAGTCCATAAGAAACCGCAATTTACAGAATATACATTCAGAAAGAAGGTCGTGCAAAAGTCGGCACCTGGAAGTGAGTGAAACGTCTAGAGAACAGGCTGCGCAATCATCAGTTAAACAACCCTACTCAATGTCAGTTTTTGATTGATTATCAATCTTTCACAAAGCTCGGCATTCTGCATGACTATCGGCCGAACCGTAAATTAAGTTCCGCGCTTTGCTTTCGGCATAGGTGGGCGGACTTTTGAAAGTCCGCCTGCTGATCCCATTAAAACTGTTTTAGTCGCGAAAAAAATAATCAGAACTAACTAAATGCCTGTCTTAAAGCGAAACTCTGTGACATCCTGCTCCGTTGGTCATTGGCGGGCCACCTTAAGTCAGTTTCATGCTCTATGTCACTCAATGGCTCCAGGGACATGGTCAATCGACGCTGCGTATTGTGACACTCATTGGCGAACGTTCATCGACGGCTAACGGTACTTATCTGTCCCACTCTGCCTCGGGCCTCTTCAGAGGCCATTACAGCCGAAGCGTGTGGAAGTGAAGACAGATAGTATTGCCAGCAAACAAAAGGGAGACTGAAATGGTCATTTCTGGCTTATTAGCCGTCGTCAGCTAGTTACACGCAGCCAAATTGGTGCCCCAACCAAGCCTTGAACTCGCAACCTTCTTGATCACGGTCAAGTGCCCTAATCATAGAGCAGTCAGTTCGTTGTCTTTTCAGTGAACGTTCATTAATCAGTGTCAATAATCCTTTGACCTTAACCGATAAGACAACAAGCTCGTGGCTCAATGCTAAGGGCGTTAGACTCTGATCAAAATGGTTGCGAGTTCGAGGCAGGAGTGGCGCACTAATTGAGTATGGGTGCGACTAGCTGATAATAGCTAATGATCAGAAATGGCTGTTTCAGTCTCCGTTGTATTTACTAGCAATACTATCTGCGTACTTTGCTTATCGGCTGCCGGTGGTCAGTGCCCATGCAAAAGCGCTTCCAGGCAAAATCCCCTAAGTTAAGTTGACTGAAACAAAACTTTTCTGAATAACCATAATACTTTCCTGAAAATTAAGTATGTTAGCAGAATAAAAAGCATTTGTGAGCACAAGGACGCCCATGACAACTACAGGGTCTTGTTTCACAATTTAAGATGTTACTTGCAGTGTATAGGAAGGCTTCCTGGTGGAGAATGTCGGCCACGTCCAACTGACTGAAAGAAACGTAACAGTTATATAAATTTTCAAAAATGTTCTGTAAGCGTATTCAGAAGACCATTGGACGAGCAGACGTTCAGGGTAGATGTATTCATATCGGACTAGTACAGTGATATAATTACGGGATCGAATGAAATATGCTGGTAATAAGAGATAATTGAGCAGTCAGTTGCCCTTTTTTGATCTATGTCCAGTTTTACGCAGGTGGCTGGTGGGGAATAGGACAATTCCAGGCCGTTAATCTCCATTTCTTCGAGTTTGTCTAATGTGCATGAAGAGGGCTGGGAAAGACTGTATCAGCAGGCCAAGAAGGAAGACCCAGCGATTCGCCATCTTTTCGTACGTTAAGAGACCTTCGAGTAGAGCAAATATCGTGTTTGAACAACGTTCTTTACAGCGCACAAGGCGGATGTTTACCGTCTTAACAGTTTTTTTACTCAGAGAACTGCAAGCTCCCGATTAAAGTCCTAATTGTAGGAAATGAATGAAGGTACCTGTTTGCGGTCGTTTCTGCTATTGTTGGTAGTCGCCATCGAAGTGCTTTACGGTAATTTGATGGGATGTTTTAAATTTGAAGGTCGTGTAAAAAGCAAAATTTATTGGATCCATTAATTTCGAGAGTGCTCATCAGTTGCTTCCTCTGTTTGCATAAAGTTAAGAAGGCGAGGTTGCAACTGATGAGCACCCTCGAACTTAATGGATCCAATAAATTTTACTTTCTACACGATCTAATGATTTTTTCGTGAGGAATAAAGAAGGTTTTCCATTTCGTTTGCCGACAGCGTTTTCGTGGAAGTCGGGTACAAATGGGGCGCGAAGTATAATCGTACAGTAACATGGCGTGGCAGGAGTACTCAATCAAAATATATAAAGCTGGTGAAGTAATGTTCGTCGAAAGCGTTGCTGGTATGTTCCGTAAGTAAATTTGACACTTTCGCATGGTGGTAATGTCACGTAATCAGGTCTTGTGTAAGTCGTACGTTTGTATAATTTCGTATTGTTGGTGGTTAATGCGAATACGCATTTTTGGGCGGAATGATATTTTTCGCGGGTGTTGGCCGTTGGGGTGATCACGTGGAGGACGGATTCGATGATGAAGCGTGGCGTAACGATGTCTTAATCATCAGTGCCGGTGTTCTCTATTTCGTTTATCAACTGTCGTATTCTACATACGTTATGCCGTCTTACGGGTATGCAATAGAAATGGATAAGGATGGTCCAACTCATGTTTCACGTGCATATTTTAGGCATTGAGGTTAAGTTAATTGGGCAGTTTGCCGTTAACTGTAATTGGTTGGTAATGCGAGTAAAGTGGAGGTAAGCAGTGTTTCATCCCAAGTTAACATTGGCAAACGTGTGTTAAATGGAGGAGTATGTTTGCGCCGACAGTCAAGCTCCAGTTGATGGGAAATTGGTCGGGCTATGTGTAGGAAAATAAGGTTCGGAAGAGCCTCAATGGTTCTGTAAAGTTAAACTGCTACTGCGATAGTTTGTCATGGAATGGATAATGTGTAAATGTAAAGCGGAGCAGATATCCCATAAAGTGAGGTGATGTGGTATTGTCTGTTGAGGAATGATGAAGGCCTCACGTGGCGTAGGTTAGGCTGGGGTGTTAAGCGTTAGCTAAATTGAAGCAACCCGTCTGTCCCTTCTAACTCCCTGAGCTAAGGCATGTGTATGTATCCCAGCGGCAACAGGCGCCTTTCGAAAATGGCAATCATAACTGAGCCGATTAACCGGTAGCTAAATTTAGCCAACTTCTGAGAAGAAAAGTATGCCTACTGAAAATCATTAAGTAGGTAAATACAACTAAGATAATTATTCCAATACCAAGGAAACCCGCTGATCCTTAAATTTGCACCTGGGAAAGGATGCTTTAAATCTTTTAAATTACTCGAGAAATTTTGCTCGGCTCCATCCGATGCCTGGAATTAAGCATGGGTGTGAGAAAATCGTTGCTTTCGCTGTAAAATTCTTCTGATACGATCGTGCTGGGTATGCATTGCGTGATCTACAACAAGATGCAAACGTGGTTGTTAGCCGTCCTTGCCTTCTATGCATTGAATGGGTTTGGATGAGATTAAATCCGCAAAATCTTGGTGCTAGGAAGAAAGCCGTGAAATGGTGTGGTCAATAGGTATTCTCAGGTGTGCGCTCGCCAGGTATCCTTAAAAGGGTAATTTGAAAAACAAATTCGTCTTCGCTAATTTTTGCAAGATGAGCTTTGCTTGTTGTTCATTGGTATTATTTGCTATCAGGCGATCGTAAAAACACTTCCTGTGAAGCAAGTTGCCCCTTATCGAAGCTACTCGTTGACGCCGGCTTTCGGATTGACTTGTTCAGCCCTTTGCAGCACACAACTATCTGAACAGCGTTTCCGTTTGGGGGAGAAAAAAACGGTTGAAGTCTTTTCGACAAATGAATCCTCGGATACTCGATGAACATATATACGACTTTTAATGGAACTCATCTGCAATGCTCTGCCTAGGGTGCCAGTAGAGTCCCTGACAGCCATAGCAGCTGGTATTATATTCAGATAGTATTGCAAAGACAACGGCGACTGGAATGGGCATTTCTGGCTTATGAGCCATCGTCAGCCAGTCACAAACACCCATTCTAGCAGCTTATGCTACCAGCCGATGCGACTGTCAGGGACTCTGTCAAGGCCCAAGAAAGAGCGGGACAGATAAGTTCCGTTAGCCGTCGGTTTAACGTTAATCAACGGCGGTCAATATTCCCCTGAGCTAAACGGGCGAGCCAACGAGCTCATGGCTCAATAGTTAGGGCGTTTGACTCTGATCAAAAAGGTGACGAGTTCGAGGCTCGGGTAGGACGCCACTTTGGTCTGGGTCTGACTGCCAAGAAATGGCTATTCCAGTCTCCCTTGTCTTTGCCGACAATGGATTTTTGCCAAATCCCCGGATGTCATCGCTAAACCTTCTATGTGGGAGGACATCCAAGACGGAGATCGCCTGCCGCAATTTATCCTCCAACAAACCAGCCGTGCGATCCGGAGAAACTTACTGAGTTTCTCTTAGCCTCCGCACACGTTAATTTCCTCCATTTCCATTTCAGTGGTATTTTAGCTTGGTGACAATTTAGCGAAAAAAAGCCTCCATCTGTGCAGTTGTCTTCTAAAAAATATTTACGTAATGCAACCGTAAACACCTAAAGTGATGTGTAAAAAAGTGTTCCTGGATCAACCGCTTGCCAACTTTGTGAGCCAAGGTTCAGGCGCGGTGATGAGTAATCCCATTTGTGCTAATTTTTAAACTTTGGCGGGAAAAACACATTAAATTTGCCAGACGGCGTCCCAGATGAGGCTAATGACACAACAAATTCTGCCTGTAAGTGTTTTTCTGGGTCAGGTGATCTCGCGTGGTTTTGGCACAAAGTTTGATTCTGTTTTGTCTTTACTAGAAATTGTTTTGCGTTGCCCATGTGTTGTCAAAAAAATGCACACATCCCCTCAGTTTCCACTTTTAACCCAGTGTACGGGCTTTTGAGAATACATCCCTGGGGACAAAAATGTGGGCATGAGCCGTATGTTTCTGTCAAATTATCGAATTTAAAAATATTTTTGCATGTTAAGTTTATAAAATAAACAATGTTCAAGGCCAGTACACTGTTAACTAATTAGTATGGTAGTCATTTGGTGTATTCTAGATCTGCTGCTCAGGGAGTCCTGCTTTGGCACTCAACATACTGTATCAAAATTGATGGATTCCATATGATGTGGTAGGCTGGACGGATAAATCGACCCGAGCGTGATTCAAGTCCCGACTCCCGCTGGGGGCCTCGATGGCTCACTTGGCTAGAGCGTTAGCTGTACGAAAGTCTTCCCCGTACTGGTGTGGGTTCGAATACCACCCAGGTTCTTACAGCTGGTCCAGACATTTTTCAGAATCTTTTGTCTACTCATGCAATACAAATTTTTGAGTTTTCAGTATTTTGTTACTTAAAGAAACGTACTTCTTCCTAAACAAAAAAATACGACTCTTCGAACAACTTATCCGGTCAGAAACAATTCCACAAAACAAAACAGGTACTAATTATTGTGAGCTTTGATTTTGCTTGAATACATCTCCACATGACTCACACTATCCTACCATAAGCGATGATTAATAATTCTCAACAGAAACCAAAAGGTCAGGAAAATAAAGCCCTTGTTTCAGCAGTCGCATCTTTTTTTCTTCTGAACTGCTTCCTGGAACTCGCATATTCACTTCTATTGGCAGAAAGTTCATTATTGGCTAATTGCATTTATGGATGTGTTTAGAAGGCAGGAAGACGCTCTCTTGGACCAGTAGTGTATTTGCCCGACGTTTCGGACTCTCACTCGAAGCCATTGTTAAGGAATGAAAACGTAAAGCTCGCTGCTTGATTAAGTCAGGTCTGCCGTGGGTGATCTTGAGTTCCCATGGATGATTTGCACGGATTTCAGGTTCGTTATTGACGTTTCGTTAATTTCATTTCATTTAATCTGTAAGGTCACATGCTGTTTACTAACAGGATCAAGTCATGCATGTAACTGAGAGAGAATAATAAAGACCTTTTGTGTTGTCTCTTTTTGTAGATTTGTTGGGTAGCAAGCTCAAGCGTCATGTGTCCTGTTTGGAAGGCCTTGCGGCACGCGCGGTAGCGACCGGTGTGACACTGTCTGTTTCTGCTTCTGTGTGCCTTTCTTGTGCCTCCTTAAAGGGTCACGTGAAAGATACGCTGGACCAACACGGGATCACGTGGAAGTGCTGGCTCAAGCTGCGCCAGCCATCTGCACCCTCTCTCACCTCCGGTGTTCTTGACACTTAAAGCATTTTTTCACCGGTAATAATTTGAAGCAAGACAGAATAGCAGAATTTATTCGCGCGAATAAACTTCGAGAGGAGAACAAAGTATTACGTTCATCTATTACAAACCACTTACTAGACAGTGGTCATTCGGTTGACACTAACACATCTTTCCGCGTTCTTGTTCGAGCACGAACAAACCGGACATTACGCTACATGGAAGCATTCTACATACGGCGGGAGAAACCCGACCTATGTAAGCAACTAGACCATGTAGTCAGTCTTCAACTGCCGTGGTAAATACATACCTCACCTTTATTTTGTTAAAGTACCCCCCCCCCACTTCCTTTAGTCCCAAGTTTAACAGTTGACATAACTTTTGGCCACTTGCCACGTTGATACGACCTTGCTTTTATCGATTTTGTGTAAATTCAAATTGATGTGTTCTCTTAATCGTTCGTTGTTCATGCACGGAGCGGAAACAGCTGAAAAGCGCTCTCGAAATTTATTCGCGCAAATAAATTCTGCTATTCTATTCTTGACACTGTTTTGTAATCCCGGGCACGGCTGTGTGAGGAAAGAGTGAGTGCGCGGCAGATTCAGTAAAAGTCTACTGCCACTTAAACGTGATTCAAGCGCAACTCAGCGCCTCTGCTCCCCCCTGCTGTGGACCGCATGTTAGACCTCATCAAAATTGGCGATCGTAGCGGATGCCAGTACAAGTGAACATGCAAGTCCCAGGAAGTAATTCAGAAGAAGACGACTCCAGCGCTGGGACAACACTTCTATTCGCCATTGAATTGCGTCATCGAACGGGATCAGGTGCTCACGTTCAAGGAACGTTCCAGCAACGTCTTTCCGGCTATCCAATTTACGATGGAAAAGGAAGAGAAAAACCAGCTGGCCTTCCTTGATGTCCTCGTCCATCGCAAAGATTGTGGTGGTCCAAAGACTAAAGTATTCAGAAGAGCGACAAACACGATGCACGTACTGAATAACAACAGCAACCACCCAATCAGCCACAAACGCAGTTGGGTTAGGACGCTCTATCGGTTTGTTGAGGCGAACTGCAGCGAAGAAGAAGATAAAGTTGCCACGGTAGAATATCTTCGACGGGTGTTCAGAGAGAATGACTACCCGTGCAACTTCGTCAACCAGTGCCTACGCAAACGAGATGGCCAACAAAGTCACACCGACTGCAAAATTTTGTGAGCTGTCTCATACGTCACAAACGTCTCGAAGGCTATCGAACGCCTTCTCGCACCACTTGGAGTTGGAATCACACACAGGCCGGAAGCAACCATTAGGGGTCAGATAATAAAACCTAAAGACCCCTTGCCATGGCAAGAAACATCTGAAATCATCTAAAGGATCTGGTGCAGTTGAGGGCAAAGCAACTTTGTTGGAGAAACTAGGAGGCTTCTCAAGACGCGAATTGCGGTACACGCGAGAGCAGTGCGGCGAAATGATGCCAATTCTCAAGTTGCGGCTGATTCGACCAGATCTGGCCACACATTCAAATTTGATGAGGCGGACATTCTCGCAAGAGGTGACAATTGCGTGAGCTGAGAATTACTTGAGTCGTGGTTCACGGGCCCCCAAGTGCAACGATTTGCCCAATCCATATTTGGTGCTGAGACCCAATTTGGCCACAGCAAGTCGCCACTTGGGGAACTGACAGGCCACCGCCTCATCCTATACTAGTACCGGAGGGCCAGGTGACCATGCAATCATCACGACCGAGTCCATCAGAGCCCGTATGCCTTTCAACAGACCACTGATACCTATGAAGGTAATTACGGTTAATTTTCGTCGTATGTTTGCAGCAATTACTGTATCCTATAGATAGTTAAAATTTCTGTGTATGTGCTACCCTTTTTGCTATTACTCTCTGACTATGTCTCTGATGAGGAATCCGCGACGGATATCAAAACGTCAGGCGAATAAAAGTACTTTCCTAGCGATCGAGTCATCTTCTCGATTGCAGTGATCGCATTTCTAATAAAAAGGCGTTCACCGATCAGTTATGGAACTTACTCTTAACGTTGTGTCTTGGGTCTTGCTGTGTAGCCCCGACAGTAGCTGCTCAATAACTAGCATATTATCAACCAAAATGCGCAGTTTTCAAAGCAATGAACTTCTAACCAGCAAGGTTTCGAGTTCGAGCTTCGGGTGTGAAAATACCCAGGGATGGCTGCAGCTGGCTGATGACGCTTAACAAATCAGAAACGGCCATTCTATTCTCTCTTACCTTTGTCGGTCATGTATGTGTTGGCACTTGGCCTAGGCTAGTGAGGCAAGAGAGGATACGATATATGCAGAGTAAGTCTACCATTACTCAAAACAAACCCATTTCTGGATCACGGCCTATGCAACATCAGATTTTGGAGCACACTCGTTGGCATCCACGATCAAATTTTCTTTTGTCTGCAGTAAAGTCAATCAACGCCACCGATGATGTTGTAAGGCCAACAGACATTCAAGGGTGCGTTGTAAATTCGGATAACTATGAAACAATCAGAAGTTCACCAATTATGACGAGCAAATACCAGAGTGACGTCCATCGGCTGTAAGGAGGCCAGAAGACCGTGTTGATGGCTCAAGGGGTTGTATTTGATGCCAAATATTAGCGGGCGGAGTTTCCTGAATAAAAAAATTAGTTTGAGGCCAGTTAACAGGGCATAGGAGTCCGAAAGAACAGCCAACGATAGTTGGGATCCGGACGAGGGCATACGTACGCTATCGGGAAAGCCGGCGCCCCTAACTTACAGTCAGTGACGGATGTAATAATAGATAACCTCGCATGTTACCATATGGTTTCGATGAGGAAGGATTTATGAAGGGAATTTGTCACAATCTTCTCAAACAGTGTTCTGCTAACACATGTATGCTACATCAAAAAGCCCTCTTTTGCCTGTCCATATTTTTGGCAGCCCATTTTTATTCATTAAAATTTATTAAATCAAGAAGAACTTATTCGGTAGCAGATAAGCTCTTTCAAATTTTATATTTAAGGAAAATGGTTATTTGGGTTTTGAAAATTTTTTCTTATGGGATTTCTTAAGGTCTTACAATTTCATTTGAAAGGCATCTCAACCGCGCATCAAATAGTGCTCCTTGAAAAGTATACGACATAGGCACATACATTTTAATATCTGCTGTACCCTATATATTACCTTTATTATGCCATAGAGAATTATACTATTTTCCTCATATTAAACCCATAAACCTTGAAACCTGCAAACTCCCAATGCAAATAGAAAAACACATCGGCCGAACTATAATTCATGCATCGGAAAAAAATTTACACAAACAAAAATATTTCCTTTTATAGAGCATAAAACTGGAATTGTGCTATTTATTCATTTCAAAAGAAGAAAATATTTTATGGACGTTTTTATCATAAGTTATATTCCAATATATAAGGACACTAATATTGGTGGAATAACACTAATTTTATGTAGGTAAACATCATTTCCGCGTACAGATTTCGCAGACTGTAGAAAGGAAAATTGTTAAAATACCGCTATCCGGGGTAGCACAAATATCTTAGGATTATGTTGTATGATAATGCATATAATACCTGATGTCCTTCTCCAAAATCTTTTATCTAAACCCCTCAAAGCAAACAACTTTCAGCATAGCAGACGTTGCACGCAGACAGTTTATTTATAACCATTTCTTCGATCTTCAAATTAATCAAATCGTTGAAAAGGATGAAAGATGTGATCTGCCATCAAATTGTCACATTTATTCATGTTTTATAAAAGTACATAGTACAGAAGAGCAGCGATTACTAAGAATTCGAAAAGCAAATGAGGACATAAGTGTCTTGTCAGCTGGTAAATGTCCTTCCAAAGTATTGCGGAATAAATCAGAATAGCGGAATCAAGCCAGAGCCTACTCCATGACCAGCAGTCATATAAGCAATGCCGTGTCATCCAGGGCAAAGGCTGGTCACCCAGATAACCAAAAATCCTGGAAAATGTTAGAACTGAGGAGGCATTCGTATCTAGCAGTTAGGTCTTTAGGAAAATTCTTGACTTCACCACGGCTCAGGTTTACGATAGTGCAGAAGACAAATTTATCACTCAGGCTCATCGTATTCGTTCGTGGCACCCCTATATGTGGTAAAGCAAAATGGACGTTCGGTCTTTACACGTTTCTGGCCAAAGGCTCACCAAAAATATGAGCTTCTGCAAATTCGTGGCCTGAACACATAAAACACCTGATAGCAACAGGTCATGGCAAGTCGCCTAATTTGTTGTTCGAAAAAGTACAATTAGCGCTTTGGAAATGATGAGCCGATCAAGATTCCTGGTGGAACACATAACTGCGAATTTTGCCGTCCACCTCAAATGCGCTCGACCCCGCCTCCGGCCTTATTGACACTGTCATGACACCGAGCGCAGGCGGTTGAGGGAATCGAGGGGAAGATACTACGCAACCCTTCGTACATTGTCAAGCAACTCACTAGCAGCCAACCTGCTGAAACACATCATAGATATCGTCGAAACCGGCAGTCAAACTCTCCTCTCACAGGTCCTGGTCAGCAGATCGTGAGTGAGATGCGTAAATGAACTATGCAGCCTTGCCAGGCACTGCATACAGCCCCACCGCTGGTCGACTTGATAATGCCTTTCCATCGGAGCAGGAAGAATAAAGAAGGAGATGGGGGAGGGTGTACTACGTGTGACAGGAACCACGGAGGCCGCGTTAATCCGATGGATGTCATCACGTACAAAGCTCAAATTGCCGCGTAGTGAAACTGCTGGACCACAGAAGCCAGGGTTTGCCTGCGGGGGAAAGTGAAAGTAGCGAGACGAGCAGTGTCACACACAAGAATGTCGTCAGACAGCATCTGAATCTGGTGGTGGGCTGCGCGACAGAGAAACCTGTGGAGTTTTAGTTCACGACGTCGAGTCATGGTCCACGTGCGCTGTGTGCGATGTGCGATGTGAAACTGAACAGAGAGGGTACCCTAGCCTGTAAAAATGACATGCAAAGAACGACGGTGCAGATTTTACTTTCATTCCGCATGCCCTGTATTCCTTCGTCATACAGAAACGCCCTACGGGTAGGCAAACTGTCGTCAAAAAACCGACGAGGGAACAAGCACAAGTGTTACGGCACCAATAAGCACATAAAATGGAGGTCTAGGGTAGTTGATTCCTTAAAGAAGTCTCTTACTGTGTAGAGTGTTTTTTTTCACTGTCTGTGTGGTACTTTACCTCTCATTTTTATCCATTGCAATAAAGGGTGACAAGCTAGGGTCCCCTCTTCGTTCGGTGCCACAGCGCGCAGTGCAAGCGGTCCATGACTCGACATCGTGAACTAAAACATCACACGATTCCGTGTCGCGCACCCCGACAGCAAACCCAGGTGTGGTCTGGCGACATTTTTGTGTGAAACTGCCACTTCCTCGCAGGCAAAGCCCCCGTCTTCTCCGACTATTTCCACGGCGTGGTTTTGCAAGCCAACTTGGTTACTTGCACGTGTGTGTTGGTGTTAAGTGGCGTTAGCCTTTGCGTTGCATCTATGGATAGAGTGAGCTCCATCCACACGCTCGCCTGTGCCCGGTCTCATGACAATGTCAGAAAAAGCGGAAGCAGGGTTGGATGTGGGTTATCGGGGTGGGGACGACAAAGCCTGCACCTTCGCATACTACCCCGAAGCTTGACCGACTTATCATTTCAAAAGATGAACTGGCGAGCATACGTTTGTTTTCGATAATTCTCATCAGGCTTTTACATTTATACTGTACTTAAGTAAATGAACTACGCCAGCGCATCCATTGTACCACTTCGAACAGAAAAATTTGTGGTCGGCCTTGGACTGATTGATGTTTTTTCCACTGTAGGAGGATGTTAGGATGGCAAGCTAGCCGCGTACCTTATGAATCTTCCGCTCAACAGGGAACGGGCGGCTGAGCCTTTTCTGGTGTTTTTTGGTCTTGTTGTCCATCCTCTTCTTCGGAAGTATTTGTGCTGTGGTTGCGTTTTTACTGCCTTCTTAAGTGCTGCCTGGCCACCTTGTCCTGAGATTCGTGTAATTAATAATGCAAGAATTCATGAGGTAAATGAAAGCCACGATGCCTGTTGCTAGAGGTGACATCTAAATATCACGCCTCAAGAGTAAGACGTTCTATCCTGGAGCTGCCCCACCCCAAGATGGTAGCTTCTTGAATTTCTAAAGTATGAGCATTTAAGCGAACATGTGTAGCAAGTTTAGCTTTTGAGTTTTGACTCTGACGTCCTGATATGCGCAACTGAAGGCAACTCCGCAATTTTTGCTCGGTTTCTCCAGTGAAATTTTAGCCCCCATCGTTGCAAGGTATTTTTTTAGGTAACTGCTGAAGTTTCAGTGAGTCGAAGCGTGTTCTTGGGTTGCTTTAGCGCTTTTTGGTCGGTCACCTATGAGTACTATGGTGAGTCTAAGCAGTCGACTAGATGGTATAGCGATTCCCTTACGGTAGGTATTTACCCTCTAAAGTTCAGGTCCTGTTCCCTATGCCGTCACCTGTTTGCCTGACACCAATCATTTGTCTGCTGACATACTAAAATTGGTTTCGATTCTGTTGAACAGAGTGCGGACACAGCTGCCTTCGCAAGACAGAGTGGTTATTAATGTTATGGCATAGTATAAGCTTCATGTTTGGTAGCTTTTCTAAGCACTGCTTTGTGGTGGTTATATTGCACAGCAGAGAAAACATATGCAGAATGAAGGGTTAGCTGTTTTTTGCTTGCCCTCATGAACTGGATAATCGGGCATTCCGATTTTGGTAATTCCTTGATGTGCTCAATGTCGTTTGTTTTGCTAACCATTAAGGCGTCATCGAAATTAAAAAAACGCAAAACAGTTACTGCTTATTGATTAGCACCATGCACTCCATCCGTTGAAGGATTAGCGCAGCAATTAGGCCTGCTAAGACCGAGCTCAGAGGAGCGCCTTTACTTTGTTCGTACAACTGTAAACTTTAAGACAGTTTAGTATATGATCAAACGGATGTTTACACTTCAGAGACTGTTCTGTCTCGTTCAGTATGAGCTTCAGCCAGTTGTTAATTCACAACGCCTATCGCTAGATTTTGCGAAATAGGGGTGAAAATTGAAAAGACATCAAAGGATACCGGGAATGCTTCTAGCTCTACTGTGAGGTGTCATATGCGTTCAAGCCGCGAATTCACAAAATCCACTAATGCTGTTGTTGCAACTTCGGCCAGAATTATAAGACCGCCGAATATCCATTTTGCGTAACCATATGTCACAGTGCGGCGAATGGGTACGATGGGCCTGAGTGGTAAATATGTCTTCTGTACTTTTGGCAGACCGTAGAAAGTAGCCGTGGCGAAGTCACGAGTTTTCACAGAGAGCCGGCTGCTAGGTATGATTGCCTCCTCGGCTCTCCGTTTTTCACTGCAGAGGCACAGCAGTGTTTATATGCTTGCCGGTCATAGAGTAGGCTCAGTGTTGGTTCTGGTAATCTGATTTATTGAGCACAACTGTAGGATGACCTTAATCAGATGACAGGATACTTATGTCTTTATGTGCTTTTCGACACTAGTGATCGCTGTACTTCTGTACTACCTGCTTTGCACTTTTGTGTCACATACATAATGGTGACATTTTGGTAGTGGATAAAATCATTCGTTTCCTCCAGTGCTTTCGTTAGTTTAATCAGGAATTTAAAGTTTGCAATGAACTCTGTGGATGTAGCGACTGTAATGCTGAAAGTGGTTTCATGTTCAAGGACTTCAGTTGGTGTGCTCTTGAGGGGCCTCGATGAAACTTTATGGACAAGGTAGCCGTTGTATAATATACAGTGTCATACAACATTAACAAACGCACAGATGCGATGCTGTTTGAATGGACCCCTTCAGGTCGTAAAAATTCCAGGATGAAGAAAATGTTAAAATCCACTCCTAGGACTATCACTGCTTCTCGATTACCGTTTCCGCAGCTTGCCAAATAGATGGGCAGTCAAATGCTGGCTTTTTGTCTGACTCAACTGTATCGGGAAATGCCCTATGATAATTATAGATCACGAATTTGCCTCAGTAGTCCTCTTAATGGAAAACTTATTCTGAGATATCGGTTAAATTTTCATAAGCTCGGTCACTGAGTGTACTTTCAGATCACCGGCTCTCTCGAAGCCGTGCGTGTGCCCTTGCCTGAATGCCAACGTTTTTCAACCCACTGTGCTATCTTTCTTTACAGATGCTTATGCCCCCTAAACCAATGTTTAACTCTCCATCCTATTTATAACTGTGTCTGGTGGTCACAGTGACTATGACTTCCCTACGGTTTCAAATACCATAACAACTTCAGGGTATGCAGAGGCACAGAAAACACAATTTGAGTCATAAGGTTTCAAAACTCCCATAACAGTGAACTCTGCCCACCAATGCTCTGCATAAACTACAACCTCCTGACCTATAAACAGGGCCGCTTGCTCACCTAACAGCCGACCGACCGTAAAGTTTGTAGTGGTTAGCAAACCTTGGTGAACTGGTCTGAGTGGTTCGGGGACATCCAAATTTACTGCGCACGCTCCAAGGTCTGTTTACCTTACAGCGGGATCGGTTGTGTTGACTAACTTTAATGCAGACAAACGCAAGATAGCTTTACGGTCATGCCTGACGAGGTCTTCGCGTGCTTCAAAATCTGATGGCACGGAAACAGTGAGAGTCACGCGTTGATTAGAGTTAAGCAATGGTAAACTTACGCTGCATATATCGCCTTCCATTTTTCCTCAAATTTCTGTGCCCAGTGTCAAGACAAAGTCATGAAGACCGCAGGTGGCACAGGGCGCAAATGACCGGTGCGGTGTTAACCGGCCTCTACGCGTGCCACAACCCTCCCATTTTCGGCCTCTTTTATGGGAGCGCAATCCGAATAAAGTTTGCCCTCGTGTTGGTCCAGCCCATTTATCTTGTGACTTGCTTAGAGGGCACAAGACACAGACACAGGAAAAGACAAATACATTCAGACAGCCACGCTGGTCGCTATCTCACGTGCCGCAAGGCCTGCCAAATAGTCAGCATGATGCTCGAGCTTGCTCCGAAAAACACATGAACAAGCAGTTGTTATTATTGGCGTCAATCCTCTCCCTCTCATAACGTTCCAGTTTTTCTTAAATTCAGTTCAAAGGCATAGGTAATGCTTAGTTTCGACCCTTAACTGATCCCTTAACGTTGTTTACTTTAGTATAAGTCAGTAAAGATAAAATATATTATAAAAAGAACATTTTCCTACCAAAATATAGCGATAACCGTATTAGTATTGCATTGCGGGTGGTAGCGATGGTTGATGTGACCGTGCCATGTTGTAAGGTGACCCTGAAGTAGAATAAACGAGTTTCGCACTGAGGTTTGTAAATATATTCAGTGCTGAAAAATTATAATCGACAATTGTTAACACCTAAATAGGAAACCTTATGTGTTGGATGCCAGAGTTCGAACGAGCTTCTTTTTGGTCACCTGTTCTAACTATGCAGGGTAAAAAATGCGAACCCATTTATTATGGATTTTTAGAGTTGACTATCGATGCCTTAGTAAATTAACCATCACTTAAAGTGGGTGATATATTACAGTGCCTTCAAATACCTTCATAAAGAAATTGTACATTCCGGTTTCCATAAACTTTTTTATTCTCGAATAAAAGCCAAAACGCCGCTTAAACTTAATTTCAATGATTTGAAACTATAATTTGCATTTGCGCTGTGAAAGGAAATTCCTGCAATTCTCTATCAACTAGAGTTTTTCATATTTATTACGAGTGTTTTAGTGGAGTTGGACCATGTTGTTATCCTTGCAAACAGTGCCTATTAATAAGACAACATTAGGCTTTATTCGTGCAAATTTGAAGGCCTCCAAAATGTCTTTATCACTTGCCTGAAACATTTACAATGGAAAGAAATTCTTAAACTCCCACAAAATGGTAACCGAAATTCGGAACTCGATTTCGATAAGAAAGTATGATAAAGAATCGTTTACTATTAACTATCGTGCTCGATATTACAACGATATTTCCTCACGTACAGATGCCGTTTTTTTAACGAGTTTCTTTTCGGCCTTCTGTTGAGACCATCTTGAGTAAAAAATAACAACAAAATAACAATAAAATGTTAGGGTTAATTTCGATGTCACTGTTAATTTGAACGTTTGTTTTCGAAAGCGAAATTTTATAGTTATTCCATTTTGTACTACTTTGACGGCAATTTACGTTTTCGCCAAATGTTTTACTTGAAGAAAAGGTCACTTTCGATTTCAAAAGCCTTTTAATTCCCGAAAGGTTTCTTAGCGAACCCACTGTTAATACATGAACTCTAGGATTTTGAACTGCAACTTACGTATTTGCTGTGTGAGCAGACTCCTTTACCTCTATAGGCAACTAAAAGTGGATAAGAACCATGGTATATTCTTTATAAGCAACATTTTAACTGTACAGATACTATCCTTTGGAAATAAAATTTCATTATTATAACTTTTTTTGAAATCTAAAGCCTTTTCCGTTTGCATACAATGTGAAGTGATATACGGAGGAATATATTAGTGCACGTTTTCTACAAAATATTCTCTAATTTGTAACGGCATTGAAAACGAATGGCATAACACAGAAAGGTAGAAGGCAATTACTTCCAGTTGGTATTCTCGCAAAGGAACATAAGCTTGACTATACCCTTATATTAAGGCAGTTTGACGTCATTATACAGATCGAACTCTGATCATAAATATTGCCATAGCCGACTGATGACTGCTGAACATATTGGCGGCCCAGTTCGGTTCAAAGTTTTGAAATCTGAACTGACGGAATTCCTACTGCGGGGCTCTACCGATTTCTAAAGTGAAGGACCGAGACATGTTTAAAGGTTTCACGTTATTCCAGTATTAAAACCTTTGTGCAATACCTTTCGAGTCTGAACGCACTTTCAAGCACGGCTAATCTTTTTATTGGCATTGGTTTTGTGAAAAATTTGCAGCCTTTTTTCACTTCTGCGTCATTTCTGCGACACTCATCTTCAGTAGCTTATCCTTACTATCTGCATTCTGAAATTCAGGTAGACGCCCGAACCTTTGTCAGAATTCCCGGCAGTTTGTGCGACGATCTTATGCTCGAAATATGATTAAATCTACTGCCAGTTGCCAGGGGTGTGTGCAGGATAATTTGTTCAGCGTCGTTAGTGCTCTGCCCCTAGAAAAGTCAATTGCAATAGAAAACTGTCTGATTATTGACTTAAACGAAATTATATCCGCTGACAGCTGAAGGCCACATATACGCCATGAAAACGAATAGAGCACAATGAGAACAACTAACGAAAGCACTCATGTCCTGTCAGCTTAAAAGGTAGGGGGCTAACATGATGACTCAGGCATTCAAAACCATAAATAAAAAAGGCACGTACCATGCACCGAGGATAAGAGGTCAGATAAAACCAGGTTACTGAGCGAATAAAACTCGATGGTAAGAAAGTTAATGGATATTGTAATTGACAGCAATCTTAGTTGAAATACACAGTAAAGCGACTTTTTACTATTTTTCTAGTTTCCCGAACTTGGAAATCACTTTTATTACAAAATGTGGTAAATAGCGTTATTAAATGTATAATAGATCGATAGTTTTTTAGCCATTTCAGACAATCGGTTTGAATCGGAAGAGCATTTCCTGTAAAACGAAGTGTGCAAATACGAAATATCTCTTAGAAGCGATTCCACTGGGGCAGTGCTCTTCGGTTGTTTTCGTAGCAAAAGGTTAATGGAACAATACTAGCGGCAACTGTTTAGTGCATACACACTAAAACCCTTGACTAGGCATCAATCAACCGAGTAGCACATGACTGATGATAGTTTGACCATTGTTTTCGACAATGTTGACAACGGGTTTCGGCAAGCTGAAGGCAGACGCGGTGACTGTAGCTGAAGTAAAATGAATGTAGACTCACAGGATCCACCCCATTTTCTCCCCACTCTCACACCTGTACCCAATGCCGAAGAAACAAGACGAAAAGGAGGAAGATAAGGGGAGGGCGCAGGCGGCTGGCGCGGCCGAGGTCACCCCTTAGCACGCTACCGTTTTAAAAACAGGCTATTTTTGCAAGCTAAGCATAGAGTGACTGGCCGGGTTGCCCTTGCGGCTACATAGACGAGGGCGTGACGGCAACTGCAATCACCACGCTGCCCGCAGTTTCGCTGGGCACCACCAGCCGGTAGTAAATCCTTTGGATCAGAAAGCGGAGATACAATTAACCGGGCAACCAGGTTCACTGCCTGTAAACCCAGTGGAAGCGTAGGCACATACACCGACAGGCACTCAGATCTAGAGAAAACTGCCAGCACACACCAGGCCCCCGAGACCATGGTTTTCTAAAGTTAGGCGTTGCATACTCACACAAGCAAACGACTGGTGATGGATAAGATGCACACAATCCTCCTCCTCACAAGAAGTCTCTCTGCGAAACTCACTTTCTGCGTTTTTTAATTTTGGTAGACGTCCGAACCTCTGCCAGAAATCCCGGCAGTTTGTGCGACGATTTAGTGCTCAAATTATGATGTAAAATACACGGGGGTTGCATGGACTGCGTCCACAATAATTAGTTCAGCGTCGTAGGAGGTCCGCACCATCATAGTCAACTGCAATAAAAAATCTGTCTGGTAATTAAGTTATATCGACTCAAACTAAATAAGAGCAAACGACAGTCGAAGGCCACATATACAGAATACGTCATGAAAATGAATGGAGCCCAATAAGGTCGAATAACGTAAGCACTCATGCCTTATCAGATTAGGGGTAGGGCAGGGGTATTTGATGACTATGTCATTTAGAGTCATCAATAAAAAGGCGGTTACCATGCAACGAGAATGAGAACTCCGAGCACGCCAGATTCCTGAGTGCATAAAACTAATTGATGAGATTATTAGATTATATCGTACTTGAAAGCGATCTAGGTTGAAATACACATTGAAATAACTTCTGACTTCCGAATAAAATTTAAAAAATTTTTCCCAGGAAGAAATTTGTAACAAGCATATACGGCAGAATTAATTTGATCAAAAAAATTTCGTGAATGCTCATCAGCTGCAGCCCGTCTTTGCTTGGGATGAATACCAAGTGGATAATAGCACAATTTGAATATCAACAAAATCGATAAAACAAGGTCAATTTACGTGCAAGTGAAAAGCCATATTGTGGCTAACCTACAGTAGCCGCCGATGACCATGCAACGCTAATTATGAAATTTGCCTGAACAGTTTGGCATATATTTTGAAACACTTTTGTGATTCATTCCGTTTATTGAAATTCTTCAAAAGCATTTTACTTAGTTAAATCGTCATTTCAGTTAGGTTTATTAAGAGAAATAACCATTAGTTTTGGGGAAATTTGGAGTAGGCTCATATAGAAGGAATTTCCTATGCTATTTCGAAAGAGCGCACGATACCGCACGTTAAAGTTGATAATACTAAGAAGGAGCTCCAAAATAAATAAAATATGTACAGAAAATATCCCTTCCAGAACTGGAAAAGTTTATACAAAATTGTTCAGATTGTAGTTAAGCCAAGTTGAAGGAATCAAATTTGTTTGCTTTAACATTAAACATGTGTGTTTAAGAAATTATGCTTAGCTATCTGGTGAAGTTTATTTGTAAATGTGCATTAACAGAAGATTTTTTGATTGAATGCAGCAATAAACCTAAAAAATTTTCAATAAAAACCAAATGTCTAACATTTTTCGTAGATTTAACACAAATAATGCTTTATAAAATGTAACTTATGAGGAAAAATAGTTTTTTGTATACTTTACAATCCTCTATTACTTTATTTAGAAACGGAACAGACGAAAGAATAATAAGCACTTCAAAAAATGGCAATGTTTATGGTCATTTTTTTTTTAAATTGCCAGTATATATCCGAAAGTGGAATAAATCTACTCATGAGGAAGGTAAACCATTATAAAGAGAAAAGAAAGTTCTTTTATTTCCAGTCAAATTGAATAGTTTATCTTCAGAAAACTTAAAGAAATTCTCAAAATTCTCAAATTTCATTGTGACATTGCGTTGGAGAAATTTAATATACACAGAAGTTCGTCAGCCAAATATCTAATCAAAGCAATTTCTAAGCGGTAACCTTTTATGGAAAGTTTTTGATTAATCTTAGGAATAGAAGTTGCAGATTTATACTGCTGACATGATTTACAATGTGGTTTGCTGTTTCGAGGCATTTCTACAAAGAAGCAACATGGTCATCATTCTAAGAACTAATTTCCCAAAACACTTTCGTTCGGATAATACTCTTTATATATACCTTATTTTAAAGGTTTTGGTGTAAACGTCGAACAGATGCGCAAATCATGAATTGATCAGTGAAGATAGTAAAAACAAGCAATTTGATGACACACTTTTTTTGATGACATTCAATAAATACGTAACCGGTACGAAGAGACTTTACAGAATATTTGGACTGAAGAAAAATTTTTTTTATGTAGAAAGTGGTTGCTTCATGTTTTCAAATTAACACAATATCTAAACGTATTGTTCTAATTTACAGCTCTTTTTAAAGTCTCCAGAACCACGGCAAAATCGAGAACATTTTATACTCCTTTACGAACACTTCGATATTCCTATATTTATTTTAAGTACCTAATAGGCCTTATACCGTTCATTATTATTTCTATGTTTTCCTTAATAAATTCCCAGGGTTATTGGAGTGATGATCAAACCTATACAAATTATGGAAAATTACGTGGTCTATGGCGACCATTATACAGCTGCCTTGGTGACCATAGGCCTACATTTAGTCATATTTTGTATGTTTTTGTTTTATTCCCTTCCCCCAAATTTTCGCCCCACCCCAAGTTAAGTTGACAATATGGATGTTCAATTGCGCGTAAATTGACCTTGCTTTATCGATTTTGTTGAGATTCAAATTGTGCTATTATCCACCTGTTATTCATTGCATGCAAAGACAGGCCGCAGCTGATGAGAGGTCACGAAATTTGTTTGATCAAATAAATTCAGCCATATATACTTAATAAAAGATGCTTTTTGACTTCTGTGTTCGGATTTAGGCCGAATTTTCTTCACCTACTTACAATTCAACCTGCTTTTATAGGGTGCTAAACAGCAGCACTCTATTTTATTTATAGGTAGGCTCTGAGAGTTCTCAGATCATCAGTGTGGATTGGGAGACAGTTTTCAATGGGCGACCTCTCAAAACTGAAAGAGCCAAGAAAGCAAATATTTGAAAATATATTTCAGTGAGAGCCATATAATGTATTTTAAGATTGCATTCAATTAAATGTGAGTATAATAAGCCTCTAGATTTATTAACGGAGGAAACAAAATCAGAAAATCTGAAGTTTCTAATTCCAATTTTATCCGAGAGAGCCAGAGGCAATCATCAAAAGAGCTTATCTTGCTCGCGAGCCATGGCTTGCCGACCCCGGGGATAGGCTGTGAGTAAAGCTCATGGGTCGAGCGCGCGGAATGAGAATCACTGCCACGTGCATGGAGTGAGAAACTATCGCCAGAGGGGGTGGAGGCGACTTGCTATCGCCACCTGACCTCAGCATCGGATACGGAAGAGAGAGCGCCTGTATTAACGTCTTCTAACAACACAGCACCAGATTCGCTAGCCTGTTACGATACTCTAAACATTCCGCCAAATCAGGAGACAGGCCTTTCTAATCGGACTTTTCTCTCCACCCTCTTTCAAGGTCATTTTCTTAGCTGCAGATTAGTCGTCCTGCAAAGAAGGAGGAGGCAGGCTCATTGCTCATCTTACATCCAAGCACGAGAAAAGACATGCACGTGTTAATTTTCCATTAAGGACTGACTACCGCCTGAAGGCCATGTTGTGCCTGTCACCTGACACACCAAGAAGTCAAGGACATCATGTGCCAAGCAGCCTTTGCCTCATCCAATCATCGGGTTTGTATCAGAAAAAGAACGAAAATCAAGGTCAATACTTAAAGTTTATTTATTTTGTGCTAGGTTATATATCTTGTCACAGCTCACACAGCCTTTTCGCGTTCTAGGCACCGAGAAAGGGGGTTACTAGTCTGGGACTGCCATTGTAAATGCACAACCTCCTGCCGCACTATAACCAACAAAGACAACATTGAACTCAGTGTGCCAAAAAACATTATGTTGGGTCACCTAGTCGAACCAAATGAGTTCGGATGCATACGTGGAAAGATTTAAATTCCTATCAACTAGTTAAACCGGCATTCAAGTTCTCTCGCCCTCGAAGCGCGAACAGACTGTAGCGCTGTAACCGCTCCAGGGCTCCCACAAGGTAGGAATCTAAACGAAAGGCTGGGTACTGGAATCCCTTTCATATAATCAGTAGCCTAGTAGCGGACTTTTTAAATATTCCGCCACATGCTACTTCCTCCATTCGCATATACATTTTCTTAAACTGAAACTCGGGTATCTTACGATATTAAATTAAGAAAAGAAAGGCTTCTTTGGGAAGGTTAAAGATTTAAT
>JAYGXS010000001.1:9239067-9279314 GCA_036362985.1 Ligula intestinalis | reverse complement strand
TGAACTTGTTTGTTGCACATTTTTTTAGGTCTGAAGAGGAGCGGGGAAACTTGTCCCGAAGAAGCCTTTACCTTCATAATTCTTTTATATATACGTCGGTTGGCCTGCTTTTTCCATATTAACCGATTTTTATCCTATTTTGTTTATTTGAATTAAAATGGGGTCGTCAGTGCATAACGCTAGCTCCCTTTTGAAAGCCATCCAGATTGGCCCTATATTTGTCGAATTTCCTAAGCACAGTTATGCAGGATGTCGAAAATTGTAGTCATTGACTATTAGATATTGATAATACTAGTTTGGCTTTCGCTTTTAATTTCCCGATTTTGTGCGTTTTTGTGCCATATTGTTTTCCTTGTGAATGGTGGACGTTTTTTCCTAAGAATATTGGGAATTTTATTTTAAAAATCAAGCAGTCTTCCTACGCGAAACCCTGTCCGGATTTCCACGCTGATGGCAGACAGGTCAGTGTAGACTCATGAAAATGCTGTCTATGTCGAACAAACTTGACCCAGATACCTGCAGAATATTATATTTGCAAGAGTGAGCGCGCTAGAGGAATACGTCTAATGTTGAATGTAGTACCCAAACCTTCGGTAAATAATTGCAATTAAACCAGCAAAATATGATTATTTAGACTTCTATTTTCCGAAGAATATCCGGCGAGCATACCTAGCTTTCGATAGATTCTCCTCGGGCAATTGCGTTTATATAGGGAGGGAGTAAAAATTAACTTATGTCAATGATATTTATCGTTACAGGCAAATTATTCATGAGAAGTGGGGAGACGGTAGAGTTGATATTATTCGGCTTGTTGCGAGGCGATGAGGGTTAGTTGAACCCGGACGAGGGGGGAAATTTTTGTCTTTTGTTCCGCAACTGCGATGCAGATTTTACCATAGAAATTTAAAGAAAATAACGGATGAATCTAATTTTTTTGGACGCGAAACCTGATTGTTCCCGCTTTCAAAAGGCATGTAAAATGCCGGTTTGCCGTACTGCTTAACCACTACCTCAATGCTGAAAAATAAAGAGTTCAAACGCCTCATGTGCGTAAAACAACCTTCGCGTCACCCAGCCACACACCAGCTTTGCTTCTGCCAAAGAGAAAAGCGCTGAGTGGATTACCGCACCGACATCGTTCAATGCCACTTTGTTTTGCCGTCATATTCGCCGTCACATGTTGCACAACATTTTCACGGTCCCTGAATGTCACAACATTTGTCACAAGCCTTTGCGGGTGACCGTCATTTGGCTGCTGGGGATGACAGGAAAACACGTGCGCGCATAGAAGAAAGCACCGAGAGGATGACAGTGAGAATGCTTTAGGCCTCGTCAGGGTGGCGTTCACCACCCTCAGAATTGCAGGTTAGAAGAGGAAATTTCCGTTCTGTTTTGAGGTCCCGTAATTAGGGCTCACGCTGGTACTTTCTATTGTAGGGGTTCAAGCCGTGGTTGTGCCTAGATCACTACAATCATCAGGTCGAAGTCCCCAGGTAGAAGGTGGATAGACAAGCGTCACCAGAAGGGGTGGTTTATTGTGTACAGAACTCCTAGTTGCAGTCTTATGTGGCAGTGGCCACTGGCGAAGCCAGGGCTGTTCCTAACTGCGTCCAGCCAGGCCTGAGAGCGTGGACTGTCTGTTGTGTGGGGTGATGACAATTGCTTGAATAGGATTGTAAAGATAGTTCAGGTGGTCTGTGAGTGGTGCGTTGCAATTAGCCTGAGGGGGGTGTAACCTGCAAAGGCTCCCTACTGTGTGGCCACGGCTTCTTGTGTTCAAGTGGTACTTAAGAGGGTGCGCTTATTAAGCTGAGGTCAACTGTCCGGATTGCAGGAACGCCGAAGAAGAGGGGACGTTGACGCAGCTGCTGTTGGTTAGTCAGAAGCAGCTGCGAGGTCAAGCCTCGGGAGGGCGGGGGTGCCAGTGAAGGAAAGCATTGGAAAAGTTGCTTGTGATGACATGAAAATGTAGCAGCGAGCCTTGACGAACGAAGGGGGGTGGGGAGAAGTATGGCACTCCGCCACACCATACACTTCTAGTTGTCAAAATATAAGACTACTTTCAGCTTCTGTATTACCGGAGGTACATCACGTGATATAGAGTCGGCCCCATTGTAGATAGCTCGTTGGATGGCTGTTCCATGTGCTAACTCGAGCTCACCTCATCGTCTCGGCCTGATTGCATATTCGTCAATATCGACAAGGATAAAAAATTGTTTCTTGTCTTTGAAGAGCCTTCAACAGATGGCAGCGACGCACGCTCTCCAGTGAGACCAAAAAGCGCAAGGTGAAACATGATTACGCTTTGCCATTCGAGCGGTGACCGAGGCAGCATAAAAAACCTTGACGGACTGGGCCTTCAGCAGCGATTCCGGATACACACTCAGGAAGAACCAAGAAACCGTTCTGCCCTGCGGGTCTCGCCTCAATTTCTACAGATGCTCAAGACACGAGGACACGCGAATAAGAGGAACAGTGGCTAGACTCAGAGGCCGCCTCGCGCGTCAATATTGTCTTCCGGCTACATCCAGACCTTGGCAACCCGCTGAATGTTGGTCTGGCGTCCCTTTCAAAAAACTTGAGAAGAGCTTGTTGTAACGGTAGCCATGGCCGAGATATCACCGTCTAATAACGCCTTGTGCGAGTCCTCCAGGGAAGAGCACGCCAAGAAGAGCGCAACAGCAGAAGTCTTTGAGCGTAAAGGGTACAACATATTCAGAGCAACAAACGCGTGTTAACTATGTCAGTCGAGCCAATCAGCTTCTGGCATGGCGTGGCTAGTGCCAAGATTGGCTGGTGACTCATGACGGACTGTAGCTTAAATTTTAAATTATTGATTGATTGCCTGTCAGTATGCTTCGCTACCTGTATGCCGATCGATAGTTTGCCGTGAGTGCGCTCTCTTCCTGCAAGCTAGCTCGCTGCTAGCTGTTCGTTAAATGCTTCCTAACAGTGCTGAGGGTAAAACTGATGAGACATCCGCCAGGTGCGCAGACTTAACCCGATATTCTCTCAACCCCCCCAGATGTTTGCATACCCTCATACAGACCACCCAGATGGAAGGATTACCTACGCCATTAACTGGAGAAGGCACAACCGGCGAGGCTGGGTGTTGGTCGCGCCGCGAAACGCCAGTGGTGACCTGCGCCCACATCCTCCCCCTTACACACAGCCTCCCAGGTGAAGGTGAGGTTCCAGACAGAACTCCCGCGTAGAGCCTCAGAAACCGGATATTCACCGCCACTGTCCAAACGTTCGTCGAGTGCTGGACGCAGGAGCACATATTTTCCGGACAGCTTTGTACAAAAGCCGTGATAGGGCCGCCAGACAGACCATACCGTGAGGGTGGGTTGTGTTTTTAGGTTGTGCAAGACCAGAAACAGAAGCAGGAAGATGAGACAGTCTTCTGAGACGTGATTGTGACTGTTGAGAAACACAGGGTACTTCACCTTGCGCCAATCAGTTGCAATCTTATCAGCGCTCCTTGATTGGCATTTCGGAAATTCTTACCTAGAGTAGCAGTTAGGAGTGTTTTTGCGACAACTAAGAAAAGTCTTTGCTGGAAATAGAAAGGGCAGCGATAGTGACAGATCAAAGTTTTCATTTACTTTCAAGTTTAAGGGTTAGAGGAGATATTGATCAGGATAGGAACACCGCAAATGCCGAAATACCTAGCTAGCAAATAAACATAGCTAAGAGTTAAAAATTGTTGGGAATGTCTCCAGTCCCACGATGATGGTGATGTGCGCAGAAAGGCACTTGCATAAACTGCCACGCTGCTGCCGTGAATATCCATCCATTGTCAGATCAAATTGAATTATGTCTCCGGTGTTTTCTCATCAAAGGATCACTAAATATCCGCGGCCCTTTTATTAAGGTGGCGTGCTAATTCCTAATACAGCTCTTCCCGTGGTCCATTACCTTCTCCTCCTCTCACGTACTGGCTTTGGAAACCATATTCGGGCAAGCTCATGATTCGTGTTACAGGGCTATTCATTTATATAGACCCCTGTATGCATTTATATAGAGCCCTGCATGCATTTATATAGACCCCTGTATGCATTTTAATATTTTCGTCGGACACCAAGGCAATTGCATTCGCATAAATTCTCCGGATGTTTATGAAAATGAGTTTATTTCTTTCTACAGGCACCAATGACAACTGCTTTCTCGAGTAATTGATTTTTTTCATGATTCTTGAAACGGTGGACTGTGACGTTGGCACCTGCAGGATCCCCAATTCCTAAACGATTTCTCTCTAGGTTATCTCGTTTTGAGCATTGACCATCTCAGCAACAAGCTGCTTAGTTGTTTCGGATGTTTGTTTCGGCCTTCTCTTTTCATAAGCGGTTTTGAAATCTCGCTCGTAATTTTCATTCTTGCTCAGGTTTTTTGCAATTCTTTTTGACTGTCGAATAAGACAAATTGAGTGTCTCGTTTATCCTCTTCAGAGGGATTTCCTGCTCAATATCGGAAACGAATAAGCAGCTTGTTGCTGAAATGGTCAATGCTCAAAACGAGATGACCGAGGGAGGAATCGTTCAGAAATCGGGGATCCAGCAGGTGCCGATGTCACAGTCCACCGTTTCAAGAATAAGGAAGAAAATCTATTACTCAAGAAAGCGGATGTCATTGGTGCCTGTAGAAAGAAATACACCCACACACATAAACATCCAGAGAATTTATGCGAATGCAATTGCCTTGGTATCCGACGAAAATATTAAAATGCATACAGGTCTCTATATAAATGCATACATGGGTATATATAAATGCATACAGGGGTTTATATCAATGAATACAGGGGTAATTAAAAGTTCCAGGCACAGATCATAACAAACGTGAAGACTGAATTTGCCGTTAAACGTAACTTGTAATGCATCCGCCTTCCAATTTTACGGGTGAGGCTTTGCGTATGTCGAAAAGTATGAAACCTGCTAATCATTCCAAACCTGCAATAGTCTGTCTGCCTGTCGAGACCGTTCCTTTAAAAGTATACATTTTCGAGCAATAAATCAGCATTTTTGAATCAACTCGAAAGGAGTAATGAATACGCAGGATTGTAGAAACTTTCCACATGAACGATAAAGAACATCGAATATGGTAACTGATGGGAAGCAGACGTCAATTCGGCTTACATGTCTGATCCAAAAGTCAACCCAGCATTCAGAGAGGGAACATATGTAAGGGGGAAATAAGGAGGCCATGTTGCTGACATTTAGCGCTGGCAATATATAGGCATAGCGGATGCCTACCTGGTCAATCTCAAAAATCGTCACGCGCAACGAAGTACAGGAAAACCAAAAGGCGCATTTTTCTTTACATTGTGCAATCTGTCCAATGAAAACTGTTTAAATTTTCGAATAATTATTAATGGTTCGCATTAGATCTAATATCGGCAAGACTGGGAGGTCGTAGCTCAATGGTTAGGAATTTTGCCTCGGACCGAAGAGACGCGCGTGTGGCAGCAATTTGAGCGGCAACACTGTTGTTAGTTATCGCTAGATGAGCTAATGAGTCAGAAATGGCCATTCTAGTGCTCCATGTCTTTGTCGGTAATGTCCTTCTGCCTATATCCTAGGCGCCTCGCGGTGGAGGCTCAAGTGAAAGCTCTTATGGCAAAGTGGGCGGACGAGTATCCCTTCTAACAGATATAAATATACTATCTATAATATATATGTATATACTATTAAAAATCCTTATGAGGTTTTGACACTTCAACGAAATATGAAAATTGATATTACTTTGTTTAGAATTATCAACTTTTTTGTATCAAAATTTAACACCGGAAAGGCAAAATATCGTTCAAACTGTGCTTTATATATTTAAATATAATTTTCAAGGAAAATCTTTAACGTTTTTTCAGACCACGAAATTAATTGATGCGATCGCTGTTACACAAGCTTCAGTCCCTTGACGTTTCGGATTTCTTTTGTGGATCCATCGTCATCCATTCGATTCTGCTATTGTCTCTGATTATGGATCCGCAATAGAACCTGAAACGTCAAGTAAATAAGGTTCTTGCTCCAGCAATTGTACCTGCTACTTCTTAAAAATACAATTTTGTGTACGTTAAGAGAACTTACCTTTTGTCAACTTTCTGCATAGGTATTTCTGGTACGCCACTAGCATCCCGAAAGTTGTATATTGCGTTCTCGCCGATTCAAATGCAGTGCAATCATAAGCTGCCAGGTTATAACAGTAAAAGTTTTACGATCGCTTATCTAGAACTATTATAGGTATTGGCAATGCGAACATGTCGTTAATAAGGTAGGCCGAGTAGGTATCAGCAGTGGGGAAAATGACGAGAAATCGTGTGTCTTGGCTGCTCCTAGATAACAGAGTTACACACCAATGCCACATTTCTCCGTGCTGCGAAGGCCACAGCAGTCGAAAGCAGCAAGAAGTTACATCATCCAGTCATGGTCGCACCAGCTGCTAAACTTCGACGATGAAGGCATGAAGCTTGATGAGTCAAGCTTCGCCAGCCACCCATTAAGGTCTTAGTTCAGTTAAGTTTATTCTATATAAATTTAGGTGTTTATGTTTGTACTCCATATTTGTTTACATGCATGATCCGATATCAAAAATGGTACCACAGCTTATTGGCGATGCCAAATAACACGAGCCAGTGAAGTGGGCCAAAGGAAAATGGAGCAGACAGTAAAACAAGATTCCTTGGAATTTTATAGGAGCCATAACTGACGCCTAGGGGAGGGAAGAAAGCTAGTTCAAAAACCGACCGGAAAAATTCTAAAATATGCTCAGTTTCCTCTCCTTCTTCAGCACGGGTATCGGATCCTTCCTTTTTGCGTACTCTGTCTAACGTAAATCATTCCGCTTTGAAAAGGTTTTTTGGCGAATATTTGTTTTCGGGTCTTCATCACTGGATCCATACAGTTAAATAGCAAATGAAAATATGGATTTAAAGTGGCTCATGGGTTAGTAAAACGTAATGACGTGCTGTGGTCAATAAAACAAGGAGGAGCGAGATTTAGAAATTACTGACTTCGTTTTATGAGTTTTATTAGTTCTTTTACTGCCGCCCAATAGATATCAGCCGCGGAAACATGTCTTTTTTTGCTGTAGATGCGGCCGTGGACTTTAAGGTGCGTTCCCGAATATTTCGAAGAATAAAGTTCTAATAGTGACCGTCTCGCGAAGTTTGAGCTCTGTTTCAACAGTTCCAAGAGCGCAGATGTGTCGCCACTGTTTGGAAAATATTAACTTTTAGATTAAGGAGGAAGAAGATTACTTAGTTTCATATATTATTCCACCTATTGCTTCCATAATAGTACCCATACCCTCTGAGTGGGGCATATTCTGTGCGTCCTCCTAATCCTCTTTTACTCTCTATCTTGCGTGGTGGGCCAGAGTAAAATGACTACATTTACGGTCATAGCTGCACGTTTACCTATCGCTAATGGAACTCATTCGTCCCGCTCTGCTTTGAGGCTCATTCTCAAGCCCCACCAGCAGCCGCACGGTGGCTGGACAAACTGCATTGGTGGTAAAAATACGGGAGACTGAAATGACAGTTTCGGGCTCATTATCGGTCATCAGTTAGTTATATTCTACTTCAAATGGGTGGTTGTTGAACCAGTCGCAAAGTGCTCTACCTTCGAGGTCAAACGATGCCTTCCCTTCTACTCTAAAGTGACCAAGTTTTATCCGGAAAGTGAGAAGGACAAATGCACTAAAATTAACCAAGTCTCTCGTTTATCTATTTTTAGATTGGGTTCGGTTACCTTACGCGTGATAGTGAACATGATTCAGAGTTCAAAAATAGTATTATCTAAACTAGTAGTCAAAGCCTTAATACCTTGCTCCTGTAACGTCCCAGTCTGTACAATCAGACGCAAATCTAGTTCCTCCAGTCCAACGTGCCTCAAACAATGTTTAAACGGAAGAAACAACTGGCAATTCTTGTGAAACCATGTTGGAATACATATGTGAACTTTGGTCTGTTTAGTAACAGTCGTACTTTTCCTTACGCACAATATGAAATCATTCCAACAAGACTATTTTCAAATGTATTTCTACTTGTGCTGTTTTATTCACTCGATTTTACGCTCAAACATGCTTTCCACACATTTAAAACCTAAGTTTACTTACATATTGTTTGCTTTTTTTGAATTTGCCGTTTTTCTATAAAGTTGGTATTTCTAAACAACGTAATATTACTTCATAAAACGCATCATGTCTTCTTTTTACTAGGGCTCATTCCTCCACTGTCGTAAGACTTTGGCAGACGCAGGTTGGGCTGCTGGTGTGTAGCATGGATTTTCTTGTAAAATTCCTTGGATTTCATGAGTAAGGACACATACTGTACATCGTTTCTGCAATATCTAAATGCCTACTTAGGACGGAAAGACTGCATAGGTAAACCTGTTTCTCAAGGCATGAATGGCCATTTTCAACCTGCCTGTGTTATATAGCTGCAATGATCTGAGGCTGAAGTTAGATCACAGTCTCTACATGCATTGCCTCTGATATGCCTTTTCAAGATGGTAAGCAGCTTGACTCACTGGTTCAAATGGTGTCAGGGCAAAATTTAGTGGACAGAAAAGGATCTATAATTTTTGTATAAAATATTTCGATGTCCACACGGCCATATGCTGGTGATCTTCTTTACTATGTACCTTCAATTATAAAATTCTGTTATCCCGTGGCAAAAATAATCTTATTTTCGCTAAGCTGTTTTTGCTTATCGAAGTGGATCCTATTTTCGACAACTGAAATTGTGCCTTCTTTGTCGTGATAATTTATTTATGGAATGAAGAATTGGACCACTTTTGTCAATAAGACCCTCGACTTCACACCCAAACTCTCCCCAGTCTGGTCATGAGAAGTCGATTAACCCAACCCCACCCCCCTCCGAAATACGGCGCCATGATCCTGTTAACGTCCATTTCTTAGACAATCCACCTCCTTAAGTCTACTTCCTATTTCGAGCGCCATTTTCCCGGACACATAGTTGGCTTCAATTATTCTTCTGCTCATTAAGTTTTGATCTCGACCCGACCTTAATAATGATCAGAGTGTGCATAAAACCCCCCTGCAGTAAAAATATTTCAGAAGATGATTTTAATGACATTCTCGAGTTGTCCCTAGCTCACCAGTTTCGAAGCTCTATTCACCATTGACTTATTCAAGCTTGGAGACCCTGGGCCAGGAAAGACATCAACATCCTGGAAAAGGTACAACGGCGCGCAACCAAACTTGTTATGGGGCAGGGCTCGCAGCCTTATGAAACACGGCTGTCGAATCTCAACCTCTTCCCTTTGCGCTACAGGCAGCTTCGGGGGGACCTGATACTAGCATTCCGCGTATTACGTCTTCAAGACTGCTGTCTTATATCAGGGGATTTTTTCGAATTAGCAACGACCACGAATCTGAGGGGTCATTCCCTCAAATTAAAGGTGACAGGGGCCAGGCTGGACGCTCGGAAACACTTCTTTTCAAAAAGGGTGGTCGGAGCGTGGAATGCGCTTCCTCAGGACGTTGTTATGTCGGAATCGCTAGAGGGTTTTAAGCGAAAACTGGATCGATATAGCAGTGCACGATGGATCGGAACTGACAATTTGTAATAACAATAATACTACTTCCAATTTTTCAGTAGTATTAGTTTTTATATCCATTCACGTTTGCTATTTATTACGCCCTCCCACGCATAGCCTCATGCGAAGGTCTCCGCGGTCTACCCTACTTGGCTATCTGCGTACCGTGATTACCCGCTGGCGATCTTATCAGCCAGACCTGCCGGTCTAAACGGTCACCCTTGGTTCGACCCAAAGCGGACTGTCGACGATCTGGACGGATGCCTCTGTTTTTCCAGTTCCGTGGCGGACTCTGCAATCAGCAAGGAAGAATCAGGACGTGGCTTCCACACGGTGATGATCCTGGGAACCTTTGCAATGCCCCCCCCCAGTGGGAACTTCCTTTTTTCTCCTAAATCCCACGCATTCCCCCCACAAGGGCGACAGTTTTTCTCCTAAAAATCCCTGAGGAGTTTTTTCACTGTCTGCTCCTATTTTCATCCTATGACTCAGGACAACTGGCCTCGCCAACAGTCTAAGCAACAAATTTTTTGCTACCACTGCACATATGTACAAATAGGGCACTCAAAGGAATTTTTCCTACATACCCTCAATATACTGATACTGAATAGATTTTGCGAAATATGTCGTAACATTTCCCCTCTTACTGAAACGTCATCCCCGGTAGTTGTCTACTTAAATTTTAGTCAGGCTCTAGACAAGGTGCAGCTCAGACATAATTCAGTAAAACTGAAGCCTCTTTGTGTCCTGCCTTCTCTTCTCGACTTTATCGTGTAGTACTTATGCAAATGGTAACAAAACGTCGTATTACCTTATGAATGCTAGACGCTCCATTCAATTACGATTGACTACTTCAGGACACAGCTATGGGCACGCTGTTAGCGGGATATCAAATGTGATCGGGAAATCGACAAAGTTCCTTTATTGTGCTGTTTATTTTAATTCAATAACCATGGCGATACCGGTACCATAATTTACCGGCCATCCTAATTATTGGTCGTTTTACCGCTGCTGGTCGGGCTCGAGGATGAGCCACAAGGCAGTGCGGGATATGAGAGTTCCGCTAGCCATTGCTGAACGTTCATCAACGAGTGTTCACATTGTGTTTCTAATGGGCAGTCAGACATGAAACATGAGCTGCCAGGGAAAACCTCTTTCAAAAATTAGCGGAAAAGGAAGAAAATAAGTGCTTCTTAGTGTTCAAGGGGAAAAACAGTCACCTATTGGGTGGAAATTATACGCGTGTGACAGGACCACTCTGCGAGTGAGAATATGTTAAGATTCTAAATGTTAGACATGTATGTTCACATTTGACGAACAATGTAAAACTTTTCGTTGACACAGAAATAACTCTGATGTGCTCTGCTTGTGAAAATGAAATTCGCAGAAAATTTACTTATTTATGGATTCGAATGCACAAAATTTGGCCTTTACATGCTTTCTCACCTGAATTCTAGATAAAATCTTTCAAATTTTGTCGTTTTCAAACCAGAATATTAGTTTTATTTCGTGCGAAATATGTCAGTATTTGTTTCACCAATGCTTGGCTCCACTTCTGAACGCTTCCTTTCTTGGGCCTGAAAATACGCTTACTCTTAGGAATACCATTCATGTGACCTTAGGTCAAATACGTGTTATCGGTTTACAAATCGAAATAGCGTAAGAATCTTAATTCTGAACAGAAAAATCAAATTTTATCCGTTTAGTCAGCAAACATTCAACTTCTGGACGTTGAAAAGTGTCCTTTGCAAACTTACCGAATATCATAACAGCCACAAATTACCACGATTGCGTGAAAAGTGCGTACGAATAGACGTTAGAATTTGGCACACTGTAACAACCCAAGAGACTGAATGATTGTTTAAGTACACCAAGGTCGTCACTTTTGACGCGGACCCAGGATGAAGATGCTGTGATCGGGTGTCAGTGAAGAAACCGGTGCCCTTTTCCCTCACAGCCGCTGACCCCCTTCCCGCCGCCGTCTTCGTCAATCGTATCGCAGTCTCACACACTATGTCAGCACTCCTGTCTCGCCCCTGCAGTCGCCCACAGCACTGTATTCCCCACCGGTAACTGATCAGACATAAGAGAACACACTCCACTCCAGATAAGACTTGTATCTGTGTAACGCCGTTCCTTATCCCCATATTATTTTCTTACTCTATACGTATTCTTTATTACTAGTAGATTCCTCTGCATATATTCACGTCTCATTCTACTCCGGCCTTAATATTTGTGTGCTTGGGTGATGCTTATCAATCCAGCTCTGAGTTTCCGATGCCGAGATATCCTCATGTCTCTTATCCTTTAGGTGTGTGCCAACCTTGACATCCCTGGCCCGCTACAACACGAACTCATGCGAAAAGTCAGATGGAAATTCGTATTTCATTTTTATTTTGACAGCGGGACGTCTTGGTCTTTTAAAAAGCCGTTTGCACGAAATATAGCACAGCACTCCAGTAGTCTTTTTGGATATGAGTAGACTTAATTCTTCTAAAAATGGTTGTTCAAAAATAATTCTGCTGTTTATGTTTAACATGACAGTTATGGGCGCGTCGACAGGCCGGCTTCCAGTGCCGGTTTTCCGGATGTTTGGGAATCTGAAACAGAGGACACTAAGAAGGCGGCAGTGTGCAACGAAAGGTCTTATTTAAGAAGTTGTTGTTTGCGTTGACTTACTATCGAGCGCTTTTTCAACAGCGGCCTTCTTGCTCCCTTTTAGACGACAGTCGTACGCGTTCTAAAAGGTTTTCTCTAAAGTCTCCTCAAAACTGTGGAAATCGATTGTAGCGAACAATTGGCAATTTTAAAAGCCTCTAATAAATAGGAAAGTGAGCGAAAATGCAGAATGTCTTACGCATGAAAACGTGATAGGTATCTGTGCCGAAAAACTACAGTTTTTCTCGTTGGCGCCCATAGAAGGTTAGGTGATACTTTATGCTGTCTGCAAAAAGGGTATAGAAAATCTATTTGATGTATGCAGACGCATTGTCTGCACTCATCAGCACAAATTATTTCGTCCAATAGCGTATATTTTTTGTGCTGGATCACATGCCACTCGCTACCGTATTCCGAGTAGGATAAACCGTTCTCAAACTCATCGGGCGCGGATACGTTGCATAGTTGCTTACCAAGCAGTCCTTGCGCCGAAACCGAAATGCCTGCAGCTTTCTGCTTCTGAAGTGCCGCTAGTATGCGATTTGTCATCTTCCCGGGAAGCATGGTCCGCAAGTGCTATATCCAATTAATTCAGCCATTACTGGCACCTTCAATACTGTTCGGGAAGGAGCGTGGCGAAGGCGCCGATTGCGGCTTTGTTTGTGACTGTGGCTTTCATGTAATTGGGCATTGGTATAAGTGCTTGTTTGGGTAAGGGGGAGGTGCCCGAAAACATAGTCAAGATACTATCGGAATCGTCGGACCGAGACTGCTAAAGCAACAGTAAGTACCGCACATCGTGGAAAACGCTTTTCTGTATGCGTGAATAACGCGCACTACTCAAAGCGGGCTTGAACATGCTGGAAAAAAGCACAAAGGGAACACAATATCTACAGCATAAGCTAATGGGAACGTGAGGACAGTAATGCGACCACTGGACTGCGTGGCGTCCAATAGCTCTCTCCAGCCTCTCGGCACAAAGTGCGATCGATTTTAAAATACCCGGGCGTCCCCGCATTTCCAGCTCCGCAGTAATGCGTCCGCGAATACTCTGCCAAACAGTTAAATATAACTACGAAAAACAAAGAAAACTTGTGTCTGGAATGACTGACCTTTGCTATTAGGGTTGGGCCTACATTTTCCACGCTGCAATTTTTAGCCGGATCTATGCACATTTCTACGACCCTTGTCCTCATATGGTTGCTAAATCCGCTAATATTAACCACTACAGCGATGACTATCGCAGGTTTAAACGTCGTTGCATAATTTCTACGCCAATTGTGCTTTGAAAATTTATGGCGGTACCCCCAGCTATCGTACATCGATGGTTGTTCTACTGTCAGCCTCTAACACGCTCTGAAATTACCTCATGCATTTGGGTGAAGCCTTTAGTTATGAGCGATTTTTCGAAAATTATCATGCGGTATTGTCCTAAAAACATAGCCACCTTTCCAGAAATGGTAGTGTTCACCTAAGAAGTAAGAAACACATTCGTGTTACTTATGTTTCAGTCAATTTTGCAGAAGTGATTTTCCCAGTTTGCTTCGCTTTTCAGTTTTATTAAGATAAATTGAACAGTGTAGCTCACTGCTTAGTCGTCTCGAGATTCACTCCCAAAATATTTCGCATTTTTTAAATTTATAGTGACAACATACTCTTAGGTGTTCAATAGAACTCGTCTTACTTTCTTTAATTAAATTAAAATGTACCTACAAATCACTGATATTTAACACTCAAGCACACGGGGCTCTTGGATAGTGTACTATCCTTCTGGTTAGGGCTGGTACTCAGATGCTCATCTGCATCCGCTGTCCTCTGGTTGTATTCGCACACGGTAAATTCGCTTTGTTAATGCTTTCCGAAATCCAGTGAGGTAGGTAGCCGACTGAAACTTTCATAAAGGCGACTTTATTTGAATATACACGAAAGTGTCTCCAAAGGGATAGATAATAAACTACGCACAAGTTTCAGAACGACAGTGGGAAGAATGCGGAGCTGGAAATTACTCCCGAGGCAGGGGCAATAATTAACGACAGACTTGCACCATCTTTACCAACCTAATGGCAATGTTCCGGAATGTTGCCATTAGGGAAGCACAAATTAATTGCCCTCACATATTAATACAAGTAAAAAAGTAATCATGAGCGGCTGCAGTTGTGTGCCAAAGCGCTAAAACAATCTTCTAATTTCAAAATTTCTTTGCAGAGTTACACACCATTGTATATCCTTTATTCATTCTTAGTTCAGTTATTCAATGAAACATCTTCAAGAACACTTTTTTCTGAGGAGAAATGACTTGTTTTTTCTATAACTCCGCTTTATTACTGCTTGACAAGCTTTGATGTGGTTGTCGTGTTTCTTGTTATTTCACATCTGAAATGCTTGTTTTACCTGTATTTTAATCATTTTCGTGGATGTTTTCGAAACCAGAATGAGCACAGTTCGTTGCGTACTATATGTAAGGGTAAGGCTAAGACCTCTGTTGCATTTTAAATACACTACTTCTGGATTTTCAAAAGCGGGTATACCGGGCTATACCCTATCATGCATTTAAAGCCACCTGAGTTTAATCCCCTCTATGGTTTTTTAAAATTTTGTCTTACGATCGCCCACGGGAGGCAGGGGCCTGAAACTTGCTGAATGCAATTCAGTCCTATGGCAAGTTTAAAGGTATGCAAACGCAGTTCACGTCCTCTTCGTTCAATTATGCTGTGGGACACGCATATGACCTAGTCAGGATGATGGTCGAAGTGTCATATCGGTTTTTTCGTCATGGTTTATTCGATTTATACGTTCAAGCGGATTAACACGATACATCGTATTTAGGGCTGACGGTACGAATGATCCATCGTCCAACATGATTGTTATCTCTATATGAATGACGAGCTAGTGTGCATTTGACAAGACCATTCCCAGTGTCGTGAAATTTACTTAAAAATGCAATTACCATCTTATAACGTACACAAGCTATAAGCCAACATCGCAGTTTATTTTATGGCATCCACATGGTAAATAAACTTGGACGGCATTATGCAGCCTCCCTTGCATAAATTTATATATTCCAATTTAAAATTTCATGAACAAAAGTCATTTTCCCCTCAATTTTTTCTAAATTAGAACTGGAAGCCTATAACAGACTCTTTAGTCATACAGCTTTTTCTTCGATTTCCTCGCTGGTCATTAAGCAAAATTATAAAGCGCGCTAAGAAGCCATATGAAGAAAAGCAGTAAGACGAAAGCTCTTTGTTAAATTTACGAACAATTTTCCCACAAAATGATTAGTAAAAATCATATCATGATGAGCTTTACATTTACGCATCTTATCAGGGAACTAGATATTAATGCCTACGCATTGTTACAGGTGTCTCTTAGCTCGTTTAAATCTGTCAATGGATTAATGAAGATAAGTGCGCGGCGAAACAACCTACAGTAAGTGCGCGGTAAATAGCTTAAATATAGGAAAGTTCAAATATAATGTACGCGAAGAAAGTTTTGGTTAATTAGTTTCCCACTATTAGACTTTTGCACTCATTTTATTTTATCGCAATGTGTATTCATATTGTTTGGTGAGTTTAAAACCGCAGCAGCAATTTGTAAATTTTGGAGCATTAGAATGAAGGTGTGATGAAACTAAAGTTTTTCGTTCATGTGATTGAGATGCCTACCTAGAGAACACCTGTTGTGCAGATTATTCCTATTCACTTTCTCAAGAAAAATCGATGCCACTTTTGCAGCTGTGTATTTAAGTTATTACAGTTGACCATTAGATCCTTAAGGATCTAGAAAATTGACCAAGTTCTTGAATAGCAAGAGTGTAATGTATTTGAGATTGTATTAAATTTAAGGGATATTGAATGAGAGGCAAGATAATGATTTTGGCTAATTTAAACTGATAATAATAATTAATTGCAAGTAGGCTATATATATTGTCGAGGTTAGAATAAGGGTTAGGCTAAGGTTCGCGGATATTCTTAATTAAGGATAAAATTTACTGTTCGAGAGGTTGTAAGAGCATGAAAATAAGCAACCACTATCATTGAGAATATGCGTTCTTAAGAGTAATATAATTATAAATGCAAACGCAAACTACATCTGTTGTTGGCTGAGTTCTTCCAAATTGTTATGCCGCATTTAGTTTAGGGAAACTGTCGAGTATTGCCTTAAGTATCGTGGTTGTAACTTATTTTAAATATTGCATTAATTATGAAATCTGATGGAATGGTCCGACGTGATTCTAGTTTCTTCTTGTTATAGTGCTGGCCACTTTGTTCATAGTGTACTGTTTTATAAAAACATTTCATCACATATTTTAATGAAAATTTGCTATATCTGCATAATCCGCGGGCCAAGCTGTATGCTTGCGTAATTGCTTGCATTACGCAGTCCTGAAACCTAACACTGCAGTAGTGTTTGCTTGTGGATTCACACAGTTGCTTAATATTTTTCTTAGGAGCACGTTATTAAATGCTAAATAACCGAAGTAAAAACTGACTTCTAGTTTTTTTAACTCCTGTACGTTCTTAAACTGATATTGCTGCAAACTCCATTCTCATAGGGACTTTGCTAAAACCAAAAACTATTTCAATTTTTATTCGTGTGTTCCTTTCGAAATTTCTCTCTTTTATATTAAGAAACAGACCGATTATAATTCAGGATAAGTCGCGCATGGCACCAAATTAACGTTTTTATGGATAAATTGATATCCAGTTATCCGATATCTACCAAAGTTAAAGTCAGAGTACTTGACTCTTCGCAGCCCAGCACCAAAATGTTACTCAACTAATTTAACGAACAGTGAATATAATCCAGTGCTAAAGAAACAAGAGAGGCCAATACACACTTACCAAGCCTAAGGCATTAGTTTCGAGGACACAATCACAACTGCAATATTTCAAAACAGCGTTGATAGTAATTTCACATCTAGTTAAAGTTTCAGTGAAATTTTTGTAAAGTGTACATGTCAATATCACCCTTCACTGACCTTTTTACAAATTGGTATACACGGCGAGGTATTACATTACTTTAACAGTCAAAAACACGATGGGGGCTTAAGACAAATGTTTTACGCATGCGAAAAACTGTTTGAGTTGCGTTTAATTGGAAAAGAGGGGCAGGTATTCGGTTCCCAAAATTGCTGGCAAATAAATTACCATTCAAAAGTTTTGAATAATGGCACGCTTAGAATATATGCCACGGGCCAACATTGCCTACTAAATTATACTGGGTACGCGATTTGCATGAAGATTTTGGCTTTAAATAAAGAAGCTCACTTGATTTGTACATTTAATATCGATTCAAACACTTCGTCAGTAAGGTCTTCAGTAATAAATGGCCCACGATTACTCAATAATTCGTTTTAAGATGGCGACCTACGCGTGTAAAATTGCTCTGCACTCACTTGCTTGACATCAAAAAGGCTGCGCCTAGGCATACTATCTTATCTGACCCCGTGTTGGTGAAATGCATTTAATGCGTAGTCTATTCCAGGGAAAAGCCAACATTCAATATTTGACTCTATGAACTGCTAAAATGTTAATATTTTAATTATACATTTTACTAGAACTTTTTCATGGTTAATATTAAATTACGGAAGAGGTGTAATGAACGGTTGTGAAAGAATATTTCTGAGGTTTCTATATTTAACTTCATTCCGATCACAATGTGTGCCTTAGAAAATACACGTGTTACAAATATCAAAGCAAAGACATAGTCATCCGCATTTGTTTGTAATTAATGAATAGTCTGCAAAAAACAATTCTGACATTAAAGATGTTATTATCTTCAGCAAATTACTTTGTTTATTTTGCGTACGGTTATGGCTTAGAATTCTCAAATGGGTATAAATGAATTTGACTCACTTTGTCACTTCCGAGGCAGATGATTTCAAGGCCAGGGTTCTGGCACCAAAGTTTTGTTGTGCAGCAATGTGGGGCACGTAGATTGTTGCGACTATGTCTTCATTAATGACAGGCCTACAGTGTGCTGGCAGCCAACGGATAAATGAGGTGGTGGTGGTGGTGGAGCCATGAAGTTGAAACGTATTAGGAGTTATCTGACCTGAGCGGGACCCTTTAGTACTGTTTAAACATCACTGAGCATTCATCTGGGCATCATCAATACAGTTATTCTAAGACTTAGTGCGCAACAGCGTGTTTCCAGGTTTCAAGGCTCGCTCGTTCAGAGCGAATAAAAATTACTATACTTGACTAGGCAGGGTTTTATTTTGATGATTTAAAAGACGACCCAAAACGTGTGAAGTAGACCTTTCGTCCCTCTTCCCTCTTTAGTCAAGCAATATTTAGGAAACATTTATCCTTCGGTCAAAGTTGTCTGGTGACAACTGAAAGTTCTTTGACATAGTGATATAACCAAAAATGTTGCACGCAACTCTTCTTTAACTCGGTATGGGCCCACCGTTTTTTAAATTTGGCTTTGTTTATTTAAGTATGTGGCTTTTTTCCCTGTAAAACAGTGTAATTATGTACTTTAACTCTGTCATTATTTCAAAAAATGTATGACTTGAGCGTTACATTCTTTCAATAACTTTTTCTTCATTTACGTAGATGTGAATGGATTTCTATCAACAGAAGTTGGCTACTGAAAATGGGAAAAAGACATTGGTTCCTTATTTGTCAGATATGCATGTTGCTGGTGCTAGTGAAGATCATTTTAACCATTTTCATTGCAAACTGTGAACTCCGGGATTGTTTTCGTCAGCCAACCGATAACCGTTACATGCGTAATTCTAAGTTTCCCATTTCGAATCTACCCAAAGGAAGCTCAAGAAGGCCTTCACAATGCCTTTCCTGGAACAGGAAGCTGCAAGGTTATTTGGATAATTTGGCTTTGAAAAATTGTTCTCGCTGGAGACCAGACGTTTTCAAAAGTTCAGTCATTATTGTCACCTACAACGAGCTACCAACCACCCTGATTAGCACAATCGGAAGCATTGAAAGCAATACTTCCAAAGAGCTGCTTCAAGAAATAATCATCGTGGATGACAACAGTGAGAAACCAGTTAATCTGGATGGCCTAAAGGGCACTACATCAGTAAGATATTGGCTTCTTTAACATATTACACATGATACGAGTTAGTATTTAATAGCTAGACTACATTGCACCCAATGTATTATGAATCCTATTCATTGATCCGGGGAAAGCGAATAAAGGCTTCAAGACCGAGACGGTTCACACACAAAGCCGTCGAGGAGCGATGCTGAAATATACATAATTGTTGATAAGGCTTTCTTCCTGGATTTTACTTCTGCGTGTCTGACTTTGTAATCTATCTCCTTGGTACCATCCGCTGAGCACGTCTCAGTGATTAATCATCTTGCTTAGGCCGAATCGTAGTAAAGCTGTTCAGTTGTTTACTAACCATTGACCGGATGAGATATTACTAGCAAGTTTTGGCTACTGCAGTTCTAACAGCACGAATAAAGTTAGCATTGCCAATATAGGCAAACATACGAGTTATCGCTGTGACAGCGATTGAAGTTTCTCCTAAAGTAAGTTTTGACAGACTGCCGAATTGCAGCATGTGATCTGCCATCATTTGTTCCCATTGCTGATATTTTTCAGACATTTCATACCTGAAGTAACAAAGCTTGTTTTCCCCTGATTTCACTTCCCGAAATTGGATCATTTCCACTTCAAGACTATGAGCCTGTTTCCGTGACGGTCAGGACGGGGCGTTGGTGTGATGTGAGGGGCAACTGGCAACTTCTGAAACCTTCTTGTCATCCGCAAACTCCCGCCAAAGCTTAGATTTTTACGTTTCTAACCTTCTCTTCTCATCCTTGAATGCATCTAGTTTCGAAACTGTACTGTATATCTGTCATAATAGGATACTCACCCATTTGGTGAGGAACATATTATTCCTGTTGTGCCTTGGAGCCCAAAATGCAGCCCTCACAGGTAGCCGCATAGCGCCTTGTAATATGTTATGCAATAGAACCGACAGAAACAATCTCACGTGATCCACACATATGATTGGATGTGACTGGCTAGTGACGGCTTATGGGCCAAAAATGTGCATGTTCTCTAACCATTTTGGTGAGTACCTTACTAGTATCATATTCCTGATTGCAACCGACAAAACCAAAGGGCCAAGATCTCAAACGTAGAGTATTACACTCCATGCCAAAGGGCCGCGGGTAGAATCTGGAGTGATCCACACCTGGGATGCGGTTTGACTGGGTGATGACGCCGAAAGAATTGCAAGGTGGCAATTTGGTCTTCCTTTTCAACGCGGTTCGTCTTCCTGTGCGACACCTGAACAGAGGAGCCTGCGATTATCCGCTCGCGTGGAGAGGTTCATTTAAGAAGAAGACGACTAGATCGCTGGGACAATACATTCATTCGCCTGATGTTTCGACATCCGTCGCAGATTCATCATCAGAGACATTAGCAGAAAGCGATAGCAGAAACTTATTTTACCGAATTATACTTCCGTTTGAAGTTGTGCATTCACAAAGGCAACAGTCTTGTTGACAATTACATTTTTGTAAAGCTTAGGCGGGATAGTTCGGTTTCTGTGGTATTTGGGAGTTTCGCACCTTTTCTACATATTTGCTTCATTAACCATGGCTTTAGGTCTGAATACAAGGCCTTTTTAATATTGGGAAGCCCATCAACGTGTTAATCGTGATTCCCTGTTAGAACCATGTAAAATTAAAGAGAATTCATTAAATCGTTGTTTGGATTTAAATAAACACTCCAGGTTGGATACTTAGCCATGCTGACTAAACCTCTGTGCGACTTCCGGCATTCGCGATGTACTTGTTCTGGTCACGTTTTTTGTAATTCAAATTTAAATTCGAAGAAAACTCGCCTCACTCATGCTTATTTTCTTTCAATATCTAATACGACTTTCTCTTTGTCGTTTAAATCACACTTCTAATTGCTGCTCTAGGTCAGAATTTTCCGAAACACCAATCGAGAAGGCTTGATAAGATCACGACTGATTGGCGCAAGGCTAGCTTCGGCGAATGTCCTCGTGTTTCTCGACAGTCACGTTCGCGTCTCTGAAGACTGGCTCACCTTCCTGCTCCTGCGTCTGGCTTTGCACAACCTCCAACAAACAACCCACCCTGACAACCTAGTCTGTCAGACTGCCCTCTCACAGACGCCCTACGCACGGCTGCCGGACAAATTTCTCCTGCTGAGTCCAGCCATCAACGAACTCTCAGAGAGCGGTGAGGAATATGCCGCCTCCGAGGCTCTACGTGGTGGTTTCGACTGGGACCTCACCTTCACCTGGGAGACTGTGAGTGAGCAGGAGAAAGAGCGGGTGCAGGAGAAGGATGCGGGCGCGGGTCACCACTGGCGTTTCGCGGCGCGACCAACACCCAGCATCGCCGGTTGCGCCTTCGCTATGCTGCGCAGGGAATTCTTCCGTCTGGGTGGTCTGGATGAGGGAATGCAGATCTGGGGCGGCGAGAATATTGAGTTAAGTCTGCGCACCTGGCAATGCGGCGGACGGGTGGAGATCGTGCCGTGCAGTCAAGTAGCTCACCTGTTTCGCACCCAGCACCCCTACAGTTTCCCGGACGGACGTCAGACCACCATCACGCGTAACCTCAAGCGGGTTGCCAAGGTGTGGATGCAACCGGCAGACGAGATTAGTGCGCGAGATGGGGCGTGGGTCCTGCCACTGGCTCTCTTTTATGCTTCACGTCCCAATGCCATGCGCATCGGCACAGGGGACCTGACCGACCGGCAGAAATTGAGGCGAGACCTGCAGTGTCGAAACTTTTCTTGGTTCCTCCTTAATGTGTACCCAGAACTGCAGCTGAAGGCCCAGTCAGTCAAGGTCTTTGATGCTGCCTTGGTTGCTGCACGAATGGCCAAAAACTGGGCTTCCTGAACATGTTGCATGCTCCACTTTGCGCTTTTTGATTTCACCGGCATCGCTGCCGTTTGCTGAGGTCCTTTAAAGCCAAGAAACTATTTTTTTATTCTTGCCAATATTGATAAATATTGAATAAGGCCCAGATCATAAAATTATCTTCCTCTTTCGGACCCCTCGTCGGGAACCATCGAAGTACCAACTCTTCATTATGGGTTGCATCTTCGCTAATGCAAAATCTGGAAGCAATTTTAAATTGGAATCCTAACAATGCAGAGGGTAGTGGGTATTTCAAGTTCTAGCGAAGGCTCTAATTGGGGAGCTTAAAAACAGAACCGAAATGCCACCTTCTGCCCTGCGATTAGGATGGCCTGACGAATACCACTCTCGCGTGGTTTTAAACGCTTTCACAGACCTACTAGCTTTCTCGTTAAATGCTCATACATGTTTTCCTGTCATCCCCAGTGACCACACGGCACTCACTCTTCTTCTGCTGTTTGTGCCTAATGCGTCGAGAAAAAGTTGTGCGAGCTGTGACAGGAAATACGACGGTAAAATAAGGTGGCAAGGTAGAACGATGTCGATGTGGTTACCGGCTCATCACTTTTTTTTGGCAGAAGCAAACTAGACGGTCGAGCGGGTACGTGACGTGAGGGGTGTTTTACGCGCATGGGGCTTTTGGGCTCTTTATTTTTCAGCATACAGGTGGTTGTTAAGTGGGAAAGCAGAAGTGATATTTTACGTTTGAAAGCGAAGAAAACTACCTTGTCTGGTGTTAAAAAGAACAGGAGGCGTCCATTTCTTTCTTCTACCTTCTTCCTTAACATTCTACATCGTCGATGTGGGAGATAATGGAAGTGCAGCGAACGGAAGAGAAGAGGAGTGATCGCTATCCCAGTGATCACATTTTTTTCTTCATGATTACTTCCTGGGCCCTGTGTGTTCGCTTTTATTTGCAAGGGGAAGATAGTTATCTTTCAAATACCGTATTTCGGGATGTTCTCGTTGAAAAGTCGTAAAAGAGATCGCAGTGGTTTTGAAAGGCTCTACCGATTGTATGTCATTGGCGTGAAACTTCAGACAGGGATTTGCACAGGAGTATGTTATCGCTAGTACTTTATTGACTCATCTTTAGGGCTGGTGACACCTCTGTTTCTCTCAGATGGTTTCCTCGACCTGCCCGTTACAAGGCTGTAATATGGTCGCGCCATGGGTGAGAGGTCGATAATCAGCGTAAATAATTAAAAGTAGTTTAAGGCTTCGCGCGTATGCGTCTCATCTCGTTTGCTTCGAGTATGTCACTCAACAAAATTTGACTTGGTACACACTGGCTGTTTTGTCTGCGTTGGTGAAAACGCCGTAGTTGGTCGTACAGTTGAAGCAAGCGTCGACGAAAGGCCTCAAGCTCAAAACAGTCAGAGCATGCTCTAACAGGCAATTTCTATGAGGGTAGACGACAATGACCCCTGACAGAATTTTATCGATAAATTGTTGGAACCTCTAAGGAGGATTTATCAATCGAGATGACGTAAAAAGGAAATCCAAGACACCACCTGCGACGATGGTGGTGATTTTAGTGTTTGTCTGTAAGCATGAACCAAATAAATTAAGAGGAAAACTCCAATATGTCACGCAGTGAATCCCAAATTTTCAGAATCGGTCATCTACCACGAGCAAAAAAGGGAGCGAGGGCAAAAAGGGAGGATTTCAATTTTCTCGTTATACCTAGTTGGTGTGCCAAAACCGCAGTAAGTCAGGAATCGTGTCTGACTTAAGAAGGAAGAGCTAAACAAGGGAGCCTCCTTTTGCGAAAATCCATTGTTGTAGGCTGCAACAGCACATGCAAGCGGAAGGCAAAGCACTATAAGAGCCTTTTTTGTGATGTGTTCGTGGGGGCCGTCAACGGGCTGGACGGTAGATGCGTTGGACCAAGAAGGGGCTCAGAGCAGGGTACGCTATGCGTTACTAGGCGTGCGCGTCAATAACAAATACCACACACAGGATGGTTAACGGTGCGCCCTCAACCTGGACCTAATACTGTCCCCTGTCTTCTTAACTCTGCCTAGACACCGGAAGAGAGTGTGATAGATTGTTTACGAGTTTACTTACACGTTAAACGAATTCACGCACAAGTCGACGTCCCTGCACCCAAATTATCATAGAGGCAGATGATGGACAACGTCGTAATCGATGGTCCACTTGCCATCAGTGTGTTCGCCAAAACGTTTCCACGTATTATCAGTCGGCTATCGCGTGTGGAAACGACACATTCCACCGGGCCGACGCATCCAAACCACATAGTTTGACGTGAATTGGTGAAGTTAACTAGCCCGAGTTCCACGGCCCGCCTCAGTTGCTGCTTTTGCCATCGTGTCGTCACTGCAGCAGCGACAATCAGAGCTCAAAAGTCGCGATATACTAGGTATCTAATACTCTATTACCATCACCGACGTAATGGTAATTCAGAAGAGTATTTGGCGAGTGTACGTATACTTTCGATAAATTCTCGTCAGACCAATACATTTATATAGACAGGGGTATGAGTTAAACAAGCCATCTATAATCTTCGTCTTTTCTTGCAAGCTATTCGTGTGAATCGGGAAGGGGGTCAATAAGGGAAGGGTGGTTACGCGGAAAGGGCATGGTGGAGCTCGGAGGGAGGGAAAGAGGGACGAGATACAAACAGAACGTGGATGAGTGCATGCCGCTAAGGGACTGTGGGCCAGGCCAACTGCAGAGCTTGCACTGACCTCTTTTATGCACACAGCGCCGGCTTCAGCAACCTGATAGCGGTCGCTTCTGTTGTTGCCAGCAGGCGCTGACTCAAGAACTTTGGGTAGTTTGGCGGGACCTTATTAATTACTTTAAAGGCTTCGCTGGTGCCCACACGATGTCCAGAGTCAACCATGTGGGCAGAGATGGTGATGTTGATGCTTTTCACTTCACCTTTGCTCAGCGATGCCGGAATGGGCTCCCGTATTTTTTGGATAAGCGCTGACTCGTGCGACCGATATAACCTGCTCCACGGGAGCAAGTAAATGACAAGATGCACATAGACGTGGTCCGAGCTGGCAGTCTATCTTTATCTTCGCCGTGCAGGACCGGGTTTGTTGAGAATAGCACCCGAACTTTCGCTGCTTGGAAAATTTTTGGTATGGCTTTGTTGAGGCGTCAGCTTAGGAGTTCGCTTGCCACATCCTCTTGAATGGGGACTTTGAGGAATAGGGTCTTCTCTTTTTTATAGTGGTTATGGTGGGTCTTGTTTCTCTTTCCATCATATTCTTTATGATTAATCTGTCCGGATATCCGATCTCTCGAAGCAGGTCCTGCATATTATGGAGCTCTATTCCAAAAGGGTCGGTCGAGAATATTTTTCTGGCTCTTTGTGTTAAGCAGCGGACTAAGTTATTCTTCTGTTGGATAATTACAAAGCTATTAAAGTTTGTCTACTGTCCAGACCTTTCCGCGGCTGATCCCTGAGGCCTAGACTGTAACGTGACTTGATAAGTCTAGATGCTCAACATGACGACTTTCGTCTTCGTCCATAGATAGTTATTCAGTTTAGCACAGAGCCTGGACAGTGACCCACTCAAATTCAAAATCGTTTTGCTTGTCCCTTTTAGAAGACAGGCACGTGCAATTTTTTCTAAGCCTATGGCATGTAGACCTTTTTTGCGGTCGTCTCTCATGGTAAATTCAAGCCAGAATTCAAAACGTGAGGCCAATAAAGTTCTTGTTCCAGCAATCGCATCAGCTGAACTGCTTCCTGGAACTCGCCCGTTCACTTTTATCAGCAGTGTTAAAGCGTTTCGAGCATATTTGCAATTTTAACAAACGAGCACACCCGCAGTCAATAAGACAAGAATTTCTAATAATTAAGCTGAATTCCGGTTAGAGATTGAACGCATTGGTTAGTAAGCTATGGCTATGAGTTGTTAACTGCGTGCGGTATATGCGTGTTCAAAAATTGAAAAATAAAGAAAAAATTGATTATAATTTTGTCACTCACTTAAACCATAGTCTCGTGCTCCGGGTAAATAGTTGTCCAGTTTAAAGCAGGGCCTCAACAGTGGTCTTCCTACATGCTATATTGGTTCGCATTTTCGTTTGACTAGACAGGCGTTCACAATTTGTTCTGGGCCTTCAGTTATCGGTGTGTGTTCATGAATCCAGATTTGGATTCCGCAATGCTGTCATCTTGACCAAACCACGTTTGCCGATAGGCCAAAAATTGTTTAACCTACAACTAAAGTGGTTTTAGGTTGTGGCAGTTGCATTGGCTTGTAGCGGAAATTTTCATAACTCGCTTGCAAACTTCACTCTCACATTCGTGTGACTTTTTGGACTTCCAATCTATACCTTAAGCGGCGGTGCGGTTGACGGTGAGGTGAGGGATTGAGGGACATGAAAACTCCACTCCCGTCCGTATTTTTTGTCTCAGCACAACCGCTGTTGAGGGCTCTAGATCAAAATTCCGTGGCTGAATGAAATTACCAATTTGTGTATCTAATTAAACCGAGATGGCGTATGGTTGTCAACAGTAGCTTATGTAGCCCCACACATTAATCCCTACAACCTACATGTTTTCCTACGAAAACGGCGGTTATCGGGTTTTTTGGGCGGGGAATTAGGGCACGCAGCGGTATATACTTTAATAAATGCTCAATGCATTTTTATTTTACTGTATTTAGAAGTGTTGTTGATTTATATCTGTAGGTTTTCCTTATCTGTATTATCATTCTACTTATTGCGGAAAAACCTGATTATCAAATCGCAGGTTTCTCTTAGTTCGCAAAAAATTATAATGATGGTTAGGAGGTCGTCTACTTGAACTTACCTGTGGTCCAACTTACCGTTCTGGAGTTAGATTAGTAAAGTGCGCTGCGCGAAGCGCCGCGCACACCTTCAATTTACATGCGGAACAACCTGCTCTCAACGGCCGCGGGAAGCAACTTCGACTACATTTTTTCACTTAACACTTTCTTTTAAAAATTTCCTTCTCTGCCTATCCTATTTCCTCACCCCACAAAACTCTATAACCGCCGTATTTGCAGGACAAAATGCTGAGACTAGCGGTATATGATTGGGGATACATAAGCTACGTTTGCCGAATGGTTTTCTTACAAGACATCAGATTACGCCCGGTCCTAAGGCGTTCTATTGCTCCCGTGGCCGAGAACAAACTCAAACTCAACATGCGTCAACACACCTTCTAGCATGCCGCAAGATGATTATCAGCCAGTGACAAATGGTGTCAAGACGCCGCGACCAGTTGACATGAACTAATTATGAGACACTCCGCTCCTTCCCCCTTTGATCTCTTAACAACCCCCCCCTCCCCCTCAAATACCGTTGATTGGTTGCTTAAACTTTTGCTAACTCTACACTCTTTATATTATTGTACACGGCTGATGATGAATTAATCGAAAACGCTCGTTCGCCTACCTTGACTTCTTGGATTTCAAAAACGTTCAAGTTTTTTTAGTAGGCGTGATGCATTTGCAATTTTAGAAAACGCACGCCTTCAGGGTCTTTGAGGCAAAACTTTGTAAAAAAAGGTGAGCAGAATTCAGGTTAGAGATTAGGTGCTTGGCTGGTGAGCTATAAGATGTTAACTGCGTGCGGTAAATGCCTGAACCAAGATAGAAAAATAAGAGACAATTGGCTTAAGTAATCTTTTCTCCTTTTTAGTTCCAAAGTGAGCTGAACTCCTGACAGGACGCACTGATAAATCAAATCTACTGCCGTGACTTCATACGATGGAACACAATCTCTAGGCAAAGACAAGGAGGACTAGGATGGCCGTTTCTGGTTTATTAGCCATCGTCAGCCAGTCATACCCAGACCCAAGTGGTGTCCCACCTGAGCCTCGAACTTACAATCTCTAGAATCACAATTTAACGGCCTAAACACTGACGATAACGAGACAAGACAACGAGCTCGTAGCTCAATGGTTGAAACGTTTGACTTTGACCAGAGAGGTCACAAGTTCGAGGCTCGGGTGTGACATCACTTAGGTCTGGATATGGCTGACTGACGATGGCTAATAAGCCAAAAATGACTAGTTCTACCCGCCTATAGAACTCACTGCTACAGTTATTGTTAGGTCTAAAGAAATGGGGCTCAAGGCAAAGGCATGGATCAATAGATTTATTAACCTGAGCTTTCGAACTCTTGCAGGAGTCCATCATCAGAGGTGAGAAGTAGCTGCAAAACAAGGGTCATTATAGTGGCCACAGGCCAATCAACTGTCAGAAATAATCAAGTTGTCAGAGCGTTAGAAACAGCTATCAACAGGGGTGGGGACGGGGGGAAATTAGCTGTCAGTGGAGTCGGGGGGTAATTATAGTCGTGTATGCTACTTAGCTGTCCGTGGAGCAGGGGGTCAGGAACAGCAATTAGTGTGACGCCTTGTTACCCGTTCGAGGGTCCTGGTAACCCTGGCTCCTCTACTGCCTGGCCCGTCGGGGGATCTTCTTCGTTCGGTTTGGTCCTGTTTCTTCCTTCGCTCTCATGATGGCGCAAGACGTTGTAGGCAACAGGGAGGTCTAGATGCCTGTTGATGGAGTTGGAATTTGAGTACCATGCCTCAAGCATCAGCCTTTGGGCTTTTGAGTTTCCTCGGCCTACGATGGTTGCTCCTTGGAGATCGAAGTTATGGCCAGTCTCCGCGACATGTGCTGCAAGTTGAGAATTTGGGTCTAGTCTCTCAGCTGTCCGTTTGTGCTCGTGAAGGCAGGTCTGCAATTTGCAGCCTGTTTCTCCAAAATAATTGCAGTCTCCCTCGTTGCAAAGTATCTTGTATACAACTGCAGAGGTTTCTATAGGAGGCAGTCTGTCCTTAGGTAGCCTCATGCGCCGGCTTATTGTCGCCTGCGGTCGATGGGCTATGCCTACGCCAGCAGGTTGCAACAGTCGTGAGACTGTTTCTGAGACCCCTTTTATGTAGGGAATAGCTCGAAAGCTCAGGACAATAAATCTATTGATCCGGTGCTCGACAAGTCTTCTTCCTTATCCATGCAGATAGCTGGAACGCGAACCTTTTCAAATATTTGGGAGTGGAATACATTGTGAAGAAAATAAGGTCCAATTCTTAAGTTCTCGGCCAGGTGGTGAACTATGGCAGTGAGACATTGCATTTGAAAGGCTCAGCATTCCTCTTGCATGTTACATGACACTGGCACATGTTGACAATTATATTTACTCAATAAAACGAAGCAGAACTGGTACCAGCGACTTTTGATTTTCATTATGGGTCTTCCGTCAAGTGTCTGTGACGGCAGCTGAGAAACTTCAGATGAAGAAGATGGGATCACTGGAATAAGAATTTTATTTTCCTGACGTTTCGGATTCCGTCGGAAATTCTTAATCATAGGTAATCGTACGATAGTCTGAGTCGGATCTTGTTTCAATGATAGCATCTTCTTTTGAACTGCTTCCTACATATTCAATTCTATTGGCAAGATGAGAAACGTCTTAAAAAAGCCGCTGAAGCAGGTGGTGGCTCATTACTTCTGCTCAGCTCATGTAGCATCATGCTAGCTAACTTTCCTATCAAGTCCTAAATAGATCGTTAAAAAAACCAACTAAACTGCGTACTGTTAGAATAACTCTTATCTTCTGAAACCTTCTTATTTTCAGTTTAAATGTCTCTTTCCAATGGCTTGGGGCTTACTGAACGATTTTCTCCAAGATTCAGTAACACCACTCTCTCCGATGTTGTCAGACTAGGCACAGTTTGCATATGAAATCAGGTGCGGTACGCCAGACGCCACTGGTCTTGTGGTCCACCCGGCTGTAAGACGCCTAGTGTGCATGAACTGCGCTGCTGCCTGCAGTACGCAGCCGCGTCACCTTCTCATTAAGAAAACCTCTGCATACCGCTCTGCAGGTTGAATGATGCTTTTAGCCTTGCAGGTCAGTTTTATTTTCTGTTTCGGTGGCGGGAACCGCAATGCGCTCGCGGCCTAAGGCGAAAATATCACGTGACAGCGAGCGCCTCAACGGGTAATGTGCGCGGGCAATCAGACAACCCGTGCTGATGCCTCGTGCACGGGTGACGCCTTCAGCTCATGCAGGCGGCCCAAAATGTTCGAGACATCCCGCGGGGCCAACTTCGGTTGACAAAGTTTAGAAGTGTGGTAGTGGTCTAGGTAGTGGTTGTGCTCAGATCAATACAAGCATCAGGTCAAATCCCAGGTAGCGGGTAAAAAGGCAGAAGTCACCAGATTGGGGGATTTATTGTGTACAGAAGCCTGCACTGCTGTCTTTTGCAGCAGTTGCCGCTGTCGAAGCCTGGGCTGATGCTGACTGCGCCCAGTCTTGCCCACGATTGTCTGCGAGTGTGTGTTGTATTGTGTGAGATGTGATGATGGCAGCTGCTTTTACGTGACTGTGAAGTAAACTCAAGGGGTTTTCTATTGGTGTGTTGCAATTGCTCCAAACGGGTGTTGCCTGTGGAGGCCCCTGCTGTGTTCGCCAAAGGGGTGGCGTGTTCAGTGGCCCTTAGGAAGCCGCGACTGTTAGGCACGCCTATGCATGCGCATACGTGCGCTCATGTGTGCGAGTGAATATCGGTCAAGGGGTCTTCAGGTCAGTGAATGGAAAAGCAGCCGCCTACGAAGGCACGCAACGTTAGGAGCCGCGGGCCCTGTACGAGAAAGGGGACAGCATTTGTTGGCCGTCCACCACAGTGGCGCGTGGGTTATCGTCACTTATCATTCCCAGGCCGACTGCATGATTAGGCTGGCGCGTTGTGAGCATTGGCACTGGCGCAGGGGATTAGAAGTGGGGTGTGAGCGATGCTCGTAGGTCGAGGACACAGAGGATGTATGACTGTCAGGTTAGGGTTGGGACGGCTTGCAATTACCACCTGTAGTGTATCACGGGAGACACCCGCTGAGGGTCGTGCCTAGCGGCCGATCAAGTAGACTGCTTGAGATGTTTGTTGGTGTTTGGTTGACGATCTGAAGGGCATCTCTGGCATCCACTCCGTTATTTGTATCGACCAGTTGTGCGAGAATAGAACTCAGTATCGGTATCGATCTGACTTCACCTTTACCCAGCGAGGCAGGTAGGTGTTCACGTGCAATCATCTACATACACCTTACTTCAGGGTAAACGTGGAGGGGTGTAGGATTGCATGGGCTTTCTGTTAAGGAGACGCGAACCGCAATGGACTCATGGCGTGAAGCGACGGGAAAAGGTGACAACGAGCGTCGCAACAGGCCAAGCCAGCTGAGCAACCAGCGAGCAACCACGCGACCGATCAGCCCGCGCTGTTGTCTTGAGGACACGTGACGCCTTTGGCGTACGCATGCGGCCCAAATATTCGGGAAATTCCCCAAGGGCATAACAGCGTGGGAAACGACCAGTCAAAGTGTGGCAGGCCGTAGGGCATAAGTTTCCAGAGCGCTCATCACACGCCATTGATCGGAGTGTTCGAGAATGACCTGAGCTCCTATAAATAAGCTAAAGCTGACAAGCTAGAGAGCTGCTGATTCTGCAGGCCTTGAAAAGATCCTTGCTTCCAGAAATCGTCTCTCTTGTCCTTATCCGCCTACCTATCTGTATAATTATCAGTTAATTTGAGGAATATATAGGTATATTGCCTTTGAGTTCCCTATTTGTGCATTTATGCCGTGGTAGCAGAAAAATGGTATCTCAGTTTGTTGGCGAGGTTAATTGTCCTGAGCCATTAGGTGGTACAAAGTTGTTTTAACAAGGTTAGCAGACCGTGAAAAACTCCTAGGGAATTTTTGGGAGGAAAACTGTTGCTCTTGTGGGAGGGAGGTGTGGGGTTTAGGAAAAAAGCATCCACTCTTGGGAGGAGGGTCCAGCGGCAGGGGGCATGCAAAGGTCCACAGGATCATCACCGAGTGCGAAAAATGTGGCCTGATACTTCCTTGCTGATTGCAGAGTCTGTCGACAAAGTTGGAAAAACAGAAACATCCGCCCAGATAGTCGACAGTCCACTGCGGGTAGAACCAGATGTAAGTGTTTAGGCCGCCAGGTTCGGCTGATGCGATCGCTGACGGGGTTACCATTGTACGCAGACAGCTAAATAGGGCAGACCGTGAAGACCTGCGCATGGGAGTAATGGTAGGAGAGCTCAGCCATTTGAAATAGCATAGCATACCTGTCAAGGTATAATATTTTTGCTGTAGACTGAACTCCGGTAAGAGATTTAAGGCATCGGCTGGTGAACTATGGTTACAACAGCTTAACTGCGCACGGTAAATGCCTACTCAAAAATATAAAACTAAAAAGCGCTTACTTTAAATTACGTCAACCACCTTAATAGTACCCTCGTGTTCCTTTCTAGGTACATGCGGATGTGGAGTTGAGTACTGATGGCTCAAAGCCATTGCATTGCCTTCATACAACAGAAGACAATCAGCAAAACAAAGGTCCACTACTTAAGGTACTACTTAACTTGGGCTCTCGGCCATGGTACACTGTGACATTGCATTCCGCGTGTTCAGTGCTTCTCTTATATGCCACACTGCGCTTGTACACGTTAATGATAACTTTAACTCACTGTAGCCAATTGTTTGTTCCAGTATTAGTGCGTCTAATCTGCTCTCTAGCAACCTTTGGCTTTCACCGTGTGTCGTCTGTCCATTTTCCGTGACCGCAGCTGAGAAACATCTTCGAACAATCACTGGAGCGGATGGCGGTTCATTACTTCTGCTTTAGTTCTGCTCAAATCAGACAGCATCCTTCCAACTGAGCTTAGCAGCATGACCTCAGTGAAACTCCAAACAACACTTATCCTGCCTAGTGTTGGAATCACTCTCATCCCCTAAAACCTAAACATTTGGGTTTTAAATTACTCCTTCCAATGGCTCGAAACTGAACAAGTTTCCCTAGATTCGGTAACGCCACTCTCTCCGATGTTGCCAGACCACCCATTATTTGCATAAAAATTCAGACGCTGTACCACAGACGCCTCTGTTCTTGCGGCGCACCCAGCTATAAAACGCCTAATGTGTATGAACTGCGCAGCTGTCTGTAGTACTCCGCCACGTCACCTTCTCATTAAGAAAACCACTCTGTGGGTTAAACTGTGTTTTTTCGCTCGTCAATCATTTCTTATTCTGTCGTCAGTTTAGCCCGTCTTGTAATCAGATATTAGTTCTCAGATAGGGTTGGTGGCTAGCCTGTTAAAATTAAGAACGATCTCCAAGTTCTTAATGACTAATTTGACCACATTTCAGTTTGGCCGCTTAAACAGTGTCTTCAACTTCATACTAGGAAGCTAATGCAGTGGATCCTAACATTAATGAATCCTTTGATAGTCTTACCAATTAGGTGTTTTTAACAAAGTAACCGCATGCTTTCCTGTCTTCGAATCTCTCGTTATTCCTATAGTTCGGGTACCATTTTAAAGAATATGTTGGACAGTTGTTTATCACTTTTGAAGTCTGCCTCACGATCATATCCCGAGTCCCTAACCTGATGAATTATAGATACCCGGAATCCCAACCTCCTTTGTCTTTCTCTGCACGCAGAATCTTTGAATTTTACAAGTGAAATTTTCATCTTCACTTCGGCTGTTGGTGTCTCGTGGTTCTCTTTAGCCGATACCTTAGTAAAACTGCATTTTTCTGTTTTGTATATGTATATATATATATAGCAAATGGCAGGTGGCGAGGCGCTGATGAACTGCGGTTCGATGAAGTGCTTATGACCCATCTGATAGACTCCAGTGGTGGACCAACTGCGCCGTCTGTGAATGCGTTTTTTTTGTGTTGTCCGACCTGCTGGTGTTTAGGGTTATGCTTGGCTGATGAAGGCTAATAAGCCCGAAACAGTTCTGTATCAAGTTACCCCCAGATGCTGTCATACCCCACTTACTGCTATTATGACTTGGCTAGAATCGGCCTGGCAGGCGGTCACCCGTTGGGGACCTCTGACCACCACATGAACTTTGTTTAGTTCGGAAGCCTATTCGATCGGTGTTAGCACATTTCTGAGTGAATATATATATATATACAGGGTTTCCCAAAAATGCATACGCATTTTAAAATAACTGAGAACTTCGTGTTATTTATAATTTTATTATCTCAAATATGTGAAAATATTTGCAAGTACGAGTTTATGGTTTTTTTTCACTGCACGTTCTCAGACTGACGTCCGTCTTGATCTGGACAACCCGTTGGAAATGAATGTGCCCAAATAGAAAGATACTTGTTTAATGGTGTGTGCGATTCCATTTCTTCGCGTTGTCAGCTGTTTATGGATCAAAATGGACGTCAGGTTTAGAGCATACAGTGAAAATACAGTAGGATTTCTTTTCACTGCATGCTCCTAAGAAATAATCTAGCAGCCACCAGACAGACTATTAGGGTCCCCTAATAATTAGGGGTTGGTAGAGTTCATTGATGTCAGTTAGCCCAATTGGTAAAATATTGCGGCCTGGGTGATAGTCCATGTCGCCTTTTCTAACAATTATCCTCGCAGATGGCTGTGGAGTATTTCTGAAGGGGCATTCTTGGATTTTGCCAACGAAGACTGGACTGCCAATGTATATTCAACGTACTATCTTCAGAAATTATTCAGTGTCTGGCTGGAAAATTACTTGTCAGCGTCAGACCCGAAATTTCAAAAAGGAATTGATGGGCGTCAATTCATTGACTTCCCGAGGTAACCAAGCCCCTTTGGATGGCAAAATTTATGAATAGGCAGCCAACTACCAGACTGAAGTCAGCAAAGTTATAAATGAAGAGGTTAGGGATTACAGAAAATGCAGGTACATTGATACAGTCTGTTTAGGGCTTATTCTGCCTTCATTCATCGAATCATAACCTTGAAGACCAGCTTAGACTGGAAACACAAACATGCGCTCGAGTACAGAGCAGATAGGCTGGGTCTAACAGCTGGCTAAGAAGCACTTCATCGAACCTAAGTTCATAAGTGCCTCGCTGACAGTCAGCCTCTGTCACGGCAGATCCAACTGGACTTCAGCCTGGTTGCCTATTCGTGACCTCTATCACCCTCGTGGAGCTTTTTTGCTTTGTAAAGCCAAGGGATTGGTGTGCGCGCCCAATCCTGTTTAAATAAATACTCGATCTGCAGCGACAGGGAAGGATAGGTGACGAGACACCGATAAACTTCGGCTCGATGAAACTACGCACTGTCTGCCCTGTACTCGAGCGTTAGTTTGTGTTTCTAGTCCCAGCTGGCAGTTAAGGTTAAGACTGGCTGTATGAAGGTAAAATAAGTCTGGAACAGACTGTACCAATCTACCCACACTCCCTATGTTATAACTTTGTGTGGGTCTGCGGTGACACTGGTTTATCCCCCAGTTGTATATTAAGAAAGGAAAATAGACAGGATAGCAGGGAATGGTTTACATTAACTGTTTCTGCTTGTGCATCAAGTCTGTCTTATGTGTGTTCGGCAGCTTGGTCTCCCCTGCACCTCGGTCTTGTGTCCGTCAGAAGCGTGTCCTTTGTCGTCAGTCCCATCTCGACAGCAGCAGGTTTCGGCAACAGAGTCTCGTGTCGCCAGCAGCAGAATGCCGTTTCCCTTTCGTGGCAGCATATTTAAGGACCAACGGATTTTGTTCCCTATTGGTCCCTCTGCAGGCAGCCATCATGCGGTGTCCTCGGGATGACGCGTCGCGCCACTGTTACGCGCATGTGCATGCATCCTTTCGTGGCCCCTTCTCAGGTATCACCTCAGGATGACAGCCCGGTAGCTGAGTCACGCGTACACATAACCTTGCGTCCTCGCCTGGTGTCGGCCCTTGAAACTTGCTCTTTTGGTCCATTATGCAAGCGCCCGCTGGCGCGTGGGCTTCCATTGTTCTCTTGCCCTCAGGACGGCCCGAGTGATGACTCGCGTGCTGGGCTGTCTTAACACTCTCTCGAACCTCCCCGCCCTTATATATATAGGCATGTGAGCATTGTCGTAAGAGTAAAGGGAGACTGTAGTGGCCATCTCTGACTTATAAGCCATCATCAGCTAGCCATATGCAACCTCTAGGCTTTCTGTCCCCGTGGTGCGAACCCGCGACCTGGCTGGGTAGGGATCAACGCCTCTAACCACTGCACCCCACATTCGTTCGGGAATGCGTATATATGCCGGGAGTTACAGGTATAGTCCTTGATGAAATCAGACAAAGTCCATGGAGTTGTCATTCTCAACCGGAAGGATTATGTGAGAAAAATGGAAGCTATTTTGGGTGACCAGAGCAAATTTTTTCTAGAGGTGTCAGGCAAAGATCAAACCAAAGCAATAGAAGATTCTGTATGGAAAGCTGTTCAAAAGTTGCGGAACAAAAATTTGATTGATACTGCAACCGCATTATCTTTAACGCCTAAAGGAACACACATCCTCAGACTATATGGTCTGCCCAAAACGCATAAGAAGGACATACCCTTGCGGCCAATTTTGTCTATGACTAACTCTCCTCAACACAAGCTAGCACAATGGCTTGTCAAGGAATTAAATCCCATCATGAGCCGGTTCTCCACTTACGTGACACAGGATCTTTTTCAATTTGTTGAAGATATTAAGTTCCAAAATATTGCAAACAAATTTATGATTTCTTTAGACGTTGAATCCTCATTTACAAACGTACCATTGGACGAAACAATCGACGTCATGTGTAATCATGCATCCGATACCCGTCTACCACTGGATATACTAAGGGAATTGCTTACATTATGTACGAAAAATGTGCAATCGGTATAGACAAATCGATGGAGGGTCAATGGGAAGTCCACTTGGACCTACTTTTTCTGACATATTCATGGGTCATTTAGAAGAAAACATGTCACCAAAACTAAACAAGACAATTTTATACAGAAGCCACGTCGATGATAGCTTCATTTTAGTTGAACCCAAACAAGACGCTGAAAACCTTCTTCGATTCATGAATAAATTGCATCCAAAGATAAAGTTCACGATGGAATGGAGCAAAACGACAAGTTGCCTTTTCTTGACGTCCTCCTGTTTAGGGAGGATGATGGTTCAATAAGGCGTAGTGTTTATCACAAAACTACCTGGAAGGGCCAGTTCCTACACTTTACTAGTTTTGTGCCAATTCAGTGGAAACGAAACTTGGTACTACCTCTCTTCCACCGAGCTGAGAAAATTTACACAAATGAAACATTACCGAAAGAAATTGCCTGCATCAAAGAAGCCCTACTTGAACGTGGATATCCTTCACGTTTCATTCAGAAAAACAGCAAACCTTTACGGTTGAAAATAACGGAACAGTCTGTTCCGAAAAAGGCCGATTTTATATCTTTACCCTTCAAGGGTGACAATGTATCAAATACAATCAAACAACGTCTGCGATACCCCATAGAGAGAACGTACAATGCAGCTGCATTGGTGTTCCTCAGCCCCATTCAAGGCATTCCCGTTAACAGGACAAAAGATGCCTTGCCTTTGCACGCCACTTCAAACTGCGTCAGTGAACTCACGTGCACTTGTGGATGCAAGTACATCGGGCGAACACAAAGGTAATTGGCGACCAGGGCAGCTGAACATTTACCTTCTTGGCTTTTTAAACAGGAAGACAAAGTATTTCGGACCTCTATTACAAAACATCTATTGGACAGTTGTCACTCTGTCGATCCGAAAACATCTTCCCGAGTTCTTGTTCGAGCACGAACAAACCGGACATTACGCTACATGGAAGCAGCCTATATACGGCGGGAGAAACCCGACCTATGTAAGCAATTAGAACATGTGGCTAACCTACAGCTGTCTTGGTGCCCATAGGCCTACATTTAGTCATTTTTTGTTTGTTTTTGTGTTATTTTCTTCCCCAAATCTCCGCCCCTTCCCAAGTTAAGTTGACAATATGGATGTTCACTTGCGCGTAAATTGACCTTGCTTTTATCGATTTTGTTGATATTCAAATTGTGCTATTATCCATTTGTTATTCATCCCATGCAAAGACAGGCTGCAGCTGATGAGCATTCACGAAATTTGTTTGATCAAATAAATTCGGCCGTAATTGCTTGTTACAAATCATTAATGGTCAATTATGCAGCGTACTTAGCATAGGTGTGAGGCATACTATATCAATAATAAAATAAGAACAGCTGTTCATTTCGGCACAGTAGGCAGGGAATGTGGGCCAAGATGTGTTTCACAAGGCTAGTGGTAGGTTACTGGTTTGTGAGAGACATTTTTTTCAAATATAATACAATAAAGCTTTCACTTTAAAACAATTATTTTAATGACCATTATAGTCTTATTTGGGGACGTGTTCCATTGTCAGACCGTCAGAAAGGATTTCTATGGTCTTGTAGCAGGCATTCAATCGTCAAACAATTTGTCATTCGAATTTTTATATTACGTTGCAGATTTCTTTCCTCCTTCTTATCTGCTGAGACCTCAGCCTGTCTTAGCCTAGCGTGACCTGTGTCACATCCCCAGCCGTATGTCGGGGTATCAAAAATCAGACGTACACTAAAATTTTCAAGTGGAGAAAGAATGTAAAATCTACAACATGGAAATAGGACAAATCGTTTAAACGTTTGTAAGGATTTATATCTGGGCTATTTTCAGTGCCGTGAGCCTGGAGATACCTGCGCAGGGCAGCATATGCGGGCGCCAGGTCAATACATCGGTTAACTAAGTTGTAGTCCGATGCCAAGGCTTCAATCAATTCTCGGCCCGTCTTGCTGCCAGCCTGTGCGACCAATATATTTAGCCCCGCAAACCCAGGAAAATGCATATAGGTACATAGAGGTGGTCTGCTCTGGCAGTTTGTCCTTGATTTCTATGTTTAGTAAGGGATTAGTCGAAAACCGTTTATGGACTTCGGTTTCTGTGAAGGTGTTTGATATATCTTAGAAATTTGTTTGGGTTTGCTCTTGAAATGGGACCCTGATAAAAATTAGCTTCCCTTCTTTCTGAGCACAAAGGTTTTTGACAGTCTTTCAGCCACGTTCTCAGCAATAAATCGACTAGAATACCTATTTTCTCGAAAAGGGATTTTGCAATCTAAATCATTTCTCATTTACCTCAAAAATTATCTCATAGGTTTTCTACTTACAAGCGGCTTGATTGGGCCACTTTATTGGTGCACTCAAAAGTCCCACATCCTCGCCCTAATTATCTTCATAGAGAATACCGGTCTCTGATCTCTGGGAATAGTTTTAGTTGGCATCTTCTGATACTTTAGTATACGATGAATAAAATCGTTGACCTACTTACTCTAGAACCGTTCGGGTGCATCCTGCTTATTGTTGGACACAGTTCGAATGCGCCACAGATTGACCTTACTTATGGTGAAAATATTTACCAACGATAACGTGGCACTCCCTCTGCCGTAAGTTTCCATTTTCTTTCAACTGCAGATATAAATTGTTTGTACAGCTTTTATGGATGTTCATAGATATGCTCATTTACGGTCCTGATTTTCAGTGTGGTAAAACAAGCTTCAGCTGCAGAAGTTTTTGACTTAATTTTATGCCAAAAAGTCCCAGAATCCGCTGAATCCGCTCTTTTTACCCCGAAAACAATGCAATTTCTCACAGTTGTATTCGCTGTATATTCATTAACGCAAAGCGAAATTTCCCGTTCTCTGAAGAAGTAGAATTAAAACGTTTTTGCCCTTTATTAATACTTGTTTACCGTAAAGCACGCATAAACAAGAGGTTTTGGTTCGTGGCATTTAACAGCGTAAAAAATTCTTTGGATATCCAGAAACATTAACTTTTGCCCAATTGGACTAATTCGCTTCCCTCGATATACTGGTATAAATTGAGCCCCTCTTTAGTAGACAGCATTCTGTGCCTAAAGTCAATTGAATGGACAACATTAACAAAGTCAAATATCTGAGAGCTAAATTTGGCTAGCATAAATTTGCTTTCGATACATTATCTTCGGGTTGATGGAAAAAAACCTGCTGTTGTCAGGGTCGGGGGGACAAAACTGAGGTCAGCAATCTGATCATCAATAGGGGGGGCTGTCCTTTAAGAAAGCTGATAAGCTGTGGGCGCTTGAATTGGCGGCTTTCGCCCATGGTGACTGCGGCGTCTTTTTGAAGTTCTTTTGAACGCACAGAACTGGTTTGTGTAAGCTGATTGCGGCCACCTCTGCCGTCACCAACAATGGCTGCCCTAGGTGTTTTTAATATCTTGAGGGCACCTTGTACATCAGTGGGGAAGGCCTCTCTGTTAGCTTCGTGGTGATCTGAGTGTACCCTG
>JAYGXS010000001.1:9206295-9234067 GCA_036362985.1 Ligula intestinalis | reverse complement strand
AATTTGTCATAGGTGAATGTTCGAAAGTGAACAATTTGATCTATTCTCCGTTTACATCACGTTTTTTGTCTCATCGTAAATACAGTTTGTTCTGCACCAACGAGCAAAAATATGTGAAAAGGCAGAATGTGCGCCTCGGCTAGACGTACTTTAATGTATAAGTACAGAATTAATGACGAAACTGGCTTTTTCTTAAATTGGAATACTATCAAAACAGGACCATATCTTTAAAAGTTATCTTTAGCGAAAATCCGGACGCTCAGCCTTCGTGTCCCTCGCTTGTTTATGCCACTATTTTATCACCTTCTTTGGCACATTTACTCCAAACGAGCCTGTCATGGTGTTATGTGTGCGGCAAGACAGGCATGCGTCTAAACGCTGCCTCGCCGCGGACCGGTAAAACATCTTCATATGCTAATTGCCTGTTAGTCGCCCTGTCGTCCCTACTACGCAACCCTCAGACGAGTGGAGGGAGCGTTACGGGCAGAAAAAGATGTAGAAAAAACGATCATAAAAACGGAGGGAAGTGTGCACATTTAAGTTAGTTCCACAGGTCTTATGATGAGTTCGTTGTAGACGTATATGTGGGTATTTGGAAGCTCCTCTGGTTTTGTATTTAAATTGGCAGGAGAGATCGGGCTTTCGCTTCTCTGTAGATAATTTCTAATAAGGAAACATACCTTTTCCCTATTCGTTTTGTAGGCCTCTAAAAAGTCAAATGAATGTTGTAGAAAATATGCACTACTATATTCTTTCGTATACTATTTTTTTAGTCAATAACATCTTAAGATTTATGCAGACAGAAGGAGGATTTGGGATTTTAAAATCATTTTGCTGATGACATTTTGGAGATTATTAAATGTCCATTTATAATGCATAGTATCTGCAGAGTTATAAAAATTGCATAATAGCATATAGAGGTGCGCGATTTTTCTTACACAGTGCATATATGAGTTGTAGCTTGAAAACCTTGAATTTAGGTTTTAAGTGTTCGGTTCGGTTCGGTTCGAATGTTGTCGGAAATTCAAAAATGTTTGAAAACGAGAGATACCCTTTCTTCAAGTAAAAAATTTGGCTAAGACGTAATTTGCCACCAAATGTTTAAACACGCATTATTTCTAGGAGCTTCATTTGAATTCACTGCTAAAAATTCACAGTTATTATTTTATCATTTTTATCTCAATATGGCTATAATAAGTGGCCGAAAAGCATTTAATTTACAAATCAGCATCCGAACATGATGGAACTGTCGTTGGATTCTCCTATACGATAATCATTAGTAAACAACTCCAGTTTTACTAAGCTTATTTCATCAAGAACACATTCCATTATATCGTTTAAAATTCCATGGAATTCGAAGAATTTTTCTCGATATTAACTTAAAACAGTTGCGCAATTTCTGGACCAAATAAATTCCGCTTTATTTGCCTGCTATCAATTATATAGAATAGCGCAGTTGCTGTATATAAGACCTCAGTGTCATTTTCGCACGAATAAAAAGGGGTTTATTTGACTTTCACTGAAATCGTTTGCAGGATGCAAAAATGCAGAGCCCGAGCTACGTGGAATGAAGCACCCTCACGATTAAGGAATTTGAAAGTAGTAGCAGCTGCTTCAAGCAAAGATTCTACTTTGCGGCGAATACAAATGCATGCAAAATAGAGATCGAAACAAAAAGAACGTTTGGATAATTGTCTCCGATTCTACGACGCCATTTTGACTAAGGACGGTGTATCTACATCAAGAAAGCGTCTAGGGCGTTCGTGAAAGTGGTTCTTGATAATTATCTGAGTGAAAAAAAGACGACTCGATCGCTGGGATAGCACTTTTATTTGCCTGACGCTTTAAGATCCATTGTGGATTCATCATCGAAGACATAAGCAATAGCAGATACGGGTAACACATCCACACGTCTTTGCAGTTTTTATAGGATACAGTCATAATTGCAAACATTTACGACAATGAACGGTAATTACCTTCTTCTGCGTTGATAGTTTTTTTGACCGGCATACGGGCTCTGATCTGTTGAAATTTCATCACGTGTGGTGGGCTCGAGCGTGATGACTGCTCGGTCATCTGGCTCTCCGGCTTGTTTAAATCTCTTTTTGGTTAACTGGATTGGATTGAGTGCTGCAAGCAAAAGTCAGGACGAAATTTGACTTAGTGGTTTAGCGTATAGTTGGTCATGTTATTTTGATTGACTGAGTAGGTTAAATCGTACGAAAGCCTTTTTGTAAGGAAAATCGCCCTTTTATTTAAGTTAACAAAGGGTAATGGGCATTATTTTTTGTAAAATTGAGACAAATCTCATATCGAAGGAATTTCTTAAGCAGAACCAATTCTTTTTATTAATATGCATTTTTCTATGGAAGAACTCCAAAATAAATGAGGGAATTTTAAAACGTACCCATACCAGAACCGGAAAATTTTGTCCGAATTCGCTCAGATGCAAGCGAGGGCATATTGTAAATAATCACATTAATTTTCAGAAGCAAGGAATAATTTAAGTTTTTAAAATTATATTAAGCAAACCTGCGCAGTTCTTTCCCCAATGTTCAGTGACAAAAACATTGGTCGCATTTTATTTTGTTGCATCGTTTGGATGGAACATAAGCAAAAATGTCCATAAATGGTTCCGCGAAGGTAATGTAAAACAGGTCTTATTAAATGTAAGTCATCTTAATTATGTAAATTAGTTAATGCTGGTATGCGGGTAATGATTAAATATTTACAAAATCAGGCATTTGCATGCAGCACTCGCAATACTGTATAATTCGGGTATAAAAAGGCGGTTCTTTTACCGAAACCACTTCTTAATTCATCTGAATGTTTGACCTCGTATGGAAGTCAATCGTCACGGCTAAAACCGGTAGCATAACCAGCAATAATTATAGGGGACAAAACGCCAGTCAAAAATTAACTGCGCCATTCTGGAGGTGACTTAGCAGAACATTTAATGGTGGTGCCAAATCGATATATCGATTTGTTGAGTAAGCCATAGGACGCCCAGAATTCATTTAGTACGCAGCTTGGTAAGCTTCCGGTACGGGAGATTATCTTCCTGTCTGCGAAGTTGAATTCGTGACCCGTTTAGTAGTTTTGAATAGCCACTGGTGAAAATCCGTCAATCCTGTGCACAGCAAAAAAGTCTTCCATTCAAAAGAAATAAAATTAGGCGCACAAATTCACAACACCGGAAAATGAAAAGCAAACCATAGTCATCAATAGCTGTAATTTTTGACATCGTGAATAACTGTCCCTGGAAAATTCGCCAATCATACGCCAAATCGGACAGCTTTCAAAACGGTGCTAGCGTTGTGCTGTGATGATTTCATTGTAGTTAGACTAACCAGAGAGGTATAAAAATCGGTTTATAATGGATTAAGTAGACCAACCGATGTATATCTTAGAAAATTAAATGCGGATGAAGGGAAGATAAAAATTGTGGCTCAATTTAAAAGCCCACTTTAATGGTTCGTGTATGTGCGATCCGAGCATGCGTTTAGTGTGGTCTGCGTTTTAAACACGACAGTTTATGTACAGATGATAATTTAATAAGTGGATGACTCAATTGAACAGCCTTTTTGATCCTTCGTAATTTAAACCAGTATTTCGAGGTGTTTGGCTACATTGTATTACTCATTCAGTTGATTAAGCATGCCTACAAAGAAAAAATATCAGCAGCATTCCTATTTCATTAGGGGGTTCAAAGCTGGTAGATTGAGCATGTATCCTCCAAGCAACAATCCGGATACTAAAACACGCCTTCCAAAATAATCGAACGTAGGATAACTGAACACCTAAAATATGTAAAATTGATTATCAAAGAGTAAAGATTGTGCTAATCTTCTATCGCAGTAGGTGTCACGATTTCCCTTCATTGTTTTTGACAAGCATTGACACGTTTCTCTCATTTAATCTGTCTGCAGACTAGCACTGTAGGCTTTTTGGTTTTCGAAAGTTAGGTTGCCATTTTTCAACAAATTTGTTACGATAACTCGTCTTTTTTCATTAGAAAAGCTGAGTCAGATTAAGAAGAGGACCGTTATTTACCCCAAACCCGCAGTCCAAAGCGGTAAATGTCTTTCAGCATTTGGGCCTTAAAGTTGATTGATGATGGCTGCTCTCTAAACAAAGCTTTGAAGCCTAAGTTTTCTTTTCCCTCATGGTCTGTATGATTCCGTAGATGTCAACTTACCCCTGCGGATAGCCATGTACCAAGAGGTGAAAGGTGAAAACCTGCTTTTGTCGGTTTTGGGTATTACGCTGTGCAGCAGAGCGTCTGCAGCGTGTCTCGTCACGTCCACCATAGCGAACCGCGGCTTTATGAGCTTGAGTTCCACGTTACAACGTCAAGTTCATGCTTGCGTAGCCTCCTGATATTTGCACGAGACATTGCACTCTGGTTTTATTCGTCTCAGCAACCCCATGAACAACGTCCTACCTACGCAAAAAATACACCGCCAATACCCTTCGCCGGCGTTTCTCAGTCTAACCACCTGACTGTCTTCCACAGAAAACTCTCAGCAACAGGGGCTTCCGTAGAATCTATCGCACGCACACGTCTGTTAACCCCTTATTTCTGATGGCTAGGCAGTGTCGATATTGCCGGTGTTTAGCGCGCGTAGGCATTATTCAAGCACGTTGAACAGGCCATTCGCGCAGGCCAACTACGATCTGTTGCCCACTACGTGTACCGGGATCTGTGGGAGCATTCATGATCTCACATGCGTGGGTGTCATATAGCCCACATTAGGAAAGAGACATTGCACCCAGACCCCAGTCTTCTGAACGACCATTTTATAAATTCAATGGACAAACTTCTAAGCTAATAGTCTCAGAACCACTGAATTTCATTGATATTCCGTGGAAATAGATCCTCTAGGTTCATTGAAGCATGCTGTTCCCGGAGAGAACTTGAAGATGGTTATAGTTGTAAGATTTAATGGTACCATAAATTGCGAGAGAGCTCCTCAGTTACAAAACCTCTTTGCATTAAGGTCCACAAATGAGAAAAACACAAAATTGAAAATGACCAGTAACACAACGTTCTCCTATAACCAAAGACCACAGAAATGCTTTTTCCGAGTTTAAATGGCACAAAGAAATAGTTATTTCCAAACCGGACAAAGGGCATGGAGCAGTTATCCTCAATCGCATGGACTGTGTCAATAAAATGAAGGCAATCTTAAATGATTTCAGCAAATTTCGGCCAGAATTTAAAGGTAAAGATGCAACTAAGGCACTAGAAGATTCAGACTGGAAGACTATCAAAATTTTGTTGCATAATAATTTCATTGGCACTAAAACCGCTTCTTCGTTAAAACCCAGAGGTTCCCACATTCCGCGACTCTATGGATTACCAAAAACCCATTAAAATGGTATTCCTCTACGACCCATTCTCTTAATGTCAAACTCATCCTTTCACAAACTAGCGCATTGGCTAGTTAAGGAATTAGAACCAATTCGCCAGAGATTCTCCAAATTAACATTTAAAGAGAGTTTCCAGTTTATCGACGAGATCAGCCAGCTCAATTTACATGACAAATGCATGCTATCACTGGACGTGGAGTCCCTGTTTACTAAGGTGCCGTTGGATGAAACCATTGATATTATCTGTGCTTATTCATCCGATACGCGCCTGTCCCCACAATTACTACGGAACTTACTACAACGTTGCACTAAAAATGTCCAATTTTTATTCAATGGCCAACTGTATAGACAAATTGATGGAGTCGCAATGGGTAGTCCACACTGACCAACCTTTGCAGACATATTGATGGGCCATCTGGAAGGAAAAGTACTCACAGAATTGAACCACACAACAACGTACAGACTATATGTAGACGATGTTCTTACGATCATGGAGAACCTGAAAGAAGCCGAGGAATTGCTGTCCACTATGAACAAGCTACATCTGAAGATAAAATTTACTATGGAACTAGAACGTGATAACCAACTTAGCTTCCTTGACGTCCACTTGTCCAGACAAAGAGATGGCTCCATTTCACGGAGAGTCTTTCACAAGAAAACCTGGAAAGGTCAGTACTTACATTTTCTAAGTTTTGTTCCAATTCAATAGAAACGTAACCTGGTTTGTAACCTTTTCCAGAGGACTAGAAAAATCTGTTCTGTGGACACGTTGGACGTAGAATTAGGTTGTCTCAAAGCTACTTTACTGAAGCGTGGATATCCACGTTAGTTTATAGACAAATATAGTAAACCTATTCGACCGAAAATGAGTGAACAATTAGTCCCTCAGAAACCGGTATTTATATCCTTGCCCTTCAAGGGAGATAACGTCCCAAACACTATCAAGAAGCGCTTGCTCAAAACCATAGAAAGAACCTATTACGCCGCAGAACTCATAATTTGCTTTCCGACAAAGTCCCTGCCAACTCCTTGTGTCAAGGATGCCTTACCTTTGCACGCCACATCTAATTACGTTTACAAATTCATTTGTATTTGTGGATGCAAGTACATATGGCGTACGTAAAGACAATTGACAACCAGAGCCAAGGAACATCTAACTAGCTTGTTATTTAAGCAAGAAAACCGTTCTCCTCGTTCCTCTATCACTGAACACCTCTTGGACACAGGTCATTCGGTAGATCTATAACGTCCGAGTTCTTTTTCGAGCACGAACATCTCGAATCTTGTGTTACCTGGAAGCTGCTTATATTAGACGCTTTTAACCGGACCTCTGCAAACAGTTGGAGCATGTGGTTAACCTGGCCTTACCTTGGTAACCACAGCCCCCCAGATTTGCACATTCCCCTGTCAATATTCCCCATAAATCAATTCCCTGTTTTTCCCCCTCCAATTTTTGTTTTAACCTTCTTCCTCTATCTGCCTAGGACCTATGACTTTTCTGCACATTTTCAATTTCGCGTTTTTTTCATTCGTGGACCTTAATGCAATGAGGGTTGCAACTGAGGAGCTCTCCCGAAATTTATGGTACCATTAAATCTTACAGCTATAACTATCTTCAAGTCCTCCAGGTTCGGCCTCATTCCCCATCCTGCTGAGTACATTCGTCGTGAACGCACCTCTGCAGATATCTAGATGCTTGCATTCTCCGGGAAATTGTTTACCCGGAACACGTAACTGTCGTGCATTTAAAATTTTTCTTTGTATCAACTTATTTCCTATCATCCTGTTACCAACAGGGAGTTCAAAGGCATTCGCCTATATTTCCCTCAATAAACTGATACTGATGAATGAACACTTCACGATCTTAAAAAACCTCATATTTAGAAAATTTTAAGGAAGTCAAGTTAAGCGAACGAACGTTTTCGATTAATTCATCATCAGGCAATACAGTAATATAAGGGAGGGTAGAGTTAACGAAAGTTTTAGGCAAACCAATCAGTTGTAACAAGGGGGAGAGAGGTGTAACAGGATCAAGGAGATCAGATTCTAGTCTTAATTGGGGACAGCGAAATGGGGGTGGGGGAGAGGAGAAGGGGAAGGAGTCAGACAATTAGTTAATGTCATCCAGTGGTCCTCGTCTCGGGTTTTGTTGGGTTGTTTGACGACGCAAGGTGTCAACGTCTTCAGACTGTGTCGGTGGCCTTTGGATGCTTGATGCCGCTGTCTCATCATTGTTTTGCGACGTAGTAAGAGGCGTGAGGGCGGATGTTGAAAGGGCTTTTGGCCACGGGAGCCATTGCTTGAAGCGGTCAGACTAACAAGTTCGCGAGTTCGAACTTCGGGGGTCGCTACCTGTCTAGCTGATGATGGTTAGCAAGAAAGAAATGGCCATTCCAGTCTATTTTATCTTTTTCAGTAATGTATTTCTGTTCTTAAAAGTATATTTTTGATTTAAAAAGTGTCCTCCGGGTGCTCTGTTCTGTTGCTGGTGTTTTTATTGTGTTATTAGTTGATACAACGTTTCACAATAGTCAAACCCTTCATTAACCAAATTCAAGCCAATATTGCTCATCGCCTCCCCTATGAACAAAGTCTATGCTGCAAGGTCTCCCGTCACACGCGGAGCGACTTCTGACATTTTTCTTGCCATAAATCAGTGTCATTTCTAGCACAATGCCTCACATGTTAAGAGACTGCAATACGAAAACTGATACTGGGGCTGTCCCATTAACAGAAGTTCACTTTTATGCAAGTTTAGTTATTCTGGCATTTTTTGTTACGTTGCATTCTGCTCACAGTGAATTGAGTCACTTTTTTCAAACATTTTGAACGCTACTATCACATTGCCGCTGTATTCTTCCAACCCGGTTCCCTGTGGGAAGAGAAGAATTGAGATACCGAGTAGTGGTAGTGGAAAATACATTGGAGTAAGTTCACTGCCGGAAGAATGCACAAACACTCGCGAGAGGGATGCCTCCGAAATATGTGAGCCCGGCAGTCGTTGCAGAAGGGTCCTGTGTGATTCAGCCTCAAAGAGATGATTGGCCAGGCAGAATCGAGGAAAGCAGGCGTTGGTATTTGCCACCGTGAGAGGTTGAGCTTTGACGTAGTTTGTGGCACCTGTGCTCAGCTTGAACACACTCCATGATACCTGGTTATATTTACAAGTTTAGCGAGGCCGAAGTCCTTGAAAGAGGTCACAACTGCGTGCTCCAAGGTCTGCTCGAGTCATGCTTTTCAGTCACACAGTCAACCAAGAAGCGCAACGAGTTGCCGTTCCCATACTTCGCATTGAGACGTTGTTTTGGCAGGGCCCGGCTCAACAACAACTCCGAACGGACTACCAAATGGTCACCGCACCAATTTGGACCTCCGGTGGTGATTATGGAAGCTGATAAGTATAGTGCGCATGGGAGTGTCCGCTATTAACTATTAACTATAAATATTGTACATATATCATCCCGATCAGCGCACTTATTGCAGTATTGCACGTTTACCTCTGATGAAGGTTTTTCGACAGAATCCGGAACGCCAAGCAAATAAGGTTTATGTTCCAGCGATAGCTTCTTCCAGTTCTGTTCACATTAACGTTCGCATTCCAGCGTGCTGCAATTCCTTAAGCAAAACAATTCTCTTTTCGCACAGTGGATTACTCAGTGGTCCGATTAATATTTTGGTTTGACAGGAATTAAATGCAGATAGGCAATAAATTCAATCAGCCATATTCAAATTACATCGTTTAATCAGGTACACCGCATAAGTCATGTTTACAAAGCACATGGCAGCTCATAAGAGGAACATTGAGACAAGTATATCTGCCGTACTTCTTTCTCCAAAATCGCTCACAAAATTAGCGATAAGTAGCATGATATTTTTCTCGAAAGGAGTAGTTTACATTCGTGCATGTCGTGATTTTTTAGCTCTAATTAGAGCAATGGACAACTCACGAAGTTACACAAATCACTTGAAGGAGTTGAATTCTTTAAGAACTTAGCCATTTCCCATCTACTATATCATTTGCTTACTTTCTCAATAAACAAATGCGTCTTCTTTAGGATGGCGACGAATGCGCTGGTGTTGGATTCCCCAGTGTTCGCCTCAATGTCTCTACCCTCTCACATGAACCAGGTGACTGCGATTTCTCAAAAACACGGCAATCAAGTATGGATTTCAACGCCATGGTTTTAAACCTACGTCTGAGCGTTTGAATGTCGAGGATTTAGACCATATGACATTTGGAAGCATGATAAGAAACATGATCATACTGCATTTCTGCATTAAGTTTCGAAATAAATTCAGTCAGAACTCGAAACTAGGTTTAGTGAAACATTTGTCTCACCCTATTATTGGTAAGAAAATAATGGGAGTATTGAAATGAAATTGTATAAGGTAACGTGTAGATTACAGAACAGGCGTCTGAGATACTTTTAAAGCGAGTTTGTTTTCCGCTGGAGATGTTTTCATTTGTCATATTTTTGTACGTGACGACGTTTTCCGGCGAAAACAAAATGGCCGCAGACATTTTTCAGATGCCACTTCTAAAAACTGCACGTTTTATCTCGCGGTGGTAAGGAGTTAGTAAGTACCTCAGGAAAAGTACAGACCATTCGACAGACACCTTTGCCAGCCCCACCCCCCCAATCCGAAGATCAATTTCGGATTCTTTTTTTCAAATTCTGCGCGTAGTCATATGGGCATTTTTCTTCTGATGTTTCGGAAAGTCTGTTGTTCAGACAGTAACACGTTAGAGGGAGGAAAAATCTCGCCTTTCCGCGGTTTCTTCTGACACCTCAGAATTCTCTGCTGGGCCTCTCTATCTAGTCCATTTAAAAAAAGCAACCTAGAGAACGGATTGTTCGTTCTGGTTTTCTGCACAGCCCATGAGTATCCCAGATGATTCCATTAGGGCGGGTTGTTTTTGTAGCTATAAATAACAAACCTTGAAATCCGGCTAACAGCTGACGCGAACACCGCGACCTTCTGTTAAACGAGGCAACTGTAGCTGAAGGAGTTTAGGCGTTCACTAAGTCATAAATTATCAAGGATTAGTTGCTACAACATGACTTTTTACCTTTGGTGGGTAAATACCTGCGTCAACAACATTGGTCAGAAAGACCGGTTAAGGCAACATGCTTAAGCCATTTCAGATGATTGATATTTTGGAAAATTTACACTGTATGCCATTCTTTACGTTTAACGCAAATCTTTTTGTAAATTGTCTTCTGCAGCTATCTTAGTAGCAATGGAGGCTCGTGTAAGAGACGTCTGAACAGATACATTCTGCGAACTTATTTGACTTCTATTGGTGGATGTATCGCAGCGGCGTAAGCTAATAGGAACGCCCCTAGTGTCTACGACTTTCAGGTCGGGTTCCGTATGCGAAGAGCAGAGGTGAAATGCCGGTTGGGATAAATAGTGTATTCTGTAGAGGAGTATTTGGGAATATGGTGGAGAAAGTTGACAGTCAGATGGGCGCAGGTCCACAACCGCGAGCGCGGCGAGAGAACAGAAGTCGTCACGGCACCTCCAGCGAGGTCGTATATGAGTCAAATTTAAGGAGAGGATTGGCCAGACTGGACTGGAGGCGGTAGACGCTGGTACAAACAGTCGCAAGAGACGAGAGGGTTAGCTTTGCACTCTTATTTGGAACACTAGAGTTGCTTTAAACAATTACGCGACCTTAACCTATTACGGTTGAGTTTTGGTTTCAAGATAAAAATTTGACCGTTGAAAATGATCATGCGCATCTCCTGCTCGGTTCCAATGCCTGACAAGTTACTTCTTTTATGATGCGGCAGAATTGTGCGGCATCTACCACATTTCCTCCTTCTTTTTCCGACTCGCTCCAACGGCAAAGGGACGCCAGGTTGACCGGAGGTGAGCGCGGATGCAGTGTCCGTCTTCGCGTGCCATACACAACCCGGCGACTCGAGTATCACCTCAATGAGGAAACGATAAAATGCTCTTGATATTGAAACACTGGGACACGGATGTTCGCTTGTATTGACTCTTCAGTAAAATTAGCAATTTCTTATTATATCCATCGGTATTGTTCATATCACACACCTGAAGACCTAATCTGGCTATTCGCGAATGCCTGCATTCTCTTTTTCATTCTCTACTGCTCTCTAGTTATTTTTCAGCGATGCTTTAAAAAAACTTTTGATTTGTAAATGTATCCTCCAAATGCTTTCTTCAGCTGCCGTTGTTCCTTATTCATTTTTAGCTGATATTATAATAATATATATAATATCATTTGCTGATCGCATTCCGGATGAGCTAGCCAAGCCACTCCACTTCAGGGTTCCATCTTGTTCCACCATCTCTTCATAGTGGAGGCTTTCTTATTAAAATCCGTGAACTATCATATTACATCCGCCATTCACGCTCATATTGTACGCGGCAAGCCCCAATCTGGCGATTTATACATGCCCGCATTCTCTTCCTCGTTCTTTACTATTTTTCAGTTATTTTTCCAGCTTTACTTAAAAAGACATGGTCATTTTTAAACGTATCCTTCAAATGCTTTCTTAAGTTGCCAGTGATTTCTACGTTTTTAGCTGATATTATAATGCAGCAATATTTCTAAAACGACCCAGAAATTTGCTGATCGCATTCTTGATGAGGTCGTTCATCCACTCCACTCTTAATTAATGGCGGCGAAGTCTTCTTGTACTATGAACCGGAGATTCCGACATATGCTCTGCCTTACGTCAGCATTCTTTACTGCCATTGTTAGCACGCTACCTTACTTATAAAGAAACGGAAATCCAGAAGCTGAGATTGGGCCTGTCAAAAGCAAACATTCCTCTGTGGCTTGACTGGCAGTCGTGTAAAAGAAGGGTTTAGCCCGTTCGTTGAGAAACGTACTCTTAGCGCATCGCACTGGATTAAATCACGCGAGAATTAATATCGTGAGGGAGGCGCTGACTTGCTGTGTGAATGGATGCCTGATGTCTGTTTTCATCGCTACCCTCCCACTTCAAAATTGCATGCCCCGGGTGACTACCTAACACCGACAGACGGTTACTTTATATGAACAGTAGGTGGTCTTACTCATAAAATCCAAGGATTTTTATAATCAACTCTCTATCTCTCAAACACAGCCCAAGCTGCGGCCCCAAAGTCTTACAGCATTAAATTAATGGTTGTTCTTCAAAATAGGACATTTTGCGATTTATCAAAGAATATAACGTTTTTTTAGAAATGCCAATATTACTTAAAAAAAGGAAAATTTTTAAAAGGGGATAATCGTGTGAACTGGTACACTTAGGTGTACCTGTAGAGAAAGCCTGTTCGTGCAAAGAAACCCAATGACTAAAAGGGCACAAGTAGTATTACTTTGGAAAATAATCCTTTTGTTAAATTTTCGGATACACATTCTTCCATATGCAATGTAACGCATGCCTGTTACCGAACAGTCCAAATTTCGAGTAGGCATTCCAACACAGTTTCACGAAAATTGCTCGTTGTTTCTTCCGTTTTTACACTGTTTGAGCTACGTTGGACTTAGACAACCAGATTTTCGTTTGATTTTGCACATTAGCAAGTAAGAGGAGTAAGATATTTCGTGAGCTCATGTGCGGCCATGCCGGTCAGTGACCAAAACATTTGAATGAAATCGTCAGATGCACTCGTAAGCTTACCATCTTTTGTACACTGAAAGACATTTCCTTCCGCCACATTTCTTTGTAATTATTTGTGGGATTTCAATTACGACGAAATTCAGATCTTTATTGAAATTTTAATTAAAACTTTACGACCTTCACTGTCTTCAATGGATTGGCCATAAATAAGGCTTACATTCTAAGTGCTTACCAAAACCTTCAAATTAATCTATTTCTTAAAAACATTTGCCTAAATAACGAGTTGTAAACATACTTTTCTTGTGCAGCTGTCACTTTGGGTATGGCTTTAGAATCAACCAAACACGTCAGCCAGTTGCCGAGAAAAATGGATGTCCACAACAAAAGTCACGAATGAATATGCTTAAGATTAATTTTTAAAAATTTTATAAAAAGTTATCTCTTCAAAAAGCGTTTAACTTAGATGTTTAGGCATCAAATATCTGTGAATTTTATTTTTTCTAACTGTACATCCAAACCAAAATGGAAATTTTTGCCAGTTTTTTTGACTTTCCTGAAATATAGAGATACATCTCCTGCTCTAAATAAAAAACCTTACGTTTCTTTTTATACCGGAGCAGTTTTCAATATATTTTTTTACTTCCAGGCTCAGTTATAAGATAGCAGATGCAGAGTAGAGTGGCAGAATATCAACGACGATGTTGAGAAAACTAATAATCTTCTGTCAGTTCCGTTTCAAATTTTTCTATTGTTTGATTCTGCTCTATAAATAGACGACGCTTGACCATTTTTGCATACTGCTTGACAAAGAAAATTGATGGCATGTCCTGGCTGTTTGTATATATGCTTGTTTATGGTCGTGTTTTTCGATGGGGTGAAGCAAATTACTTCATTTTATGGCCCAAACCTGAACACAGTTGCCAAATAAATGCTGTTAAACTTACATTGTTTTTTTTCAGCAATTAGGCGTTATCTGATAACTGCACTCACCTCAATTTCATGAAACTTAAACAAAGTGTCTGTTCTCTACTTTTTATTAATGTTTCTTTGTCATACAACGCACAAAAAAAAAAATTTTGGTTTGCAACGTTGAATAGCGTAGGAAATCCTCCTGGATACAAATAAACGTTGATTTTTGCCCCATTTTGTCCCCACTTTACTGATCAGAACTGAACTTCTTTCTAGTAAACAGCATTTTGCACTTCAACTAAACTCAATGAACAAAATAAACAGCTTAAAATGTGTATTAAATAACCCACTCAAATGTTGATCTTCACATTTCATCAGATATACAATCTACTGTATATGAAGTTCAAGGTCGCTTTCTCTAGGGTTGGTAGAAACGAAGTGGCAGTTCATGTGCGGGACACAGAACTAGCTGAAATGTGTCGAAGTGAGTGCTCTGACTCTATCTTCTTGGTCCGCCATCATCTGTAGGCCATTCTTTTGGTAGATTCAACCACTTACAAATTTTTACTCAAGAATCGTTTATAGGAAGTGTTAAGTAAGCCTCCGCAAAATCCAAGGTTTGTCCATCTCCATGGAATTTCGTACGCAAGTAAACGCGATGGACGGAAAGTTCTTGCCTATGTGTATTGTACTATAAAAGAATATTAATAAAGAACAGTTATATCTTAAGCATATCGTTTCAGAGAACAGAAAATTTCGTTTTGTGTTCATGAAATGGAGGTAAGTTCAACTTTGAGATAACGCCTTGTTTTCAGGTAGTGCAGAGTGGATTCAGTTTACAAAATTCTGTTATGCAAATTTGCCACGTCTTTTGCCATAAAAATCAAGTACTTAACTTTTTTATCTGCAATTCGATTTACCACTTCGAAAATAAGGAAGGTAAACAAACATATATATATATGAGCACACGAGACATGCCATGTTGGAACGCATACTGGGCCTTTGGGCTGTTCAATAACAGCTATAGTTTACACTGCATGTAATATGCAAGCATTCGTATCCGAAAATTTTACAAAACCAACGTAATCCTACGTGTTTTGTGTTAATTACTCAGTTTATTTGCATAAACAGGCTTTCTCTACCAGTAAAACTTCGGTTTACCTAGTATGCCCGATTTTCACTTTTCTTCTGAAAATTCTGCTTTTATAAAAAGGTGTTATTTCTAGCCGACATAATACTACTTGATGAATCTCAATATGCCCTATTTTGAAGCATGACCATAACTTTATTGCTGTAAGACTTTGGGGAACCGGACGTTAGCTACTTTTGCGTAACGGGGCTTTCCTTATAAAAGTCCTTAGATTTCATCAGATACGCAATCCTCTTTACTGACCAATCCCCGATTAACACGTATACCCTGTCTCCAGCTAACTGCGAACGTGGTGGCCTTCCGAGCGTCAACGGAAAAGATAAATTTGCGCAGTTCAAAAATAAAACACGACTAGGCAGCATGCCCCAGTAATATTAGCTAAGTACAATGGCTCATTGACAATCAGCACACGCCGTGAAACAATTTCAAGTAAAGCAAACCATGTTCTGTGTTGATCGCGATAACCGGAGTAATAGAGGCCAGCACTTCAGTTCCGTATAGCGCGTTGGGCAAAGCTAAATGATAGGAACATTTCCAACAGACTGATTGAAGTTGGGTTCAAAAACAAAACCTGCAGTTAATTTGTTTTTATCTATCTTAGATTGGATGATGGAACGGACGCCATCTGTTTCCCATTGCAAATTATGTCTCAGATATTCACTCGGAATGCCGCGGGAAGAAACCTGCTCATTCCATTTTTATTAAAGCTCCGGTGCAGAGCCGTTTCAGGCGTCCGAAATCGGTATCATTAGAGGAAAGGGTACGGGCGAAGACCGCAGAGACTGTAATGACCAGTTCTGGAATTTTAGCCGTCCGCAGCCTCCGAGGTTCGCATTAGTAATCCGTTGATTGGCAGTCCACGAGCTCGTTTTCGTGTCAGCTTAGATCAGGTATACAGTGCGGCCCAGAAATCGCATAATATGTCCACACATGCGAAAGAGTGATACTCTCTTGCTAATCGGCATTGAGTAACGTTGTAATGCTGATTATCATGTAGTCTATTCTGAATTCATTTCAGTCACAATAAGATGCCGGGTTTTTAACGAGCTTCATTCTGGCTTCATTCTTTAAAAGGTGGCTACCTAAGTAATATAGATTTTATCATTGATTTTGACTGCTTTTATTAATTCAAATATATATCATGGGAAATATAAACGAAAAACTGTTCATTGCACTCATTTGGTAGAAATTTACGCCTACTTTAAATTTCATGCTTAAAAGGGGGAGTATTTTGGCTTTAAAATGTTTCTAATTATGAGATTTTTAACGCTTGTGAGGCGTCCATTCATAATGCATCGTATCTGACAATTTATAAATGCTGGCTATACTGTATAAATCATGCTCTCCATCTATTGCTAAATTTATGAAAGCTATGTTACTTCTTCATCAAACCGTAGACGAAAACGTACTTTACCTTAAACAGGATGTACATAGCATGCAGTCTGTAAACCTTGAATGCAACTGTAGCAGTCAGTAGATTTCCAAATTATTGGGCAATGTACAAACTTTTTTAAACCGAAAGATACATTGTCTTTAAGTATAAATTTAACGGTGTAATTTGCTACCAAAAGAGAAGAAGAAGGAATTTTTCGTTTATTTTTTCATCAAATATATTTGAAATTATAAAGGTAGTCAATATCATTGCGAAAAATGCATATTGCTTAAGTAGCCAAGTTTAACAGTAAATACGCTTTGTTAGCAGTCAAAAAGGAGCTCGTTAAAAAAGCGGCACCCTATCGTGACTGAAATGACTTCAGAATAGACTAAAGGATAATCAGCATTAAAACCTTAATCAGTGCCGAAAAGCGAGAGAGTATCCATCTTTCACATATGTCGACACGTTACACGAATTTTAGACCGTAGTCTATGTATATATAGGATTCATCTACCAAATCCAGTGTGTGGATTTTTTGCACCGAACTTTGAGCGTATTTTTCCGTTTCTAAGCCCAGTTGGTAGTCAGGGTTATAATTGCCTGAATGAAGGCAAAATGAGCACGAAACATTCTGTATCCACCTACCCACATTTTCTGTTATCCCTCCTCTCTACATATATATATATATATGGCAAATTGAAGTGAAAATTTGTGTACGCAGATGGTCACAGAACTCACGCCTTTATTATCCGTGGTTCCTGCAATCACCTTACCCTCTCATATATGGATATATCATAGGCAGAAATATATTACCGACAAAGACAAGGAAGACTGTAATGGTCATTTCTCACTTATTAGTCATCATCAGCCAGCCATACTTCACCCCAGGGTTGGCGACCCCCAAAGTTCGAACCCACGACCTTGCTTGTTAGAAGTCTAAAGCTCTAACCACTGCGCCGTAGACTCACTGCCCCGTCGGTTTCCATTGAGTATATACACAATTGTAGATAGGCACTCATAGATTGGTTACGGAAGTTCCTTGTCCCACTGTACCTTGGAACTCGCTCTCGATCTGAGCCAGTAGCCGATCAAAGGCTAACATCTATTGTAGGCAGTTATCAGTAAGCGCCACGCTTTTTCACCCTGAACATCCCTCGGATAGGCGACAAGGCAGGAGCCATTTACTCAAATGATGCAGCATTTGAGTCGGGTTTCCGCTGAGCGACCGAACTTTCGTTCAACTGACGGACCGCTCCAGTCTGAGATTTCGCGATGACCCTAAACAAACGAGCCATTCTCATTGATCAACGTTCACCCGGTAGTTAACGGAACTTATTCGTCCCGCTCTGTCTTGGATCTCCACAGAGGCCCTGACAGCCGTAACAGTTCGTATTAGTAGGTACATTATGTTGCGGGACACCACTTGGGTCTGGGTAGGACTGGCTGACGACGGCTACTAAGCCAGGAATTGCCATTCCAGCCTCCCTTGTCTTTGCCGACAAAAATACCTGCGTACTAAAACGAGCCATAGTCATTGCCGATTTAGTTGCATTTTTGGCATTCATGCACCTTAAAGGTCTGTTATCCTGGCGTTTTGATTAGGATAATGCACTTTTACTGAGAAAGTCACCCAAAATGAACAATACAGTGGAGTCCGGTTAATGTGGACATGGTTAATGTGGACAACCGCTTAATGGGGACAGTTGGCCAGGAACGGAATTTCTCCATAGTAAAGTCCTCCGGTTAATCTGGACAGCCACCGCTTAATGTGGACAGCACCAAGCTGCCAACCGTTCGGTCGACCCACAGATTTTGTCGAAAATCCAGTCCAAATCGCCCGCGGCGGGGAATTCCCGCGTCCTGTTCTGAAAGTTTTGCTTCAGATGAACAGTACACAAAGCTTTTCTGTTGGTTTGCCTGTGGTTGTGTACGCGTGGAGGCTGATCACGAGAAAGTGAAGTGCTTTTGATTGTCGTTCTTCGACTTCAGCAATCTTTCTTTCCCTTCTTTCCCAGATGGGGAAGCGAAAGGATCGAACACCAACAAAGAAACTGGGTGTTTTGGACAAGTTCCATGACCTTAAGAAGCAGTCACCCGGAATTGGTCTTCGAGAGGCAGCCGACCAGCTTGGAGTTTCCAAGTCGATGTTGGGAAAATTGGTGAAAAAAGAGGAGGAACTTCGTCGTGAGGCTTCAGAAGATGAACAAGGCCCTGCAGAGAAACGCAATAGATATGTAAAGGACAAGGATATTGAGGCAGCACTTTTGGAGTTTTATCATTGGGCCCACGATCGTAACATCCCTCTCAATGGTCCGCTGCTTATGGAGGAGGCTGCGAAAATCGCAGAAGTAGCGGGAGTCAACTTCACTCCCATCGTAGGGTGGTTTGCGAGGTGGAAGAAGAGGAATGAACTCGTCTTTGCGACTCTGCGTGGTGAGGCAGCAGAAGCCGACTACTCCAGATCTGATGATTTCCTCAAGAAAGATTGGCCTGACCTGTTGAAGCAGTTTCAACCCAAGGATGTCTTCAACACTGACGAGACAGCAATTTATTTTCGGGCACTTCCAGACTCAACGTACCCGAAGTCGCCGAGGAGGCAACACTGGAGGAGGTTACAAGCGAACTCGCCGAAGCAGTTGCAGATGCCAAGAGGGTACCAGACGAGCAGGAAAAAGAGTCTGAAGAGGAAGACGAAGAAGTCGAGCCCACATTCTCATCAAAAGAAATGAGGGCGGCACTGGCCGTACTCGAAACGGGGCATCGACAACAAGGTTTTGATGTGGAGAATTTTGACACTGTGATAAAGAACTTTAGGGGAGCTTTAAGAGAAAAGTTTCCACCAAAGCAATCAAAACTGAGCATGTTCTTTCAATAAAACTTCATTCAGATGCAAAATTCTGTTTTTTATACGTAGAAACGACTGGTTTGAGGTCAGTTCGCTTAATGTGGACAACCGGTTAATATGGACAGTTGGTCTGGAACGGAGGTGTCCACATTAACCGAACTCCACTGTATTTGCTAAAGTTTTATCAGTGCATCCAATCAAAAGAGTAGGACCAGCTGCATTTGCAAGTCAACTCGCCAATTCTCTGGACCACGCAAATGGGCGAAATATATCCGTGTCAAGGGGACTGTAGTCGGAAAATTTTAGTCCTCTGGGAACGCTGGTAGCAATTTTTTCTTAAAAAACGCCTTGTTGGCTTCTTTGGCGAATACATATGTGTGTAAAAACGGTTTCCTTGTTAGGATAGATCCGGTGGGGCTTTCGTTTACTCACTGAGATATCGTGATCGATCTAATGGCTCACCAAATTTACTTGGCCCATAAAAATGCGCTGGAAGAGCAGTCTGTATCAGGATCTACGAGCTCATTCGAAAAACTGTCTAGGAACAACAACAAAAACGGAATTTTCGGTCAAAGCACGTCAGTCCTGATGGAGCTGGCGAACAGGGTCTGTTCAGTCGACCGTAACGTCGACCTTTCTATGCCGGATGTCGAAAACTTCATCACACAGCGCGGAATGACGATATCGGCTGCCAAGTCGTCCGTAATTGCTTTCACGCTGGATCCGAAAGAGTTTAATCTTCACCCGGCCATCACCGTCAACGGTGCGTCCTTATCGCTCGTCCGCAATCCCAAACTCTTTGGCGTGCGTTTTGATAAGCTTTTCCCGTTCGCAGACCATGTCAGGGTGGCCGCAGGCAAAGTGAGCCGCTGCACTAAGGTCCTGAAGGCTCTAGCAGGAACAGCCTGGGGCTGCGCGAAAGAGATTTTGTCGACTACTTTCAAGGCGCCCGCCAAGCCGCACCCCACTTATGTGGCATCAATCTGGTCTCCCACAATCAGCTCCTCCAGCCTCTGCTGCCTTCAGCCAGCACAAAACGCTGCCCTCCGCACGACCACGGGTTGCTATAAAATGTCGCCTATCGATCATCTTCATGCAAGGGCTTCTGTTCTACCGGTCACCCATCACAACACACGCCGTAGCCAGCAGTTCTGGTGGACTTGTTCGCAACCCGACCATCCCAATCATCACCGTTGCAACGCTCCTGAGCCCAGCCGCAAAGTCCGGCCGTCGATTCGAGCTCTCCACAAGGAAGCTGTTGCTTCGTCTCTTGTGGATCTACCTGTTGATAGCTCTGCCACCAAGACAGGCTTCCAGCGTCTCCACCAGAGAGTCATTGAGGAGAAAAAAGATTATCGCCTTCCCCCGGTCCTTTTGGGTGGCTATTCACCTCCGATTGCAGCCTCAGGAGAACATCTACCGAGGGTCACTCGCTGTACTCTGGCTCAACTGCGCAGTGGCTACTCAATGGTGCTCTCCCAGTCTCAACATAGGCTGAACCCATCCTCACCTAACTGCTGTCCCGACTGCGGCGCTTCTCCGCATGACTGTCAGCATCTGTTCACCTGCAGTTCCCGGCCAGGCACCCACCTCACTCCTGCGGACCTTTGGCTCTAGCCGGTCGAGGTCGCGGCCTTTCTCCGTCTCCCAACTTCTCCCAGTTTGGATTCCGGCAAAAATTCCTGATCCAACTATGGGCTACGACATCCACATACACACACACGTTGCTATGCGAAAATCTAGGCACAAGTATAATATGGATACGAGTAACAGCGTGTGGCATGCAATCGAATCATGGCAGTATTTATGGACACAGCAAGGACTGCTCCTAACAGAATAAGGTATCCACAATCCTGGGGATTTTTCTAAATCTCGTCTCCCTTTTTGATATCATCAAGGCTGTGGATCTCCTATTCAGTTATGCGTAGTTATCGCAGGAAAACGTCGGAGAGTCATCATTATCGCAGGGTTAAGTAAGTTAAACCCTAAAAACTGCGATCTTTAGGCCCGGTTCCTTAGGAGAAGGGCAGTCATGGGAGGCCACATTGGAACAGTTTTTTTCTGTACAGAATATGTGGAGAATAGGCAGTAGGAAATTGACTATTAGAAGATCTAACAACCGCTAGCCATCGGGGCGAGCCTGAAGTGAGCTGACCGAGGGAATCACCGCAGCCTCCACAGGTGATTGGTCAGGCGGATTAACTTGACCGACAGGCGTGGAAGGTCAGTGGATGCGTACACATTGGCGGTGGTGAGCCTTCGCACATGCTTGTCTGAGCCTATAAAAAGGGCCATTTTTCGATCACATTCATCATGCTACTACTCGTACGCCCATTATATTTGCCACTGAGACATCGTAAAGTTGCCGCTTTTTGACTGCCTACGTATGAGCGGAGGCGGCGGGGGGGTATTTGGATGCTTAGTCACCCAACTGGTTTGAGTCATGATAGTACCAGACGGCCTGTGCGGTTTTGAGACGGCGTGGTCAGTGTCGAGGTCATTCGCTTAACGATTTGTGATAGTGCATTGCACTAGTCTGACTCAGCTTCGGCTTTCATTCAGAAGAAAAGTACTGACAGAGGCAAGGGAAGAGCGAATGCTTATACCAAGCGTTTTGGCTGTCCTAGGCAAGCCCTTGCAGCGTCTAACTAGTGGTGTATTTTGGGTCCTACCATCATTAACTCGAATCTCGGATTATTGTAAGAGACAGAAGTCACCAGATGGAGGGTTTTATTGGGTACAAAGCCCTGCGTTGGTGGCTTAGGCAGCAGTAGCCGCTGGCTAAATCAGGGCTGACGTTGACTGCATTCAGTCGTGCCCGAGAGTGGCTCACTGTAATCTCGTGATGGCAGCTGCTTTTACGTGATTGTGGAGCGAACTGAGGTGGTGTGCTTTTCGCATGTTGCATTGCCCGAGGGGGCCCCTGCTACGCTGGCTGGGAGGGTTATTTTCGATTGGCCCTTTGGAAATCACGATTGTTGGGTACGCATGTGAACGCTCGTTTGTGCGTGCACTGATGTCGATCAAGGACCTTAAGGCCAGCGAGTGGGAAACGGCCGCCTGTGACGATGCATGACTTTTGGGCCTTTAAGTGGGAAATCGGACAGCATCGTTGGCCGTCCGCTACACCCTAATCAACCCCTCTTGGGATTTGAGTTCAAGAGTTTTAACCATTGAGCCGAATGCTATACGATGAAGACACGGGCATACTGCCCTTTCGATCGTAATCGAGGATATAAACTGCACACGAGAGAAAATTACCGACCAACACCAAGGAGACTTAAATGACCATGTCTGGCTTAGGAGCTGTCATCAGCCAGCCAAACCCAACTCCAGGCGTTGTGCCACGAGGCTAAAACCAGCGACCTGTTGATAAATAGTCTAATGCTCTAACCACCGAGCAAGGGCTAACCTGACTCTAGCCTTAATCTTAACTCTGGCCCTATTCTAAACCAAAATCCTACAGTCAACACTCACCCAAACCTAAACATAATTCTGGCTCTAATCCTAACTTCGACCTTAACTGTTATCTTCGGCTAAAAAAGTTTGAAATTCTCCCCGTCCTTCTCCAGTTAAATTGTTGTCTAACCTAAATGTGATCGTTTCCCTCTTACGACAGCTGTCCCCCCCCTGAGCCACGTGCACATGAATTACTTCCTCCAATAATGCGGACCGCCGACCCCCCCCCCACCCCCCCCCCCCCCCCCCCCCCCCCTCCGTCGCCTCGAGACAACTGTTTATACTACTCAAGACTCGTGAGGTGACTTTGTGACGGAGTCAGCTGTCCGCTTCCTCCCTTGCTTGACCCAGTTAGCCGCGGCTGCTCCGAGAACTACTCAAGAACCCCCGCCTCTTGCTGAGACAATTATGGACCTCTGTAGACGAAATCCCCCCCCCCCTCCTTCCGCATACTGTTTCCTAGCAATCCTGGTGTCACAGGAATTGCCTACCGAAGTCGCATAAAAACAGCCATCGCCCCCTCTCTCACAGATGCACACACGCCCTACCAAGCCTGGTTTCACCCTGCGTGGCGGTGTTGAGTGTGCCTTGTTCCCTTGTCTATAGTCAGGCGATTTGGTGGACTCTCTTTGTTCTTGACTGTGTTTGTCCATTGTTGAGTACCGTACCACATTGATAGTCGTTACCTTTGTTGTTTGAAGTATGCTTTACTGCTGCATACAGAGTCAGAGGCGTCAGGAAACACGAAACAGTACTCAACACGAGTCAAAAAACAGGAAACACTAATCCGTAACTTAACCTTTACATCAATCTTAAAACTAATTTCACCCAAATTTGACTAAAAACTGCATTTGTTGCGGGCGGTTACTGTTACCGTGTCCTGATTAGGCGGCTATCCAATGTATCCTTACCCCACCGTGCTGGGGTTGCCTCAGCTAACAAGAAGAGTAAAGGATTTTTTGGTCTTAGTCTTTCGGTTGCAATAATAAAGGTACAAAGGTCTGTTTTTTGTCAGCTGCCGATCAACAAAACTGATAACCAACAAAGCACCGGTCCCCGGGGAGCGAGCCGCGACACCCACCAACTCGATCGCTAGCTAGCGCGCTCAGCTCTCGTCCATCATTACAGAATTACGAAATTCAGCGGCATCACAGGGCGAGAAGGCGCCGAACGCTTTGTTCTGCTGATGAGACGGGGACAGAAGCAGCAGTCTCGGAGGGCTACCGGCTACGGGCGAACTCGGCAGAATGGGCGAGAGTTCCGGACTGGCCATGGGTCGCTGCTGCTGGTGCCGACAGGGCGATGTCCGAAAACTCTCCTCCAGCGCCGACTGAAAGTCCTCGTCGTAGGTCAGCGACATGGACTGCATACGGTAGGCCCGCGCCTCTGGACTGGTTCGCCCGGCTGCAATTGGACTGATTGGATTGAATGCCGCCGGCAGGAATGAACGGTTCGTCGGCACCTGTGGCGGTGGTGGTGGTGAGGCCAGTGACATTGAGATATTCTTGATTGGCGTGATGTCGGCCCGGTCGAAGTGGGCTGAGAGGTCAGCGGAACCCCGCTCGGGCAGCGGCGCGCGTCCGACGGAGCTCGGGGACCGCGGCGGGGAAGAGGACTGTGTCTGTCGGCAATAGGTGGAGGACTCCGTGGCCCAGCTCAGGGGCAGCCCAAGACTTAAGGCAGCCTCCTCCTCTTCGGTCAGTGCCTCTTGTCTGGTCGGATGACTATGGAAGACGGGCTCTTGAGATAGATGGTAGGTAGCGCACTCGTCGGATGAATTACCTCTGTTTTAGGATAGACAGGGGGATAGGAAGGGTGAAAGGTTAGCAATTTCACAACGGAATCACTCAATTAATGTAATATAGGTGTGCATACCGGGGTCGTATGGGTACATGAATGAGTTTAATGTTTGTGTGCTACTTATTTTAAATCAGTAGGTGGATAAAACTATGTTTGCGCGGTGTGCAGAACAGCAACTGATAATACGTGTTTAGAGTTGAACTTAGGGCTAGTGTTATATGCACACAACACTTACCTTTACCTGACCGCTATCTTTGTTTTTTTAAATCAATCTGCATCAAAACTGCGCTTTGAACCTTGGGTCCCTGTCTGACTGGCTGTCTACGGTGTCACGGCTACCTTTACATTCCGCGCTACCTCAACAGCATAAACTGCAGAACATGCTCGTATTTTCAGGAACGGGAGTTATAACTATTTCATAAGTGCATTTATTGCTGCCGTGGCCAGGAATTGCAGTCAATGTCTGTCACCTACGGCGTGAGAGGGCAGTTTGCTATTCTCATGGGACTCCTTAATAAGGCACCCTGCAGTTTGTTTTGGTATGGATGCATTTAAACAAACAGCCGACGCTTAACGTATAACTTCTATAGCGACCCTTTACCGCTTTCTTCTAACCACTTTAAATATTCCTATCCATACAATCCTCATCTCCGCCAAACTCCCATTATTGTTGAACTAATATTTATTTTTTTAGCAGAATGACACCGAGAAGACTTGTTGTCCGTTAGCCTAATCGCTGACTAACGTCGCGTCCACGGGTCGCGGATAGTAGAACGTGTACTTAATTCGATTGGCTCCTGTTGTTGGATGAATCGGCTTCACGGATGTCACGGATAGCGGCGGCCCATTATCGGCGATCGGAAACGAGCTCTCCGCAAACGTTCACCCCAGTGTTCGTTCCAGAAGTCGCAAGCCGTAAACGGTTACGAGGGCCATGCCTTCGAAGTCTAACTTCACAGGGTTGAGCCAACGTCTTCATGTGACCGCCACGTCGGTATATTTCGTCTGCACTACGAGAGGGTTCACGACCAACATGCAGAGGTCCATCGATGTCTTGTGCAGGACATGGCCAAATCATTGCAATTGGCGATGCTGAATGCATGATACTAGACTTGGTAACTGGAAACACCTGCGATATAGCTCAAAATTGTAAATTCAATCTTGTCAGGAGACTGTTACGATGCGTCGCAGAGTTCGAGCGAAGCCATATCTGCCATCCGAACTGGTAATGTATTGCAAGCATACGCTAATACTTGTCTGATCGATGCTCTGTATATCAACATCTGAGTACGTAAGCTGATGACTGAGCAAGACCAGTGGTCTGCCTAGCAGCCTAAATGCATTTCGAGCCTGTGCGGTTCGGTTCCTGTCCGTTTATTAGTATATTCGGGCCCAAATAGCGGTAGCAGCTAACTTCCTTGATGGGTTGACCACTGATAAACAGTGGCTGTGCTGTGCCAAGATGCGTAGTCAGGAACGCCGGGTTGTGTATATTAATCGCGAGACCGATAGCGGCAGGAAAGCTGGTGTGTGTGTCGTAGCCCATAGTTGGATCAGGAATCCCCGCCGGAATCCAAACTGGGAGTAGTTGGGAGACAAAGAAAAGCCGCAACCTCGATCGGCTTGAGCCAAAGGTCCGTGGGAGTGAGTTGGGTGCCTGGCCGGGAATTGCAGGCGAACAGATGACGACAGTCATGCGGCGAGACGCCGCAGTCGGGACAGCAGTCGGGTATGGATGGGTCGAGCTGGTTTTGGTACTGGCGAAGGAGCATACAGTAGCCACTGCGTAGCTGCGCCAGGGTACAGCGAGTGACCCTCGGGAGATGTCGTTCCGAGGCCGCAATCGGAGGTGGGACGGTAACCTCGTTTCTCCTCGACAACGACTCTCTGATGGAGACGCTGGAAGCCTGTTTTGGTGGCAGAGCTATCAACAGGTAGATCCGCGAGAGATGAGGCAACAGCTTCCTTGTGGAGTGCTCGAATAGACGGCCGGACGTTGAAGCAGGGCTCGGGAGCGGCGCAACGGTGATGATTGGGATGGCCGGGTTGCGAACAACTCCACCAGAACTGCTGGCTAAGGAGAGTGTTGTGATGGGCGACCAGTAGAACAAAAGCCTCCGCATGAAGATGATCTATAAGCGACATTTTATAGCAACCCGTGATCGTGCGGAGGGCAGCGTTCTGTGCTGGCTGGAGGCGGCGGAGGCTGGAAGAGCTCATCGTAGTAGACCAGATTGATGCCGCATAAGTGAGGTGCGGCTTGGCCAGCACCTTGAAAGCAGTCGACAGAGTCTCTTTCGCGCAGCCCCAGGATGTGCCTGCTAGAGCCTTGTGGACCTTGGTGCAGCGGCTTACTTTGCTTGCGGTTTCACTGGCATGGTCTGCGAACGTGAAAAGCGGATCAAAACGCACACCAAGGAGTTTGGGCTTGCGGACGAGCGGTAAGGACGCCCCATTGATGATGATGATCGGGTGACGATTAAACTCCTTCGGATCAAGCGTGAAAACAGTTACGGACGATTTGGCTGCCAAGATCGTCATTCCGCGCTGGGTGAGGAAGTTTTCGACAATAGGCATGAACTCCGTGAGGAGCTGTGCAGCCTGATCAATGTCATGGTACCGGCAAAAGAACGTAAGATCGTCCGCGTAGGATACCACTTGCACAGGTGCCCGGGGGGGGTGGGAACTCTCGCATGTAGATGTTAAAGAGCGTCGGGCTGAGCACAGAGCCTTGAGGGACGCTACAGGTCTGTTTACGGGGCTTAGAGAGAGCGCCCCGGAAGAGGACACGATCGTGACGGCCACGGATGTAAGCCGCCAACCATCGGACCAGGCCAGTCGGGACGTTCAGCGAGACCAAGTCCTGCAGAAGCTGATCGTGGCGGACGCAGTCAAAGGCTCGTGACAGGTCAATTGAGACTGCCACGGTCCGCGAAGCGGGCTTCTGTTGATTGAAGCCCTCGAGGATAGCGTCGCTGAGCTCGAAAAGCGCCGTTGTAGTCCCACGACCCGATCGGAAACCATGTTGGTGGCAAGATAGTTCCACCACAGACGTCAGAATTGGGTGGATGAGCCGTTCCAAGATCTTCGCCAATGGACTGAGGAGGGCAATTGGACGATAAGAGGTCGCTAGGCAGGGGTCCTTACCCGATTTGACCAGGGGGATAATGATCGACTGGCGCCAGAAATCTGGGATGATTGAAGTTCCCAGTGAAAGGTTGAAGCGGGCGGCAAGGTAGGCAGCCACCTTCGGGCCGATGTGGCGCACATGGATA
>JAYGXS010000001.1:9163343-9191295 GCA_036362985.1 Ligula intestinalis | reverse complement strand
TTGTCAAAGCATGAGGTGAGACGGCTTTTGAATGAATTCAGCAGCGTGGAGAAGCCGGAACGCGGCTGGGATAGTCTGGTTCTAGCGTTTCTGGACAGGTTGGCCCTACGTTCTCTGGCCATGACGTCGGAGACCGGCGGAGGAGCGTTGAGGACTCTGATGGGTTTATAGCTGCTGATGGCTTGCTCGACAGTTTCGGTGTGGATACGCTTAACGAGGTCCGTTATCGGTAGATTAGTGGGGTACACGGAAGCATGTGGGCCGTACGCGTCTATGGTAGACTGCTTCATGCGTCTAGCAGGTGGGAGGCGCGTTAACAGGCGATTGCCCGGATGTTCTGGGTTATGAGACTGCGCAATGTAGATTTTTGCCTGCATGATGGAGTGAACTTTCAGAGGCAGGACTTGAGTTCCCTGATACAGGTGATCTACATTGGTCATGTTAACACAGCCCGTGGCGATGCGGAGAGCAGCGTTCTCAACGCGTTGGACTTTCGCCCAGCTGGTATCGCTTAACAGTGGGGCAAAAATGGCTGATGCATGCTCAGTCGTTGCCTTGCCTGTTGCCCGGTATGTCGTGACTAACGTCTCAGTGTCCTGGCCCCATGAAGAACCTGCCAAGGCTTTTAGGATGTTGAGCTTGGCTTTGGCTTTGCTGGCTTGGATGTCAGCATGGCGGTGTAGAGCCAGCGTCGGGTCGAGAGTGAGGCCCAGGAGTTTAGGATACTGACATAAGGAAATTTCATCGCCCTCAACCTTAATTGGAGGATGGGATTTGTATTCTTTGGGGTCCGGAGTGAACAGAGTTACTGAGGACTTGGTCGCGGATAGTTTCAGTTGCTTATCGTCTAGGTGCCGGACTAAACTGGGGATGTAGTTATTTAAGGCATCGGCAGCCATGCGAAAGTTTGGGTGAGAGGACAGCAGGGTGATGTCATCAGCGTAAGACACCATTTCGACTTCAGGGGGGAGGGGGGATTCGGGAGGTTAGCCATGTAGATGTTGAATAGCGATGGCGAAATGACAGGATCTTGAGGAACTCCTGTCCTAGAGTTGTGGGCTTTGGATAGCGTGCCTGAGAATTCGACTCGCGTTTGTCTGCCACGGAGATAGCAGTTCAGCCATCTGCAGAGCTCGTTCGGTAGCGACGAATCCATGAGGCATGTCATCAAGGCGTCAATGTTAACCGAGTCAAAAGCTTTGGTAAGGTCGAGGGCGACCATTACTGTTCTGTCCGCAGGTTTCGTTTTGTTGAAACCACATACAATGCGGTCCGTGACACATTGTAGGGCTGACGTCGTAGAGTGGAAAGCTCTGAAACCGTGTCGGTGCTATTGGAGGTTGGCATGTCTATTGAGCGAGGGGAGAATAAGACGCTCAAGTATTTTCACGGCCGGGCTGAGAAGCGAGATCGGGCGGTAACTGTCAGAGACAGCGGAGTCTTTACCTGCTTTGTGGCTGGGGAGGATATGAGCCATTTTCCAGATAGCTGGTATATGTCACGTGGCTAGAGACAGATTAAACAACCTGGTTAAGAATGCGACACCTCTGGGGCCTATGTGTTTTAGGTGTACCATCGTAATGTCGTCCGGTCCAAACGCCTTAGAGTTCTTAGCACGCTTAATCGCGGTTGTGGTATCATGAGCTGAGAACTGGAGCGGCATTAATAAAGGTTTGCACGACCTGTGTTTGACGATCCTCGAATTCTTCGAGGATTTACGGACCGCAACCGTGGTGAATTGCACATTGAATTGGTTGGCAATGTCTCTGTCGGTCTTCTTCGGTATACCATTGAATTTGATAACTTGGTTGGGAGGAGCAGGTGCCCCTCTACCGATGGATTTGATTGTTTGCCACAACTTGCTGGTGTTGGTGCGGCTGGAGAAAGTGGCTAGCTTTTCTTGCCATATGGTCCTCTTGTGTTCATTGACCAGTCGGGAGATCTCTAAGGTCATGGCCGGTAACGACGGGTGCTGAGGGTTTTGAGCTCGGGTGACGTCACGCTCTCTTGATAAGGTGGCCGCATCGGTAGGGTATCCTGGGATGGGATCAAAGACCTTGCCCGCGGGAATGTTGTGCTTAGAGGCAGTATGCATGATGTGGTTGAAAACCGACACACCTTGGCGAACATCTGGAGGGAAAGGGGCCTGGTCAAAGAGATTCTCAGTTTCACTAAGGAAACCGGGCCAGTTGGCTTTACGTAGATTCATAAAGCACTTGCAAGCGTTACGAATCGGGGAAGCATGTGTGCTGATTGTGATAACTATCGGGAGGTGGTCAGAGCTCAGTTTGCATGAGGAAGATAGTAATAGGTCGCAACTGACGATGGAAATGTCCGGGCTAGCGCAAGTACCTGAATGAGGGAGTCTCGTGGACGTTCCATCCGTGTTGAGGACCCCAAAGTTGGTGTTGTTGATCTCCTCGGCTAGTGAGGCACCTCTAGTACAGGAAGGGTTAGAGAACCATAAGTCATCGTGGGCATTGAAGTCGCCTAAGATGAGTTTCGAATCACCCGTTAGCATGTGGACTATTGATGGTCTGAAGTTGGCATCACAACTGCTTTGTGGAGGAATGTATACGTTATGGACAGTCAGACTGGACGGTCCAATAGTAACTTGTACCTTGAGTTCTTCCAGCGGCGAGTCCGCGGATGTTGCTGCAGAGAATAAGACGCTCAAGAAATAGACGCGGCCATCGGAGGGCCCCCTTCATTTTGCTTTTGTTTGCGAACCCTCCCTCCCCCCTCCGTTTCGCGCTGGTGTTTCAGACCAATCCTGATGGCACATGAATTGCCTCCTGAAATCATATAAAAGCAGAGCCACGCCCCCTATCCCACTAGCATGCACACGCTCTCCCATGAATGGGCTCGGTCTGCGTGGGAGTTGAGCTTGTGTTGTTTCCTTGCATAGAGTCAGGCGATTTGGCCGACTCCCTTTGCTCTTAACTCTGTGTATCCATTGTACATTGTTTATCCTTTTCTACTTTGCTTAATGGTACCCTGCGGCCTTGATAGTTGTTATTATTTGGTTTGGCGTACGCGTGACTGCTGGATACAGAGTCAGAGAAGTCAGGAAAGGCGAAACAATGATGTTCGCCGACCTCCTCGTACTCAGATACACAGCTTATGCAGAGAATGCTTAAGTGATTTTTCACTTTCTTTGCTGCTTACTGGAGATCACACTGCAGTTACCAGCACTTCTTTACATTAATGAGGCATCAGGGTGGGGGGGATTGCAAATGTCGACATGAAATTTAAAAAACTTACGGCCGGAGGAGGACGGATTTGGAATTACTTCAGGACTGGGTGCGATGAGATGACTCTGGAAGAAGTTGTTGATGGCGTTTTGTGCCATTTCGTCGTTCTATGCGGTGGAAAAGAAACAACAGAAGTCACGTGACGCGAATACAGCACGTCCTAACTTGCGCAAAATGCGGTAGCAGCAGCAGCTGCAAACGCTTACATCAGCGTCCAAAATTTCCTGCAGCTTCAGCTGAAGGGCTGGGTTTTCGTCAATTTCCGTGGGAAACAGATCGCCCTGAACTTCTGGTGACCAGACAAACGACTTAGCCGTTCTCGAGGGTGTACCCGCTGAGGAGGGAATCTGTCCGCGTGGTGCCCGTTGACGTGAGAAGATGCCGGGTGTTACCGCAACGTGACTGAGTTGACTAATGAACCCCTCGTGAAAGGGATTGAAGATGTGACTGCCTGAGGGCGTGTCTATCGCGATGGTGGGATGATTGGGCAACTTTGTGGGCGTCTCCGCGGAACCGAAGGCGTCTGGCATGCTGGAAAAAAAACAAATTGAAACACGTTTAACACTCGCACTGGGGGGAAGGGGGGAGGCAGGGTTATGCGTGTGTTCGCATTTCTCAGGACGTCCTGAAAAGGATTCCGCCCCGGGGAAAACGGCTTGTATCGTTAGACCCAGGGCGACGTACCTCAAGGAGTTTGGCGTTTCAGTATGCTATTCGAAGCAAAAATTTCACATACTATAAGGAAACAGTTCGAGGTGATGAGTAAATTAAGTGTGCTGGAGGACGCAAAAGCAGCCCCAACTTGACCCTACAACGCGTATCACAGTGTCTATTAGTTAGGTAAGCAGTTAACATAGCTAATTTTAAACGAGGCTTTGTAGCGTTAGAGCCCCAATTACAAGTCTACCATCATACACCCAGCTTCGCCTATTGCAATTGTTTGGCCATGTCCTGCGCAAGCCAGCAACGGACTTCTGCAGACTGGTCGTGAACCCATCATGTAGTGCAAACTGGAGATACCGACATGGGAGTCAACTGAAAAAATGGCTCAACACCGTCAAGTCAGACGTCGAAGGCATGGGCCTTGTAACCGTTTACGGCTTGCGACAATGGAACAAGCACTGGGTTGACATCTGCGAGGAGTTCGCTTCCGATTGTCGCCAATAGGCCGCCGCCATCCGTGAAGCTGATTCATCCAACAACAGGAGCTAATGGAATCAAGTACAAGTAAGTAAGTAACTCCTAGTGGACATCCTGTCCGGCATAGCAGTAAAACAACATGGCTGGCGGATCTAGTCGACTCTTTCCGATTCCATATGACGTGCTGGGGGACCCACTGATTAGCCGGACCCCTCGAAGCTGTGTCAAACAGTGGCAGAATACCGGCGAAACACGTGTCTGGGCTTCTAGCTAGTCCTTGTGTTGCGAGTATGGTGAATAATGACACTATTTCAATATGACTAGAAGTGCACGGTTTACCCCGTCTCCAGTAAACCCCTTTTTCTGTAGACCTCAGACAGTATTTTCATCACGCAAAGTTGCCCGGCAGTAAACAGCCACGGCATTTTTAATGTAGACCTGAAATGTTATCTGATCCATCGAATGCGCAGAGGTGTGTTCTTAGGAAGTGCGCTGATGTACCTAGCAATTGTTGAAGCAGTTGTATCCTCGTAATCGTGCGACTCTCCACGGATTTAAGAGATCTGATATAATTGCTGTTTCAAGTTAAAGAGACCAGCTTCCCGACGCAGATTTATTGGTCTCCCTCGCATACATTCTTGCTTTTAGGGTTCTTCGGTATCGAAAGTGACAGACAGCGGCATATGATGTTGGTGTTATTAAAACTGTACAGTACTCAGGCTGTATAAATTGTCCATTTCGAAACTAACACCTGGCGCCCATTAGACATAAGGTTGAACTTAAGATTCTTAAGAAATCACAGGGAAATGTCTGGGTCAAGTATTAGAGTTCAGGGCATGGCGTCCATGGGGATGAGCGTGTTGCACAACCACGGTCCACTCGTGCAGGCAAATACTATCCGAGCTGGACTACTCAAACAAGGACGAACCCTGGGTATCAAGTGCCGGAAGGTGAAAACGTTAATAGATGCCAGAACTTATAGTCTGATGGCGCGCAGTCTCTGTCAGTACACTTTGTGTGATATCCGAATCGACAATTCTGAAATCAAGATCCCGGGGTAAATTTTCAGCTCTCTACTCCAGCGACCCGCATGACTTCTAGCAGACATGTTGTGGCTCTCATCCACTTTCAACAGGCGAACCATACGCTACTTGTGTAGAAACCAGTCCATGAACAACTTAACAATCACCTTACTAATGTAATTGTGGTCTTTGTGTATGCACCGACTTTAGCTGTCGACAAATATGATAAAGACGCCTAGTCGCAGCTGGAAGACTAAGTCGAAAGATATCGTGAGCTGAGAATTATTAGCAGAGAGTGGAATGGCCGAACTCGTCTCGTCGACTTTTCTAACAGTTAATTTTTGACCATTTTTGGCTTGGCTATTGATACGATAATAATGCTGAATTCTGTTAACCAGGAACGGCTATCCGTGGTAACAAGATGCATCAAGTAACACCACAACTATTTGCTCATCTGATAGCCACATAACTGGTCAGATTTACTGCATTTTAGTCCTTTTAAGGTCCCTAGTTGGGTTCGTAAGAGAAGAACGATACGTCGTGCCGATACTGCCGACGCCAATGGGTCAGGCCATGCTTTCCTCCACATGCAATTTAAAATCCACCAATCATTCGCGTGCAAGACACGCTGAATTCGTAAAACCAAAACAACACAGAATAGCCGAGGTTCTGATCATACAAATTCAACCCCGATTTAAGATCTGACGCGAAGGAAGAAGCAGACGCAAAGGGTTATTATTGAAGCTATCAGTCCAAAAGGTCGGGGAGAAAATTCTAGAATTAACCGTAAGGCGTCATAATTATTGGATCACCGGAATAACCTTGGGGTTGTCTGACCAGACGGCTCAAGCCAAGTCCGAAAAACCATGGTTCTTGCAACCATAGGAAACTAGAGACGATGACAAGGAAAAGTAAGCTGAAGTCGGCTTCCTAATAGAGCTGGCCACGAACGGCGATGAAACTCGGCCAAATTATTCGCCTAGTTAGTGGTAAACCACCTACACTGACTGATTGTTCGTGGTATGAATGGCGGTTTTATCCCTGACAAATCGGTCGAAGTCAAGCGCTTACGTTGGCACTTCAAGCACATTTTCAAATGCGATGACCAAACCATCATACTCGCCCCTCTCTCCTTAAGTTGTTTACGCTTTAGAAACTCATGCGGTGTCATGTGATCCCCCCAGTCAGGACGAAATCACCGATGCAGTGCGGCGGCTGCACAACGAGGTGCATGGAGGGGACGTTACTTTCACTGAAATCTGCAAGCCTGCTGTCCAGACCGGCGCCCTGGGCTGATGAGACCGTATCTGATAACTGGGGTTCGCGCATCTTTGGGTCTGTCTTCAATAAGATATATAAACCTAAGTGAGAGAACTGCGGCATCGTATGAATCATAGAAAAAAGGTCCTCGTCATCGTTATTATCGGGTGTTTTCAGAGTTGATGCGACTCCAGAACAAACCCCAACCTAGACAGTGTTACCAGGGCGCAGTGGGCTGGGGGCTGGCGCACCGACTGCCTTATAAAATGCCGCAAGTCTCAATTAAGGCACTGCGACATGGCGAGCGTGAACCGCCATTAAATAGGTTTGCTTGCCACTACCACCACTGCCTTGTGGTTAGGTTCTTGAACCAAAGTGCTAGAGGAGACAACCTCGAACAACAAATCCGAGCGGCTGTTGGGGACCCGCCTGTATTCAAGATTCCCAAGAAACCTAATGTCATGTCGACTTACTCTACTCCGACCAATGCTACGGCCTCCGCAGGAACCGACGCGCTCCGCAACCCTTGTCCGATGGTGCGGGCGAATAATACGCAATCTGGACTGCTCAACCAAAAACGGACTCTTGGTATTGGATGCTGAAATGTACGAACAATTCTAGAACCTGGTACTCAAAGTCTGACAGCGCACAGTCTCCATGAATATCACGTGGATGTTTGCTGCCTGTCCAAAGTCCGACTCCCCGATTCAGGCGCCCGGGAAATCAGAATTCCGGGAGTCGATTCCCACTTCACTCTGCATGACAGTGGTCCACGTGACTCATCTGGTAGACACTGTGTGGCTATTGCCTTCTCGGAACAAGCCAAACCATGCACTACTGGCATGGGAACCAGTCAACGACCAAATGGCTTATGTTCGACTAAAAGGCCATTTCACGAACATCTCGGTCGTCTCTGTGTATGTACCTACATCAGCGTCTGAACAGCAAGACAAGGAGACTTTCTAGTCGCAGCTGCAGGAGCTAGTTGAAAGACTCCTCCGCCATGATCTGTTAATTGTTTCCGGGGACTGAAATGGCCGGACTGGGCCCGGTGACACGACAAACAGCCACCTTGGTCGTTTTGGGCTTGGTTCTCGGACAATGGTGAGAGGATGCTGCCGTTTGCCGAACAGAACCGACTGTTCTTTACTAACATATGCTTTCAGCATCTCCACAAACATCGACTGACCTGGTATTCGAACGACGGCCGTACCGCCAGTCAAATCGATTACATTCTAGTTGGTTCACGGTTTCGCAGCTGAGACGGTATTCCTGCAGAAATCTACAAGTCTTGTGTTGATATCCTGACTCCTTGGCTTCATGAGATGATTGTACAGGCGTGGCGAGAAGAGGCCGTTCCCGATGACTGGGGCTCAGGTATCCTTGTACCTGTCCACAAGAAGGAAGACAAGATGCGATAACCACCGTGGCATAAGTCTTATTGATGTTGCTGCAAAGATCTTCGCTATTGTTCTTCTCAGGCGCTTCCAGTCTGTACATAACTCGAGGACACGACCCAATCAAGTCAGATTCCGAGCTGGGCGTGGATGTGCAGATCAGATATTCACAGTGAAGCCCATTCTAGAATCCTGTCATAGCTACCAGCAACAGACGGCCGTTTGCTTTGTCGACTTCGCCGCCGCATTCGATGTTTACTTACTTGTACTTGTACTTTTAACGGCATTCACCTCGGGCGGGTTGAGCCGGCATCAGTTTTGACGTTGGGTGTATCAAGAATCACAACTGTCCAGGCACGTCGACCTTGCGCCTATTCACACGAGAGCGCCATCCATTCACGGTTCCACCGACGTAGACCGTAGACGCATGGGCTGGAAACGGACGACAGATCCTGCTTGACCGTTGCTGTCCAAGTTTTCAGCTGCCCGCCACGAAGTTTGTACTAGGTGGGGGGAGGCTTCACCATAAGCAGGTCACGAATCAGCTCACCATCATCACGCCGGGACGCATGCCCGAACCACAAAAGTCATCTTTGAAGCACGAGTGAAGGGAGAGCTTCAAGGTGACAGCGTTGGCGGAGATCGGAGCAGCGAATTCGGTCGACAAAACGGTGACGAAGGATGCGGCATAGGCAGTCATTGTCAAAAACCTCAAGGTACCTCATGTCCTTAACATGCATAGGCCATGTTTTTCCGCCATAGAGCAGGATAGATCGAACCACTGCTTGGTAAACACGGGACTTTGTGCGTAGTGATGTCTCCCTCCTATTCCATAGAGAAGCGCACAGATGGTAGAAGGCAGCTCGGGCACGGAATTGACTTTCTACGCATTCGATTCCATCCATCGTGAGTCCCTGTGGCGAATAATGGAACTGGATGGAGTGCCGACCAAAATCATTGCCATGATTAAGGCCTACTATCGGTCTACCACCGCACGAGTCCTGGTCCACAAAAATCTCTTCAAATCGTTCGATATCCGGTCTGGTGTCCGATAGAGCTGCGTTTTTTCGCCCATTCTGTTTGATTACGTCATTGACTGGATTCTCGACAAGGCCCTACATGAAGAGGACAGTGTTGAACTTGCACCTGGACGCCGGCTAACTGAGCTTGACCACGCCGATGATATTGCGCTGTTAGCCTCAAGCTTTGGTGGTCTACAGTCGGTAGTGTCGCGGTTAAATGAGATTGCTATGTCGGTTGGCATGTCCATAAATTCTAGAAAGACTAAGTTTTTCTCGAGCTGCATCCCTGACCAGGAAAAGGCACCCCTGAGGATTAATGGCCATCAACTTGAAGAAGTAGACAGCTTTAAATACCTCGGGACGAGGCTGCTACTGAATGGGCAGAGCAAGGAAGACATTGTCTCCCGCATCGATGCTGCTCGCTGGGTTTTCTCAATCCTTCGAAAGCGCCTATGGATCCGACGTGACATCTCCATCGCCACGAAGATTCGTGTATACCGTGCATTCATCCGGTCAGTCCTCCTGTGTGGATGTGAATGCTGGGCTGTGCGCGCTGAAGATGAGCGAAGACGGGAGGTCTTTGACCATCGGTGTCTGAGAACGATCCTGAGAGTTAAGTATAACGACTTCATTTCCAATGAGAGTCCGCATCCGCTGCGATCGTATCACGAGGATACCTCTGGCCATTCAAGAAAGGCGACTAAGGTGGTTTGGATACGTTCTCCGTCGTCTGCCCCACGAGCTTAGCTATGCTGCACTCGACCCGGCACGGCAGCCCGCCTGGAAACGTCGAAGAGGAGGGCAACTGAAGACTTGGCTCGACACCGTCCATCAAAACATGGAAGCAGTTCTTGGACATTCTATCTTCGGTCTCCGTCGTTGGAGAAGAGACTGGGTGGAGCTTCCTAGATCCGCTGCCACCAATCGTCACGCATGGAGAGGTACCGTTCGTGACACCATTGAGGCGGGCTAGATCAGGCATGATCACAGCCATAACAAGTACCAACCAAGTCAGGTGTCAAAGTTGGCGTGAATACATCAACCAGATATTTGCACTGGGCTGTTCTCTTTAATTACGCCATGGCTGCCAGCACTCAAAGGCTGTCCACTTTTGTTGACTTCCCTGCAGCATTCGATTCTGTCCACCGTAAGCATTTGTGACGTATGATGTAAACATACGCTATTTTGACAAAAAATCACAACGATAACGGCCAAAAATGCCTCAGTCGAGCGACTGAGGGTTTAGAACAATCCTTTTCCCGACTACTAAATATACGAGCTGGCATTCAGCAAATATGCATTCCGTCGCTCATCCCGTCGAACTGTGCCACTGACTGGATTCCAAAAAGGTCCCCACAAGTTTTTGATTGTGTTGAGTGTGCACCTGAACATCGGCTGACCAATCATGGCCACGCTGACGAAACGGCCTTATTGGTTTTTATTTTATGATTATATACAGTCGGTAGTTGCACGAATGAATGAGGTTGGGTTGCCATAAAAATTGGAAAAACCAAACTAATTTCGAGCTGCATCCTTGGCTTTCAACGATACAGTGCGTACACGCTGTGAAAATGTCGCAATTGTGACAGACCATCCAAGAAAGACAACTGAGTTATCTCAGGGATATTGCTCATCATCCACCCCACGAGCTCGGTGTTGCTGCTTTTTGTCCGACACTGTTGGCCACTTGGAGTATTCGAAGAGAACTACAACTCCACACCTGGCTCAATAAAGTTCACCAAGTCGTGCAGGTGGTTTTTGGACCCTCTGTATTCGGTTTGGGGTTGAGCTATTCGGGTTAAGTGCCGCATATTTTGACACATAGAGGCGTGGTCACGATATCCTCGAGACACGCTATTACAGACACGAACCCAGCTGTACAAAGTAAAAACAAGTTGATATACCCCTGTTATGACGCTTTAAGCTCGCGCTGCCAAACGGGAAATCCAGTTCCTGGTTAAGGATTCACCCGGTCACAGAACTGTGAGGTTACTCTACGTTAGACTGCGTGAATCCGGCCCAGCCGTATGCTCAGACTATTTTCACCTTACTCTTCTCTGATTTTCACACTATGTTGTTGTTGTTGCGCTATCAATGGGCCCCGAAATCGCAGGCAAACAAAATGCATTGCTGTCGACTGCAATAACCTTAAATTGATACCCTTGACACTATTCGTTATCATGCTGCTATTTGTTTGTTACCTATGAGGCACCTAGCATTTGCCAGAATCCTTTAATTTAAATTATTTAAAGCTATATCTGCTATTTAGTGAAATATCCATCCCAAAGAGATATGGTTAAGGTGTAATTGACGGCCACTTCTTCCGTAGTTCATGTAACAGGCAACTCTACACATTTTTTAACGGAAGTCCATAAGGATGTTAAGGCCATAGGGGATATCAGTTCAGAATGAAAATGAAGTAGGCAAAAGAAAAATTTTATTTCGAGGGTATGTTGCGTGTTCAGCTTAAGAAGGCTACGACTTCTCCAATGTAAATGCAGTATACTCATTCAAAAAATGCAAATATAACATGCATAAACGGAATAAACGTAAACACCTTCCTGCAGGGTAGGCTACTCACAGCGACCTTTTACTGTGCCCGGTTGTATCGCATATTTTACTTAAGCAACAACTTCATTTTCATTCTTTGCAACTTCTAAGTACAAATTGTTCAGATGTAGTTATACTGCATTTATGTTGCACTGACAACAACTACCAACTTTATTATTTTGCATTTCATTAGCATCCCGTTTGTTCATTTCCACCTTCCTGTGCTATAATTTGCGATATACGCCAACGACATGTAAGGTTAGACGAAAGTTATCTAAGAGGCATGGGGTCTGAACGAGGGATGTGAAGTATATATTGAACATTAGATTTAATTACAGCTGGATTCATCATAACAATCAGAATCCAACCGTGTGCGCATCGAGAAATATTTGAATCCAATTTAAATGGTTTTCGTAATCAGTTGGAATGTAATATGACATGTGGTATTGTACGTTTTTTCCCTAGTGTATACTTGTGAATTCTCGTGCATGAAAATTCTTCATGAATTTATGAAGAATGTCTTGAAATATATTTGACTACAGCAAGCCAAACAATAAATTAGCGACAGCGCACAGAATTAAGGAGGGTTGGGTTATATCAGAACAAAACAGTACAAAGAAACTTGTTGCTTTCAGCATACCTATTGTTGCCTAATGTGCAAGCAACTGTAGATTAACACCCACCTCGTCTAAACCAACGATCGGAGCAGGAAGTCCGAAAAACGCTCACAGCCTTTATTTATTATATCCAGTGCATTTAAACGCCATGCATTTGCGACAGTTTTGAAGCCTATTTTTCTTCCGTTGATATATTTTTACATTTTTCACAAAGTATTTCAACAGCGCTTTGATGTTTGTGTTGCTGAGAAAATGACTGTGAACTGAAGGCATAAACTCAACTAATGGCCGAGGATGTGTGAACAACTCTCGTCTTCCTCGGTTTGTTCCCCTTCCCCTCCCCTTAGCTGACCACGTAGTCGATGCGCAGGAAAAACAATCAGGCAAGGGATGCGCGCACAGTTGGCATGATTCTGGTCACACACTGCTTACAAACGCCGAACTCTTTAATTTTTAATTTGTATTTGTATTTGTTAGCGCCAGTAAGGCACTGTCCAGACGAAATAAGTTTCGTTAATATACAACAAGTAATTTGACAATGTACGTAAGTAAATGCAAAAATTCGCAACAATATCAGCATGAATTTTTCCTTTTAGTGCGATATTTGGCGATGTTTTGCAATAAATTATGAACTGAAATGTTTATGATGTTAAAAATCTCCTACAATCAAAATGGAGTCATACAACAACGTACCGCCATTTTACAAAGGCGTGTGGGTAAAAACTGCTTAAGAAAATAGGACAGAGGAGAATGAATTCTGATGATGGTTAGTAGCCAACGAAACACCAGCAGTTTAGACTGAGTACTTCGACGTGACTTCGTCTGATTTAGCGGTGGTTAATGGAGACATTCATGTTTCCGGGGGACACGTGTAAGAAGAACAATAAAATATCGAATAAAACAGTTTTTCGTGAAATGTCTTTGGACGCTTTCAACTTTTCAACGGCTAAATTCGTTCATCAGACCGAAGAGTGGGCAAAAGTATTCGAAGATGGGAAGCACAAACATACGATTAAGTCTTAAGTTCCTTTCAAGACAGTACAGGGGCGCTGTAAGTAGCCTACCTTGCAGGAAGGTATTTACGTTTATTCCGTTTATGCATGTTATATTTGCATTTTTTGAATGAGTATACTGCATTTACATTGGAGAAGTCGTAGCCTTCTTCAGCTGAACACGCAACATACCCTCGAAATAAAATTTTTCTTTTGACTACTTCATTTTCATTCTGAACTGATATCCCCTATGGCCTTAACATCCTTAGGGACTTCCGTTAAAAAATGTGTAGAGTTGCCTGGTACATGCACTACGGAAGAAATGGCCGTCAATTTCACCTTAACCATATCTCTTTGGGATGGATATTTCACTAAATAGCAGATATAGCTTTAAATAATTTAAATTAAAGGATTCTGGCAAATGCTGGGTGCCTCATAGGTAACAAACAAATAGCAGCATGATAACGAATAGTGTCAAGGGTATCAATTTAAGGTTCTTGCAGTCGACAGAAATGCATTTTGTTTGCCTGAGATTTCGGGGCCCATTGATAGCGCAACAACAACAACATAGCGTAAAAATCAGAGAAGAGTAAGGTGAAAATAGTCTGAGCATACGGCTGGGCCGGATTCACGCAGTCTAACGTAGAGTAACCTCACAGTTCGGTGACCGGGTGAATCCTAAACTAGAAACTGGCTTTCCCGTTTGGCAGCGCGAGCTTTAAGCCTCATACCTGGGTTATATCAGCAGGAGGGTATGCTTATCCACGAACATTGTCAAATTTCTTGTTGTATATTTAAGAACCTAATTTAGTCTGGAAAGTTCTTTCCTGGCGCTTACAAGCATAAATTCAAAAATTAGGCGTTTGTTAGCGGTATGCGACCAGAATCATGCCTGCTGTGCCTGCATCCAACGGTTTTTTTTCCTGCGCATCGACTACTTGGTCAGCTAAGGGGGGGAAGATGAGCAAACAGAGGAGGACGAGAGTTCAGTTTCGGTATATTGAGGGATATGTAGGAAAAATTCCTTTGATTGCCCTATTTGTACATATGTTCAGTTGAAGCAGAAAATTTGTTTCTCAGACTATTGGCGAGGCCAGTTGTCCTGTGTCATAGAATGAAAATAGGAGCAGACAGTGAAAAACTACTCAGTGATTTTAAGGAGAAAAACTGTCGCTCTTGTGCGGGCAATGCGTGGGATTTAGGAGAAAAAAGGGAGTTCCAACGGGGGCATTGCAAATGTTCCCGGGATCCTCACCGTGTGGAAGCCGCATCCTGATTCTTCCTTGCTGATTGCAGAGTCCGCCAAGGGAACTGGAAAAACAGAGGCATCCGTCCAAATCGTCGACAGTCCGCTTTGCGTCGAACCTAGTGTGAATAAGTAGGCCGTCAGGTCTGGCTGATAAGATCGCTAGTGGGGTAATCATGGTAAGCAGATAGCCAAGTAGGGTAGACCGCGATGACATTCGCGTGAGGATTCACGCACCGCTAAGACATCGCCTGATGAGAACCGATGTCTCTCTCCTACATTGTTCACACATCCTCGGCCATCAGTTGAATTTATGCCTTCAGTTCACAGTCATTTTCTCAGCAACACAAACATCAAAGCGCTGTTGAAATACTTTGTGAAAAATGTAAAAATATATCAACGGAAGAAAAATGGGCTTCAAAACTGTCGCAAATGCATGGCGTTTAAATGCACTGGATATAATAAATAAAGGCTGTGAGCGTTTTTCGGACTTCCTGCTCCGATCGTTGGTTTAGACGAGGTGGGTGTTAATCTACAGTTGCTTGCACATTAGGCAACAATAGGTATGCTGAAAGCAGCAAGTTTCTTTGTACTGCTTTGTTCTGATATAACCCAACCCTCCTTAATTCTGTACGCTGTCGCTAATTTATTGTTTGGCTTGCTGTAGTCAAATATATTTCAAGACATTCTTCATAAATTCATGAATAATTTTTCACATATAAGAATGCATAAGTGACCGGATGAATCCAAGACCAGGAACTGGATCGCCCGTTTGGCAGTGCGAGCTTAAAGCGTTATAACAGGGGTATATCAACTTGTTTTTTTCTTTGTTCAGCTGCGTTTGTGTCTTAAATAATGTGCCTCAAGGATATCGTGAATTACGCCTCTCTGAGTCAAAATGTGCGGCACCCAACCCAAAGAGCTCGACCCCAAACCGAATACAGAGGGTCTAATAACCACCTGCATTACTTGATTTATTGAGTTAGGTGTGGAATTGTTGTTCTGTTTGACCACTCCAAGTAGCCAAAAGTGTCGGACAAAATGCAGCAACACCGAGCTCGTGGGTGGATGATGAAAAAATCCCTGAAATAACTCAGTTGTCTTTCTTGGATGGTCCATCACAATTAATAAAAAGATTTATTGGTAAGACAACTCTTGGGCACCGTCAAAACCTTTAGAAAATAGAAAAAAGCAAAAAGAATCCCTTTCTTTTGTGAACAGATATTGGCTTGTTTTTGTTTTATGCCTAGTCAATAGTGTGCAAGATGGGGAGTTTGTTCTTAGTGAAAAAAAAACTGTTTGCAAAGGTACAATACGATCAAATTTAGAAAATAATGTCCATGTACATATCATAGAGGTTTCAGAGTAAGAATAGTTGAGGTCTGGAAACAGTTTATCATATATGGATTTGTGATTGATCCTTCTGCAGATATATATTTAGCCGCGGTCAGTTCGAAAAGTATCCTCTTCAGAAAGGCATCAATATAGGATGAAATGCGGTGTTGTTCCTGCTTTGCAGTATTATACATTGTAAAATTTCGGCAACTATATTTAAGGGCAAGACCGGACATCTTAGAAATATTTGCGAAGAATCGTCCTCAGTCAGCATCGAATACCAAAGACGCCAACCTAAACTGGGTAAAGACTACAGACAATGCTTCCCCCCTAATGGCAATGTTCCGGAACCAAAGGTTAAATGATTTCAGTGGAACCAAACGTTTGCGAGTGACCCTTTTACACGTTGACCCCCATCGAGTCATAGAAAGATTAAGTCTGAGGTCTTCTATTAATGTAAAACTTAATCAAAACCCAAAAAATGACAAGAATATGTACAGGCAACGATGTTAATCTTGAAGTTGAAGGTTTGTCCGTGGCGCCTAACGGCCAGCTGTACTTGAAGACATTGTAAGCGTTCATACCAATTGTCTAATTTTTTTCTTCTGTCTCACTACATGCTGAGAATTACTGTCAAATAGAGCTTTATGCCTCATTCGTATGGCGTTCCGAACATACTGGTTTTCTTTATTTCAATTATCGAAAAGCTCTAAGCAAATACAGTCAAGCAGTTAATGGGTGACATACCCACTTTGACGTAATACAAGTAGGATTTATAGATTGACAGTTTATCATCTCCTCCTTTCCAGTTGATGATGGAGGTTATCTCATCTTTAAAAACTGCGGAGAAAATCCTCTTAACGAAGTCTTGGAGCGTGTCCCCACCTAGACATTGTAGGCATAAAATCTAATGCAAGTTATCATCCTCGAGTGTACAGCTTACAAGCTGCATTCAAAAAGTGTTGTCAAGAAGCATGTTGTTCAGCTGACAAAAATCGGCAACAGATTTAAATGGCTGCGTTACGAGGTTTTTACGCAGTGTCACAGCGGCCTCTGCATTGAACGTTGGGGACTGACGAATCAGCCCCTCCGGGTGCCGCAGGCGAGCCGGCCCCCGACGCTGACATTCCTCGACTTTGCCTATGTGGAAGTCAGTAGGGATAGACAACTCCCAAAGATTAGCGTTGGTTTCAGCTACTTGGCGGTAAATCATAAGCAACAGGTTGTCCTTTTAAGGCCTGTTGTCAGTCGCCGCAGTGCCATGAGAGGATTCTGCTGAAGATATTGTGTGAAAAGGTAGTATTTACCGTCGTCATCGCCGGCAGGTATGGTGTCGATCGATGGTTCGAAAACCTCATCAGGCAGTGGTTCCTAAAGGAAAAAGTAAGCGCGCTAGTTGTGAGTACTTACTGGAGACCGGGAGGCTTCAGGTCCCAATAGGAGATTTTCCTCATCAATGGCAGGCCTGCGATCGCGTTCTGGCAGTTGTCTGCGACTGTTCTGTTTCATCTTCGGAACTATAATCGCACAGGAAAACGGGAGTTTTTTAACGAGATATGTGGACCTTTGTCTATAACAACTTCTTCCCTTCAGTGCTCGTGAACCACTTACCATGGAGACTATGCGTTGTAGGGTCCAGAGCACTGTTCGCAAGTGTGAAGGGATAGTAAGTGGCTTGCTAACGGCTATTTATTATTTCAATCAGTAAGTAGCTTTCGTCATGTGGAAAACACGCATACTTTCTAAAGCTAGGTGGGAATGGGGCGAAATGCAATCTCTCACGGACGTATGCTTCAATAATAATGTTTATTTGTAAAGCACATCTTTGGTGCCGTCCAATACCCCGGAAGGCAGGAAAAAACCTAATCCGAACCGCTTCTTTCGCAGTGACTTTTGCATTTGTTTTGGTCTTTTGCTAGGTCAATAGTGTGTGAAATAAGGAGTTTTTTTTCAGTAAAAAACCTGACTTCTAAGGTACAATACTAGAAAAACATGAACTAAAATAACTATACAATGTAGGTGTTACGGTTTTATAGTAAGAAGACCTGGGGTCTAAAAAAACTGTCATGTCCTTTAACTGAGGTGGAGTTAGCCGCGTTCTGTTTGAAGGCGAAACATAATCAGCTGAGGACATTGCATCTTCCGCATGTATGGGTCTGCTCGATACGGAGATTACAATCTTTGTCCATTGGCAGGATTTAGGAATTTATATTTTTCAGCGCCGGTACGGCACTATCTCTACAAAGTTAATGTCGAAAAAATAAAAATCCAAAAGAGAATTTGATAATATTTGCAAGTTGACGTAAAAAGTCGTAATAATGTCGGCCGAAATTGTCCTTTTGGGGCAACATTTAGCAATGTTTTGCATGTAATTTTGAACTAAAAACGAAAACTTATGGCAGTTCAAAAAAACTCTTACAGTGAAAATGGAGACAGTTTTCAACGGGCCTCCATGTTCAAAAAGTACGTAAGAGAAAAAACTGCTTAGGAAGATAGAAGTAGGAACATAGTAGTAGAGCAGAAATAGGTGTGGGTGATCTGATGAAGGTGAGTAATCAACGAAACTGCAGCATTTTAGACTGCGTACTTCCGCGTGGCTTCGTTTGATTCAGCGGTGGTTAATGGAAACATCTAGGTTCTCGGGGGACTCGAGGCAGAGAGAATAGTTTCAAGCGGATCTCCTAAATTCCCGATGGTCCTTTCTCGGAGTCATGGAGAAAGCTGCTCGGAAAAGATGAGGAGAATAGAAGGTTAATAGAATCAGTATAAAGATAAATATGCAGTCTCCGTTTTAAAGCAGACAGTTAAGTTAACGACCTTATTTCGATTGGCAAGTTATTCCAAAGAAAGCTATATCTGGAAGCAAAAAACAAAGAGCATTTACATGAGGAAGATACAGGAGGGGGTATAACAAGTGCCGAGTTTCTTGTGTTGTAGGGACGGCTGACGGGGGTAATGACAGAAGTCCTGGGTAAATTTGTGCTATTATTAAGCCGAAAAAGGAGACAAAAGCCTGCTTCCAATCTCCTGACCCAAAGGAACTTCAGTTTCATTGATTGACATCTATTTGAGTAACAAGTATTAGAAGCTGTCGGATGCAGCAGTTTTCGTGTGAATTTTTTTGAATTTGTTCAATTTTTGAACTGCTACCTTCATTCATGAGACCGGAAAAGGGGCAACAGTATTCTAAGATGGGAAGCAGGAACATACGATAAAGTCTTAATTTTATTTCAGGAAGATAGAAATTTAAAGAAATAAAGCCGCAAATCTGTGCGGCTTTGGCTGCAATTCTATCGGCGTGAGGAGAAAGGTCTAATTTATTGGTGTAGCTTAATCCTATGTCCTTTATACTGGAACATTCAGTCATTGGGTAACCTTGAAAAATAACAGGTTATGGCAGCCTTTCAGGCCCAAAGCACATGTATCGGCACTTAGAAGGTGAGAACTCCATCTGTCATGTTGAGCTCCACGCCGAAAGAGCGTCCAGATCAGAATGTATTTGTTCTAGGCATCTCGTGGCCGTAGAGTTAGAGAAGGAGTAAGCACACTTGAGATCATCTGCATAAATATAAGATTGGGAGTGTTTAACACTCAATGAGATATCATTAATGTTAAGCAAGAAGAGCAGAGGACCTAGCACGGTACCTTGAAGGATACCACTAAAAATTGCGGTAGAAGTAGAGTATGAGGATACCACTAAGACCTTTTGTTGTCGATTTGAAAGATAAGATCTGATGAAGTCAGTAAGAGGACTACGAAATCCGATAGCCTCTAGATTGGCTAGGAGCCTCCTGTGAATAACTTTATCAAATGCTTTACTTAGGTCAAAATAGATAACTACCACAGATAGATGCTCATTACGAAGAGAAGTAAGAAGATTTAGAAAAGACATGTGGCATGTTTCACAAGATCGGTGCGGTAAAATGCCATGCTGTGAGGAGCTGAGAATGTTATTTTTTATGCAGAAATCTGTAATTTTTTGGCAATTAGCTTTTCAAAGAGTTTAGCCAGAGAGGGCATTTTATGAACACCGCGATAATTGTGAATATCTGATCGGGAACCAGATTTAAATACGGGAATTATACTAGAAGTTTTCCAGTAGTTCAGGAAAAAGCCATTTTTAAGAAACACTGAAAATAACTTACTCAGTTAGGGTGGGAAATCTCTTAATTGTTTGATGAGTGAGGATTTTGATAATAAGATGGGACGTTGCAGATGTCTGAGGTGGGTCGAGGCAGCTGGAAGCTGATTGCGAAGCAACATCGTCATTCAAGTGCATCGACGCGATGACTTCTTCGGCTTGTCAAACAAGTCAGACATATTTACAATTTCAGTGAAAACTAGTTCTACGTGGCTGCCTTGACTGACAAATATGTTTTTAATACATACAATCTTATTATCAAAGACAATACATCTATTGGCCGGTGTAATATCTATCCTAAAAGTTTCTGTCAACAGTGCTTTGTACGGTTGGCTACCTTCTTGTCCAACAGCTATCGGTCCGAGGCTGTGCGGATGAAAAAACTTAGTGCGAGAGATTTGTAAAGGCCGAGTCCGTATTTACCTATCAGAAAATCGATTGGCTACCTGCTGCAGACGTCGTGGAGCACATATAAGTTCTCTCTTTAGCGTGCCTAGATAACTCTCAAAGGGAAATGATGAAAAACTATCTAAGGCTCCGTGACGTTCTACGGTCAGCCGATGTTCAGGTGCACACTCAACACAATCAAAAACTTGTGGGGACCTTTTGTGAATTCGGTGATTGGCGCAGTTCGACGGGATAAGCAACGGAATACAGATTAGCAAGAAGGATAGGTGAGGCCAAGCATTTTTTAAAAGCTAAAAAACCTTCCTACTTTTTATTTGTCATACTATTTTTCGTCTGGCACGGCTCGACTAAGATGCATAAGTTGGTTCGCGTGCCTATTTAAGTCCCTCAGCTCGCATGTTTCGCCTCTTTCCCTAATCATTGTCTCGGTTGCCTTGCCCAGGGTCCGCGGACACACGCGCCCCCTTTACTTCAACTGCCTACCATTTAACACACGCTCGCTTAGGTTCATGTAACAAACCCCTTCACACACGCGCGCTCGCCGTTGGTCCAGTGGGCGATTATGTAAAAAAGTTGCAACTCAGTGACCTGCCAAGGGTCAGCGAACACCCGCGAACTTAAAAGTGCTCGCCGTTGGTCCAGTGAGGGGTTAGTGATAATCTAAAATATGCATTTCAGTGACCTCGCAGAGGGTCAATGAACACCCCCAACTTACACGTGCTCGCCGTTGGTCCAGTGGGGGATAAGTGTTAATATAAACAGATGGACCTCAGTGACCTCGCCAAGGGTCAGCGAACACGCCTCCAGCTTACACGTGCTCGACATTGGTCCAGTGGGGGATTAGTGATAATCTAAAATATGCACTTTAGTGACCTCGCCAAGGGTGAGCGAACCTCCCCTGTTACACGCGCTCGCCGTTGGTCAGTGGAGCATTAATGATAATGTAAAAATATCCAACTCAGTGACCTCGCGAAGAGTCAGCAAACACCCCCTGTTGTGGAGACGAGAAGTGCATGCTATCTGAGTCATGGCCGCAGGCCGGCCGCGCACCCCCTGAGCACACCTGACGCCCCCAAGCATCCACGGCAGTCGGCTAAAAGGGCCGCTCGGAGTACGTCACGCCTACGCATGCGCTGTGAGCCAAGAAGGCCAGACGACCACCCACGCAGCTGGCACAGTGTAGATAGGCAAGATTATTCCATAATGTCTGGGAGCAGGCCATACGCTAGGAATATTCTGGAAAGACCGGAGCCATATAAATATACCAGCGTGGACAAGCTTAAGGACGACGACTCTGACGATGAATCCGACGGACCTGCAGGACACAGAGAACCGGTCAGTCACGCGCCCCCTCCCCCCAGTCTTTGTGTACAGCTGAATAGAGCCGTTGCCTATCAGGACCGCCTCTTGCCTTCTTTTGCCTTCTAGTCGGGTTGGAAATACTGGGCTATAGCAACTGGTGACGCCGAAGTAACTGGGCTATAACACCCTCCAACTCACACGCTCGCTGTTGGTCCAGTGGAGGATTAACGATAATGTTAAAAGATGCACCTCAGTGATCTCGCCAAGGGTCAGCGAACACGCCTCCAACTTACAAGTGCTCGCCGTTGGTCCAGTGGGGGACAAGTGATAATCTAAAATATGCAATTCAGTGACCTTGCCAAGGGTCAGCGAACACGTCTCCAAATTACACGTGCTTGCCGTTGGTCCAGTGGGGGTTTAGTGATAATCTAAAATATGCACCTCAGAGATCTAAAATAAATAAATAAATAAATAAATTTTATATTTTAGGCCCGGAGGGCCTCGTCATTGCTAACTTAGTGCTGTGGAAAAATAAATACACAGTTGATAAATGCTGCTCTCCATGAAACAACCACATAGACAGCGAGAGCGTTTAGTAGTGTTGGTAGATAAATTCAGATTTACCAACATATCGTCATTTTAAAATAGTAGTAAACGCATGGTGAACTAAGAAGGAAGCAGTGAAAAAAAACTCCTACCATTTAAGCTGGGGCGGAGTTCAGCGAACCCCTGCTTAAAAAAAAAACAAAACGTAGGAGAAAAAAACTACTTCAAAAAAGTTAAGGGGTTTGGTTGAGAGGATTGATTGTAGTGCAAATGAGACAGGACTGTTGATGAGAACGAATGAGGGTGGGAAACGCTTCTTGTGATTGGAGAAATCATATAATAGCAGAGGCTGTCTTTCACCATTGTTACACCGCCCGACTGGCTTCATGATCAACCATCAGGGAGAGGAGACCGGAGGAGACCATCGTGGACAACAGAGTCAGGAAGATGAGGGAATGGCAGAGGTCACCTGATCATCAACGAAACGTCCGAGCTGTGACCTTGTAGACTGCGGAGTTTAGCGACGAGCTGGCGAAAATAGCAGAACCGCCACGAGCATGACTAAGGAACATGAAGCCTATCGTCAGGGTAGTAAAACGGAGAATAGAGAAAACGGCAATGATGACTGGACAGAGAAGTGGACGAAACATCGTTGTAAATATCACTGAAAAAATGAAGAAATAGACATGTCTGGAAAAAATTTGATATAAACATAACAACCTCAGATACCAGGGGGACCCTTTTCAAAGTCCAAAAGTTGTGTGTTTGGGAAGGAGACGGATAACAAGGACTTTATATCTTCTGAAGTTAAGTGTTTACGTAATTTGACTTTAAAACCTGCTAAGTTAGACGACAGCCTAATTTCGAGGGGAATATTATTCCAGAGGAAGGCATATTTGGAGGCAAAGAAGTGAGAATGGTTCGAAGTGGAGCTTAAGGGGGGTGCAATAATCCTGGAGGAATTACGGGTGGCATAAGGTCTATCTGCGGGAAGGAGAGCGTTGATTCGTGGAAGGTTAGGGGTAGAGTTAACGCGAAAGAGGAAACAGAGGCCCGCTTCGAGTCTTCTGACCCAAAGAAATGTCATGTTCGCTAACTGACATCCACGCTTGTGCCAAAGGTCAGCGAACACCCGCGAACTTACACGCACTTGCCCTTGATTCTATGGAGGATAAATGATAAATTTAAAAAATGCATCTCAATGACCTCGCCTATTCCAGACCGGATTGCCGCAGCCCGCTTTGAAAGCACCATAGCAGTTATGTGTGTGGTTGCCGTTTTTGTCCGACCGTTGCAAGCGGTTGAAGGAGTTAGGATTGCGATCTATGAATGCCTTCCAGCTACAGTGGTCAGGATACCCTCTAAGACTAGCTCTTCGTCGTTGGATACTGGAATGCCTAGTGGTTCGTGCGATGAGACCGAGTCACATTATCGGAAAATATGGACTGAGCCAACGTTGCGACAACGGAGAACGATTCATAAAATTTGCTGACTATAATCTTCTCGTCGTTTTGCCCTCTCGTCTCCAACACACCCCCATCGGCAGTTGCAAACATGTCCAAGCGATGATAATAATAATAAGGTTTATTTGTAAAGCACATCTTTGGCGCCGTCAAAAACCCCGGAAGCAGGAAAAAACCTAACCCAAACCCCTTCTTTCGCAGTGACTAGTGTATTTGTTATGGTCTTTTGCTAGGTCAATAGTGTGCGAAATAAAGGAGTTTGTTTTAATTGGAAAAAAATTGACTTCTAAGGTAAAATACTAGAAAAAATGAAATAAAATAACTATACATTGTACGTGTTAAGGTTTTATAGTAAGAATACTTGGGGTCTAAAAAAACTGTCATGTATTTTCACTGAGGTGGAGTTAGCCGCGGTCAGTTTGAAGGCGAAAAAATCAGCTGAGGACATCGCACCTTCCGTGTAGTATCCAGAGAACAATGAGATTGATCCTTGTTTGAATTACTTTGGCGCGGTAACTTTGAGTCTAGTCCAGGATGTTGTAGGTGGTGTGACCTCGCAGGTAAAGTGGTGTGTTGGTTGTCCCCTCCCTGGTGGTGTTCTTCAGCCCCACCCTCCCTAGTAGACAGTTGTGAATAACAGTTACCCTTCCTGCGAGGGTCCCACGGAGTGTTTTATTTCCCCGGTGGTAGTCTCCAGCTCCACCTTCCCCGATTGTCTTCTTCGGTTACGTGTTCGCCTTTATCACAGTTTATTATCGTTATTATCCTACTGTACTCGTAATAAATATGTGTATGTTAACATTTGCCCTCGGCTTATCATCTCGACGAGTGACTGTTTCTATGATCGAGCATTCTAGTGGAATTACAGTGTGTGGAGTCAGCCAGAAGACAACGGACGTAGAAGAATGACCGAGTACCGGCCATAATCAGGAAGAAGATACGCTACCAAAGGACAACAGGGCGCTAGGGCGTTACATCCGTATATATCGGTTTGCTTGATACGGAGAGCTGTCCATTGGCAGAAGTTTGATAATAAGATGGGACGTTGCAGATGTCGGAGGTGGGTCGAGGCAGCTGTGAAGCACCATCGTCATTCAAGTGCATCGGCAGAAGACACTTGGCCTTTGGTTTGTCGAATATCTAAGTGAGATTGAGATTTACATCATTAGTATTTATACTTCCGATACATTATAAGAGGAAACAATCTTTGTTAGTATAGTTTTCGATAAAAAAATTTTTCGCTCATAATATTTTTTTATAAACAATGAAATGTTAGGCGAGGAATTTTGGAATAGATAAATTGTTATTATTTTTTATTTTTATCTTTTTATTTTTAAGGATTGGAAAAGGAGGCAAGGCAAATTTTGCTTAAGCTTTGATTTTATCAGCGTTGGAAACCGTCGACTGGAAAGCTTCCAGCATCGGCCAGTTTTCTCCAAAATGTTCGGGAAATCTCCTGGACCGGTAGATCCCTTTTGGTCCAAATTGGACGTCAAAGAACTCATTAGCAAAGTGTCCTATTTTGTTCAGAAATATATGTGTCATGTCATTTGAGAAGAACTGCTTGGTCTTTCTTCTAAATTCGGCTAAACTGTGGCTTTTGCGAATATCGTTGGGTAGGGCATTCCATATGATTGCATATCTTATGGTGTAGAAATTTGATCGCTGGGCCGTCCTAGCTATAGTGTTATGAATCGTACGCTGGTTGTTTTTAGTGGGACGGGAACCGTTTTGCTCTGTTAACATATTATTGCTAAGGATGTTATGATTATGTGTCACTTTAAATAGGAAAGTTAAACCATTTTGGAGTCGCCTTGCCAGAGGGGTTTAAGACCATATCTATTGTACATTATTGAATAGGAGTCTCGGGCGTCATCGCGTTTACACAGAACTCTGGTAAACCTCCGCTGGCTTTTTTCTTCTGTCTGTCTGTCATCTGATGACATGGTACCGAAAAATATTGAGCAGTAATCTAGAATAGGTAAAACGTACATTTAGTAAGGTTTAGTCTTGAGTGTAATTAATGTGAAATTCTTACTTATGAAGCCACATAGTCGATTGGCTTTTGGTGCGATTTGTTTAACATGTGGGGATAAGTCAAGAGTATTGGAATAGCTAAGACTTAAATCTTTTAAAGATTGTAGCTCTTTTATTTCTTGACCACTAAACATTATGGGGGGAAGTTTTAGTGGTCCAAAAATCATGAGATGACATTTTCTTGGTGAACGCGGCATTTGCCACTGAACACTCCAGTCGTTTAATTTTTGAAGGTCTTATTCAATTGTTCTATGATCGCACGTCAAACCTCATATTCTTTATCTTAGCACGCTTAAGGTGGGCCACCTTAATGTACCGCAGTCGATCGTTTGGAGGTGCGAAAGTTGGATCAGATCATGTACTTGTCCGTGCCCGCTTTAAGTTCCGACTGTCGAATCGCAGTAAAAAACTGCGCCCAAAACGTGTCAACGTTGTGACACTGTCAAATCAAGAAACCCGTGTAGCGTTCAATGAAAGTCTTCCTGCACGGATCAGAGATCAATTCGCTGTTCGCAGCAAACCTGCACATAACGTCGACAATTAAACTTCGCCCAATAATCAGTGGCCAAACTTGACAGGCGCTACATTGTGCGATGAATTCAAGCTTGCAACAACAAGCTGTACCGAGAAAGGACCAGATCTCCACACCTGCCCTGCATCTCTCTGCATAAGCTAGAATCGCTCGGTTGTCAAACTCGAATAACTACCGCTCAATGAGATGTCAAACTCCGCCATCAACAAGATGCGACCGTCAGAACCACTGGACCTAGTCAACTGGCTACATGGAATCAATTTGAAACTCGGGTAACTTCCACCAGCTCTATTAACTTTTGCGTCAAGCAGCTGGGAAATATAAAGCGCCTTGCACTACCGTTCGGGATAAGTCGGGTCAAGTGATAACTGATATCGCTGGAAAAATCGATCGATGGCTAGAGCGCTTTAGTGAACTAAAGGAACCACCTATACGTTTGCCTGTGAGCCACCTACGAGAACTGAACTGCGATCGGTATTCCAACGACTGAACGTTCGGAAGGCTGTGTGTGAAGATTGTATCGCAACAGAAGCCTTCAAAACTTAATGTTCTGCTTTGACGGACTCACTACACCGGCTGTACTTGCCTTTATGGACTACCGAAGTCCTCCACACTGATTGGTCACTGTCTATTCCCTTACTGATACCGAAGCGCGGTGAAATTCAGCTGCGCTCAAATTTCCGTGGTATTCGCCTCATAGATATAGCCGCCAAAGTGTGCGCGCTTCAAATTGCGGTTTAAATTTCTCGTCTTTCGTGGGAAATATTATTTTCGGGATTTCGGTTCACCTAGCCCACTGGCGGACTTTCGTTGTTAGCTATTGGATTCACTTTCGCAATAACTACAGCCTCAGAAGACACAATAGGACATTATTCAAAACGAGCATCCTCTCCGTCACTGTCTTCTGTCAAAAATTCTCCCGGATTCCAGCTCTCTACAAACGCCTGAGTCGTTTCAATAACCTTTTTCATACAGTTGAACGCTTTATACATATTGCATAGAGCTCTACTATCGTTTATCATCAGTCTGGTCTATTATGGGAGACAAAAATAAACGTGAAGATCAGCTTGTAAAAGTAGCGGCGCAAGCGGGACTCAAACCCAAAACATGTAGTTTGTCGGTATCAGTCGTTACCACCACACCATCGGGGTCCACTGTAGGCGTTAATTTAATTTTGTTTAAAAGCCCTAGTCGTAATTTCAAGGGCAGAAGTCGCAAGATTGATGCGACGAAATCACCCCCCGCTAAAAGGGCTAAAAGTCTCTCGAGTTCAGTAGACTCAATTTACGAACACCAAGTTGAGCGTCTAATCAACTCCACAACGAAGACACAGGATGAAAGTAATCAAAATCGGTTATTAACAGTCAAAAAGCAATCCACTTTACTATTTGATTCATTAACGGTCTGTTGTGAAAAGATGGTGACAGAAAAAATTGAAACTATGTGCGATACAGCTTTGGAAGACGGGAAGGAATGTTAGCCAGTGCATGCATTCGAAATCCCGACATCATCGCAACAAGGAAAAAAAGTCACGCAACCGCCCGGATTCGAACCCTGGGCCCCCCGCGTAGAAGTTGAGCGCCTACCTCTCTTCGCCACCACGGGATGCTGCGATAGTTTCCAAATTCCGTTGCTATCTACAGAAACTCGATCTAGAAGTTCTTTGAAACCTCCTCCTGCCAAGCGAA
>JAYGXS010000001.1:9151777-9163243 GCA_036362985.1 Ligula intestinalis | reverse complement strand
TGTGCTATTTCATCAGCCAGAGCTTCTCCTCGGGGGTCGGCTGCCAAGTTAGAGCACCACAGGTCATGGTGGGCGTTGAAGTCACCTAGCACCAAACTGTCTCCAGAAGGTAAGTAGGGAGCGATAGAGGCGGTGAAACCGGGAGGACAACTGGAAGTTGGAGGGATGTACACGTTCACGACGGTTAGCGGCGCCGGGCCAATGTCAAGGGAAATCGCCAGTACTTCTGTGGGATCGGCTCTAAGCAGGGGTAGCTGGTGATGGGCAATGGATTTGTCACCCAGGAAGGCCAAACCTCCGCCTTTGTTGCGGCTGTGGTCGCGACGGACAATCGTGTAATCGGCACAGGAAGGGACCTTAGTGGAGTTAGACAACTTTGTCTCTTGGATAGCCGCCACAGCTATGCTGTGCGAGCGCATGAAGGCCAGGAGCTGGTCAAGCTTCCCAAGGAAGCCGTTGGCGTTGAATTGTAAGATCTTAAGACCAGGTGGTGAGGCAAGGTCGGAGACCAGAGGCTTTGGGTTCAGGACCGGGCAGGCTGGAGGCGTGGAGACCGGAGGGGGCACGGGACAGCTGGGACATGCGAAGGCGGGCGACCAATCGGCAGCCGTGGCGAGGCCACTGCAGCAGAGATGGCACCAACCATTGCAGGATCCGCAACGTACACACCAAACGCGGCGGCCCAGGCGGACTCGGCAGAACGAGCAGTACCAGAGTCGTCCAGGGTTGGCCTCAATTCCGGTGGCGAGGAGGAGTCGGAGCAGCGTGGCCGGGAGGGGCTGTTCCGTCATCAAAAAACACGAATTGGGCGGAGAGGAGAGTTGATGCAACGTAGGGAGATGGGTGTAGCAGACCTTGGCCACCGGGAGGGCGGGTGGGAACGCGATTCGTAGACGCGTTTGCTGTGGTTCGCCAGCGAAGCTGGTGATTCGGTCTAGCGTTGGTTGTAGTGACTGACGGGTATTACCAAGTACGACAATGCCATCGGCATACTCCAGGTCAGGTAGTCTCAATTAAGGGCTCATTTCGCATCAACTAGTAGATAGATTAACTGCATAATAAGTAAACAGTCGCGGACCAGCAGTGAAATTGGTACCAGGGCGCGGTAAACGGATGCCTGGCACACCGACTGTCTTAAAAAACGTCGAAAATCCCAGTGACGGGGCAGTGCGACATGGCCAGTGTGAACTACCATTAAATACGTTTGTTTGCTACCGCTGCCCTGCGGTAAGGTTTTTGAGGAGCACTGGGGAGCAGCTGGTTCGACTATCTCAGTCCGTCCTCCTCGTCTTCCAGAAGCCGGCTTGATAGTCTACCAGCTTGTGGTTCCCTTCAACCCAGTGTCGGAGTCTGCGTTCAACTATCCGTTCACAGACCCTTCCCACCAGAGAAGTCAGACTGATGGGTCTGCATGATTCTAGTCTCCACGTGTCCTTGCCGGCCTTCAAGATTGGTACTATAATGGCTGTTTTCCAGCTCTGGGGTATTGCCTTATCTCGCCAGCTCTGGTTTATAATGCTTAGTAGCGTCAATTTGTTATTTGTAGAGCGGTTTTTTACTGCCTCGGGGGGGATTTCATCCGCTCCATCTGCCTTTTTGTCCTTAAGTTGTTGTAAGGATTCAATCAGTTCGCTGATGGTAAACTCCCGTTTGTAGGAGTTATCATTCTCTAGGTGGGGGGCTTCTTTCTGCGCTTATGCCACGTATCCCTTCATCGTTATTTCATGTTTGGCCAGTCTCAGTCGGCTCACATTGGCATACTGACTTCCAAAAGGGTTAGCCTTCTGCTTGTCGGTGACGAGGCGGTGGTCCCCCTGCAGGATAACATGGTCAGATGTTGACTTGTTTTTCCCCTGCAGCAAATGAAAAGTACACCACATTTTGGATGGGTCAACGTCCGCTCTGAAATTGTCGAGATACTCTCGCCATGTCCTTGTCCACTCCTCGCTTATAGTCGTCCTTACTAATTCACATGCCCGGGTACACTCCACAGTATTCCTCTTCCGGTCACTGGCCAGCCTGTCTCGCTCCTTTGTGACCTCCTCAACTTTTGCAGTCCACCATACGCTAGTCATCTTCTCCCCGCGCTCTGACTTTCCTCGCAGTCCTGCGAAGCCCTTCCAAGATGGCTTCATTGAAGGTTCCAACGCGATCTGCAATCTTTGATGTCTGAGGTAGATGGTTGTGTAGATAATTTTCACCAGTGTTGTTGAATTTTTTCCAGTCCACTCCGGATATCTTCCAGCGAAACAGGTTCATCTTGCTGGTTGACTTATCCTCTTGCTGTGCCCTTTGGATGACAATGGGTTTGTGGTCGGAGCCGGACGTATTGAGTACTGTCTAGGTTGACTCTGCTGACACTGATGCTGTAGTGATGGATATGTCCGGAGATGTGCCTGGATGTCCGCCATTTCGGAGATAAGTTATGCACGCCGGGTTATTCTGGCTGGCAAACTCTTCCTCTCTTATTCAGTCTTCTATTCTTCTCCCTCGCTCATTCTCTCTCACTTTGTCATGGCATAGTCCCGAGTGCACATTGAAGTCACCGAGCCACATCATTTTCGGGTGACACGAAAGTAGATGGATATAAGGTTCCGCACTGAACGTCCCACCATTTCTAGCCCGTACTGGCGGGATATATATGTTGGTAATCTCCAGATCAGGTTGTCCTTTGTGGAACAGTCGGATGTGTTAAAGTTCTTGGGTGTCAGTTTGTTGGGCTCGTACCAACTCATGAGGGATGCCATCTCGGATAATCGTCATCAGACCTCCTGGGAAACCCGATTCCCTGTCCTGTCTTAGAGCCTCGTATCCTGGGAATGTAGTTATCAGTTGGGTATGTCTGAGTATCGTCCCCTGAAGGAAGCGCACGCCAATATTCTGTTCTGTGAGTAGCTTGCACAGTTCCGTAACTTAAGGCATCAGGCCGTCGCAGTTCAAAATCAAGATGCGTAGATAGCTGGGGTCCTTTATCCTTTTATCAGTAGACACCTGTTGGTTAGGGTTGAGTTCCACAAGGCAGGCGTGGCACTGCCAGGTTTCTTTCAAAGCACTTTCCCAGGCGGGTCTCTCCAGTGCCCAGCATTTACGGTCGAACACTTTCAGGCATCTCTCACATCCGAGTTCTCGGTTTCGGGAGTTTATCAGGCGGTTGCACTTGCTGCATCTTTCCTGCTGGGCTACTCTCGGCTTTGCAGGATTGAGATTTGATGGTACGCCATGTTCAGCGCACCTCCATTCTCTATGCCGTTTTGTTACTTGTTTGAGTTTCCAACGGGTCATGCCAGAGCATAATTTATGGCAGCCAGCAGAACAGACAGAACATTGTAATGGTATGATGTTACCCACTATAGTCGCCTCAGCAGTCGCAGCAGTATTTTCTGTTGAGGTTGGTGGATGTGGCTGGGAGGGATGAGGAAGACACTGGGGTCCCTGCAAGTGGCTGATGCGAGTGAGCGGGCAACACTGCGTAGTCGAGGGAGGGTCCCGCACAGGTCCTATGGATATAGCCACCACTCGTAGTAGTAGTAGTAGTAGTAGTAGTAGTAGTAGTAGTAGCAGTAGTAGTAGTAGTAGTAGTAGCAGTAGCAGTAGTAGTAGTAGTAGTAGTAGCAGTAGTAGTAGCAGCAGTAGTAGTAGTAGTAGTAGTAGCAGTAGTAGTAGTAGTAGCAGTAGTAGAAGTTGTACTAGTAGTAGTAGTAGTAGTAGCAGTAGTAGTAGTAGTAGTAGTAGTAGTAGTAGTAGTAGTAGTAGTAGTAGTAGTAGTAGTAGTAGTAGTAGTAGTAGTAGTAGTACGAGCAAGGCCACGCGTACCCATGGGGTGTTCCGATGAGGTCGACGTCTCTGCGCTGCACCTGTGGCATTGGATCTCATTGTTCTCCTTGGTGGATATGGCCTGCCCTACTGTCATCTTTAAGCACTTTAGATGCTGCCAGGCTCCATAAATGTCGCACTGGGCACTTTCTTTGTGTGCTGCCTTCCCACAGCAAGGACAAGGCCACCTGGGTCCTGGATTCATTTCTACGTCTCCTGAAAGCTCCAAACGCCTTTTAGGCCACCAGCCAGCATCCTGGTATCGAGTGACCGTTGCTGGCGCTTCGGCTCCTGACTCCAAAAATGTGGCGGTCCTCTTTCGGCGCACTTCTTGCAAGTCGTCGAGGTTTGATCCTGTAAGTTCAATTCATAGAAGTCATCTTGGAAGTCAACGTCCAGTGGACCCGGTACCGCGTGGAGGTTGGAACATGACCGGGTGGTGGTGGTGGTGGTGGTGGTGGTTGGGGGCAACACCGACATAGGGCTGAGCCTCAGCGAATGATGCTTTACAGCAGCTTGTAACAAGAAAATGGACCTACGGGACGTCATTTATGGGATCCAGGGTCTCGACGAAAAGACTGCGTCGACGGTACCGGTTGATCGAGTGAGCCTGTTGACAGGCCAAGCAGAGGAAGAGGCTACTGTGGGGATAGGCCTTGCCAATGTGATTAGCCGCACCCTCGGTCAGCATCAGGCCAGCGCTGTTCGAGCTGGCATCGGTGGTTTCAGCGTGGTTTGCGCAGTCCTTCACGGCGGGGTCACCGTTTAGCTGCATAGCCCTCTCCAGGAGAGTGACAAGGTCAGTGTCAGGGCGCACGGAGATGCCTGTCTGTACCTCAACTGAAAGGAAAAGTGCATTTTAGAAGCATATGTTTTCGATAATTCATCGTCGGACGATAAAATTGCATGGATAATGAAATAGGAGAGTTTACAAGGGTTTAAAAATGTCTTGTGACCATGACTTTGTCTTATGATCTACGGGGACATCTCTTTAAAGTACGTGGATATGGGGAAGTGTTTTTTTTTTCGCTAACCGGACCGTGGAACCGTGCAATAACCTACCGAAAGCGATTGATTTATCTCAATATGTGAAGACATTCAAGCACTGACTTGATATCTATATGCAGCAGTACGTGGACTGTGTGAGTAATTAACATTAATTTCGGCAAATATGCCGATGTTTACTTCGTAAAGTCTATTCTAGTTGACTCAATTGTGAAAACAACTCACGGCTTCGGTGGGAGTCTAACTCACACGGCAGCCTAGGAAATCCTGCCTGGGCAGTCAGCTTGCTGTATCCGTATTGGTGGATTCCGTACGATCAGTAGGTTGGGCGGGTAAAATCGACCCAAGTGTGATTAAATTTACGGCTCAGGGTGAGCCTCGTAGCTCGATGGTAGAGCGTTGGCTGCGCAAAAGCCTTCCCTGCTGTGTGAGTTCGACTCCCACCGACGCAGCGAGTTTTTTCACAATTGGGTCAACTAAATTAAGCAAATTTGTCGACCCTCCCTAACAAAAGTCTATTTGGCAGATATTTGCTTGCGGCAATTTGCCATTGGGCCTGGTAAAATTGCATTAATAATGAAAATAGTAGAGTTAAATAGGGTTAAAAATGTCTTATGAATAAAACGCGTCGTTTTAACACCACCCGTATGGCGAGATTGGCATGTAGAGTTCATTGCGTTGGGGGGGGGGAGAAAATGGAATAAGCTATGAGTACTGGTCACGAGTGGAGTACGAGGAGTGAAAATCACTGTCACGTGCACGTGTCGTCAGGGGCGGGGGCGATATGCGATGGCCACTTGGCGTCGGGGTCGACCACGTAAAGGATATTGCCTGTACTGGTGTCTTCTGACAACACCGCAGTGGATTCGCTAGCCATATAGCCATTGCTAGCACCCGTTGGCGTAGGCTCTTTGAGTAATTGACTGGCTGACATAAAAGACGACTGCAATGGGTGCTGACATTAAGTGAATTCACTGCAGAACTGATTAATAGCCGTCTTTTGACGGATATCCCCGTGGATTACTTGTTTGACGGCTAACGAACTCTAGGCCAGCTCGGGACCCAGAGTGAAAAGCTAACGTTTGCAGAATACGATCGGGGTTCTCAGAACTCTTCGCTACAAGAACATATTCAGTTCTACATCGGACAAACAGATTCCTAATCAACTAGATTCCAGAAGAGCAAAGGAAGAGGATTGACATGCAGTGATTTCTGAACGATCTCATGCAAATTTAACCGAATTACTGAAACTTGTTTTCCATTAGGAACGATTACTTAAGTGGTATTGTAAGATAGATCGGCATGTAGCATGATGCTATAAGATAAATTATTTCAGTGCACTTTTGCACAACAAAAGCGATCTGTAATAATGCTTGCATATTTCACAAAAACTTATGCATTCCTGTAGCATTTCGATGGAGTATTTAAGGGCTTCGGTCATTTATTCCAAATATACTGACTGATACTGACTGATTTCGGATACGACAAGATGCTGGATTTTGAATGCATGCCCTTTCGACTGAATAGAGAAACCGCACTCTGTAAACAAAAATGACTACTTAAATAGGGGCAGTAGTAAGTTATATGCAACTTAAGACAAAGCATGCACAAGCGCGTCCCTTCTACCCATTTGACAGCTATCACGCCTTCTTTAAATCTTACGCTCGAAGCAAAAGTTGTATTTCGCTGTCAAACAGTTCACAATATGCTATTTTAGACCGTTGAATGGACATTGTACGGTCCATTTCACAGCTTCGGGTAACTCTGCATGTGGTTGATCACTCCCTGTATTTTTAAGCGCGGCCTGCGTCACGAATGGAAATACAAGGCCGCGCTCCAGCCTCTTCTCTTAACCCTTTTCACGGAACAGATACCAACCAACCTCACTGCAAGTAGTGGATCCGTGTGGATGCGCACAGTGAAGAAAGGGGGGACATACCGTCTGTCATCATAATGGCACTTCCTTCCGGCCTCGCGTTTCCTTTCCCCTTGGGTGTACCTGAAATTCCGGAGAAAATACCGATTCCAGTTGACATTTAGATGCACAGTGGAGTGGAGGAGGAATGAATGAAAATTTAATAATAAATTTGAAAGCTTCCAAAAGCTACCTAACAGCCCGCTGGGTGGGAGTTTGGATGTCGGGCGCACGGAAACTTGACCCCAGGCGCATCCGCCACCAGTGACGACGTACAAATCAGAAACTGCCATTTCAATTTTTCTTAAAGGCTCTTCTATCAGGTGGAAATTCAAGTACTTTTTGTCGAAAACAATTATAGACTCTTAGCTTCATTATTTAATATTTTAATTGCTTTAAACGGGGACAATGGGAATTGTCGTGGGTATTATCGCTGTAACCTGTCAAACATAGGGGTTGTTGTTTGAAACCCTCAGTAGAATGTCGCTTTGATGAGTAGGTTGGTAGCTTTAATGTAATAGCGTCTGCCCGGTAGTACATCGTGCAATTTAATCTCACAGCAAACATTTTCCTTCCGCTGAGCTAGTACCTCGGCCCCTTCGGTCTGCCCTGACACATGCACTGTATGCCCTAATTTTGATCAAAGAAGGCAATATTTTTCGTAGATTGAATAGGAGTTGAACCCCTTAGTTTGGAAAATCATTCAGTCGCTATATTTTGAAAATTGAGCATACTCTTGTTTTAATCAAGCTTAGGATATTCCAAATTATCTTACGCGACCACATTCAAACTTAGTATTTATTTGAGGCATTTTGGTCCAGGCACAGAAGGCTGTTAATTTGACGTCACGTGGGATAAAAAATTTAGTTTTGTATGGTCATTTGAAGACCTCCGTTGACTAGTCGAAGCTATTTCTTGCCTTCTAAAGGGAAAATGATCTCAAAATACGCCTGAATGCACTGGCTAGGGGAATCAATGTAACAAACTAAAATAAATAAGAGCAAAGCTTTCAAAATTTCTCCGTTTTAAAGTAAACCATCTTTTCAAAATTGGATCAGTTGTGACGAACAAATATTGTTGAATTCAACTGAAATCATTAGTTTGTGTCAATTGCTACTGCCGGAATTTCAGTAGCAATTCAGTGAATCTCATCACCAGAAGCTTAGCAATAAGACACACTAATCGACTGATTGAATTTTCACAGTAGTATTACATACATTTCCAAATCAAATAAGTTGCGAAGTAGTTGGTAATAATAACGTGACAGCGCACATTACACCCCTACCCAAAATAGTTTGCACACAAGAAAAGAGAGAAGTTCTGCAATTTTTCAAGACAAATCTTCAAGGGGCTGTCTCCAGAAAACATGACCAATAAGCAAGCTTAACCCAAAGTGACGAGATTGTACAAAAATGCAGACAACCATTTTTCAATATCGAAACTAGTGTCAGCAAAAAACAGGATAGGAACACCAACTTGCCTGTCGGTATGATTGATGAAGTTCTCGGGAGACTAAATCTCGTGGGGCTCCGATTTGATCCTACAAACCAAACAAAAGGGTAACCGTGGTTGTACCGGCGTTATTGAATCTCAAAAACTTCACAGCCTGGCGCTCGTACCTTCTAGCGCACATAGGAAACGAGGTCAGCATTTAAAATCAGACTTGGTGTGTGTGTCGTAGCCCATAGTTGGATCAGGAATCCCCGCCGGAATCCAAACTGGGAGTAGTTGGGAGACGGAGAAAAGCCGCGACCTCGACCAGCTTGAGCCACAGGTCCGTGGGAGTGAGGTGGGTGCCTGGCCGAGAACTGCAGGTGAACAGATGACGGCAGTCATGCGGCGAGACGCCGCAGTCGGGACAGCAGTCGGGTATGGATGGGTCGAGCCGGTGCTGGTACTGGCGAAGGAGCATGCAGTAGCCACTGCGTAGCTGTGCCAGGGTACAGCGAGTGACCCTCGGGAGATGTCGTTCCGAGGCCGCAATCGGAGGTGGATAGCCACCCAAAAGGACCGGGAGACGGTAACCTCGTTTCTCCTCGACAACGATTCTCTGGTGGAGACGCTGGAAGCCTGTCTTGGTGGCAGAGCTATCAACAGGTAGATCCGCGAGAGACGAGGCAACAGCTTCCTTGTGGAGTGCTCGAATAGACGGCCGGACGTTGCGGCAGGGCTCGGGAGCGGTGCAACGGTGATGATTGGGATGGCCGGGTTGCGAACAACTCCACCAGAACTGCTGGCTAAGGAGAGTGTTGTGATGGGCGACTGGTAGAACAGAAGCCTCCGCATGAAGATGATCTAACAGCGACATTTTAGAGCAACCCGTGATCGTGCGGAGGGCAGCGTTCTGTGCTGACTGGAGGCGGCGGAGGCTGGAAGAGCTCATCGTAGGAGACCAGATTGATGCCGCATTAGTGAGATGTGGCTTGGCCAACGCCTTGAAAGCAGTCGACAGAGTCTCTTTCGCGCAGCCCCAGGATGTGCCTGTTAGAGCCTTGAGTACCTTGGTGCAGCGGCTTACTTTGCTTGCGGTCTCCCTGGCATGGTCCGCGAACGTGAAAAGCGGATCAAAACGCACACCAAGGAGTTTGGGCTTGCGGACGAGCGGTAAGGACGCCCCATTGACGGTGATGACCGGGTGACGATTGAACTCCTTCGGATCAAGCGTAAAAACAGTTACGGACGACTTGGCTGCTGAGATCGTCATTCCGCGCTGGGTGAGGAAGTTTTCGACAACAGGCATGAACTCCGTGAGGAGCTGTGCAGCCTGATCGATGTCATGGTGCCGGCAAAAAAACGCAACATCGTCCGCATAGGATACCACTTGCACAGGTGCCCGGGGGGGGTGGGAGCTCTCGCATGTAGATGTTAAAGAGCGTCGGGCTGAGCACAGAGCCTTGAGGGACGCTACAGGTCTGTTTACGGGGCTTAGAGAGAGCGCCCCGGAAGAGGACACGATCGTGACGGCCACGGATGTAAGCCGCCAACCATCGGACCAGGCCAGTCGGGACGTTCAGCGAGACCAAGTCCTGCAGAAGCTGATCGTGGCGGACGCAGTCAAAGGCTCGTGACAGGTCAATTGAGACTGCCACGGTCCGCGAAGCGGGCTTCTGTTGATTGAAGCCCTCGAGGATAGCGTCGCTGAGCTCGAAAAGCGCCGTTGTAGTCCCACGACCCGATCGGAAACCATGTTTGTGGCAAGATAGTTCCACCACAGACGTCAGAATTGGGTGGATGAGCCGTTCCAGGATCTTCGCCAATGGACTGAGGAGGGCAATTGGACGATAAGAGGTCGCTAGGCAGGGGTCCTTACCCGCTTTGACCAGGGGGATAATGATCGACTGGCGCCAGAAATCTGGGATGATTGAAGTTCCCAGTGAAAGGTTGAAGCGGGCGGCAAGGTAGGCAGCCACCTTCGGGCCGATGTGGCGCACATGGATAGGCGCCAGACCATCTAGTCCTAAGGCTTTCGAAGCTATCATTTTCTTGACGGCGGTGAGGATGGCATCAGCCTAAAAGGAAATGTCTGGGGCGGGGCTTTATGGAGGAGACGAAGAAGGGAGCGCTGGCTTTAGAGACTGGGCGCCGAGTGGGGTGAGAATAGCTTGTTCATCTTTGCGGCGATCTTACCGTTGTTGGAAATGAACTTGCCGTCCCCGAAGCTAATAGACTGGTTTTATGTATCAGCCCGGGGTTTGGTCAGGTTGCGTAAAAGCTTCCAAGTGGAAGCTGAGTTGCCGCTGAAATTGCAATCTGAAACTAGTTCATGCCAGCGTTGGCGTTTGCCATCGTTGATAGTCTTAGTGATTAAGCCATTCAGTGCGCCAACGCGCGGGTCACTGGCATCACGCGCTCGTATTTCATCTCTCTCTCTCGTTCCAGGCGGGAGGCTTCGGGTGGATAGTTAGGGCGGAGAAAGGGAATGCGGCCGTTAGGGATGTGGTGACTTGCTGCTGCCATGAGTAGTCGACGAAGGGCTCGCTCTGCCGTGTGGACACAGGTGGGAGGCGGTAGGCCATCGATCTCGGCTTCGCATTCGGTCGTGAACGCTGCCCAATTGGCTTTCTTGAAAGTAATGAAGTGCCGGTTGGGGGCCTTGACACGCTCGGCGGCGGTGGCCAATTCGAGCACAATGGGGAGGTGGTCGCTACCCAGGCTGATTTCCGTATTCCACATGGTGGAGGCTACCAGACTGAGACTGGCGAGGGAAACATCGGGCGAGCTGGAGGCGCCGTTGGTCGGGAGCCGCGTTTGGCTGTTCTCGTTGAGAACGGCAAAGGGGGCGTGTGCTATTTCATCAGCCAGAGCTTCTCCTCGGGGGTCGGCTGCCAAGTTAGAGCACCACAGGTCATGGTGGGCGTTGAAGTCACCTAGCACCAAACTGTCTCCAGAAGGTAAGTAGGGAGCGATAGAGGCGGTGAAACCGGGAGGACAACTGGAAGTTGGAGGGATGTACACGTTCACGACGGTTAGCGGCGCCGGGCCAATGTCAAGGGAAATCGCCAGTACTTCTGTGGGATCGGCTCTAAGCAGGGGTAGCTGGTGATGGGCAATGGATTTGTCACCCAGGAAGGCCAAACCTCCGCCTTTGTTGCGGCTGTGGTCGCGACGGACAATCGTGTAATCGGCACAGGAAGGGACCTTAGTGGAGTTAGACAACTTTGTCTCTTGGATAGCCGCCACAGCTATGCTGTGCGAGCGCATGAAGGCCAGGAGCTGGTCAAGCTTCCCAAGGA
>JAYGXS010000001.1:9109471-9132102 GCA_036362985.1 Ligula intestinalis | reverse complement strand
AGTGTTTACTCTAAAAATATCCGCTCTTCCTCGATCCACTCTTTCTTATACGGAGAGATGTCAGTTAGCGAACGTGACATTTCTTGGGGTTATAAGAATCGAAGAGGGCCTCTGCTTCCAACTTCACGTTGACTCTAGCTCTAACCTTCCATGGATCAACGCTTTTACTCCGACCGATGGACCTTATGGCACTCGTTATTCCTCCATAATAATTGCACTCCATTTAACTCCACATCTAATCATTCTCGTTCTTGCCTCCAAATATGTCTTCCTCTGGAATAACATTCCCCTTGAAATCAAGCTGCCGTCTAAATTAGCAGTTTTTAAAGCCAAATTAAATAAACGCTTAACTTCGGAGGATATGAAGCCCTTGTTATCCGTCTCCTTCCCAAACACACAAATTTTGGACTTTGAAAAGGGTCCTCCTAGTATTTCAGGTAGTTCTATTTTTATTAACACTTTGACTGCGACGTGCGCCATATGTGGTTCATGCAATATGGAAAACTACGGGCTTTTTTGGGAGTCGCAGTCAAAGTGTTAAATTGTTATTCATATATCTCTATTTTATCATTTTAGAGTTAAATTTTCAGCAGTGTTACGTCCCCTATTGCCGTTCTCCGTTTTCTATTTTACAACCCTGACGATGGGCTTCACGGTTTCTAATCATGCTCATGGCGGTTCTTCTGTTTTTGCCCATTCGTCGGTGGACTCTGCAGTCCACAAGGTCGCATCTCCGGCGTTTTGGTGATGATCACGTGACCTCTACAGTTCACTCACCCTTTCGACCCGGTTGTCCGTGGTGACCTTTTCCTATCTCGCCTCCCTGATAGCTGATCCTAGGGCCAGTCCGGCGGTGTTACGGTGGTGAACGGTGGCCTCTGCTGTTATATGATTTCTCCAACGACAAGAGCCGTTTCGCACCCTCATATGTTCTCATCAAGAGTCCTGTCCCATTTTATCGCAAAAATCCTATCAACCGGCCTCTTTACTTTTATAGAAGCAGTTTTGTCTCCTACGTTTTTTTTTAAAGTGGGAGTCCGCTGAACTCTGCCCCCGCTTTAATAGTAGGATTTTTTACTGCCTCCTCCTTACTTCACCATACTTTTCAGAGAAAGTTGACTATTATTTTAAAATGACGGTATGGGGGATAGGAAATTATCTGCCTACAATACTAACCACTCCCGCTGCCTATGTGGTTGCTCACAAAGTGCAGCATGTATCAACATTTTATTTACTTTTACCACAGCATTAATTTGGCAATGACGAGGCCCTCCGGGCCTAAAATATAAAATACATTTATAACTGAATGAAGATTTTAAAAATCGTTCTCGATGAGTCTGACAAGGCTAAATTGTTTACTTCATTTTTTACAAAGCATCTTACGATGCAATTCGAACTGGTTCCGTCTTTTCAGGCACGCTTAGTCAATATTATCAGCACCATTTATTGCTCCGTATAATTCATTCTTAAGCACCTTGCTAGTCTAAAAAACTCACTCTTTAGGAACTGATGGTATTCCAAACTCAGCTATCCAGAGGGTGTCGAGCTTCCCCGATTGCTTAGTCATTTATTCTCAGCCTATCTTTCAAATGCTTTGTATCCTGCCTCATGGTAGAAATCTATTTTTCTTCCAGTCTACAAGTCAGGACCTTATTCTTTTGGCAGGCTAAGCACTGCCTGGTCCAAGTCGCAATGACGGTGTTCATCTTTGGCCAGACGAAACAAGCCGAGATGAGTTTGCGGCCAGCACGAACATCAGGGTGTGATAGCGAATGGAAGTGGTCGAAAACGACCTTATGGTAGGATTAAGGTACCACAGGGTAGGGCGAACCTGTAGATCAGTCACACGCGATAGACCTTGATGACGCTAAAGGGGACCCTCACGCAGCTGTAGTACAGAAGACGCAAGTATTTCAGTGATGAAGTCATCAAGCGCCTGCTTCGTCAGGTCTAACGTGGTGGTAAGAGTGTTGACCTCCGGACGGGACAATGCTTCAGCAACGACATTATCATCACCGCGGACATAGCGTATATCCGAGGTGAATTGAGAGATGTAGTCAAGATGATTTACTTCACGCGGCGAATATCGATCCGGCTTAGCTTTGAGGGCAAGTGAGAGGTTTGTGACCCCTGTAGACCTGAAAATTTCTTCCCTCGAGCAGATGACAAAAGTGTCAGATAGCCAGGTTAATGGCAAAAAGTTCGCGCGAGAAAGTACTAAAGCGTGTCTGCACCGGCTGAAGATTCTGAGAAGAAGGCTAGCGGCTGCAACTGGTCGTGGACCTGTTGCTGCATACCTGCTCCGACGGCAATGTTGGAGGCATCGGTGGTCAGCATTAGCTGTGTATTGACATCGGTGCTCAAATGATGAAGCAAAGTGACACCTAAGAGGGCTTTATTTACTGCCTAGAATGCTTCAAGAGCACTTGGTGTAAGTTGAAGCGACTTGGCCTTTGACTTCAAAATTTCCGTCAAAGGTGCCAGGGTGGCGGCGCAATTTGGTATGAAACGCCGGTATTAGATAATAATAATAATAATAATAATAATAATAATAATAATAATAATAATAATAATAATAATAATAATAATAATAATAATAATAATAAGATTTTTATTACGCCAGTTTACAGGCAATTGTAAAGAATCGGTAATGCACCTCTTGGGCGCCTTCCAACACCTCGAAGACCGGAAAAAACCTGAAACAAACTCCCTATGTTGCAGCCAGTATTGGTTTTGTTTCAGATTTTTTGTTTTGTCAATACTGGGCGAGATAGGGAGTTTGTTTCAAGTAAAAAAACCTGCCTTCAAAGGTATGATACAAATGATATTTTCCAGAAGCTTGGCTAGGGCCAGGGCTCTCTTAAAAATAGGGTGGTTTTGCTGGGTTTTAATACTTTTGGGCAGCTTATTCCAGATTGATATGGCATTTACTGAAAAGAATTGCCGGTACTTAACTGTACGTGTCATAGGAAGAAATAAAAATACGTCTCGATGACTGGCGCGTCGAGAGTGCTCAAGCTGCCTTATTGTACTAAGAGGATTAAATGTTTGACCATTCAAAAGTTTAAACAGTGAAAAAAGACCCCTCTGCAATCGACGAAGCCAAAGGGGATCCAGCTTTATAAGTTCGCACCTTTGTCGGTAGGTTAAGTTACGGTGTTCTGTAGTGAAAACTCTTCTAGTGAAGAAGTGCTGGACCGATTCTATTTTCTTCTGTTCATTAGTGCGCAGAAGACTGAATAGGGGCGAGCAGTATTCAAGACTAGGTCTCACGTACATATTATAAAGGCTAGTTCTAACCTTGGTAGTCTTAAAATTTCTAAGGATAAATCCGGTGGTTTGGCGTGCTTTCGAGACTATCAGGGCACAGTGCTCTGACAAATTGAGACTATTAGAGTAGGATATGCCCAAATCCTTGATAACTCCTGGGACATTTACTTCGTGGCCGTGAATGCTTAATTCCGGTTGATGATCGTCGCCAACAACCATAACGGAACATTGGTGACATGAAAGGGTGAGGCGCCATGTGCAACACCACTGGGCGAAGGCCGATAAAACGGTGAAGCTGAGTGATGGGCTTCGAGCTGGAAAAGACAACAGGCTTTGCACCTTCTCTGGAGGGGGTGTGATCCTGTGTTTGTCAAGATGATGGCCAAGAAAATCCAGAGAATTGACGCCAAAAAGGCCCTTATCGACGTTATGCTGAAAATAATTTTGCCGAAAATGATCGAAAACTTAAAATAAGTGCTCAAAGTGTTTCTCGGGTGACGAGCTCGCTACAAGGATGTCACGATGAACACGAACGTGAAGGAGAGACCGTGCAAAATGTCATCAACAAAACGCTGAAACGTTTGGGCCGCGTTCGGCAAACCGAAAGGCGTGCGAAGTAATTCGGACAGGCCTAAAGGTGTCGTGACTGCGGTTTTAGGATATCCTCCTCCGCGACCGTTATAAGATGGTATGCTCGAACGAGGCCAGTCTTGGAAAAAATTGTCTTTCTAGCCAGAATTTGGGAAAAATCATGAATGTGGGGTATCGGGTACCTGTCCGGGACTGTAGCTCGGTTAAGAGCGCGATAATCACCGCATGGCCGCCAATCATCGGATGACTTTTTGGGAACCAAATGCAGTGGCGAAGCCCCTGGACTGGACGATGGACGGATACTCCCCAAATTCAACATGTGCTCAAACTCGTTCTTCGCGACATGTTGCTTCTCGGGATGAAGCAGACGCGGATGAGCATGGACGGGTCTGCCATTGGTAGTGATATGGTGACGAACGGCGTGTTGAACCTGCTGCGTGCACTGACACGGTTTAGCGAGGGACGGATAATCCCTCAAGCTATCAGAGAATGGCAGGCTTGGCACGGCCAAGTGTATGCCAGCGGAAGGCTCATGCGAAACGACCCCGACAGTAAACAGCTGAGTGGTGGGATCTATCAGTTTCTGATGTTTGACGTCGACTATGAGGCCGAATTGCGACAGGAAATCCGTTCCAATGATAGACGACTAGACGTCAGCCTGTATGAAAACCCACTGGAAGCGGCGACGAAGCCCAAGATCTAGAGGAAGGGACTGTTAACCGAACGCGGCGATGGTGGTGTTGTTCGCAGCCTGCAGTGCAAACTGCGATGGCTGAAGATGATGATGTCAAGGTGGTGGTAGAACGCTCACCTCCGCACCCGTGTCGATCAAGAAACGGAACCCGGTGGACTTGTCGGGCACATAAAACAGGCGACTGGGTCGCGAGTGGCCAGTAGCAGTCATCGCCATTACTGGCTGGCGGCACCGTTTCCCGACTGGGAACGTCTAGCGTAGGTGCAAGGTGGGACGCATTTCATAGCATCCGGGCCGAACGTACGGTGGTACCAGCAGCATTTGTCATCTGAAAATTCTTTTGAAATCGAGCGATTGTGGTTAGCAGGGGCACGACTGGTTTGTAGCCGGTTGAATGTGAAACACATTGTGCTCATTTGAGAGCACAATAACCTGACAGTATCTTTAAGATCCAGTAGGTCGTCTACTCTGGTCACCAGAACATCGTGAATCGGTTGGGTGGGCAAATTCTACCGCGGGAATGACGTACCACGCGCTTTGTTCCTCTGTGGTGGAGTACGGCGATCAGGTTTTTGGTCAGAAACGGCGTTGTTAGACAGGGAGGTCGATGCTTGATGCACGGAGTACGAACTAGCACCGGTATAATATTGGTGGATGCGATCAGCAGGTTCTACGAGTTTTTAAAACAGGACAGTGTTGTCTAGCAGTGCAAGGACTTGTTGCATTGGATGGGGCAGTTTATTCATCCAAATGCGGCGAAATATAGAGTCGTCTAAAGTGCAACCAGCGAGCAAATGCCGCATGTGGCGCATCAGGGCAGAAGGCGTTTGATCACCGAGCTCCTCATTGTTGAGGAGCTGGTTGAGTTTGCTGTCGGCAGCTTATGCCATACGTTTGAGGATAGCCGGTTTCAAGCGAGAATAAGGCTCATCCCCAGGGATTGGATCAAGAAGATCCTGAACTGCATAAGCGATGTCAAAGGGTAAGTACTGAACGGCATACGCGTAACGCGTACGCTCGTTAGAATATTACGTGTGGCGAAAACGGCCTCGATTTGTTTAAACCAAACTGTAGGGTCACGAGCCTCGTACGGAAGCAGCTTAATAGAAATCTGAAAAGCATGAGGTTCATCCCAATCGACTGACGCATAGGACCTGGTAGAAACAGAACCGTCTGAATCGATTTCGTAAAAAGGTTGATCTTCTTCTGCCATGTCGAAAAACGTGTTAACGGCCAAATCGAATAAATAGCAAAAGGTGTTTAACAGTAAAACGAGGTCACCAAATTTGTAGCGGAAAAGTCATGAAGATGCCACGAAAACTTTCTAGTATAGAGCTAACTGCTAGCGACTATTCTACCAGATTACACTATTGGAAAAAGGTGTAAAAACTGCATGGAAAATCACGATGCAAAATAAGAACGATAAGGCTCACTTAGATCCCCCACGATCCTTGTCAGCAGTAGCCAAGAAATTGACTTGCCAAAGGATGAGTTTGTGAATGCTAGGGTCTCTGTTCGCTGATTTGAAACCGGGATTTTCGAGAGGAATCTCACTTGTAAGTGGCCATTAGATGCTCCTGAGCCCGGTAAATGATCACCAGCGAATGGTGTCTTTGGAGGGAAAAGAAAACAGCGGCCTGTGAGTTTGGAATATTGTGAGCTGTGAAATGGTGTAAGCAAAGTGTCCTTAGAAGTCTGCACACCATACCAATCGAAAGTTTTTTTTTTCGCGCGGCTTGCGTTAAAACAAAAAGAACCATTATGTTAAATTTAAACATACGAACAGGTCGGGTGAAGGGCCCACAAACTGCAAGCCCTTGGAATCCAGCTTCCTCTCCTCGATTTCATTGGTTCTTACCTGTCTATCCGCAGACAGAAGTTCTTAGTGGATAATAGGTACTCGAAACCTCAGTCTATCACAAGCGGCGTTTTTCAAAGCATGATTTCAACTTCCCGCCTTTTCATTCCTTACATAAATGAAATTTCAATCGTACTCAATAACTCAGAAAATTTAATTTATGCTGATGACCTTAAGCGTATTTACTCATTTTCTAAGGACATGGCCAGTAGTAGTGTCGATAAAATCAACGCAGACTTGCGTATGCTCTCACGTTGGGGTGCTACCTGGCAGATGCCATTTTCTCCATCCAAATGTAGTTTTGTTTGTTTTGGTCCTACAAAGCTTCCTGGACGGATAATCCTCCAAAAAAGTCCACTCTTAGAACGATATACGATATAGGATTTAGGTCTAACTTGCACAAATACGCTTGCATTACCGCCTCATGCGGATCTAATTTCTGCAAAGGCAGCACAAAGATGCGGTTTTAGATCACATATGTTTCCTTCCAGAAATAAAGTTAAAACTGTACCGCATGTTTGTTCTCGCTTTCTTAATGTACCGGTGTTCCATTTTTGGTCTTACGAACGCGTCTGACCGATTTTTCAACCATAAGCTTTTTTCTCTTTCTCGATCCAGTTTTTCTTATACGGATATATGTAAATTAGTGAACATTAAATTTATGAGGGTAGGAAGACTCGAAGCCTGTATATGCTTCCTGTTTCGAGTTAGCAAGAGCCCTAATCTCCCACAAATAAAAGATTTCACTCCGTTAAACCGACCTTACGCTACTCGTAACTTTATCGAGTGTGTTAAGGATAAGAAGGTTAACCCTAACAGCTTCTTTCTTCCAGGCCCATAGTTCCTTTAAGTGAAGAGAGGAGACGGTGAGAAAGCCAGATTGTTAGGAATAGTGCATTCTGCAGAAGGATATGATAATAGATAGAAAGAGTTTTGACTCTTGGCAGACCGCAGTCAGGCTGCTAGGGCGACAATTCCCAAGTGACGAGGGCATCAGGCATCGCCGCAGTGTCGGTGCGTGCTTTTATCTCAATAAGCCTTATAAAGAGTGGTTGAGGCAGACGAGTTGAATTAATGAAGACTCGGCAACACGCAAGAGCGATCATAGAAAAACAACGCTAAACTTCGACGCTGGCTGTTGTGTTTGATTTGCTACTACATCCAAAGAAGCGTACAGAGAAATTCAGGTGACCAAAATAGATTTTGAAAATGAACTTATACAAAGACCTCCACATGCAAGGGACGCATTATAACGCACAATTACTTCATAAGGGTTGGTAGGATAGGATAACTGCAGCAATCAACACAAAGGAACAGACAAATGGCGTTAATGGAGCCCTCTTGAACAAAGCTTCCTAGTCACTTCATGTTGGGATATAACTATCGTCCACTATATGGTATGTCCTGGATTTGTCTAGACTAATTAGTATATCATTACATAAAAACAGTATATCCTTATGTAAAAGTGGTCACTTAAAAAAACTGAAATTCTTTCTTTAAAGTGCTTTACGAAGGCAGCATTTTAGCTGCATCTTGCGTCTCCTTACCCTACGCGATAGGCGGGCCATGTATTGGCGGGGTAGGTATTCATTTTTGGTTGAAACCCTAATTCCTTTTCCACAGTTGTGCTCAGACACCTTCCGCTGCTAATTTTTTTAAAGACATCCACTCAGCAATGTAGGTTTATCGATTCAATTTTATACTTTTTATATTTTGTGGGTCAGGAACAGAAATACTGAGGCAATTGAATAAGCGATCCCGTTCCCAAGTTGGGAAAGCAGATTTCACGTGCTGCTTTGTTTAAACACGAATCACTTCACTGGGTTCACCGTACTTCCGGCGACCGCTTTCCCCTCTGGTGCAAACTTGTCAAGATGGTTAGTGCTTGTTTGCTATTTTTCCCTCAATGAGGGTTTATACTTACTAGTTCACAAAATCTAGCGAGTTTATTTCTATATAGTTATTGTAAGCTTTGCGTTAGCGTTTACTCAGAAATGAATTTCAGGAAAATTTAACTATTCACCGACTTTTTCAGGTGAACTTTACGGTTGGCGAGATTCGTCGTTTGATGAATTTTCACAAAAACATCCGCAATATATCTGTTATTGCACATGTTGATCACGGAAAATCTACTCTAACTGACTCCCTAGTCTCGAAGGCGGGTATCATAGCCGAATCACGTGCAGGGGATACGAGATTTACGGACACTAGGAAAGACGAACAGGAACGTTGCATTACCATTAAATCAACGGCTATTTCTCTTTACAATGAATTGGGGCCTGAGCAATTGGATTTCGTGCGAAAAATTCAACCTTTGGCCACAAATGACGAAGGAAAGGAAGAATGTGGATTTCTCATCAACCTTATTGACTCGCCCGGCCACGTGGACTTCAGCTCCGAGGTCACTGCTGCCCTCCGAGTGACAGACGGTGGTTTGGTAGTCGTAGATGCAGTGTCCGGCGTCTGTGTGCAGACCGAAACGGTGCTACGTCAGGCTATCACTGAACGAATCAAGCCTATCCTGTTCCTAAATAAGCTAGACAAAGCCATTAGCACAATGGGCCAGGACCCTGAATCTCTCTACCAGCATCTATCAAGAGTTGTCGAAAGCACAAACGTCATCGTTGCTCAGTTTAGCGAGCACGATGGGCCGATGGGTGACGTTACTGTCAATCCTGGCAACGGTACTGTGGGTTTCGGCTCCGGTTTGCAGAGTTGGGCCTTCACTCTGCAAACAATGGCCGCTTTCTACGGAAAGAAGCTTGGTGTACCAGCAACAAAGCTGCTGCCCAGACTCTGGGGTGACAATTTCTACAATAGCGCGGAGAAGAAATGGAAGAAAAAGTGTGCTGGTCCAGGAGACGTTCGAGGCTTCGTTCACTTTATCTTGGATCCAATCTGCAAAATTTTCCGCGCCGTCAACGATGAAAATAAGCCAGAAATCCAAAAACTCCTTAAAGTCCTGGATGTCAAACTTAGTTCGGAAGAGAATGAGTTGCCTTGCAAAAGCATGCTCAAATGCATTATGCACAAATGGCTGCCTGCTGGTGATTGTCTCCTAGAGATGATCTGCATCCACCTCCCTAGCCCTGTTGTATCCCAAAAGTATCGTATGGAACTATTGTACGACGGGCCCCACGACGACGAGGCTGCTCTTGGCATCAAGAACTGCGATCCTGAGGCCCCACTCATGATGTACGTAAGTAAAATGGTTCCCACCTCCGACAAAGGTCGCTTTTACGCTCTGGGCCGAGTATTTTCTGGAAAGGTCGCTACTGGCCAGAAGGTCCGAATTATGGGAGCTAACTTCGTCTACGGCAAGAAGGATGAACTGTACGAGAAAACCATCCAGCGTACGATCCTGATGATGGGTCGTTATACTGAAGCCATCGAAGATGTTCCCTGTGGAAATATCTGCGGTCTGGTTGGTGTTGATCAATTTCTAGTGAAAACTGGCACTATCACAACATTTGCCGGAGCACACAATATGCGTCAAATGAAATTTAGCGTCAGCCCTGTCGTTCGTGTTGCCGTCGACTGCAAAAACCCAAGCGATCTGCCAAAGTTGGTCGAAGGTTTGAAACGGTTAGCAAAGAGTGATCCTATGGTCCAGGTTAGTTATCCTTATAAATTCTAAGTTCTCTTAGATCTATACAGAAGAATCTGGAGAACACATCATTGCCGGTGCTGGAGAATTGCACCTTGAAATCTGCTTGAAGGATCTGGAGGAAGATCACGCGTGCATTCCAATCAAAAAGTCAGACCCTGTTGTCTCGTACAGAGAAACAGTCACGGCTCACTCATCGCAACAGTGCCTTTCAAAGTCTGCCAACAAACACAATCGTCTGTATTTCCGAGCAGAACCTATCGGCGAGGATTTGACAAATATAATTGACGAGGGTACCCAGTTTGCAAGAATGGAACCGAAAGAAAGAGGACGCCTGCTGATCGACGAACACGGTTGGGACGCAACCGACACCCGAAAAATTTGGTGTTTCGGTCCAAACGGTACCGGTCCTAACCTCGTTGTAGATGTCACGAAGGGTGTTCAGTACCTTAATGATATCAAAGATAGCGTCGTAGCTGCATTCCAGTTGGTGACAACCGACGGTGTGCTCTGCAACGAGGCCATGCGTGGTATCCGTTTCAACATTGAGGATGTTGTTCTGCACGCCGATGCCATCCACAGAGGAGGTGGCCAAATCATGCCCACTGCTAAGCGCTGTTTCCTTGCCAGTCAACTGACGGCAGCTCCTATGATAATGGAACCTGTATATATATGCGAAATTCAAACTCCCGAAGAGGCCCTTGGTGGCATATACAGCACCCTCAATAAGAAACGAGGCGTGATCTTCAGCGAGGAGAACACTCCAGGAACTCCAATTTACGTTGTAAAGGCTCATCTCCCTGTTAACGAGTCTTTCGGTACGAACATATTTTCCATAATAACTTTTCCTAGGCTTCACCGCTGAACTACGCGCCAACACTGGCGGAAGAGCTTTCCCTCAATGCCAGTTTGACCATTGGCAACTCTACCCGGGTGACCCCTTAGACCCTAACAGCAAGTCAGGCCAACTTGTTACGGCTATCAGGAAACGCAAAGGAAAGCCAGAGGCAATACCACCACTTGACAACTTCGTCGATAAACTTTAAAGGCCATGTATTTTCCAGAAAAATATCACGCCGAAGGTTGACCACTTACTTTTTCCTTTGCTATTTTGGTGGGCGTTACATGTCGGGTTCCCAGTTAGCTATGCTGTGCAACATGACCTCGACTACATTGAGTGTGTTTTGGTTCTATTGGACTGCGCACCCAAAACTTCCTTCAACAGTGTCGGTGCCAATTTTGAGGGGATTTGCGGTTTACGGCGAGATCTCAGTCCGCCAAGGTTCCTTTGCCTCTTAATTGCAGTGTCTGTTCGTGCTATCTGTAACATGACGATTTTTCGGTTCCTCTGGCATTACTTAATCTCCTGTTGGCGTACGTGTTTTTTTCGCGTCAGAAGAGGTTCAGGTTTTGCAAATAAATTTGTGCCACTGAATGTTTGAAATAAGAGTAGTAAGGCAACTGTCAGATATTTACGCGTGTATGTGTCGGTGTCATTCGGCAAGGTTCAAGAACCTTGGCGAGTGTATGCGGACCGTGAGACTTGGTTTTACGTTTCCCAGCGTTGCTCACAGTTGTCTACCTCGATACCGAATCTCGAGTACTCCGTCTGTTCAGACAGTTAAATGAAAATGTGTTTTTGTGTCGTAGCCGATTGTAGCCTGAATTCAAACTGGTAGTAGTCGGGAGACGGAGAAAAGCGGAGACCTAGACCGGCTTCAGCCAAAGGTCCGCTGGGGATAGTTCGGTGCCTGGCTGAGAAGTGCAGGCGAGCAGATTTTGATAGTCACGCAGAGAAACGCAGCAGTTGGGACAGCTGTTAGGTGTGGACGGGCCGAGCCGAGCCAGGTTTGGTACAGGTGACAGATTGTTGAATAGCCACTGCGTAGTTGGGGCAGAGTACAGCGAGCGACTCTCGGGAGTAGTTGTTCTGAGATCGCAATCGGAGATGGATAGCCACCCAAAAATATCGGGGTGGGGGGTGGCAACCTCGTTTTGCCTTGAAAACGGTTCTCAGGTGAAGATGCTGGAAGCCTGTCTTGATGGCAGAGCCATCAACGGATAGACCCAAGAAAGACGAGGCGACATCTTCCTTGTGGAGAAGTCAGACAGACGGGGTAACGTTGCGGCTGGGTTTACGACCGTAGTAGCGGTGATAATTGTGATGGCCTAGGAGTGTGTTGCAAGGGGCAACTGGCAGGACAGAAGCCTCTACATGAAGATGATCGATAGGCGAAATGTAATGGCAGTAGAAGTCGCCGTTTCGGACCAATACTTCTGCCGGTCATCTCTAGCCGACTTTGCTGTCAACTTTCGAAGTTGGAGTAAGGAAGCATCGTTCCGGGACCTGGCTCGAGTCGTCTCGGCCGATAGCTGCAGGGTTCTTCACTGCGGCACCGCTAAGTGAATCCGAGAATCTTCTCAGCTGCCCCATAGATGAATGTCTTCAGTGATGGCCATCTGCTACTGCCTTCGCTTTCAGCCTGGGTTGTAAGACGGGACCGGATTTCTGTGCTTAGAGCCTCGGTAGTGTTGGTTTGCCGGAGCTTTGCGACATCAAGGCGTCTCGCACGTGGTAGTTTCGGCATAGATGAGAGGTGAATCTTCAGGCGCGTGCAAACGAGAACATGGCCAGACCCGTGGACGTTACCAGTTTCGGCACCTCGCATTGACCTGCTATGGTGGACCCAGCTGCGAAACCGTGAACCAACTAGAATGTAATCGATCTGACTGGTGGTACGGCCATCGCTCGAATACCAAGTCAGTAGATGTTTGTGACGATGCTGAAAGCATGTGTTGGTAACAAACAGTCGGTTCTGTTCGGCAAACTGCAGCATCCTCTCACCATTGTCCGTTCGAGAGCCAAGCCCAAAACGACCAAGAAGGTGGCTGTTTGTCGGGTCACCGGGCCCAGTCCAGCCATTCCGGTCCCCGGCAACAATTAACAGATCTCGGCGAGGGAGTCGTTCGGCTAGCTCCTGCAGCTGCGTGTAGAAATTATCTTTCTCTTGCTGTTCAGCCGCCGACGTAGGTGCATACGCAGAAACGACCGAGATGTTCGTAAAATGGCCTTTTAGTCGAACATAGTCCATTCGGTCGTTTACTGGTTCCCATGCCAGTAGTGCACGGTTAGCTTCTTCCGAGAGGGCAATAGCCACACCGTGTCTACCAGATGAGTCACTCGGACCGCTGTGATACAAGGTGAAATGAGAATCGATCCCCGGGGTTTTGATTTCTCGAGCGCCTGTGTCGGGGAGTCGGACCTCTGACAAGCAACAAACATCCACGTGATATTCATGGAGACTGTGCGCTGTCAGACTTTGAGTACCAGGTTCCAGAAATGTTCGCACATTCCACCATCCAATACTAAGAGTCCGTTTTTGGTTGAGCAGTCCAGATTGCACATTATTCGCCCGCACCACCGGACAAGGGTTACGGAGCGCGTCGGTTCCCGCGGACGCCGTAGCAGTGGCCGTAGTAAGTTAAGGAGACATCATAATGTTTCTTGGGAATTTTGAATACAGGCGGGTCCCCAACGGCCGCTCGGATTCTTTGTTCAAAGTTGTGTCCTGTAGCACTTTGGCTCAAGAACCTACTCACAAGGCAGTGGTGTTGGTGGCAAGCAAACCTATTTAATGGCGGTTCACGCTCGCCATGTCACAGTGTCGTCATTGAGCCTTGCGGCATTTTATAAGGCAGTCGGTGCGCTAGACCTCAGCCCACCGCGCCCTGGTAACACTGTGGGGATGCGGATCGGACGAGGACGCTTGACACGGAAAAGTTCATTCGTTACTTACTAACTGTCTCCAGCCTTTGTGTTCCGAAATGCCGACTCTTCACAGTGTGTGTGTCGTAGCCCATAGTTGGATCGGGAATCCCCGCCGGAATCCAAACTGGGAGTATTTGGGAGACGGAGAAAAGCCGCGACCTCGACCGGCTTGAGCCACAGGTCTGTGGGAGTGAGGTGGGTGCCTGGCCGAGAGCTGCAGGCGAACAGATGACGGCAGTCATGTGGCGAGACGCCGCAGTCGGGACAGCAGTCAGGTATGGATGGGTCGAGCCGGTGCTGGTACTGGCGAAGGAGCATGCAGTAGACACTGCGTAGCTGCGCCAGGGTACAGCGAGTGACCCTCGGGAGATGTCGTTCCGAGGCCGCAATCGGAGGTGGATAGCCACCCAAAAGGACCGGGGGACGGTAACATCGTTTTTCCTCGACAACGACTCTCTGGTGGAGGCGCTGGAAGCCTGTCTTGGTGGCAGAGCTATCAACAGGTAGATCCGCGAGAGACGAGGCAACAGCTTCCTTGTGGAGTGCTCGAATAGACGGCCGGACGTTGCAGCAGGGCTCGGGAGCGGTGCAATGGTGATGATTGGGGTGGCCGGGTTGCGAACAACTCCACCAGAACTGCTGGCTAAGGAGAGTGTTGTGATAGGCGACCGGTAGAACAGAAGTCTCCGCATGAAGATGATCTATAGGCGACATTTTATAGCAACCCGTGATCGTGCGGAGGGCAGCGTTTTGGGCTGACTGGAGGCGGCGGAGGCTGGAAGAGCTCATCGTAGGAGACCAGATTGATGCCGCATAAGTGAGGTGCGGCTTGTCCAGTGCCTTGAAAGCAGTCGACAGAGTCTCTTTCGCGCAGCCCCAGGATGTGCCTGCTAGAGCCTTATGGACCTTGGTGCAGCGGCTTACTTTGCTTGCGGTCTCCCTGGCATGGTCTGCGAACATGAAGAGCGGATCAAAACGGACACCAAGGAGTTTGGGCTTGCGGACGAGCGGTAAGGACGCCCCATTGACGGTGATGACCGGGTGACGATTAAACTCCTTTGGATCAAGCGTAAAAACAGTTGCGGACGATTTGGCTGCCGAGATCGTCATTCCGCGCTGGGTGAGGAAGTTTTCGACAACAGGCATGAACTCCGTGAGGAGCTGTGCAGCCTGATCGATGTCATGGTGCCGGCAAAAGATCGTAACATCATCCGCATAGGATACCATTTGCACAGGTGCCCGGGGGAGTGGGAGCTCTCGCATGTAGATGTTAAAGAGCGTCGGGCTGAGCACAGAGCCTTGAGGGACGCTACAGGTCTGCTTACGGGGCTTAGAGAGAGCGCCCCGGAAGAGGACACGATCGTGACGGTCACGGATGTAAGCCGCCAACCATCGGACCAGGCCAGTCGGGACGTTCAACGAGACCAAGTCCTGCAGGAGCTGATCGTGGCGGACGCAGTCAAAGGCTCGTGACAGGTCAATTGAGACTGCCACGGTCCGTGAAGCGGGCTTCTGTTGATTGAAGCCCTCGAGGATAGCGTCGCTGAGCTCGAAAAGCGCCGTTGTAGTCCCACGACCCGATCGGAAACCATGTTGGTGGCAAGATAGTTCCACCACAGACGTCAGAATTGGGTGGATGAGCCGTTCCAGGATCTTCGCCAATGGACTGAGGAGGGCAATTGGACGATAAGAGGTCGCTAGGCAGGGGTCCTTACCCGCTTTGACCAGGGGGGTAATGGTCGACTGGCGCCAGAAATCGGGGATGATTGAAGTTCCCAGTGAAAGGTTGAAGCGGGCGGCAAGGTAGGCAGCCACCTTCGGGCCGATGTGGCGCACATGGATAGGCGCCAGACCATCTGGTCATAAGGCTTTCGAAGCTCTTATTTTCTTGACGGCGGTGAGGATGGCATCAGCCGAAAAGGAAATGTCTGGGGGTGGGGCTTTATGGAGGAGGCGAAGAAGGGGGCGCTGGCTTTTGGGACTGGGCGCCGAGCGGGGCGAGAACAGCTTGTTCATCTTCGCGGCGATCTTACGGTTGTTGGAAATGAACTTGCCGTCCGGCGGTATAGTTCGACATTGGAAATTCGATCCTGCGAGAAGACCCTTAAGAGGCGTCGAAGACACCAACGGCCAAAGACTTCGAGCGATAAGATGTTTGCCTTTCTCACTAGCCATGTTTCGCAGGTATACACTAACACCGGTCTGATTGATGCTTTGGTGTATCAGCAGCTTAGCACGTAAGCAGCCTAAATGCATTTATAGTCTGCGCGATTCGGTTCTTGATTTCGTCTTTGGCCTGTCCGTTGGCTAGCATAGTGGAGCCCAAATAGCGGAAGCAGCTAACTTTTTCAATGGGTTAACCGTTGATAAACAGTGGTTGTACTGTGCCGGGATACGTAACCAGGAGCTTCGTCTTGCGTACATTAATCGTCAGACCAACAATTGCAGCGAAGCTGGTGATTCGCTCTAGCGTTGGCTGTAATGACTGAGGGGTTTTACCAAGTTTGAAATTGTCATCGGTATATTCCAGGTCAGGTAATCTGAATTCAGGGCTGATTTCACATCACTTTCAGGTAGAATTGATTGATACATCACCTAGCGCGATACTGTCGCAGCGAGTGCGTACAGTCAAATTTGATACGAAGTTGGTATACTGCATTGCAAGGATAGTGCATAGTCCGAATTCACATTAACAGAGGAGCACTGGCCGGACAGATGCGCGGAACAAGCATCTTACTGGCGATGCGGATGTCGTGTCGGATCCACAGGCACTTTCGAAAGATTGCGAAAACCCGGTCAGCAACATTTATTCGAGAGAAAATGTTCTCCTTACTCTGTCCATTGGGTAGCAGCCCATAATCCCTACAGGTGCATTCTCCTGGTCGGGGATGCTACTTGATGATAATTTAGTCTTCCCCGTATTTATAGACAAGCCAGTCGACGCAGCCATCTCATTCGCCCGTGACACTTCAGACTTGAGATCACCAAAGCTCCAGGATGGCAGGGCGGGTAGCCGGCGTCCGGGTGCAAACTCAACACCGTTCTTATGTAGGGCCTTCCCGAGAATTCAGTTAAGGGCGTAGTTTAATAGAATGGGCGACAAGATGCAGCCTTATCGAACACCAGACCGGATATCGAACGGCTGGGAAGAACATTTCCCATAGTAGGCCCTTTTATAGGCAATCAGGTACTGTTGATATTTAGAGTTGAGAAGGCAGAAATCTATGTGGATTTTTTATTATTTTAAATATCTCCCCTTCGTTAGCCTCACTGCGAATCATACCAATTGTGCCAAATGCAATCTGAAATTTCAGGAAGTTTCACGATATTAACTGAGGTTTTTGTGCACTTGAATGGCAAGAACACATTTTTTGGAACAGCAGCAGCAGTGAACTTTCTCGTCCTCCAAGTGACGGACTGTGTTAACGGTAAGCCAATCCTAGAGGGCCATATTAAATGTGTGTGCGACCTAGCACCATCTTAGGAAGGCGCGGTGTGGCCTTTTTACAAATTCACAGAAGACGGTGTTGCCGGCAAAGACAAGGGGACTGGAGTGGCCATTTCCGGCATATTAGCCGTCGTCAGCCAGTCATACCTAGACCCAAGTGGTGTTACACCTAAGCCTCGAACTCGCGAACATTTTATCAGAGTCAAATGCCCTAACTATTACCCCACTAGCTCGTTGTCTTGCCATTTTAGGGCGAGTAATATTGACACTCGTCGATTAACGTTCTCCCGACCGCAAACGGAACCCCCCTGTCCCGCTGCGCCTTGAGACTCGGCATGGGTCAGGACAGCTGTAGCAGTTGGCAGTATGGGTAGATAGTATTGCCGGCCATTCCATTTCTTTGTCGGAACTAGTCCAGACCCTTGTCGAGTCTTAATGCAGAGGCGGACAGATGAGTTCTGTTTTTTTTCAGATATTCACAATGAGGCGCATTCTAGAATTCCGCCACAGCTACCAGCAACCAACGGCCGTTTGCTTCATCGACTTTGCCTCCACATTCGAATCCATCCATCGTGAGTCCCTACGGTGAATGATGGCACTGGATGGAGTGCCGACCAAACTCATTGCCATGATTAAGGCCTACTATCGGTCTACCACCGCACGAGTCCTGGTCCACAAAAATCTCTCACAGCCGTTCGATATCCGGTCTGGTGTCCGATAGGGCTGCGTCCTTTCGCCCATTCTGTTAATTACGTCATTGACTGGATTCTCGGCAAGGTCTTACACTAAGAGAACGGTGTTGAGCTCGCACTCGGACGCTGGCTTACTGACCTTGACTACGCCGATGATATTGCGCTGTTAGCCTCAAGCTTTGGTGGTCTACCCTCGGTAGTATCGTGGTTAAATGATATCGCTTTGTCGGTTGGAATGCCCGTTAATTGCGGAAAGACGAAGTTGTTCTCGATCTGCATCCCTGACCAGAAGAATGCACCCCTGGGGATTAATGGCCACCAACTTAAAGAAATATACAGCTTTAAATACCACGGGACGAGGCTGCTACTGAATGGGCAGAGCAAGGAAGACATTGTCTCCCGTATCGATGCTGCTTGCTGGGTTTTCTCAATCCTTCGAAAGCGCCTATGGATCCGACGTGACATCTCCATCGCCACGAAGATTTGTGTAAACCGTGCATCCATCCGGTCAGTCCTCCTGTATGGATGTGAATGCTGGGCTGTGCTCGCTGAAGATGAGCGAAGACTGGAGGTCATTGACCACTAGTGTCTGAGAACGATCCTGAGAATTAAGTATAGTGACTTCATCTCAAATGAGACAGTCCGCATCCGCTGCGATAGTATCACGAGGATATCTCAGGCCATTCAAGAAAGGCGACTGAGGTGGTTTGGACACGTTCTCCGTCATCCGCCCCACGAGCTTACCTATGCTGCCCTCAACTCGGCACCGCAGCCCACATGGAAACGTCGAAGAGGATGGCAACTGAAGGCTTGGCTAGACACCGTTCGTCAAGCCATGGAATCAGTTCTTGGACGTTATATCTTCGGTCTCCGTCGCTGAAGAAGAGACTGGGTGGAGCTTTCCAGATCCGCTGCCGCCAATCGTCACGCATGGAGCAGTACCGTTCGTGACATCATTGAGGCCGGCTAGATCAGGCATGATCACCGCCGTAACAAGTAAGTAAGTAAGTAAGTTCTCTTTACGGTCGGGTGAAAGTTCATCGACGAGCAAAATAACGGAAGATTATCATTTTAGATGGCGAGATGCATCGGTAAGTCTGGCCACCCCTGCGACCTCCAAGAAGCCTCTGTTTGGGCTGAGGTTCATTTAAGATCCAAATAACTCGTTATAGAAAGAGAGAAGTGGTCTTCGCATGCAAATTTCGTTAGCTGGCACATGAATCTATACCAAGCTCGCCATGCTTTAAGCCCATACTACCGCAGAGAGCAGAGGAGTTGATAAGAAGATTCAATCGCTGGGACACCGCTTTTATTCGACCGACGTTTCGACATCCGTCGTGGATGAGGCCAAAATTCTAGCAAGAAGTGACAATCGTGTGAGACGAGAATTACTTGAGTAATGGTTCACGGGCGCCCAATCCATCAAGAAGTGCAACGACTTGCCCAATCCATATTCGATGCTGGCCAAAGCAAGTTGCCACTTGGGGAACGGACAGGCCAACACGTCGTCATACGCCAACACCTGGGGACCAGGTGGGTGGGCAATCATCAGGTCCAGTTGCACCACGCTTGAGGAAAGTTCGGCCATCACTCTTAGATCAGCAGTTCTGGTGGACCTGTTCGCAACCAGGCCATCCTAATCACCATCGTACCACGCGCCTGAGCCCAGCTGGAAATTTCGGCCGTCTATTCGAGCTCTCCACAAAGAAGCTGTCGCCTCGACTTTCTTGGATCTACCCGTTGATGGCTCTGCAACCAAGGCAGGCTTCCAGTGTCTTCACCAGAGAGCCGTTGTTGAGAAAAAACGAGATTACCACCCCATGGTCCTCTTGGGTGGCTATCAACCCCTGATTGCGGCCTCAGAACAACAACTTCCGAGGGTCGCTCGCTGTACTCTGGCTCAACTACACAGTGGCTACTAAATGGTCCTTCGCCAGTATCAACGCCGGTTCGACCCGTCCATACCCGACTGCGGCGTTTCTCCGCATGACTGTCAGTATCTTTTCGCCTGCAGTTCCTGGCCAGGCACCCAAATCACCCCCGTGGACCTTTGGCTCAAGCCAGCTGAGGTCGCGCCTCTTCTTTGTCTCCCAACTGCACCCAGTTTGGACTCCGGCGGGGACCCCTAATCCAACAGAGACTACTAACCAACCAACCAAAGTTCAGCAAGTAAGGACCCGAATGCCGGTAATCAAGCCTTCAACGCACAAGAGAGGAATTAACGTTATTTGTCATGCATTTGCATTGCAACTTCCTGTGCTCATGTCTTTAGTGAAAAATCCGCGACAGAAGTCAAAATGCCAGGCAACTAAAAGTGTTCTGTCAGCGATTGAATCTTCTTTTCAATTAGGTCTTGAGACGTGTATGTTCGCTTATATTGGCAGCAGAGGAGTTGGCCGACCGATTAAAGGCACGCCAACAACCAGTTAAGTGATAAAAGCGAAAGCGCCGTGCTCTAGGCTGCAGTTCAGAAGAAGATGCGACTGCTTGGAACAAAAAGTTTGTTTGGTTCAAATGAGACTCCGAAACGTCAGCCAATAAACGTGATGTTTTAGCGATCGCGTCTCCTCCGGAACTCGTTCACCAGCCGCCGCACAGTCCCTACTCCATCCTTAATCTTGCCAAGAACCAAGGCGTCACTGCCGTTAGCACAGCAACCGGCTGGTGACGAAAATGCAGGGTAGTGAACGCTTTTTTTAGTCCAGTTTAAAAACCCGCACTGGATTATAACGGTGTGGAGTTGGCACTCAGACAACGGCTGATTAGCATAGACTACGTTCACGAGGTTGCCTTGATAGCCTTGAGTTTAGCTGATGTACAGTGTGTGGTGTCACGGGTGAGAGATCGGTCGATTGATCCATAAACACTGGAAGGACCAGCGTATTCTCATACTGAATTCCTGCCCCAAGAGAAAGCACATGTTGAAATAAGTGGCTGTTAAAGTGACTGTCATCGCCCGACAACTACCGTGCGTTCACAGGTCATGCAAATAAAAGACCCACTGGAGGTAGGTGAGCAGTCTGGCGTCGTCTATGAAGTATCATGCCGCAACCGGGCGACGATTTAGCTCAGGAATAACAGAGCACAAAAGAGCAGTGCGGAAAGGCGGTCCACTGCCCCAGATCGCTACCCACACTCTGGAAGAAGGCCATAAATTCAATTCCATGGGCAGGCGGATAATAGCATGCGTTGCTAATAAGACGGGGCGAGAACTACTGGAGGCCTGGGTTTCAGACTCCAACCCCATCAACAGGCATGTGTATATAACGCCCTGTTATTTTGCCCTCCGTGCGCGCGACCAAGAAGCACGCACGCTGCCACCCCAAGGACGCATGAAACAGTGTCAAATTCGCATGTGATATCACCAAGGACGCGCGCGGACGTGGTACGAAGAGGCGGTGTGTGTGCAGTGGGTCGTTGCCTGCTCGTTGTCTGGCTTTCCTCTCGTGATCTCAATCTGTCTGGACCTCAAGGTCGTTGCGACTGCTGCGAGACACAGGCCACCCACGATGTCCATCAACGGTGTCGAGCCATACGCTATCCACCCACACACTGTCCACCCGTACGGTGTTCAACCAATCACAGGCCGATCTCTCTCTCTCTCTGTCTCCTGGCCTAACGGCTGTTAAACCTCACTTGGAATTGCACCTCACGCGCGGCGGTCGGACGCCTTGCAAGACCGATTGGCAACCTTCCCTCTATCCCTTCTGTAAACAATACACTATTCCGTCTACTCTCGCCTTTCCACCGTCTTCTCCCCAATCTCCCTAAGAACCAGGGTCTGAATGATTGTAGGTGTTAGGGTTAACCGCCTTAGCCTTAACTCCTATATGTGCATGGACCAATAACGAATTCTACTACAAAAATATGCCACCGTTTGTGGTCTTCTCATTTTCTCTGACGATAGCATCTTGTGCGAAGCCGAAAGCTCAGTTAAATGAAATTTCTGTCCCATCGATTTCGCGTTTGTCTTCTTTACAGGAAGTAGGTATTTTTAAATACGAATGGAAGCGAATATGTGAGCCCCAGCTTCTTCTCGCACGCCATGACGCCGAGGCCGCACGCCGAAACGACACGGTGAGACGCCATGGGTGTGGACACAACCAATCACGAATGCTGCTCCCTCCCCCCATTTGTTCGCAGCTGAACTACAAAAAACATGCCAATTATTGCTGTCCTCTCGTCTTCTCTGAAGATGGTCTCATATACGAGTCCGAAAGCTCAGACTAATACAAGTGCTCTCCCGGTAGTCGCGCCTTTGTCTTCTATGCAGTTTCAAATACCTAGGTTGCTGCCAAATGGACAGAGCAAGGATGACATTATCTTCCGAACCGATGTAGCTTGTCGAGTTTTCTCAAACCTTAAACAGTGTCCACCGATCCGATGCGATATCTCCATTGCCACACACGTTCGGTCTGGCCCTCTCTGTGGCTGTGAATGCTGGTCTATATGCGTGGAAGATCAAAGAAATCTGAAGGTATTTGACCACTGGGGCTTGAGTACCATCCTTCGAGTGTAGTACAACGACTTCGTCTGAAATGAAACCGTCCGCAGTTGCTATGGAAATATCGCAAGGATATCCCAGGCCATCTAAGAAAGACGACTGAGGTGGTTTGGACACGTTCTTCGTCGTCAGCCTTACGAGCGCAATGTCGCTGTCCTCGATTCGGCACCGTTAGTCAATTGGAGACATCGAAGCGGG
>JAYGXS010000001.1:9082067-9109461 GCA_036362985.1 Ligula intestinalis | reverse complement strand
CAGTTAGATCAGTCATTATCGCAACCGTAAGAAGTACATGTGCATATATCCTTACTTCTCTGAGTGGGGTCGCATATAGCTTCCTTACCGAGTCGCCCGTGGAGTGAGGGTGGATAGCACCTTAAGCGAAGGCATGTCTGAGTCGGCTTTGAAGTTAATTGGCTGGTTTAGGTATCCGTGAGCCTGGTGTAGAGCTATTTACGCGGCTCCTGAATTCAAAGCCATGGAAGTTGTGGCAGAGCGCATACACTTCAGCAGACATGCCAAAAACATTATCACCAGAGAAACGAGCAAATAGCATCTGAATGCAGTACTAGTAAATCAAAATCACTGAGATGATGTTGCTGTTTACACGAGTCTGGTTCAACGATTAAATGTACAATATGACACCCCGGTGCTCTGACACGTGTGCACGTGTGAAACACTTATACGTGCGTGTTGGTTGGCAAACCAGTTGCGACCATGTAGTAACTTGGCACAACTGTTATATTTAAAAGTGCTTTGGCATGGGCTCGACCAGGATAAATGCCTCCAAAAATGTACAAAATTGCCAGTGAGTAAACAAGCCTGGTTAGGGAAAAACGAATTGCTTAGATGTGTCGTTTTTCTTCTGGGGGGGGGGGGGGGGTGTATCCTGCTGTAGAATTTTTGATAAGTAAGTGTATCTGCTAGGCATTTTTACCTTTGAATGGAGACACAACTTTTTCGGCGACTCGATGTTAACCGTTAGGTTTCCTGTGCCCCTATCGGAGGGGGTTAAGTAAGTTAAACCCTAGCAACTGCGATCTTCAGACCATGGTTACCTAGTAAAGGAGAAGTCAGTGGAGTCCGGAATAGTTGGAATAGTTTACTGTGTACACAAAGGAACGAAGAATAGATGGAAAGCAGTTGGACTTCGGAGCACACGTCATTCCGTTGGAGCACCGTGGCCCTAAGTGACGTCTGGCGGCCGAGGGTAGGGAAAAAGGGACATGTTCGAATGGTGCTTGGGCGGCCGCGAAAACCTAGACGCACGTGTGTGTGTGTCCGAGTGGAAGCAGGTCATGTCTCTGCAGGTCAGCGCGACTGTAAGTGCTAACTGAGGTATTTGATGATCTTGAGGCAGCTGGCCTTAAACAATGACGCCGGATAAAGCAATGGAGGGCGTCGGACGGCAAAGACCACTACATCTTCACTGGTCGTCTTTTCATCCTTTACTTGTGCGCGCACCGAGCACTTACACGTGCGTGTGAAGATTACTGGCTCCGGACAGACTGCCACTGGATGGTCTTGTCCGTCGAATCCATGTTGTCTACGAGGTCTTCTTAAGCCTTAGAAAACGTCCAGGGATCTGACGCGCCATTTCCGTCGTCATGGGGACACGTGTAACGTGCACCTGTGGGATATGGAGTTAATTTAACGTCGGGGTCAACAGTGTGGGATACGATGTGGTCCAGCCATATAATAGGCGATAGAACTTATCCCAAAATATTTAAGCTAGTTGAATAGAATAAGGTGTGGAAGGCCCTAGTGTCAGGGAGAGTTTACTAAGGTAGGAACAAACGTAGTATGTAAGCAATAGGAAAGTGACTTCCAGACAAGTGCAGGTGAGCCATGAATGAGCCGGAGTCCAGAGAGTCTGCAACCGAACAATGAGTCGTCGGCTCTGGACGTGAATGAGCGTAAACAAATCATCCGCATCTCGTGCACTGGTCTAACCTTGATAAGTGGTTGGCTAGTGAGACTAGACCGCCTCGAGAAAGCCAGACAGGAGTGACCTTGAACGGAGGCCTTGAATATGGTGTCTTGCAGACGCGTGGTGGTCACGCCAGACATGACCTAGTCCGCGCGGCGTCCGAGGAAAGCATGACTTAGGAAGGCGGTCGCTAAACATCTATCCATTTAGCCCCCCCTCCATAGTTGTACATGCTACGTGTGTAGAAGAGAAGCGAGGACTGAAGTCGTTTGATCACCACTGCTTTAGGACCATGCTTAGAGAGAGGAGCAGTGGTTTCATAGCCCACCTCCTCCTAACGCGAGGCGCAACTGAGGAGGTCTCATAGTGGCAATGTTGGTCGCCTAGTCGCGCTCGATCCAGCGCAGTGGCCCATGTCCGCATGCGATGCGCAACCTTTACCCTCGCGTGACTGGGGCGCACACGCGCACTCCAGACCGGTCGGACCAATCATTGTCCGAAGGCGGACTCAAGCAAAGCCCGCTCTGGGTCTTTGTGATAAACCCTGCGCTAACCAACAGACCGGAATCCGCGCCGACCGGGAGAGGACGCAGTTAGCGTCGTTGGCCGCTGTGATGAGGCCGCGCACTCACCCAGCCAGACCGAGTGGCAACTTCCTCCTAAGTTTTCTCAAAACTCTTCTGTACAAAACATACAGTTCCTTCCACTCTGGCCTTCCCGTGATCTCTCTTTCCTCTCCAAAGGAGCCGGGTCTGGAAGATCTCAGGCGTTAGGATAAACTCAGTTAGCTTTAACACTCCTCGCTAGAGGTACACCAACTTCGTCCCAAATGTGACAGACCACACTCGCTGCGACAATATCGTAAGGATACCCCGGATAATCCAATAAATACGATCAGGGTAATTTGGGCACTTTTTCACGAGGTCATTAATACTGTCATCGATTCGTCACTATATAGTTAAGTAAATTTAGGGTAGTAGGCAATTCCTCTGAAGACCCTATTGAAAACAGTATGCATGAAATATCCAACATAAAATATGTCACTATAAACAGTGAGTAACGTATATGCATGTACAAATTTTAACGTATGCGTGTGAGCAGTCAGAATAGTTTCTTGTGTACATAATATATCCAACATAAAATATGTTACTGTAAAATAGTGAGAAGCATATACAAATGTAAAGTGTTATCTATGGGTATTTCCGGGGCGTAAATTATTCCTGCTTACTTGTACATATGTACGGTAAGTGCTAAGTAGATGCTCATCCAGTTTCCGTTCAAACGCACCTGTGGGGTCCGCCATTACGACCTCCTCGGGCAGTCCGTTCCAGACACCGATGACTCGTTGTGAGAACGACTGCTTGCGGACCTCTAGATGGGATAGGGTTCCCCGCAGTTTGAGGGAATTCCCACGGAGGTTGGTTGAAGAGGCGAAGGCGAAGAATTCATCAAACTTCAGGGCACACTCCCGATTCCTCCCGAGGCGGTACGTCTGTATGACGTCGCCGCGGATTTGTCTATACTCAAGGGGGAAAAAGTTAAGTGCTTCCAGTCTACATTCGTAAGATGAAGACCTTAGGCCCTTCACAATTTTCGTTGCCCTTCGCTGAATTCTTTCCAGCATCTGGTTATCCTTGTGCATCCATGGTCGCCACGCTTGAACGCCATACTCCAGATGTGAGCGAATAAATGTTCCATAGATTTTGCCGAATATCGACACCAATATCCTAGTTTATGTTCCTGAAAGTTCCGAATTTCCCACTGTTACAATACAAGTACGAAGTTGAGTCTATAGATTCAGATACTCCCGGAAGTCCCCCTTATCTGTTTTTACGTACCCTCCGAGAATCGAAAGAACTTTATTTGAAAGAATCCCATAACCTACATAATGAATTCTGCCGCAAGGGTGTTCATTGTTCATTTTCCATTTGTTCATTGTCATAGGTTAATAGAGGCTTCCTAGACATTAATGCTTCTGACAATAACTTCCTGCAACTCTTGAAGTTATGTCTCAGGGTGCACTTCATGTTTGGCGGAACAATCTATGAGCAAATGAAGGGAACACCAGTGGGTTTTTGGTAGCTTGCACTCAGTTCTGCTGCGCTTGTAGTGGTCTCTACTGCCCGACGCCCTCGTAACTCTTGAAGTCACAGAGCAGACACGTCACTCAGAGTAGGAACTTGCGCGAATGCACTTTTCGGCGTGCCTCCGACCAGACATAACGTATCGCGCGAAACATCGACCGCCCACGCTGGTGTCTACCCTCGCGCCGTCCAACTAATCACCAAAGAGGCAAGGAAAGCTTTCGGTGGCCGCTCGGGATGACTGACGCTAGACTCACTTGGCATTCTGCCCCCGCACGGGGCGGACATGACGCCGCTGCTCTCTCACATGGCTCTCACGGTCGAAGGCACGCCAGACCAAGTCCTATAAACTATTCTCCAGCTCATTCTGTAAAGAATATATTCTTATTACTACTCTGGCCTTTCCACCATCGTCTCTCATCTCATAAGGAACCGAGCCTGGGAGATCGCTGCCGTTATGGTTAAACCGTAATAGCCTTACACACTGCGATACGATGACTCATCCCCCTTTCGCTCGCCAAGCCCTTGGGTACCCGCGCGTCTTTGTCAATCGCTGCATGACGTCGTCGCAGACGTCCTCTCTGTCCGCAGACGAATCGCTTCCTGGAGCGTAAGTTAGTTCGAGTCACTTGATGCGCACCGTTCCATATGATCGACTGCACAGGCATACACACTCAACTTGCCTGAAGACGTCGCAGCTGTTCTTACCAGTTCTGGGGAACCTTCTTCTTGCCGACACAATTACCCGCGACAATTGGTGACTCCGAATGGACACACTATTCTTCCAAATCGGCGCATAGTCGGGTTTTGATAATGCACAGTTTACAACCAGAAGTACAGCGCATTTTGGGGCCTGTTTTTGACTGTGCCAGTGCCGCAACTATTTCTCAATTGGTCGAAAAGCTGATGGAGACGTACGGCTTTGCTAAGCCACCACTTGCCGCACCACCATATCTTCCAGTTGTTTTTGTGTCTCCACTCTCGGACCTGAAGGTGGCGGTTGCACAGCTTGACGCACATGTAGCTTACCTTCAACAACGAACAACCTCTTCATCTGGGACCCCATCGAGGTCCTCTACCCGGCATTTCCAGCCAACATCATCTGGTTCGAGCTCATTCGCCGCCTGCCGGCATCATACTTATTTCAATGTCAAAGTCTGTCGCTGCATCTATCCATGCTCCTGCATTTCCACTCAAAGCAAGCGGGCAAACTCAGCACACGTGAAGGGGAATGTAACTTCCTGTCTTCCTGGTGTTTTTACCCTCGGTCATATCGCAGGGGGTGAAGTAACTTTAACCCTAGCAACTGTGATCTTCAGACCACGGTTACTTAGTAGAGAAGAAGTCTTAGAAAGACTGGAGTGTTAGGAATAGTATATTGTGTACGCAGAGGAAAGGAGAACAGATGGAAGAAGTCTGAATTTGGGGATCATGTCCACCCATGAGATTGGCCGGGTCCCGAGTGCCAGTCTGACAGCTGTCAGACCAGTAGGCAGAGGAAGAGCGTTAAGTGGCTAGGTCGGCCTGTGATTGGTTGGACAGCGTGTGGGTAGAAATCGGCGTGGGTGGCCTGTGTCTCGTGCGCCAGTTACTCTGGTGACTGCCATGACCTTGAGGTCTAGATGGATTAAGGTCACGACAGAAAGGTCAGGCGTCGGGCAGGCAACGACCACTACAGTCATACCTTTTAAATCTGCGACAGCAAAAGAGGCAGACGTTTTCTCATTGACCCTGGCTATTTCCTTCAGGCCGTTAGCACATCGTCTATGTCTACCTTCGGTAACTGTTCCATTTCGTTGCACCTCGGTTTGCGGCATCTCTTCCCTTGGCTTTCGTCATTGCTGACGTGCCCTGTGCCATACTTGGTGCCGACTTTCTCGCTACTATCGGTCTTCTTGTCGACTGCCGTTATTCCCGTTTACTCGACCAGACAACGAATCTGACTTTCTCAGGTATTACTTCATCTGAAGTGTCCCGCAAACTCGCCGTCTTGGACCCTGATCCAGATGGTCCCGTTCGCCACCTTTTTGCTCGATATCCTGGTCTCACTTGTCCTATCGAAGGAGGTTAAGTGAGTTAAACCGTGCATCTGCGATCTTCAGACCATAGTTACTTAGTGCTAAAAAAAGAAGTCCGTAAAGGCCAGAGTAGTAGGAAGAATGTATTGTGTACACAAAGAAGAGGAGAATAGATGAGAGAAGATTTACTTGGATAGCTCACGACCATCAGGAGAGCCAGGCGCGATCCAAGTGCAGTTTTCAGCAGCAGTAGCAACGAGAACGGGCATTTTTTGGTTGCCTCAAAGGTTTTTAGCCTGAAAGACTGCATCGACCAATGCGTGTATGCGTCCTATTCGCCACTGAGAGAGGCTAGCCATTGCGGGACCTGATTGGCTGTTGCAGAAGGTGCCTTAAGTGCAGAAGTACTCGTAAGCGGCAGCGAGCCTGCGGATATGCTAGCCTCTGTGGAGTGAGTCACCACAGTTCTACTTATCATGTTTGAGCCACTCTGTGTGTCTCTCGTCGCGTCTTCAGTCTCCTCGTCTATCCGTCTCCTGCCTGTCACCGTGTCAACACAGAGTGGGCAAAGCAACCGATGTTCCTACACAGCCGGCGAATGACCAGTGCTCATTTAAGATTGTCATCTCCGATTCAAGAAATATTCATGCAGACGTGAGAACTTTAAGATGCTCATCAACCGCCGCTGCAAGTAAGCGACCGCCGCCACATTAGAAAACACCTTGATGGCCTTGGGACGACAGAAACGGGTGAAACCGCACAATTCTCAGACACCGAGGAAACGTTTGTGCACAACCTCTCGTCGAAATAACTAAGCGAGGTTGAAACTAAAGTCCTGCAACGATGAGTGGAGTTCAACACGACCGACGCTGACCCGATCACCTTCATTGCCACCTTCGAATCAGGGCTACGTCAAACTGGAGCTGCAGACGAAACCAAGGACCTTCTTCGGCACTAGGTCACCTTTCTTGTTATGTTGCGCCAAAAAACTCATTCACTACTAAAAGAGGAACAAAAGGCCATAAGAGAGACGTGCAAATAGTCATTCTAGCCGTCAACAAAGGTCGATCAACGGTGGTGCTAGAAAAAGCTGACTATCAAAACAAAATCGAACGCTCCTCAGTGATGAAGAATCTCAGAGAGTCAGCAACGCTGCCGGCCCGAAGCTACTACTGGCAAAGGTGAGTAGAATCCTGGGTTGACCAAAGAAAGAAACGGTCATCAGCTCAAGGACTGGTATATGACGAAGCCTACCGAAGCGGCTATGGCACGCTTCTACGGTCGCCCAAAAGTACACAAACCAGGCGTTCCTTTACGGCCAATCATCTCCCTCCGAGGCACGCCTACCTACGGGCTGGCAAACTGGTTATTTCATATACTCAAGGCTCTTACGGCGGGTTCACGAACGACAGTCCACTCGGCGGTACAGCTTCTTGACAAAATAAAGATGGTCACCTTAGAGCTAGATAAAAGGATGGTCTCATTCGATATCCTCTCGCTCTTCAACTCCATACCACAGACGCTTGTTGCAGAAAACATCCGCGACCTCCTACGTCAGAAGTAGGATGAAAGAGATGGTTAACCCACAGCTCAGGATGTAATAGAACTCAGAGAGCATTGCCTCAGGACCTTATTCACTTTCGAAGGGACTACGTACAAGCAAATCAAGGGCACTCACACGCCACCAAACGACTTTGTGCACCACCCTTAACCACTAGACCTCCAATGTTTTCTAGGTCACAGCGTCTCGCGCAAGCAAGTATTGCTGCCGCCAAGGCCGACTTTGAGCACATGCTACAAATGGACATCGTCCGTCAGTCTGACGACCCATGGGCCTAAGCCCCCCACATAGTTTCTAAGGCCACTACTGGTGACTGGCGCCCCTGCGGCGATTATAGGGCCTTGATAAATGTCATCATCTCCGACCCTGTTCCGCACCTTCAGGATTTCGCTGGTGCCCTATTCTGGAAGTCCGTGTTCTCGAAGATCGACCTGGTCTGGGCCTTTCATCAAACCCCATCGCCCCGGAGGATGTTTCTAAGACGGCCTTCACCACCCCTTGACCTCTTTGAGTTCCTGTGAATGCCGTTTGGGCTCCGAAATGCCTGCGACAGGTTCACCGATATCGGGACTCATAGCCGATGCGGTCCTACAAAGGTTAGAGACACTGGTCTTCGAACACCACGGACCGAAATTCTGGATGCGGTATGTGGTTGAAACCTTCCTCTTCATCGAATGGGATCAGGTGCTTACGTTTAAAACGACTCAAGAGCGTCTTCTCGGACAAACAATTTACGATAGAGGAAGAAGAGAACAACCAGCTAGCCTTCCCTGATGTCTTCGTCTGCTGCAAAGATTTTGGCAGCCTTAAGACCAATGTATTCAGGCAAGAAACAAATACGGTGTGAGCACTGAACTTCAACAATAACTAACCCATTAGCTACACACGCAGCCACGAAGGAGACTTTATCGGCACGTTGGTTCGCACTGCATTGAACCGAAAGACAAAGTCGCTGAAATACAATATTTTCGACAGGTATCCTGAAAACATGGATACCTACGTAACCTCGTCATTCCGTGCATGCGCAAACGAGACGAACGACAGAACCACACCAAACCCACATTTTGGCGAATGATTTCGTACATTAAAAACGTCTCAGAGGCCATCGACCGCCTTCTCGCACCACTTTGAGTCGGAGTCGCACACAGACCGGAAGCAACCATGAGCCATCATAATGACAGGAAAAGATGCAGTGCCACGGCAATAAGCATCTGTAGTGGTCTATAGGATCTGGTGCAGTTGCACAGAAAGCAACTACGTCCGAGAAATAGGAAGACTTCTCAAGATGCAAATTGCCTAACACGTGGCAGCAGTACGAATAAAGGACACCAATTCCCAAGTCGTTTCTCATTTTATGGCAGCCGGCTGCACATTCAGATATTTGATGAAGCCGAAATTCTCGCAAAAGATGAAAATCGTGTGAGTCGCGAGTTGTTTGAATTATGATTTTCGGACTCCCAGTCGATAAACAGGTGCAAAGACTTGTCTACCTTACTCGGGGAGCGTACAGGCAGCCAGATGGTCGGGCAATCATCATGTCCAAATTCAGTACGTTTGATTAAAGTTCAACAGGTCACGACCCGCCCACCGGCCAGCTAGCAATTAGCGCACAAGCGAAAACTATTATCGATAGGGAGGGGGGAGCCATAAATTTTTTGTGCATAGTGATGGTACCAGCGTCGATTCAGAGAGTTTCCCGTTTGGTAGAGGAACGTTGGCCGAGCAAGTTACCTGACCTTCTCGTCCTGTTGTGTTCCATTTAGAGTGTCCTCAAGTGATTAAATAAGGACCGCGAAGGGATGCCGAAAAATACTAGAGACCCTGGGATGGCCACCTCCGGTTTATTAGTTCTTGTCAGCCAGGTATACCATACCTCGACTCTGGAGGACCAGGGATTTGAGCTCAAGTTCCTAGGTTATTGGGCGCTAGATAGTCCAGCGCTCTACCAGTGAACTACGGATGATGCCATCCAGACCTATAAGTTACATTTATTGACTGACGATGACTAATAAATCAGGACAGGCCATAACAGTCCGTGTTTTATTGGTCGGTGTTCCCCTTCCGTATACATTTGCGGTCACTGGTTTCTCCATCTGACCAGCAGCATGTATTTTGAAAAGGCGATTTGAGAAACATACGTTTTCAGCAATTCATCATCAGGCCAGTAAAACTGCAGGGATAATGAAAATCGTACACTTGGACAGGGTTAATAAGGGACCTTTCGTTTAAACTCATCGTTTTCACAGCGCCCGCAGGGCGAGATCGGCGTGTAGACGTCCTTGCGCTGGGGAGAGTGAGAGGACGAAATTGGGTTAGGTAGTGGGCATTGATCAGGGGTTAGGTACACTGCGTAATGGTTACTGTGAGTTGCACGGAGCGAATGAATGTCATTTGGGGAAGGGGTTGGGGAGAAGGTGGCGATATGCCATCGCGGCCTGGCGTCGGTGTCGGCCACGGAAGTGATTGGGCTAGTGTCAGCGTCTTCTGACAACACAGCACTGGATTCGCTAGCCGTATAGCCACTGCTTCGGCTGTTGCAGGCATCCTTTGGCGCAGGCCCTTGGAAAAGTTAGCTGGTGTCCGTAAGACACCCTGGAAGGCTTCATTAATGAGAAGAAGACGACTCGATCGCTTGGACAATACTTTTATTCGCCTGACCTTTCGGAATCCATTGCGGATTCGTCATCGGAGACATAGTCATATTGCAGTAGCAGATATGAAAACATATATTTATATTGGTCATGTTAATGAGCCCCCGAAGAAGACAAAGAAGGAGAGATGCGTTCATGGACCAAGGTATATTTAACCGAAAGTTTCGGAGACTCTCGTATTTTCATCACCTGAGTATAGCTCTTACTCCTCCGCCACCTGTCTCGCTTTAAAAAAACGTGCTCAGTACAAATGTGTTCACTTACTTCTGGGTCGCTGGTTGGTTGGTTATGGCCTCTCCACTGTCGACCAGTGGCGGGCTGGCGTCTCTTGTGCTTTTTTTGCGGCTGTTGTGGTTGCCGCCACGTCAGCGTGTTTGTCCGCCTTCGCTCGCCCCGCTCGTCAAACGGTTGACTGATCGGTTGCGTTGCTGCTCGTGCGTATTGCTTTCAGCCTCGCGGACGCGTCGTTGAGATAGCGTGCCACACCCGTCACGTGACGCCCGATCGGCACCTCCTCCTTCCTCCGCGGGTGTCGGTTGGCCGTCCCGCGCGACCTTTATCATCCGCTCTTTTGGCCCTCTGAATGGACTTGAGCCTTGTACGAGGTACTTATGAGGTGGGATGTAGACCTATCGCAGTGCCTCTGTTATCTTCATGCCCGGTTTCGTAGGAGAAGTAGAAGTAGTAAGACGCCGGGTGATAGGAATATATTATTATGTACTAGGCGTGCTCATCATCCCCGGAAGAGGAAGAAGAAGAGAGGCAAGTGCTGGGACCAAATTGTATTTGTGCTGACGTTTCGAAAACATGCTAGTTCTCATCGTCAGAGCGTGGTGCTTACTCTTCCGCCGGCCTTGAATTAATGAGCCTCGCCGCGAGCCGGGTGTTTTACTCATGTGCGATACCCGTGCACTCGTCCGTCCGTTGACTGTTGATTGTTATTACGTACAGAAGCAGTGGAAGATAGCGGGGAGGAAGTTGGCAGATAGACAAGCTAGAAACCGGTCGCTAGGGCCGGGGTCAAAAGTGTCTCAGTGCTGTTATCACAAGAGGTTCTGTGTGAGTTAGCCTTGAAGGTGATTGACCATACCGGAGTAGACAGCACCTGGTGTATGCGCACTTTGTATTAACCGCGCGAGGCAAGCACTCACGCAAATTGGGGTTATTACAAGTGCTCCCTTCCCAGATCGGAGTGTGGATGAAAAAAGAATTCGAACGGAGATAGAATAGTTAGTTTTAGTGAAAGAGCTATGTACCAACGGGGCGGCTACGGCTGGAATGACTGAGCCAGGTTGAAAGAGTGATTGTGGCTGGCATGAAATAACCAGGCTGGAGAAAGCCGGAGGTGGAATTGTACGTCGACGGCAAGTCGGTATGCCGTGTCAGTGTTGGTTGAGTGGAGTGAGGAGAGATACCGTTGGTATACCGGAGTTACTATGCCAGCCAATACACGAGGAACGCTGGGGGAGCCACATACGAGCCGTACACCTCGCGTTTGCGTTATGTAGCAGTACAGGATGGGCAAAACACTCGAAATTGGGCGTTTAGTTAGTACCTGGGCTATCAAAATGATAAACAAGTATTCGCACTCTCAGGCAATATTTCCACGTGGATTTTTCGAGTTGGCCCTGCGGCGAGAGGCCATCGCAACAACTGAGGCAGGTGGACTACGAGAAGATTGCAGCCAATAAAAAACTGCAGATGTTGCTGCGAGCGATCCAAGTAAAATCTGATTAAAACTGTGCAATCATAAAAATCAAGGATGGCCACCAGCTATTCATGGCAAGGTCGTAAGAAGTACATTTAAACGAATACTTGTGACGAGTTGGAACTGTACAAAATGGATATCCGATTCGACATCACGAAACGTATTATTTTAACTTTAACGCGTCCCCAAAAATCTCCAAAATTACAAGTATGCACAAATAACAGTTGAGCAGGCGACCAAGAACCCTAACGGCAATCATCGAGCAACCGCAAAAATCTCTGCCTCAGTTCAAAGGTAAAAAGTGCGTGCCGGATTGAATTGCCTATCAAAAATTTCTTGTTCATGTCGTGTACGTGACAGCGATTTTCACACTGCGTACATGATCCATGACCAATACTCACAGCCTATTGTAATTTCTCCCACCCTGCGCAGTGACTTAAGGCAGCCACTTGAACCCATTCCCAAACCACGTTGAAATCGAAAGTTGTGCCAAGTTGCTACATGGTCACAACTGTCGTGCCATTGACCAAAGCTTCCCACGCACGTGTGAGTGCTTTGCACGTGCACACTTGTCAGACACTTGGGGGTGTCATGGTGTACATTTAACGGCACCAGACACGTGGTAACAACAACAACAACATCTCAGTAATTTGAATTTACTACTAGTGCATTCAGACTCTGCTTGCCGGCTTCTCTGGTGATGACGTTTTTGGGCTATCTGTTGAAATGTATGCACAGTGCGGCAACTGCCATGGCTTTGAATTCCGGAACTGCGTAAATGGCTCTACTCCAGACGCTTGTTGCAACGCTGCGTCTCACTCACGCGTACTTGCACGTGCTAACGAATGACAGTGTGGTTCTCGGCCAATCACAGATACCCAAACCGGCCAATCAACTTCAAGATCGGTTCCATGCCCTCGCCCAGAGCGCTGGGATAAATTACGCACTCTGACTTCGGAGGCGACTCGGTAGGGGCACCATATGCGACTCCAATCAGGGAACAAGGGATAAGTTAACGCATTACCGCATTACACGGTAATCTTACCCCAAATGGGTCCACTATCGAATAGAAGCGATCATGCGTGTCCCAGGTACCGTATACATTTTACCAACTAACAGAAACAAATATGCGTGTCCAAGGTTCTTGCTGTAAAGAAGACAACTGGGCTGTGTTTCTTGGTCACGCGAACGAAGGGCAAAATAACAGGGCGGTATATCCACATGCCTGTTGCTGGAGTTGGAGTCTGACATCCAGCCCTCCGATAGGTCTCGCCCCGTCTTATTCCTGGTTCGTGCCATTATCTGCGTGCCTATGAAGTCGAATTCATATCCTCCTTCCAGAGTGTGGGTAGTGTGTGTGTATTCGTTAGGGTTAGCATTTCTTTCTGGGTTAGTAGGGTCACGCAGTAGATCATTGGCCGTAAAAAGACCGGCTTCTCGGTTCAACTAGTAACTTTTCAAGCGACGACTATAAGGACGCCGTGTGGAGGTCCTGAGATCGACGGTACCCTCGCTCATTCTTCGTGTTTTCGCCTGCCAAGTTTGCAATCGCGCAAATATACACACATGACTGGCGTCACACGCTCTTGCCGACTTACTGCGGGAACTGCTTGTATCGTTACCTTGCCTGACGAAGGGGGAGGGAATACATAATAGGCTGTGAGTATTGGTCATGGGTCGAGTACGTGGAGTAAACATGACTGTCACGCACATGGAGTGAACATCTGTCACCAGGGGTTACGGGCGACATGCGATCACCACCTGGCGTTGGCTTCGGCCACGGAAGGAAAAGTGACTGTATTCGCGTCTTCTGAGAACACAGCACTAGAATCGCTAGCCCTATAGCCACTGCCTCGGCTATTGTTAGCACCCGTTAGTGTAGGCCCTTGGAGAAGTTGGCTGGTGTCCGGCAGAAAACCTGAAAGGCTTCTTTAGGTTCGACTCGGCGATTCGTGCGGACAAGGTTGCGAAAATAGAACTCAAGCAGTGTGATTCTGCTCAACTTTACCGGACTGTAGTGTCTCTCCATTGCTTCTGATACCTGAGACGGTTATAAGATAATAGGGTTTTCAAAAGAACAAACCTATTTTCTTCAAATACACTGATTGACTGACTGTGCATAGGTACGATCTCATCCAACAACATATGGGCTCGTGAATCACACTGGTGGGCGTTTGGTTTATAAATACTCCCTCATAACTCTCAGTTTCCGGGGTTGGTGTCAGGATGTCTGATGAAACCAACCGTGTTAGGAAGGGCTTTTTCAGTAACAATTTAAGAAAAAATTACTAAGTGCTGTTTTTGATACCTTTTACATAGATATTTTCATGAACAGAAGCAAATATGCGTTTCCCAGGTTCTTTTTATAAAGGAGAAGAAGACGCGATCTCTGGAACGGCAATTTTATTATTCTGAGCTTTATACAAGAGGCCACTGTCAGCGAAAATGAGAAAGCTGCAAGCGTTGGCTACGCGTAAATGGGGGTGATGGAGGGGGCGGCACTTGTGATTGGTCCATGCTCACGCCATCTCATCGTGTGTGGATCCGAAAGCTCAGAATCATAAAACTGCCGTTCTGGAGATCGCGTCTTTTTCTCATTTATAGATATTCTCCTTTATTTTGATGGTTCCGCCGGGAAATGCACCGTCAAAGCACTTAGCGGCCCTCTACGCAGTTATGTTAGAGCGTAGAAAACGCAACTACAGCTTGTGGGTACTGTATGGTCGACGGGGTGGGGGGGGGGGGGGGGGGGGGGGGGGGGGGGGGAGAGCAAGAGGAGGATCGAACGAAACAAGTAAGAGCGACGACAAAAACAACCAAACGGCCACTGCATATGAAGTGCATGACACGATCAAAATTGTTTACCAAGGAATCGGAGTAGCCTAACAGGGGTTACACGATAAACGCTCAGAGCCCCGATGAGAAAACGCTTACCCTGAACAGTGAAAGAGTGTGGGGAGAGAGCGAAATTCGGACTAACCAACTTGCCATGGAGACATGCGTACCAAAACTTCTTGTTTGTGCCTGCTGTACTTTAAAAAATAGTGATAAAAACGAGACACATTTTTGGTATAGCTTTTCGGAGAACGGAAAATTTCGCTTCGCCTTCATGAACTTGAGGCAATTATGAGATAACGCATTATTTTCAGGAAATGAAGAGCGGATTAAGTTTAAAAATTATGTTGTGCAAATCTGTCACTTTTAGTGGCATGAAATTAAGTAGCAAACTTATAAGGCTGTAATTTGTTCTATCACCCCCGTAAATAAGGACGGTAAACAAGCAAATATATGGGCTTAATTAGGAGGTTTGGCAGATTTGCTTAATTTGAGTTGATCCAATTGTGAAAAAACTGAAGGTTTTCAGCGGGATTTGAACCCGCGTATCAGAGAAGGCCTTTACCGGAATCCAACGCTCTAACCGTTAAGCTACAAACGCCCTGCCTCACGCCTTGAATTTGATCACACTTGAGTCGATAATACCCGCCAAACTTTACCGCCCATATGGAATCCACCAATACAGAACAGCAAGCTGACTGCCCAAGCAGGATTTCCTAAGCAATCATCTAGAATCCACCAGAATGGCTACTAGACTGACTTAATTATTAGAAGGTTTGGCAGCTCGAACCAAGTGTGAGTAAATTCATGGCGCAAGGCGGGGCCTTTGTATCTTAGCGGTTAGAGCGTTGGCTTTCAGTAAAGGCCTTCTCAGATACGCGGGTTCAAATCCCGCCGAACATTTCAAGTTTTATTTTGCAATTGGGTAAACTCAAAATATATGAGCAACCGAGACATGCCGTCAATTTTCTCTATCAAGCTGTATGCAAATGATGTCCAAACACTTTTAATCTATAGGTCTGTATGAACGAATAAGGAAACTTGAAACAAAACGGGTAGAAGATTTTCAATATTCAGAGAATCGTAGTATTTTTTCTGCTACTGATCCGTTTTTGCAGTCTAACATCGGGGCCTTAATTAAAGATGTATGCTGAAAACTGCTCCATTATACACTGAAAAGTGAGTTCTCAGAGAAGTCTAAAACAAGTCAAGTCGCAGATAGCTGACGTCGGAATATTTAAGTAAGACTCCTATGAAGAGAAAAGTTGCTGTAGAAAGCTTTTCAATTAATAATAGCCATATTCGTTTGTGACTAGTGTTGCAGAGGTTCATTTTGCTAGGTGATGAGTTGAAATGTTTGGATAATTCTAAAACCATGACCCAGACAAAAGGTGTATTAGAAAGAATGCCCAAAAACTCACTACTTAGGAAAGTGCGTTAAAGAACTATCTTATTTGGAAGGTATGTTAAGCATATAGAATAAAATCCGTATTTATGGCCAGTCGACTGAAGCCAGTGAAAATCATTAAGTGTTAATCACCACTGCAATAACCATCTGCATCTCGTGGTAATCGAAGTCCCGAAATAATTACAAAGAACAGAGACGGAAGGAAATTTCTCTTGGTGTGCATAAAATGGTGCTTTTACGATCGCACCTGACAATTCCATTTAAGTTCAGCGATCCTACCCATTTAAGCATTCAAGAAGTCAAGATAGGCGAACGAACGTTTTCGATTAATTCATCATCAGGCGTGTAAAATAATATAAAGAGGGTAGAGTTGGCAAAAGTTTAAGGGGGGCATGAGGGGGGAATTGTTTAGAGATCAAAGAGGAGCAGGGGGGAGGAGGTACGTGTCCTACAATTAGTTCATATCAACGGGTCATCTCCCCGTCCCTTCGCGGCGTCTTGACACCAGTTATCACTGTCTGCTCATCATCTCGTGGCACGGTAGAAGGTGTGTGGACGGATGTTGATTTTGTTCTTAAACTTAAGCTTAAACTTTTTCTAACTCTACCCCCCCCTTTATATTATTGTACAGGCCTGATGATGAATTAATCGAAAACGTTCGTTCGTCTATCTTGACTTCTTGGATTCCATTTAAATTCACTAGTCACTGACTGGCATATCCGCACGTGAGTTTACGACATATCGTACTGTTGTGACCTTCAACACCGGCGTAATCCAGCGAAAATCTGGTTGCCTTACTCAACCGTAACTCAAGCAATGTATAAAGGAAAGAAAAAGCTTGCGATTCCCGTGAATTAGTGTTGGAATACGTACCTGAACTTTGGGCTGCTCAGTAACAGTCATACGTTACATTGCACGTAATATGGAAGCAAAGGTATCCGAAAAGTTTACAATATGATTATTTTCCAACGTAGTTCTACTTGTGCTGTTTTGTTCACTCGGTTGTTTTTTATGAACTGATTTCCGCTACATTTAAAGCTTAAGTTTGCCTAGTACGCCCGATTTCCACTTTTTCGGAATTTTCCGCTTTTCTATCAAAGCTGGTATTCCTAAGCAACTTAAGATTCAGCGATGATACCCATGTAAGCATTAAGGAAGTCAAGTTAAGCGAACGAACGTCTTCGATTAAATTCATCATCAGGCAATACAGTAATATAAGGGAGGGTAGAGTTAACGAAAGTTTTAGGCAAACCAATCAGTAGTAACAAGGGGAAGATGGGGAAAAGAGGTGTAAAAGGATACTTTCATGGGCAAAATGGAGAGCAACAAACTTTCTCTTATTATCAAAGACCTTCCAGCCTATGCTCGCTATGTGGATAATATATTTATAGAGAAGAAGAAGAAGACTCGATCGCTGGGACAATATGTTTATTCGCCTGACGTTTCGATATCCGTCGCGGATTCGTCATCAGAGATATGAGTAGCATATCTCGCATATGTACTGCGATCATGCGGAGATAAATTGTGCATAGTTTACGAGCAAGTACATTTGAATCATGCTACCTTCCAGGCACTTTTGAGCAAAACGCCCGTCAGTCTGCCCTAAATTGAACCTCCAAGAACAACAATTGACACGAAAAAGAGCAGATGACACTATGCAGAGAACCATTGGCGTTTGAGGAGAGAGCTGGTTGGTCCAATTCACGAAAAAAAATAAGTTTACTAGTGAGATACATGAGCAGTAGCAGCCCAGGAACTCGCGTTCAGACAGTGCTGATACCGCTGCGAAATGGAACAGACCAGTACCCGGTTAGCTGTTGGAATTGGTATCTCCATCCTCTTTCTCAATTTTGCCCTGTGGCTACCAAACTGGCCTTGTGGCACCATCATGAACTCCTGCATGACAGCGCCAATGAAGGACGTCTATCGTGTTGTGGGTGCCCTTCTTGCTAGCGCCCTCGCCATAGAAATCCTGGCCCTCGTATTCGTCGGTATATGCTGTGCATTATCATTGGAGAGACTCACTAGACTTCCCTTAGCACTGAACTGGGTTGCAGGTATCCTGGTCCTGACTGCCGTCGCATATTACTATGCAAAATTGGATCAAACGTACAGTCCGATGATGGCGGTGATGGGAATGACCTTCGCCCGGGCCAGGCTGCTAGTAAATTGATAGCTGCGAAACGCACGAGAGAGAAATTCCTGAAATGGCGTACGTTATGGACAGGTCTATGTCAACCTGGTCCGTACTTATATATTAACTACTGCAAAAGTAGCGTTTTTTTGCTGTTTAAAGATTTATTTAAGAAGTGTATCTGTTGCATTATTTTTATGAAGTTTGTCAGTGCGTGCGTTATTGTGAAAGGTGTGCACTGTTGGCAAGGGCAATGGGACCGCAATGACAATTTCTGACATACTAGCTATCGTCAGACAGACATAGCTTGGCCATTGCGTGTATAACCTAGAATTGTGAATGGGGTGGAGCGTTTACGAGCAACGTTCTACCGTCTACCATGGGGCCCATATTCTCTCGATTTATATTAGCATATTATATATTTTGCGAGCGTAATTGATATGTTTTAATTGGGAAATCGGCATCCCAAAAAGTATAATTCGGTAGATGGAGTTCTTTGGGAAACAGTGGTTTATTGTGTAAATTTTAGACGCTGGCACACCAGGTCGTCGTCAGACAGATGGAGGAACCGTTTCGTACAATTTCCATCGGTCTGACGTGGACCTGGTATGCAAGCGCCGAAAACTTACATGATAAATCATTGTTTCCCAAAGAACTCCTTCCACCAAATATTATATATTGTCGGAAGTGTTAAGAGTCTTCCTAACGAGCTGACTTGGCGAGCTCTCAAGTAGCGTTATCGTTCCGCCCACACACAAAGGTCGCGCGTGGACGTGCGTGGCTTAAAGGAATCAAGGTTACACGAGGCGGCCATGTCAGGGATGAAACAGATGGCCAATAGAGTCGCTAGTCCCATGAGGAAGCAATCTGATTGGTCCCATTGTATAACCTTCCTCGCTTATAGTGTAGTTAGTCGTTGCCTTCGCGATGCCTGGTCTTCCCGTCGTGGCCTCAATCCGTCTAGACCTCAAGGTCGTGGCGGCCGCCAAACTAACTGGTGCGTGAGACACAATCCGCCCACTCAGTGTCCACCCACTCGGTGCCCACTCACATGGTGTCCAACCAATCACAGACCGACCTAGCCAATGAACGCTCTTTCTCTCTGTCTACTGGCCTGACTGCTCTCAAACTGGCATTGGAGACCCGGTTAATCTACTGAGATGTCATGTTCTCCCAAGCCAGACTTCCGCCATCTATTCTACGTTCCAGTGTACACAATATGCACTTCCTAACACTCTGGGCTTTCCAAGACTTCTGCACAGAGTAACCATGTTCTGAAAATCGCAGTTGCTGGGTTTAACTCACCTAACCTCCTGCGATAAAAGTGCCATTAAAGGGGCACAATAAACGACTTCCTTTCCTTGCGATCTTGTTCATTTTTCTGCTTTTTGGATTAAAACAGAGAGTCTGGGGCGGCACAAATCTGGCTTTGGTAGCCATTAAAACAGGAAGGGTGATCATTGGCGGGGTACCGGGGCATGCTTGTAACTCTGGTCCTTGCCGCAAAATCTGTTCAGTTCACTTCAGTTTTATAAATGGCATGATGGACAAATGCCTTTGAGCTTCAATACTGGTAACACAGTAGCTAAGAAACGCATTGGTGCATCAGAAAATTTCAAAAGAGGTCGTTTACGCAATTGCAGATTCAAAGCGAGCAGCAGCGGTTAGTCGGAGAGGCCTTTCAAGCCGCCAAAATGCAAGGTTAACTAAATCTGGTATTGGGCATGGCCAGCCGATGATGACTAAGAAACCAGAAACGACCATCTTAATCCGCCCGTCCCCTGTGAGTACTTCCTTCTCAGTATATATACTGTAACAAAGAGGTGGCTGCTCGAAATTACAAATCCGGCGAGGAACCGCGGGTAGAGGGCACTGTCAACAAGTCAATGGGTGTTGTCTTCGAGGTAGAAACGGCATGCTGACCACCTTAGACGCAGACTCACCACAGGTAGCCAAATAACAGTCGATGTGCTATGTGCTACCTTGGTCGGATACGAGGTAATCCGGTCGGGTAGTAGAAAATAGACGTACCCCAACGGTTTTAAACTATTAAATAAGAACTGAAGACGTGGATGGCCAAATTGTTAAGAATAGATTAACTAAGTGCAGAAAGAGTGGAGTATGCTTAATGGGTAATTGAATCCCGGACGAGTGTAGTCCAGTCATGAAGAGGCCGGGTCCGGAGCCTGCGGTCCGACATTGAGGTCGCCGGGTCTGAGAATGGTCTGAGCGTGGGCAGTCACCGCAATAAGGTCCTTGTGAACTGGTATTGGAAAGCGATTAGCCATTTCGGACATAGAGACGGGGAACACACGTCAATGCTTGTAGCCTCTCTTTGACACGCTCTGAGGCGCATGTGCTTAGCGGACACGAGAGACAGACGTACAGTCTGCCACCGAGGCACGCTAGTACACAATCATGGGGCCTCCTGCATGGCATAGCTTGTGAGGTCACTAAACCATTGAAGTCCCGACCCCAAAGTAGCCAGAAAGTCGACACTGCTGCCGCCCGTCCACAAGAGCCACAGGAATAGATAATTACAGAAAAAACTCACCAATGGCCCGAAGGGGAAGAGATATGAGGTCAGCCTTTCAAAAGCATGAGGTGCTACGGAGACGGGAACCGTGATGCGCTTGCAGCCAACGGCGTGGCGTCCTAGTTCAAGTGGTAGAGCGTTGGCTGCGTAGAGTTCTTCCCTGCTATGCGGGTACGACCTAAGGCGGCCTAAGGCGAGAGGCTCACGTGATACCAGGCGTCACATCAGGCCAAGCCAGCTGAGTTATACGCGCAGGCAAGCAGTGTGCGCTGCTGCTTCCGGCATAGGTGAAGCTTTTGGCCCATGCGTGCGGCCCAAATATTCGAGAAGTCCTTTCAACGTGGGAAACGACCAATCAGCGTATGACACGCCGTAGCCCAGCATGTTCCAGAACGCCTGGCGAACGCCATAAGCAGGAATGTTCCAGAACGATCAGAACCACAATAATAAACAAGAAGTTCCGCTGTTCCCGTTGACCCTGAATATCTAGTAGGCGGGTCATGCCTGAAATTTTGCCTGCAATCTTTAGTTTAGAAGAAGCAGAGTTGATTGAGATAAGCATTGTCACTTGTCTTGGCAAATAATAGTTAGCTCACCTTAGCTGTCAACGTTTAGGGGTTTGCGAAAGATTTGCCCCTGCGTGGGAAGACTCTGGGTCATACACCACAGCTGAAAGCCAGACGTACTCTTATGGAATTTGGTGAGATTATGGTGAATCACTCTGCGCAGGCAAGGGTGTACCAAGGCTCACCACCGCCAACGAATACACATACACTGGCTGCCTGCGCCAATCTGCCTGACCAATCATTTTTCAAGGTTGACTAACACAAAGGCCGCTCGAGACGCTGTACCGATTCCCGCAGTAACCTCATTTCAGACGTGGCACTGTTGCCGGCGGTTGTTTGCTCGTCCGACAGTCAAATTTCTCCCTCCTATTCTCCACTTCCTTCTGTACTTAATAAACAATTCCTACCACTCTGACCTCTCATATCTTCTATTTTCCTAAGGAGCCTGGCCTGAATTTCGCAGTTGCTAGGTTTTACCTTAGATTTCGAGGTACAAATTTATCCCTGCTACCTCATGATAAATGCCGAGTGATGGACTGAAATGCGATACACGGGGTCATGGACCTCTGGTAGCCCCACTTTGATATACTTTTACAACGCTGAGCCTCACGCGACGACTTACAAGTGCGCATCAATGGCTGTCTGGTTCAAGGCCAGTCCTGGCTGTCCAAACTGCTATGTAGGCCCGCAAGTGATGTCGGGACGGTCCGCGCTAGGCAATTATGGTCGCTAACGCGCGTCAGGCCCTCTCTATTCTGACTGGCTACCTTTCAGCCAATGACGTTTAAGCCCCATCATAAACCCCCTGCGTTAGCATGACTCTCAGACAAAACTGCTTACATGTCCAACAGCACACCGCCTGCTTACGGACACCCTTCTGTTTTGTTTGATCAACATTCTGCCTACAAACTGCCTTCTGTTTGAATATATAACATTGGCGACGCAAGTGCAACGAACATGGTTTCTTTATTACCTACACCGTCCCCTTTCTGGCCGAAAAGCGTTCCGTTTGAAAATTTTAAGCAGTGGCGTGTCGAGAGAAGAATACTTGTTTTCAACGATCAAACGATAGTGTGTCAAGAACAACACACTGAATTTACGTGCAAAGCAGCATACTAACAAAATTTGTTCACTGAACAAACCGTACCACAGTATTCCTCTCCTAAATCGCCATCTGTGTCTAAATCCATCTGCTCGCACGGTTTCTTTGTAACTATCAAAGCAGACTATCGTCCAAACTCTTCCTTAACGAAATCGGAAAAGCCAAACTCCTACAACGCTGGTGCTGGGAAACTCTCAGAAACTAGTACACACCGAAGAGCAGGATAGAAAACGACAAAGGCTGAGTCGCTCCATTATATTTTATCACATTTGTTTTGATACCCGTATTGGAATTACCTACTGAATACTTAGAAACTAAACTAGCTCGGTTGCTACGCCTGTTTTTATCAACCCTGAACTAAGTTTGCAAATGCAAAATTTGGCGCGAGGTGGGCTCGAACTCAAAACCGCTCCTTAACGAGGCCGCGTCTCTAACCATTACGCCGCCGACGCACCGTGTGAGACAAGATCTAACAGTCTTACCAATTGGGTGTGACCGACGCAAGTAGTAGACGATTGCGACGGATATTATGTGCTAGCCTCAAAGTTTGATAAACTTGTCGACGTAGTAAAAAATATGCAGGAGTTTATGCTGCAGACCCTCGTTTCAAAGGAAAAACTAGAGGAAGAAATGAAAGTCATGAGAGATTTCATCCAGCAGACCCTCGTGTCAACAGAAAACCTGACAGCTGCCGCGCTTACGTGTAGAACACCTCAGAAACCTACGAGTGTGCCTATACCTAAAGTACAGGCCCCCATAGTTGACCATGCAGCCACAGTGGAGGCTAATTCGAACACCTCCGCTGTGGACAACAAAGGGACGGCTGGGCCACCACCAAAACCTAAGGCTCTCATAAAAAATTGGAAGACTGTGCCAACACCTAGCGTGAAGGTGCCTAAAGCTGCCGTGCCTGACCTCGCAAGCATCCCTAGCGACAGCAGCAAAGTCAATACTGACGAAATATTGACTCCAGCCAGTCCGAGGTCGAGGCCCACTGCCAGCCCAAGCTCCCAGATCGCAGACACGGATTCTGAGGCCAACTTAGAGACCGTGTCCGACACCGAAATGACATGCAAAAACGAAGGGCTTGGCTTCCCGAATACACATTGCAACAGAAATGGGGCCCATGCAGGGGAACCATCTACATCGGCCATCCCGAGCTCGAGTCTCGCAGAGGCCAATATGACAAAAACTGTAAAAAAGTCTTCCAACAACCACAGGGCCGACAACACTGTATTATTGTCCAGCCTGGAAGTTCTTACCGTGTACCGTCCGCCTAGACATGATCACGAGGCTGACACTGGTCTATTAGAAGAGTTTGCGAGATAAGCTGCTCGGCCCGACGTCTTGATTATGGGAGACTTAAATGCCCCGCTTATCGTTTGGGGTTCAACATACGCACGAGGTCCAGGGCAAGCATTCGACTGGCGTTTACTAGCTCTGACGCTTAATGCATCTCTCAGTCAACATGTTCTATTTCCAACTAGGGTGCGTGAGGGGCAGCAATCAAACTGCCTAGACCTAATACTTACGAAATCGCTGGACAGCATCTACGAGGTGCAATCTCTACCTCCTCTAGGTAAAAGTGATCATATCGTACTTAAATGGGACTATTCTATATTTTCGGTACCCGAACAACCCATCAAGATTAGAAGGAACATTTGGCGTGGTGACTTTGATCAAATGAAGGCCGCAATAAACAAAATAAATTGGGAATCGGTTTTTCCGGCAATATAGCTGATTATTGTGGATGGTTCAGTGAGTTATTGCATACTCTCCTGAGAAACCACTGTCCGATTACACGGAAGAAGCTAAACAACAAACCTCAGTGGCTGACTCAAGTGCTGAAGAAAGAGATAAATAAAAAGGGGAGATTGTTAAGAAAGAATAGAGCAGATAGAAATCCAGTATCCTTGAATGCATACAAAACGCAGAGGAACCTCGTGAAGTGACGTATCTTCAAAGCGCGCCAAGACTTTGAAAAAGATTTACTAAACCGGGCATTTACAAATCCGAAGCTTTTTTATGGCTACTTAAGAAAGACTACACGAAACTGGGCCCAGTTCCCTTTCTGAAGGCAAGCCACGGAACAGAAATGAGTGAGAATGGAGCAAAAGCTGAGCATCTTTCACAATTCACAAATCGAACTTTACGACTGAAATCGGATTCATCCCTCCAAACTGTGGCTTAGACAACGGTCCAAAGATTGAAAATGTTGCCTTCACCGAAGCAACCGGGGTTCAGGAGTTGTTGGCACTAAACGACTTGAAATCATCTGGTTCTGATGACATTCCGCCCAAATTACTAAAAGAACTTGCTGAGGAGCTAGCCAAACCGCTTTCTGTGTTTTCAGTACCTCGTTTAAAGTGGGCTGGTTACCCACCGATTGGAAATCAGCACGGATCACACCGTTGTATCAAGGCGGCAGAAAGGTTTCCACAAACAGTAATAGACCAATCAGCCTCACTTCGGTCTGTTGCAAGATTATGGAAAAAGTAGTATAGTGAGAGCTGATGCGTTTCTTAGAGCAGCATAACCTGCTATCGGATGCGCAACATGGGTTCCGCAGAGGCAGGTCCTGCGTGACGAACCTGCTCCATTGTTTGGAACGCTGGACTCGGGCAGTTGATGGAGGAAATCCGCTTCATGTAATCTACATAGACTTCAAGAAGGCTTTTGATAGCGTCCCATATCAACGACTTCTGCACAAACTCAGCCAAATAGGTATTCGAGGAAATCTGCTGAAGTGGATTCAAAGCTTCTTACTTGGCCGCTCTCAAACTGTCCATATTGGTGACCAGCAGTCGGCAGACGTTGCATTCGAGAGCGGTGTCCCCCAAGGCTCTGTCCTTGGCCCTATACTGTTCATTATATACGTCAATGACTCCGTCCGTGAACTGGACTGCGATGTGGCTATGTTTGCCGATGACATTAAGATTTGGAACGTCATCAGAAATTCAGCTGACGAAGAGCGTTTGCAGATAAACCTAGACCGTCTCCAAACTTGGTCTCAAGACTGGCTTTTGCGGTTTAATGAGAACAAATGCAGTTTTTTACGAATTGGCCAACCCAGCTCTCAAAACCCCATGGTTTACAGCCTAAATGGCATCCAACTTCAAGAAGTGGACGCGCAGAAAGATTTGGGATTATGGATCTCTACGTCTCTCAAGCCCTCGCTGCACGGCGCAAAAGAAGCCAAGTCTGCGATGTCCGCTCTGTATCTTGTCAAAAAGGCTTTCTGTGCCTTCGATAAAGACTGCTTTGCTAAGGTCTTTGGAACATTTGTGCGGCCGAAGTTGGAGTTCGCAATAAAGAATGGAAACCCTGTACCGCAAAAAAACTAAATTCCCTCGAGAAGGTCCAAAGGTGCGCGACCGGTCAGGGCTTTTTACCCTACGAAATACGTTTAGCTTATCTTGATTTATTTCCGTTAAATTACAGACAGCTACGTGGTGATCTGATACAAGCATTTCGCATAATGCGTGGGCAGGACTGTTGTCTTCTACCTGGCGACTTCTTCGAGTCAGCAACAACGACGAACTTAAGATGGCATCTCTTCAAACTACGCATAACAGGAGCCCGACTAGACACACACAAGTTCTTCTTTGGTAATAGAGTAGTTGAAGCTTGGAATGCTCTGCCCGAGGATATTGTTATGTCCCCGTCTGTGGATGCATTCAAGAGAAATTTAGATTTGCCTACCCGAAATGCCCACTGAAAGTAGACCAGACGAGACTGTAAATTGTCTATGTTTATAAGCACACTACTAACTGATTTTCAGTAATATTTTAGTTAGGAATAACAAGCATCGAGTCCACCAAACGTTGTGATCCGAGGCTACGCGGATTTGTGAAACTTTTCCCAATTCAGGCATGGAATGCTCTGCCCGCAGACGTTGTCATGTCACCATCTGAGCACACGTTTACGATTAAGTCAGACCAATCTGTAGACATGTTTAAGACACGATTAAGTTAGACCAAATAGCCACTGAGCCCCCGAAAATAAACTGCCAGTTGCCGAAAGCAAATTGCGGAATAATCACATTATATAAAACATACTACTCGATGAGGTTCGCGTAACCTCCGCAATCTTCTCTTCGTGGGAACCTTGGTATTATGGCGAACACCTCAATGGACTCCCCTTGAATTTCTTCAAACCCTCTTAGCACAGGCCATCCTATTCGAATATACTGTGCACTCCCCACCCCCACGGGCGACAGTTTTTCTCCTTAAATCTCTCAAATGGCATTCAAACCCCTAGACGTCTGAACAATGCCTAAGGAGTTTTTTAACTGTCGGCCCTCAAATTTCTGGCAACGCCACTGTTCTGAAATGTTCTGCAGATCAAATGCATTAAAAAACTGTCCTGTGCCAATAGGGAGTTCAAAGGTATTTACCTATATTCCCCTGAATAAAACCTGACCTGACCTGACTCGTGGTTACAATGGAAAAAGACATTTGAGGATTATATTCAACTTATTTCAATGCTGTCTCCGACGATTAAGGTAGACGTTACCTCGACGTTGAAACTCCTCCGTACCCATCTCGGAGAGCTGGGACAGCGTTACTTTGACGCACTTAAATTAAAAGAGTCTACTGATCGTCCAAAAGCATTCTCTAATCTCGAAACAGTGTGGGGCGGAAAGGACATCTTCTTGAGCCGATATTGGTTTTGTCAAATGCGTCAGGAATCTGGCCAACACATTTGCGCTTTCAGTACAAACCTTACACTCGCCGTACAGGAAGGCAGATACACCGAGATAACAGCATCCAAGTTCGAGCAGACGATGCTGGTGCAGCAGTTGCTTGTGGGTTCGAGGGATGAAAAGGCCCGGGAGAAGGTGTTATCTGTGAAGGATGATTTATCATGGGAGAAAGCCTGTGATATCATCCGTCATCAAGAGGATGTACAGCAAAACCTCCAGCAGCTGCATCAACCAAATACGGGAGTTATAGCCTCCTTGGAACCTGATTTAGCGATCTCCCTAGTCAACACGGCCGTCATGCATCAATCGTCGCTCGGTAATGATTACACTGAACCCGTATCAACGTCAACGGCGCGGGCAATTAAGCCTGTCTTGGCAGCGCGCTACATCGCAACACCAGAATCAACGACG
>JAYGXS010000001.1:9053610-9065208 GCA_036362985.1 Ligula intestinalis | reverse complement strand
TCTACAGTCAGTAGTGTCGCGGTTAAATGAAATCGCTATGTCGGTTGACATGCCCGTAAATTGCGGAAAGACGAAGTTGTTCTCGAGCTGCATCCCTGACCAGGAAAAGGCACCCCTGGGGATTAATGGCCGTCAACTTGAAGAAGTAGACAGCTTTCAATACCTCGGAGCGAGGGTGCTATCGAATGGGCAGAGCAAGGACGACATTGTCTCCCGTATCGATGCTGCTCGCTGGGTTTTCTCAATCCTTCGAAAGCGCCTATGGATCCGACCTGACATCTCCATCGCCACGAAGATTCGTGTATACCGTGCATCCATCCGGTCAGTCCTCCTGTATGGATGTGAACGCTGGGCTGTGCGCACTGAAGACGACCGAAGACTGGAGGTCATTGACCACCAGTGCCTGAGGACGATCCTGCGAGTTAAGCATAGCGACTTCATCTCAAATGAGACAGTCCGCATCCTCTGCGATTGCATCATGAGGATATCTCAGGCCATTCAAGAAAGGCGACTGAGGTGGTTTGGACACGTTCTCCGTCGTCCGAGCCATGAGCTTACCTTTGCTGCCCTCGACCCGACACTGCAGCTCACCTGGAAACGTCGAAGAGGAGGGCAACTGAAGACTTGGCTAGACACCTCCGTCAAGACATGGAAGCAGTTCTTTGACTTTCTATCTTCGGCCTCCGTCGCTGGAGAAGGGACTGGGTGGAGCTTTCGAGATCCGCTGCCGGCAATCGCCACGCATGGAGAGGTACCGTTCGTGACATCATTGATGCCGGCTAGATCAGGCATGATCACAGCCGTAACAAGTACAAGTAAGCACAATATAAAACGCCATGTAATTAGCATTACCGATAATGCCTAGGGTATAAACGGTTAGGTAATGCGTCTTGTGTCATAAGGAGACAGATAGTTATGTTACTGTTAAATTGAGGGAAGTGGGACGAACATGATTATTATTATTATTTTTCCTCTTCTTTTAAAATTCACTCAGCCAACAATCTGTACTAAATAAGACTGAGGTGTGGGGGGGAGAGTCTGCAACCTATTCTCTATGACTGTCATGTGAGTAAGACAGCCTTCAAGAATGTGATAGGAAGTAGACGCAACTGTAGAATACCGAATTGTTGAGACGTGCATGAGGTAATTAGTTAATATGATTCATTTTTATCTGACTGATAGGCAGTACTAAAGCAGTCACGTGATACCCTTCTGTGTTGAGTTCCGCCTCTCATCCCTCGGTGGATTTGTAGATTGCAAGAACAGCAGAATGTATTGGATCCATAAATTTCAGAAGCATTCATCAGCTGCTACCTCACATTGCATAACGTGAATAACATAAGAGAAAAAACATAGTTGAATTCATACAGAAAAGTCGATGCAAACAGCAAGTTCATAGGAAATGGCCAAAAGGCTAATCAATAACGAAGAAAGTTAAAACATTGTGGGCAGAAAAATTGCGGATAAAATGTCTAAGGCAAAACAGTTGGGAAGGGGACTGTGTAAAGCTGGGAGCCGGATTTTACCAGATCAAAGCTAGGAAGACCACATGCTCTAACTGTTTAAATGAGTCTGGTTTTGTCCACGGTATATAGGCTGTTTCCAGGTAACGCAGGGTACGAAATGTCTGTGTTCGAACAAGTACTCTGAAGGAAGCTTTAGGGTCCACTGAATGGCCCATATCTACTAAATATTCTGTAATCGAGGAACGAGGCGTTCTATGTTTCGGCTTGAAAAGCCAACTAGGCAAGTACTCCTTAGCTCTGGTTGCCAGTTGTCTTTGCGATTTCCCTATGGACTTGCATCCGCAAGTGCATGTAAATTCAAGAACACAATTGAAAGTGGCGTGCAATGGCAAGGCATCCTTTGCACCAGGAATCGATAAGGCCTTAGTTGGAGAGCAAAATTTGAGCTAAGCAGCATAGTAAGTTCTCGAATGGATGAAAAAGTTCGCGTTCCAGGTATCTGCATGGATAAGCAGGTAGACGTATCGAGCAACGGATCAATTGGTTTATTATGCTGAGCTTTCGAACTCTTACAGGAGTTCATCATCAGAGATAAGAAACAGCAACCAAATGGAGGGTAATTATAGTGGCCACAGACCAATCAACTGTCAGCGGTCGTCAAGGCCAAGGAAATATTAACCAAAAGGATGGAGGTCGGGGAGGCAATCGTAGCGGTAAACGATAATTAACTGTCAGTGAAGATGGCTGTCGTTCGGGCTAATGAGCAGTAATTAGTGTCATGCCTTGTCCCCAGGATAGAGGGTCCGGTGATCCTGCCTCCTCTTCTGGCCGGTTCGTAGTGGGTTCCTTTTCTTTCGAAATTCTGTCGTTAGGCTTGGCCTTGTTCCGCCCTTGCTTACATAATGGCGTAAAAATTTGTAGGCCACGGGAGATCAAGATGCCTGTTGACGGAGTTGGCATCCGATGGTATGGTATGGCATGGTACTCGGATGCCAACTCTGTCAACAGGCATCTATACTTCGTCGCGGCCTACAAAGTTTTACGCCATTATGTAAGCAAAGTACGGAACAAGGCCAAGCCTAACGTCAGAATTGCGAAAGAAAAGGAACCCACTACGAACCGGCCAGAAGAGTGGCAGGATCACCGGGACCCTCTACCCTGGGAACAAGGCATTACACTAATTACTGTTCATGAGCCCGAACGACAGCCGCCTTCACTGACAGTTAATTAGCGTTTACCACTATAATCGCCCCCCGACCTCCATCCTTTTGGTTAATATTTCCTTTACCTTGACGACCGTCGACAGTTGATTGGTCTTTGGCCACTAACATTACCCTCCTTTTGGTTGCTGCTTCTTATCTCTGAGGATGAACTCCTGTAAGAGTTCGAAAGCTCAGGATAATAAACCAATTGATCCGTTGCTCGACACGTCTTCTCCCTTATCTATAGTAAGTTCTATAAATGGCGTCAAGAAAGCGTCTCTTGATCGTGTTTAAAATGGTCCGTAAAGGTAGCAGCTGATGAGCGCTCCTGCAATTTATGGATCCAAAAAATTCTGTTTTTCTTGAAGCCTACAAATTTGCACCTGGGAAACGTTGCTTTAAATTGCAGAAATGTTTGGTTTGCGTTTGCCAGTTTGGAGTGCAAGTCAGCTGACCCTGAAAGGGTCTCACGGACTTTGCTTGGGGAGGGATAGGGGCGAGAGGAGTTTGCATTTATCAGCTTAGCGTGACAAGGTGGGTTGCACAAGATGGGCGCAACCGTGGATGGTGGATCGGCAGCGGATGCTTTTTAATGAATACTTAAATGCCTACTAACTGAATTTCAGTGGGCGTAATTTTAGTCTGCTTATGGGTTTTAGACTTGACTCAGTGCAATAACACTATTGATTGGAAACTTGAAGCTTCCTTCAAGAGGCCTCAGAGGTCATGCACGTAAATGCCACAGTAAGAAGGGTTAGTTACAGTCTGATTCTCACTTCTAAGGAGGACAGAGTTATTCCATCGGCTGGTAATCCTCAAAGCTAAGAGTATGGTCGCTTTCTACAAAGAGATTAAGCACTGTATCGGCGCTGCCTCAACTTTTCTCCCTCTTTCCCAATCTCAAGTTTATAACTGTTGAGGGTCTTGCAAAAAAACAATTTATACTCGCTTCTCCACAAGAAGCCATCGCAGCTCGGGTCAGTGACAGAATATAGCAGTCAACACTGAGCAGATCATCATCTGATAGAATTTACCCGCTCAAAATCATCACAGCTTTTCTGTTAGGTATCACCACAGTGGGTCCTTAAACGGACCAAACGGTAGATGTGCTGGACGAACATAGGAGATATATTAGTCCATGGTAGACGTTATTTGGAAGGTGCATCCATAGCATGGTGGGCAGGGGTGTGGTGGCACTCCATGGTGAGGTTTCGCGCGCTGCCGACTGTCGGTATTCTTAAAACCCACGTGGGAGAGAAGGAGAGAGTGCAATAGATGCCGCGCAAGTCGACTACTGGTCTAACCTATTCCACGTGCAAATCATCCTCCCTGCTTCCACCCGGCCGTGGACGGTGAACGCAGTTGGCAACGACGCCCGATCTGTCATTAGCATAAAACCCAAAAATTATTCGCGACTGCGACCTTGGTGGGCGACAGCATGATGAGTCAGCGATTACGGGTTCCCACAATAGCCGTCAGCACCCACTACACATATTGATTCTTTTCTGTCCTGGAATCTAATCTAACATAATCGTGAACATCCGTATAGCGGCCAGGAAGAATACGGAAGCGGTTAAAATTGTTGGCGCAGTAGTCGCCAGTCAGGTGGCCAGATGCCAGATTTTAGTTTGGATAAATTCAGACTCGAACCTATGTTGCGACTAGCTTGCGTCGAAGTGAACTCCACTAGAAGCTCACGACAGCGGTTCTGGACGCCTGGATCAGCCAATCACAGTGGCCGCAAAAACTGCTTTTGACCTGGCGATGAATAGCAAAACAGCACGCGTGAATTGCTCTCTCTGCTCAATGGCCTAACTGCTGTCAAAATAGCACTCGGACCCGGCTGGCTCTCCTGGCTGTTCGTGTGTTCCCCAGTTCAGATTTTTCCGTGTGTTCTCCTTCCTTCTCTGTACACAATATACTGATCCTAGCACTCTGACCGTTCCAAGACCTCTTCTCTACTAAGTAACCATGGTCTGAAGATCGCAGTTGCTATGGTTTAACCTAATTCACCCCTGCGATACCTACACTATTTGGGAGTTAAGAAAATTAACCCACGAAAGAAACGAAGAGCAAACGGAAGAAATGCACGAGCATTCTAACACCCTCTACCGTATATAGAAATGTGTCAGAAGCAACTGGGCCTATTGCTGCGAAGTTCAGCGTGCGTATCGCTCATCAGCCAACAGTTACCATGCGTTTTCGAATCATACAAACGAAGTACTGACTAGACATGGATGAGCAGTCTGGTGGCATTTAGCAATTGCCATGTCATGATTGTTCTCGCCATTATACAGGACAGATGGGCAGTGCAGAAATGCCACCCACTGACACTACCTTCACCCTGGAGAAAGTCCAAGTGTGTACCTTCATGGGCACGTGGATAGTGGCATGATCCAGTAATGGGACACAGCGAGAACTATTAGAGACCCAGGTATCCGACCCCAACTGTATAAACAGATATGTTGAACTACCCCCTCTTATTAACCCTTCGTTCGTGCGGCCAGGAAGCGCGGACCAGTTTCCTGTTAGGAGTTTAGCCTGACCAAACGCTAGCAACATTTGGAGGCTTTCCTGAGGCGTCGAGCCTAGCCAAATGTCTTTGTTAGTTCACTTTAACCAATTACACGCGATGACTGTCCACGCACGATGACCTTAATCGCCGGAGAGGAAACAGATGTATGCGTGTCCACTGGTTGCAGCTACCTCAATGCGTCCAATCAGGCCGCAGGCGCATGACAATCTCTTATAATCCACTGTCACCTGTCTGACGGCGAGTTTGCACATCGAACTGTGAGGAAACCGCCAGTTCGCTCCCCGATTGCCGGGGACTATCCGCGAAAGGGGGGACAGCAACTCTGGCTTTTGTACCTAATAAACTCTCTTCCGGGTGGATTCCACAGTTTAAAAAACGAGAGCACACCGTCAGTCCGCTCCTAAGCCGGGACAAAGCGCACGCTGGAGATAAACCAGCAACAACAGCCACCCGAGACAGAAATTCCGAGTTTTGTACACAATAAACCCTCCTCCGGGTAGATTCCAAAGTTATGTCCTTCTTATTGTGTTCTTCCTTGGGGATTCCAGCGGGCGTAATTCGACAGTAACACACGTCAGATGTCACCGGGACAAAAATAGGCGACGCCACCGTTATAACCTTCCTATCCAAATGAACAAAAGAGTTCGCATTCCAGGTATCTGCATGCATAAGGAAGAAGACGTGTCGAGCGCCAGATCACTTGATTTATTTTCCTGAGCTTTCGAACTCTTACAGGAGTTCATCTTCAGAGATAAGAAGCAGCGACCAAATGGAGGGTAATTATAGTGGCCAAAGACCAATAAACTGTCAACGGTCGTCAAGGGAAAATAAACGTCAACCATCGGGGGCGGCAATTCAAGTGATAAACGCTACTTAACTGTCAGTGAAGACTGCGGTCGTTCCGGGTCATTAACAGTAATTACTGTAATGCCTTGTCCCCAGGGTAGAGAGTCCCAGTGCTCTTGCCTTCTGTTCTGGCGGGTTCGTAGTGGGGTCCTTTTCGTTTGCAATTCTGCCGTTAGACCACGACTTCGACATTCAAGGAGCAACCATCATAAGCCGAGGAAACTCAACAGCCGAAAGACTAACGCTTGAGGCATGGTACTCGGATGCCAACTCTGTCAACAGGCATCTATACTTCCTCGCGGCCTACAAAGTTTTACGCCACCGTAAAAGCAAAGTACGGTAAAAGGCCAAGCATAACGTCAGATTTGCAAACGAAAAGGTCTCAACTACGAACCTGCTAGAACAGAAGGCAAGATCACTGGGACTCTCTTCGCCGGGGGACAAGGCATTACACTAATTACTGCTCATGACCCCGAACGACAGCCGTGACGACAACGTGAGAAGACGCGAGCGTGGACTCAAACTGCCACGAATGCAACCATACCCCCATTTGTTTCGCGTAGCTCAACTACACAACACGCCCATTCTTGCTGCACCCTCCCTGCCTCTGAAGATGGCCTTATGGCGGGAGAAACAGGACTTCTCCCCCCTTCGTTCTCCAAGCTCCCCCCTTGCGTCCTCAAGACCAACTATTTCACTGCCTTCTCTCACTGGCGCCGCCGTCCCTTGGAGCTTGACCTCGCAGCTGCGTCAGCCTCTCCCGTCCTTCGGCGTTCCTGCAGGCCGGACGGTTGACCTCAAATTATTCAGTTCCACACTTGCAGACATGCACATGCACGTATACGCACGCACAGCTAGTCACGCTTTCGTAAGTGCCACTCAAACACGGGAAGCCGCGGCCACACAGCAGGGGGCCTTTGCGGGCAACATCCCCCCCGGGCTAATTGCAACGCACCACTCACAGACACTTGAAATTGCTTCACAATGCTAGTAAAGCAGCCGTCATCACCCCACACATCAGACAGTAAATTTTTTCTCTAGCCTGGCTGGACGCAGTCACGACCAGCCCTGGCTTCGCCAGTGGCCACTGCCACACGAGACGGGAACCACAGCTGACGCGTCTTCGACCGCGTTCCCACCCGCCCTCAGGGCGGCCAAGGTCTGCTACACCAAACCTCCCTATGGTGGGTCCATCTCTTCTCCTCTCCATCTGTTTATGATGATAGAGCAGCCCCTCCTGACTATGCTGCTCCGACTCCTCCTCCTCGCCGCCGGGATTGAGGTCCACCGGCGGAGTTCCGGATCCACCAAGGGCTACTTGCCTGCCTGCCTGCCACATGAGACGGGAACCACAGCAGACGCGTCTTCGACCGCGTTCCCACCCGCTCTCAGGGCGGCCAAGGTCTGCTACACCAAACCTCCCTATGGTGGATCCATTTCTTCTCCTCTTAATCTGCTTTTTATGACAGAGCAGCCCCTCCTGACTATGCTGCTCCGACGCCTTGCCGCCGGGATTGAGGCCCACCCGGCGGGGTTCCGGATCTAACAAGGGCTACTTGCCTGCCTGCCTGCCACATGAGACTGCAACTAGGAGTTCTCTATACAATAAACCTTTCATTCTGGTGACGCTTGCCTATTAACTTCTAACCCGGGATTCGACCTGATGATTGTAGTGATCTAGGCACAACTACAACCTAGACCCCGAAAGCTTCTTGTACGAAGCCGAAAACTCGGCCAAATAAAAGTGCTGTCTCATTGATCGTGCCTCTATCTACTTTGCAAAGGAAGCTTGGACTGGCGTTTTCGCTTCCATTCGTGACAAAGCGACCAATCTACGATCAGAGCCTGACTTCGGGTCCTGGATTAACCGAAATTGAGTATTGATATGACCATATCCGTCCGCCCCAATTCCCCGCTGTTTATGCTGGATATTTATGCTGAAGGTGGTAACAGCCATTGAGGGTTTTTGTAGTCTTTTGCTTCTAGGCTAATCAATAGTCGTCAAACACGTGTATCGTTGGTAGTGTCTTTACTTTCAAAGACAGAGCTGAATAATTATTTGAAGAACACTACCCAAATATGAATTAAGCGGCACCCGAAACGCAACTCGTGTTCTGATCATCTCGACTGAAACGTAGAGATAGAGACGCACGACTGTTTCTGTAAGCATTAACAGACTCCTTCCGTTACAGTTAAATGCGTTTTTCGTCTTCATGTAACCATTCTGAGACTTAGTAGTAATTCATAACTTACCTCGACTTTTTCACTACTTTGTGAAGCCACAGTGCATCAGCCTTATTTCTTTGGAATGGATATTGATGGAATGCGGATGTGAAGCGTGGCATTCGCAGCTCAAGTTGGTAGAGCTTTGGCTTGCGTAGAAGACCTTCACTCCTATGCGGGTTCGAATCCCGCCGAATGCCGCGAGTTTTTTCACAATTGGGTCAACTTAATTAACCAAATTTGCCGAACCTCTTTAATAACTAAGGGGAACGTTTGTTATAAGTAAAACAGCGGATGCCAAGGTAGTTAATAGAACATACTTACTATTGCAAAATAAGTAGGCAGTTATGAAAATTAAACGAGGGTTGGGAATGCCATTTAGATGTCCTTCTCACCGGCTCAAGTGCTTGATGTATGCTGGTAAGGGTAAACGGCAAATCAGCAGCAGAGCGCGAACTACCTGCGATGAGAGCATACGCTTATTAGGTTGCCCTCCAGGTTCATGTGGTCCTAAATTATTAAAAATCTGGTCGCTATCACTCAAAGCGTACGAAACACAATGATCAACCTTTGGGACCATTCCCATTGATTGCAGATGCGGAGCTATTTTTGATATGCCGGATCCCACCCATATGGCCAGCTTCCGATGTTTTCCGTGTTGAACTTTAAAAGTTAATTCAGCAAATATGCATGTTCAGTGCTCCATCATCGAACCTTTACAAGTGAAGAGATAAGGAAGCCATGAGGGATAGACAGGGTTAATTAACATATTTTGCTTAATACTCAGCCTTCTTATACCGCAAACATGGCGAGATCGGCATATTGAGGTCATTGGCATGAGAGGAGGAAGAACGTAGGACAGAATGCAAGCAAACTTCGAGTACGCAGAGTCAGCATCACAGGTGAGTGCCCGGAGTGAAAAAATGTCATCAGGGAGTGGGGGGCGGTGTGCGCTCACCACACGAGGTCGGCTTCGGTCATGCTTCCTCTAAGAGACTTTTCAAAGTCTTAAATTGTTTGACGAGGACCTTTATGGAGTAACTAATGGAGACAGCTCCTAATCGAAGCATAACTCTCATCCCAAGCGGACCTTTGGACTGAAATCACCTTCTTTGAAATGGGCAACCCATTGCTGAACTCTTATTTCAGTAACAGCATCTACCCTAAAAATAGTACAGATGTTCATGGTGACCTTTGTTAGGAGTCAGCATAACCGTCTGCCCCCATAACCTTGCAAGTTGTGCCAAAGAATCGCTCCTGTGGCCGATAGCCAACAATAATTCTTTGTTAAATGCCAGGTCATGCGTCTGCGCTGGTAGCTGTTCCCACTGGATGACTTTAAACCGCTGCACGGATATTCACACACGTGCGTACACGCACGCGAGCAAAAATGAGCACGTTACCTTGCGGCCACGCAGCAGGTGACCTTAATACTCGACATCCCTCGAGTAATCCAACGCACCAAACATGCAACACTTAAACTCGCTTCACAATCCATTATAAGCAGCTGACACATCTCCCACCGGGACTTACTGAGACTGGTAGCCACCCTCAGGTGTGATTGGACGCAGTCCAAACATCATTCGGGTCTTCGCCCGCAGCTACTGCTACCCGAGACAGCAACTCCGGGTTCTGTACACAATAAAGCCCTCATTCGGATAGCTTTCACTTTTGCGCCCTCATTGTTGCGTTCTTTCTCGGGGAGATTCAAATAGGACGTAATTAGAAGGCGACCTCCCAGCTTTACCCGGTTAGAGCAACCTCCACCACTTTGCCTCCTCTATTAAATTCGGATGAAAGGCGATGTCGGAAATGTTTTTTTGTCTACGTGGCATTTAATTGTCTTTGTGTTGTAACTGAGCGACACATCAGTTAAAAATTCAGAAACAGCGACTGAAAGCTCTTGACCAAAAGAACAAAGTGCGTAATAATATTTAAACATCAAATAAAATAGGTTACAGGGTAAAAGCTGAATAACTGAAACCCACACGCACTTATGGGACAAACCAACATAATTCCTCGATCGTTGTTTTTGCTCAGGACTCCTCTCACTCAAACAAAACATCAGGCGACAGTTCACCTGTCTATTCCGATGAGGACTGTTATAACGACGGGTTCGGCTTAACTTTTGGATCCACCGAGAGTCGGGTTTATTGTGTACAAAACCCGGAGGAGCTGTCTCGGGTGGATGTGGCCACTGTTTGGATCTCCAGCGCGCTCTTTGTCCCACCTCAGGGCAAGCCCGGCATTAGGAATGGACTACCGTCCTCGCTACCCGGTGTGGCTGCAACTCTCTGTGTCCCGCCTCGGGGCAAGCCCGACCTTGGGAGCGGATTGGCGTCGCCACGCGTCTGCTGTTGCAACTCTCCCTGTCAGGGATGACAGTGGCTTATAAGAGATTGTCTGCGCGTTCACTTGTGGCCTAGTTGGCCGCGTTAGGATAACATCACGCGACCAGTTGACCTTCGATCCTTGTGCCTTGCATAGGCTCGTTCGCGCGCGTGCGTGCGTCCGCGTCCGGTCTAAGGTCATTGCTTGGGGGCCAGCCCAGCGAACGCTATTGAACAAAGGAATCATTCTAGTGGTCAGCGGCAGGCTCGACGCCTTAGGAGAGCCGACAAGGTTGCTAACCTTTGGTCAGGATACCATCCTAAAAGGGACCACAGCGTGCTCCATAGCCTGGTGATGCGGAGACTAGGACTTGCGTTGCATCTACCGCACACTCACTCGCCTGAACTGGGTGCCAAGACAGAGTAAAGAAAATCGAAGGTTGGATTGGGCGCAGGTGGCCGGTACTGCGTGAGCCTGTGGTGACTCACTCTACAGACGAGCATGTCCGAACGCTCACCACCGGTAACGCGTACTCCTGCACTTAGGCGACCTTCTGCAACAGCCAATCGGGCCCCTCAAAAGCTAGCCTCACTCATTGGCGAATAGGACGCATGCACGCCTTGGTCGATGCAGCCTTTCCGGCCAATCACCTTTCAGGCAACCAGACAATGCCGTTTTCGCTGCTGCCTGCTGCTGAAAACCGCACTTGGACTGTGGCTGGCTCCCTGCCGGTCATAGGCTTGCCGAGTCAATCTACCCTATTCTACTCTCCTTCCATTGTGTACACAATAAACTCCTCCATCTTCTCTGACCTTTGACGTTTTCTCTCCTCCACTAAGTAACCATGATCTGAAGATCGCAGTTGCATAGTTAGACTCACTTACCCCCCTGCCATAAGCCTGTACCTAAACGTGCCATCAACGCCCCCATCTCATGTAGAGCATTTTTTATGAGAACGCAACCCGAATAATGCCTACCGTGCACTGATCTGGCT
>JAYGXS010000001.1:8995236-9044409 GCA_036362985.1 Ligula intestinalis | reverse complement strand
AAAAGCCACTATGCTAGTCTGCTTTGAGGGGAATTAGGTACAACATGATTTAATCTTATATGAATATACAGTGGTCGCCGTTGAACACGTTATTTTCCTTAATTTGTATAAGTTTGATCATTACTCCAATATTAGTGCGAACGTATTAAGGAAAACATAGCATTAATAATGAACGGCATAAGACCTATTAGGTTCTTAAAATAACTATAGGAATTACTAAGTGTTCGTAAAGGAATATAAAATTTTCTCGATAATGCCGTGGCTCTAGAGACGTAAAAAAGAGCTCTTAATTAGTACAATAAATGTAGATGCTGTGTTCAGTTAAAAAACTTGAAGCAGCCCTTTATATATAATAAAAGAATTTTTTTTCAGTCCAAATATTCTGTAAACTCTGTTCTTGACGGCTAGGTATTTATGTAATGTCATTGAAAAAAGTGTGTCATCAAATTTCTTGTTTTTACTGTCTTCACTGATCAATTCATAATTTGTGCATATGTTCGACGTTTACACCAAAACCTTTAAAATAAGGTATATATAAAGAGTATTTACCGAAAGAAAGTGTTTTTGGATATAAGTTCTTAGAATGATGACCATGTTGTTTCTTTGTAGAAATGCCTCGAAACAGCAAACCACACTGTCAAGAGTAAATCATGTCAGTACTATAACTCTGCAACTACTATTCCTAAGGTTAATAAAAAAAACTTTCCATAAAAGGTTACCTCTTAGTAATTGCTTTGATTAGATATTCAGCTGACGATCTTCTGTGTATATTAAATTTCTCAAACGTAATGTCACACTGAAATTTGAGAATTTTGAGAATTTCTTTAAGTTTTCTGCAGATAAACGATTCAATTTGACTGGAAATAAAAAAACTTTCTTTTCTCTTTATAATAGTTTACCTTCCGAATGAGTAGATTAATTCCATTTTCAGATATTTACTGGCGAAAAAAAAACTGGCCGTATACATTGCCATTTTTGAAGTTCTTATTACTCTTCTGTCTGTTCCACTTCTAATAAAGTAAAAAGGGATTGTTAGGTATACAAAAAACTATTTTTCTTCACGACTTACATTTTAAAAGGCCTTATTTGTGTTAAATCTATTAAAACATGTTAGACATTTTGGTTTTTATTGAAGGACATTTGAGGTTGATTGCTGCATTCAAGCAAGCATTCAGACGGGCAACTAACTTAGTGCGAGGCCAAGCGTACCTTCCTTATGAGACACGGCTGACCAATCTCGACTTATTTCCTCTTGATTACAGACAGCTGCGCGGTGACTTATACAGGCATTTCGTATGCTGCGGGGTCAAAATTGTTGCCTAGCATCCAACGATTTCTGTGCGCTGGCCACTTCTACTAGATTACGCGGATACCCCCTCAAACTACGTGTGACTAGAGCAAGATTGAATACACGAAAATTCTTCTTCTCTAAAAGGGTAATCCAGGCATGGAATGCTCTACCCGCATACATTGTCATGTCCCTATCTGTGGACACGTTTAAGATGCAGTTGGATCAGCGTAGAAAAAAACATTCTCTGTAATGAGATGAGACTAATTATATTATCGCCCGTGAGCAAGTTAGATTGACACTAGACTCTCTGGCAGTAATTACCTTGCTAAAAACATATTGCTCGCCCTTTTTCAGTAATATGTTTGTTTAGAATAATGATTGACCACGAATCTCGTATGAGAAGCGCATTTCCGATACTCGGTTATGTTCTCGTACCCACCGCAATCTTCTCCTCGTGTGACCATTAGCATATTGAACAACCGCGATGGCCTCCTCCTGACATGATCCAAACACTTTCAGCAGCAGGACATCCGATTTACATATCCCCTTCGCCTTCCCCCCCCACGGGCGACGGTTTTTCTCCTAAAATCCCACAAATGGCATTCAAAATTAGACTTATGAAAGATGCATAAGGAGGCTTGGTGGGGTGTGCTTGATACCCGGTATCTAGATCCACATTATCATAGGTTTTGGCCGGCACTCTGCCGAAGATATCATCAACATTCGACCATAGTGCTCGCTGAGTTGATATTTCTTCAGCTTGCCCATGAAGATGTTAGCCAAGAGAGGTCCGAGAGATGAGCCTATAATGACGTTTTCTATTTGTCATGGCTTTCTAACGGACCAGGTAATGAAGGCAAGCGTTAAAATATATATCACAAACGGGATGGTATCCAGAGCGCTCCCCCTACAGAATTACACTGTGAAGTAGAAGTACGTTTAAAAGTAGTCCTTTAGTAGGTTTTCCCGTAAACATGTTTCAAGGATAAAAAAGGTGTAAAATATGGGTGTTTGCAGACAGCCTCAATTTCAGTTACTACCAATACTACTACTACTACAAATACCAGATAAAAAGCATAGATCGTAGCCATACGAGCCGCGTGCGTATGTCTCTGCTGTTACATCATAGAGAAGACCTATGTCCAAATGCACTGCCAGTTTGGGCATCTTTGAGTGATTTTTGTTGTACGCATCGTACGGAACCACATAAGTCTTCTACCTGAGCTTCTTTCAACTGGAACGCATATGAGATAGGCTGAGCGCTCCTTATAAGCGCAGTCATTATCGACTTCTTGGTCTCTACAATATTCACTGTGAACTGCATACGCTTAAATTGTGGAGCAGACTATGCAAAGCCCAACGCCAACTTACTTACGAGTTTGGAAGTCTAGAAAATGCAACAGAAGCATGCGCAGCAGCTGCCCCAATGCCCTTCTTATCTGGCCTCCCGTCGGTGCCTGCGGCAAGCCAGCTAAATGATTGTGATCACCGCCAAAGCACGGCGGTCCCCACAGAATTGACCAGCTTGTGCTAAAAACATCACCTCTGGAGGAGGTGGAGGTGGATGAGGAGGAGGAGGAGGAGAGTAGCAGAGGCCTAAACGCAGGTAGATTATACATAGATCTCACCGCGTTGGTAGAAGGTAACTCACTCTGAAAGAGCACTGACTTGGCGTCAATTCCTTACCCATGCCAATGAATCAAACTTTCTGATTTGACTTCTTAAAATAAACGACGCCTTTGTTTCATTTCATCTCTGATAGACACGCCCTGTGTGCTGTGAGCAATCAAGATGCGGTGAGCATTTCCCGCACACAAATACCCACGTTTAAATCATGTCACCTCTCACGCACATTTGCACACAAACCGCCATCTCTCAGCCCTGTCTTTTACCCCCAAAGACCATGCTGACATGAAAGACGGAGATTGAGACTGTGGCGAGTGACACCCTGACATTCTCTTTACTGCATATGCGTAATCTAAGTAGTAGTTCACAGGAATTGCACCCACGGGGTGCTGGTATTGTTCCGAAATCTAACGGATGTTTGAGTAGCGGATAAACAATAATCTTGCTGCTGTAAAAACTGCTTTATATCCACAACAGTTAGACACACATAAGGAGGCTCCCCAAAAATGTATACACATTTTAACTAATTGTAAACTTTGTGTTCATTTTAATTTTATTATTTAAAAAATGAAAAAAAATATTTACAGGTACCGTTTATCGTTTTCTTTTTCCTTTTATGTTTGCCAACTGACACGAATTTTGATCCAGACACTGCTGACGGCGTGAGCGCAATGAAATCGCACACAACCTGCAGCAATTCCCATGGTCGTCAGCAAATGGCCTTCTACTTAGCGAGCGAAAGTCAGTCTTGTGTATTTTTCGACTGTGACCCTCTCATATTCCCGAAACTATTGACATTCTGCCCACCGAAGTATCCCCTTTCCGATACCTTGGCGTTACGCTAGCATCAAACCTTACATTTAGTCAATCAGTATCAGTTAGTATATTTGGAGTAAATGACCGAAGCCCTTAAAATTTTTATTGAAATGGTACAGGAATGCGTAAGTTTTTTGTGAAATATGCAAACATTGTTACAGATCGCCTTTTTTGTGCAAAAGTTCACGGAAATAATTTGGAAAAACAAATTGTGGAAGAGGTGAGGCGTTTGCGGAATGACAGCGTACAAATGTTCACTGAATATCCATTCTCTGTGATCTTCTAATGTAAATAGATACGCTATTGAAATCAAACAAGTAGTGTGATCTTTTGTAATGTCATGCCAAATAGGTGTAAGCTGTTAACATATGGTTATCCAAACGTCTCTTGAAGACGTCAACCGTGTGTGCATGTACAATGGACTCGGGCAAGGAGTTTCATGGTCGAATTACCCTTTGAGAGAAGAAGGATGAACGTTGGTTTTTTCGGCTTAGTTCCTTCTTCAACTGGCAGTCATGTCTTCGGAGGTTCCTTCTTGAGGCCATTTGAAAGAGATCCTCCCATTTGACATCCAGACCACTTCCCTTAGTAACCGAAAAGTTGCTGTAAGGTCCCCTATGTCTTGTCTATAATGGAGGGGAAAGAGGTTTAAAGCAGTCAGCCGTTGTTCATAGGTTGACTGCTTATGTTCAGGGACCGCCTCATCTTTGAACATCTTCGGGAATCCGCATGTCTTTCTGAAGCCAATTCCGCCAAGCCTGTATCGCATATACCAGATGTGGCCGCACAAACTTTCCATATACTTTTCCGAAGACATCGGTATTCAGGTTTATGAACGTCCTTCGTATGGAGCCCATGACCGGCATTGCTGTCGCTGCGGCTTTGGAACTCTGTGCGGTGACACTTAGATCGTCTTTAATAAGAACATCTAGGTCTCTTTGCACACTTACGGTTTCAAGTGGTTGGCCTCCCAAGATATAATATCACGAGAGTGCACCTCTGCGTCATCTTGCTGATCGAATGTGCATGACTTCACATTTTTTTGGGGTTGAAGTTCATACACCAACTGTCGCTCCAACAGTGCAATTGGTCTATATCCCCTTGTAATATTTGGAAGACCCTTTCGTCTTTTATCTCCCTCCACAGTTTGAAATCATCAGCAAAGAGTTCTATGTCAGATTTAATTTCTCGCACAACGCCATTTACGTAGATGATGAAAAGGAGCGGCCCAAGAACTGATCCTTGTGGAACTCCACTTTTGAAAGGTGCCCACTCTGAACAGTAGCCACCTGCAGTAACTTTTTGACTACGGTCTTCAAGGAAGTCTTTAATCCAGTTCAGGAGATTCCCTGTTATCCCAAAGTCGGTCAGTTTTCGGATGTGACGCTGATGTAGAACTCGATCAAATGCCTTGGTGAAGTCAAAATAACTAACAGCTACTGGGTGTCCTTCATCCATGGATTTTGTCCAATGTTCTAGCGTTGTGATAAGATTTGTAAGACAAGACCTCTTCTCATAGAAACTATGCTGGACTGAGCTGATTTGGCGGCAAAATGAATCGAGCGATTAAATCGATTTTTTGATTATGCTTTCCATCAGCTTACAGCAGATGCACGTCAAACCAACCGGTCGGTAGTTGGTGGGATAGATCGTGATCCTCCCTTATGGATGGGTACGACATTTGACAACTTCCATTTTTCAGGCAGTTTACCAGCTTCGAGCGATTCTCGAAAAATTATACTGTATGGTTCCGCTAATTCCTCAGATAGTACGCGTAGAAGTACCCGTGGGATCTCATCCGGTCCAGGTGACTTGGCCGGATCCAACTTCTTTAACTCTGCCAAAACTGTCTGTGGTGTAAATAATACAGTATTTATAATCGAGTTGTTGACGGCTTGTGACAAAGGGCGTGGCTGCAGAGGTGGCTCCGTGTTATAGACACCTTGGAAAGTTGGGCTTTTTGAGGGCCACTACTCACAGTTTCGTTGTGTTTGTCTTTTAAAGTTGCGAGATGGTGACGGTTCTTTGTAGAACTTCTGATGTAGGATTAGAAGGCTTTGTGTTTTTGCGGCGCCTCTTCCAGGAGTCACAGTTCATACGAAGCTCCTGTTGCTCTGATGATTTTATTGCAGAAATTGCGTTGTTGTCTATACTCCTGGAGCTTGTTTTGATCCTTCGTCTGTTGAAATATCTTTCACAGCTTGTGTTTCGTACGGATGTGCTTTTTTACCGCTTCTGTCAGCCATCTTTGTCTGTTGCCCGTCGAACTTTTCTTGAGAGGACAGTACAATTCGATCAAGTTTTTCATTCTTGATTCAAAGATATTCCAACATTCATTTATACCCCCTCGGAAAAATTCCATCCATCTTGTAGGCCCAATCGTCAACTTCATTGCCTCAAAGTTTCACCACCAGACATTTCTAAATGGCTTGGAGCTTCTTTCGGGGATAGCTACCAGCGTTGATTCCCACATCGATGTCATATGATCAGAGGAACCTAGGGGTGGACCTTCATTTATTTCATCAACACTTTCCTCGCTTTTGGTAAAAAGTAGATCCAGACAACTAGATCTCTGACCTTCACGCATTTGAATCGTGTTCGTACATGTTGAAACAGGAATTCGTCAAGTGTCATTTTCAATAGCATTTGATCGAATCCTTGTCTAGGGCCTTTATTGTTCATCAGATCCCAGTTAATCTACGGGGCATTGAAATCGCCTGCATTAATGCTGTCTTATTTCCGACACTTCTCACGGAATCGGGTGAGCAACAGCTGATCTTTTTCCGCAGGTTGATTTGGAGGCCTGTATACTACGGTAAAAGTGACATTTTCAGCTTTGGGTACCAATAAGTGACATTGCAGCATCTCCAGGTCATTGCCATTCGCACATTCTTCGGTGAGGATAAAGTCAACTGTACTACTTATATACAGGGCAACACCACCACCTCTTCTTATTTTTTGTCACGTCTTAGCACCTGATAACCATCTATTCGAATTTCAGAGTCTTGCATAGCTTCGATTAGCCACGTTTCAGTTAGTGCAATTACATCAGGAGGTAGCTCGGCCACAAGTATTTTGAGTTCGTCAAGTTTATGAAATAGGCTTTGCACATTTCCATAAGAAAACTTGATTTTGTGGAGGTTTTCACGTTGGGTTAATTACCCGGCCGTGTGACGTTTGTTAGGATGACGGGCGTCCTTCACTTAAAGGGCCTTTGACGTCAGACAATCACCCCATTGCGTATTTCCAGGCCCTTCTCTCCTTGTTCTTTCAAGATGGCTTAGTCCGCCTTTAAGGCCCTCCATTTCATCCTCTCCTTTACCGTGTACTCCTGTTGAAAAAAAAAGTCTTGTGGTCGGGGATTCCTCCTGCCGTTCGCTCGAGCAGGAGATATCTCTGAAGCTTACTCTTAAAAATAAGTTTTAACGGCCTGGGTTTCCTCCCTTGAGAATTGGATTCGTCCTTACTATTTATTCGGTAATGCTTCAGCATCAGAAATTCATCCTCCTCACTAATAACATCCTTTAAGCACTCCCTTAAGGCCTTGGTCTCCTCGTCTATTCTACTTTTTGGACTACCATTAGTTGATTCAGGGAGCCCGTGTAAAAGAATGCATTGTGTACTATCCACCTCAACTGCGTCTCGAGGAATTTGTTGGATAGTCCGGCTGATTCCAGCCGGGGCCTCGGTGCTATGGCCATGAGGATTTGCGAGACCGGACAGTTCATTGATATGAGCGGTTGCTGTGCTGGGTACATCCTGCACTTTTGGTCCAGAAAATGAGCCTAAAATTAGCGGGGATTTAAATTCGGAAAGTTCCTCATGGGTTGAAGTTGGGCGCAGAATATCAGTCCCGCATACAGTTAGAGATGTTTCTGTAGGATTTTGATCACGGTAGTCCTCGTCGAGGACAACTTAACCATTAATGTTACTTGAGTGAGTAAAATGTTCAGACAGCTTAACGCGGTCTCGAAGTCTAGCGGTAATTTCCTTCGCCTGTTGGTCCGACGTGCAGGGTTGGATTCCCGGGCCATCTACATCTTCGGTGACTTCCGACTCTTCGACGAGGTCGATTTCCGTAAATGGTTCTGAAGGATTTCGCTTATGGAGCATGGAAACCTTTACCCTTTCTTTACGTTGGCCTTGTCTCGGCTTTCTGTCGTCTCCGACCTCATGCCATGCGTTAAAGTATGCAAATGTGTCTTAAGATTATCTATCTCCTTTTTCAGGCTTACCATGTCTTTCTGCATGACGGCAAAGGTTTGAAAAATTTCCGTGTATGTTAAGCTTTCTTTGATTTAATTTGAGTCTATTGAACTCGGAGGACTTCTAGCCCTTTTAGCGGGGGGTGATTTCGTCGCATCAACCTTGCGATTTATGCCCTCGAAATTACAGCAAGGGCTTTTAAACCAAATTAAATAACTGCATGCCTTGGTGGTGTAATAGTAACGAGCGATGCCAGTGAATCAGAGGTTTTGGGTTCGAGTCCCCCTGCCGCCGAGACCTTTACAAGCTGATCTATACGTTAATTTTTGTCTTTCATTATAGATCGCAGTGAGGGTAAACGATATTAAAGCTCTATGCAATATGTATAAAGCGTTCAACTATATGAAAAGGTTATTGAAGCGATTCAGCTGTTTGTAGAGAGCTGGAATCCGGGAGAATTGTTGACAGAAGGAGATGTCATGGAGATGTTGCTCTTTTTGACTAATGTCCTGCCGTGTCTTCTAAGGCTGGAGTTATTGCGAAAGCAAATCTAATTGCTAACAAGGAAAGTCTGCCAGAGTGCTAGGTGGACCGAAATCCGGAAAATAATATTTTCCACGGAGGACAAGAAATTCAAACCGAAATCGCTCGGTGATTTTGCATGAACAGGCTTCTTCTACATGAAAAACTCACGTTTACCTCATACGCCCGATTTCCACTTTTTCGGAATTTCCCAATTAGCGAAAAAAGGTGGTATTTCTGTATAACTTTATAATTCCATTGTCAATCGCAATATGCCCTATTGTGAAGAACGAGCATTACTTTATTGCTGTTAGACTTTGGGGGGCACATCTTGGGCTGCTTTTTAGAAACAGGTAGTTACGTGTAAAAATCCTGGTGTTTTATGAGTTAGTCAACCTACTGTACATGTCTTTCGCGGCAAATTAAGCTAAAGGGGAGACACTAGTCGCTAGGACCTTCAGGTCCAGTTCACTGTGAGAAGATTAGAGGTAGGACATTACTTAGGAAGAAAACTATAGTCTGTACAGTGCAGAGAATGCAGCTATGGATTCATGAGTTAATTTTGCGCGTTGAGCTATTGGAAAGTTTCGGTATTGGTATAAATTGAGTACAGATTACCAAAAGTGACTGTATTCTGCTATGGAATATAGGGTTGACATAAAACACCATTATCACTAATTCTATCCTTTTCGGAAGCTCGGTTAGCAGCTGAAAAATATGAACACGTTAATACCTAAATTGTGATTCAAGCAGTCAGTTCAAGCACACCATTTCCCATACAATATGTGCATTTAAATGGCCTCTTGGATTCAGCTGCATACGGGTGGCATTTTGGGGAATTTCCATTAGGACTCCTATTTTTGCAAACATTCTGAAGTACTCCACTCGTGCGGATATTCTCAGAAGGGCACGAAGGTTCCAGACAGCTTGAGTGGGTGGAACCACCAGAGCAGTCCGTGTGTTGTGCGTCAAAGATTTGATCAGCATCTAGCCGATGTTGTTTTGCCGAGGGCTAAGATATATTCATCATTTAGGAAAGTGCTCAAGGTCAGCGTCTTTTTATGAATGACAATACACCCAGAATTAGTACTGCCCTGCTTTCCTCACCGTATCTCTCCCTCTCCCACATAAATATAGCGAGGCGTTCAACGACCGCCACCCAATCACGAGTGAACTAGGGAGCCCTGATGAATAGGCACAAGCACTGCCTATCCACTGCAAGTCATTGACGAGTTTCTTATTCACAAACCAGACGTACACGCTCGCCGGACGCAAGTAAGCTCATGTTCCCATCTGTTATGCTTGTTGCAAAAAATAGGATGAATGTCAGCTATTGATACACTGATGGGAATATACTATCCTATGGTCTTAGTGAGTAAACTTACTAGAATTAGTACTCTTAGCACTGGCATTTTACCTTTTAACAGCAATATCCTAGCCCAAACTTCGCAAAATGTGACTGGAGCAGTTAATTTGCTCCTGCACCTACAACAAATTCAACTCTAGCTCACCTTAAAATCGAACTGGCTGTAATTTCATAACTCAGTTTAGACGTAAGTGCACCTCTTAGTTTACGCACTCGAGTCTCATAGTTTAGATCTTCTTAGCTTTGACAGTGTTGTCTAGTCATCAAAACCTAGGATTAGTTTTTAGCCTACTGCAGTCTCAGCAACCATTTTGTATTCTACAGGGTGCCCCACGAAAAACCCCTAAATTTATGAAAATGTTTATACTGTTATCAAAATAAAAATAATTGATTACAATTATAGCTAACAACTTTATTGTGTAATTAACAAACTGTTACCTGATAACAAGTAACAGATACCGCTCAAAATGCTGTCCATGAACTGCAGAACAGCGACGTATGCGATCCATCCAGCTCTGAGCTGCTCGACGAATGACACCAGAAGGGGTGTTGTGCCATGTGTCCAGCAACACATGTTTTATTGATTCAATATCAGTGATTCCTATTCGTCGTCTCTGAACCTCCTGTAAGAGTACACTCCGAATGCAAAAGTCCATTACATTCAGGTCAGGGCTCTTGGATGGCCATTGCTGGGGTGTGATGAAATCTGGAGTGTTAACTCGGAGCCAGGCGACAGTGTCATTGGCAGTGTGTGGCTTTGCACCATCTTGCTGCCACGTCCAGGGTTCTCCCTGCATTACTTGATCAATATCTGTAAACATCTGCGGGCACATCTCCTCTCTGTAAACAACTTGATTTACAGTTTTTTTCGTTCTCCAACTCGGTGCAACACCCTCCTGCCCAGCAGCATCTCCTTCAATAAAATAGAGGTTTGTTGTGCCTTGCCTGGAAACAGCACCATAGCACATGATAGATTTTTGCTGCTTGTCTATCTCCACCAGCAAATCTTCATCAGGAATATCAGTTTTAACTTCCACTGCACGATATATGCGTTCATTTTGCCTATTCAGTGGTGCAGACAAGCAGAATGATGATTCATCTGAGAACCACACTTGTTTCCATTTTTCTCCTTCACCGAAGCGCTGAAGCATGGCATCACACTTTTTCTTTCGAGCTTGCTGGTGTGCTTCAGTTAAAATATGGCATTGAATACGTCGAAAACATTTGAAATTGGATTTGGCAAATGTTATGTGCACATACCCTTTTGACAATCCCAGTTCTTTACAAATTTCACGTTGACTTGAATGTCTTCTGTGATGATCTGGTGGAGTTATGGCAAGTTCCAAGACTGCTCGCCTTGTTGGGGAATCGTGCCTGCAAGAAGTGCCACTACCAGGCTTACGCACCTTTGCTACAGGTGATCCACCTTGTTTGAATGCAGCCGCGACACCTCTAAACTGGTCAGTTGTAATGGCACCAAAAAATTTAGGCAAAATGTTCCGACATTTCTGCAACCCCCATGTTGGATGTTCTTACCGGAATAGGACGATGACCTCGCGCTGGAAATTGCTTAGCTGTGGCATGGGTCTACACGTCTTTCCAGAATATTCCTGGCATATGGTGCGCAGGTGGGCATTTTAGAACCTCCTCCTCTGCGACCACCACCCACGTTGTGTGGGTGCTCCTCACCACTGAGCGGAACATGGCGTGGGCGACATGAATGCGGGTGCGAACCAACGGATGTGGCTTCACTTCGGATGTTGCCCAGGTGTTCTGTTTTCTCCGCCATCGATCGCGACGGCATGGGCGGTCCGGCCGCCGTAACAATCACAAACTTATAGGTTTTTTTGTGGGGCACCCTGTAGTACCGTATTTGTAGCGCACATATTAAGAACGAAGATGGTCTGACCTCTGACAAATTATAGCGTCAGTGCTAGCACCAGTTTTACTACACTTCGTTTTTAGATCGTCGGGATATGAGCCAAGTGCTAAGTTTAATCAGTGTCACTTTCTGACTAAAAAAACAACCAAAAAAATTACCAGCAATACTATCACTCAGCTGAACCCTTTGTTAGTAGTATGAGAAATATCAGTAACAGTGCCAGCCTTGGTTTCCAGAAATCTGGCTTGACAGCTATTGAAGTTGGGTATTTACTCTGAATAGCTTTAACCCACATTCACACTCCCTACTGGGTACAAGGGGATATAAGAAGACTTTCTGTAAAGTCCAAGCTACAGATGTATGCTATAGTAGGCCTATAGGCAATTCTATAGACGGCAAACTGCACGAAATAGGGGCATGGTAGGACTTGTGTTATTATTATCCAATCAGTGTCATTTTTGAACAAATATTAGCAGCAATACAATCACTCAGATACATCGCTAGAAGCAGCAGTATAAACACCGGTCACCGGGGCTCAGGGGCGGCATGTCGAGTGACTTCTGGCCTCAGTAATCGGGGGCGGCAGCCGAATCCTCTCTCTTTCTCGCGGCCTTGATGGTGATTGGTTGGTTGGACCGCAGGAAGCTAGACATTAGCGTGGGTGGTCCGCGTCTCAAGCGTCAATTTGCCTCTGGTCGGAGGTAGGCCGAAAAGTACATTCGCGCAAAGTCCTGCTCTTAGTGACCTTGTTTGTGGCGTCAAGAGTTGGGAGAGCGTCGGACAGAAGCGACCACTACAATACTACAGATAGATAATGTAGCCGGCCTAGCCGTAATCTATAGACGGCAAACCGCTCGACATAAAGGCAGGGGCGGACTTGTGCTATTATTATCCAACTGCCAATCACTTTATATTACACAGATGAGGAGTGCATACTGTGTGCTGTTTTCTTAGAAAGCACAGAGGCCGTAATATAGTATGCTAATTGCTGGCTCAGTAAAGCATGCTTACTAAAATTTTCAATTTCGCAAAGACACGTACCTAATGCAGCAGTATTCTTAGTCGAACCTAGTAGAAACGTACACAGCCCAACGGCTAGAGTTGAGAGATTGGAATCCAAGGCAAGCTCTGCTGTGTCCCAAGCATGTACTTAGACGGATTCGTATTCCTTGTTGAGACCAAGGAGTATAAGTCTTAGGGTTGGATAAATCAGCCTCACTTCTGAATTACAATACAGTCAGAAAAAGTACCAGCAAGTACTATCACTCAGCTGCACCCTAGTTAGTAGTATTAGAAATAAGAGTAGGGGTGGTAGTAGTAGTACTTCCTTCGAATAGTAAAAACCAAGATTCTTAGCTCTTAGCGTGGCTGAATCAGCGTCACCTCCGACAAATGGTAGCTCCAGTTCTAGCACCACTTCTTGTTGAGATTGGGGGAATATGAGCCAGCGTCATCAGCGTCACTTCTGAATTACAATACAGTCAGTAAGAGTACCAGCAAGTACTATCACTTAGCGGCACCCTAGTTAGTAGTATTAGAAATAAGAGTAGGGGTGGTAGTAGTAGTAGTAGTACTTCTGGTACTTCTGGTAGCTTAGCTTTTATAGTGTAGCAGGTCTAGTCTAAGCTTTTAGTTTATTGCAGTCTCAGCAACACTGTTGACGTCTATTTCCGTACTTGTAGCGCATGTAGGATGCATGTCTTATTACTGAACCTCTAACACTGTTATAGGAATTACTTAGCTTTCATGACTAGTTTAATTTGGAGAATGTTGCTTCCTTATAGAAAGATGATGCTCCGTAAATTCTGAGCAAAACTAGATACTGTAGATAGTCAAGGCACGGCCCGACAAACTACGATCCTGATTTGGCGTCTACATGTGTTCTAACAAGACGCAGCTAAAGTCTGACAGCTGAAATGCTTGACTGGTTATCACCAGCATGTTATGACTTGTGCATTATTTACAAACGCTCTATTACTATCCAAATGCTAATCACTTTACCTCACACAGATTTGGAGTGCTTACTGGGCGCAACTTCCTAAAAAAACACACACACAGGCCGTACTAAAGTATACTATTACTATGATTACAAGATATAGCACTTTAACATAGGCGCGTACTTCAAGCAGCAGCATCGTGGTCCGAACCGAGTAGAAACGATTACAGCCTGATGGATAAAGTTGAGAGGATGGAAACCAAAGCAAGTTCTGCTGTGCTCAGGACCCCAAACGTGTACTTCCTTCGAATAGTAAAAACCAAGATGCATAGCTCCTAGCGTGGCTGAATCAGCGTCACCTTCGACAAATGGTAGCTCCAGTGCTAGCACCACTTCTTGTTGAGATTGGGGGAATATGAGCCAGCGTCATCAGCGTCACTTCTGACTAACAATACAGTTAAAAAAAGTACCTGCAAATAATATCACTCAGCTGCACCCTAGTTAGTAGTATTACAAATAGCAGTAGTGGTGTTAGCAGTAGCAGCCCTGGCTTCCTACGGTCTGGCTCGCGACCCACTATAGCTGAGTGAGGGAGCTAGAGAATGAAACCCTCTTATCGGACGAAACCAACAGATGTGACAGTGGTGCTCGCAGTCAGGAGCTTAGGGAAACTACAGCTACAGCACGAGATATACGTGCAGGGGTGGGAGGGCGCAAAGCCTGTTATCATAGGTGCCACGGTGCGGTGGTTCACGTTGTCAAAAAGTGCCCAATGTGCTCCGATTCCTGCTCTGTCATCTTGACTTTTGTTTTGTCACCGGTTCAAACCATATTTTGAGATTATGTGTCACCCCCCCCCCCACACACGCCTAACGCAGCACATCCGTTCTGTACATTCAAGCGGTAATCGCCTAGACGTTAACAAGATAAGCCTTTGGCGCGTCGAATGCCATGCCGCCATCATCGTATCTCTCTACCCCCCTCCCCCCACAACAATATGGTGAGCCGCTCAACGAGTGCCACTCGATCTGAGTGAACCAAGGCGCCCCGATGAAAAGGGCACGAGCAAACCTATCCACTGCAGATCATTGATTAGAGTCTTACCAACCGGACGTATACGCTTGCTGGGTGTCTTGCAAATCAGCCTGGATGAGATTTAGGACGCGAGTAAGCTCATACTCACATTTTTTATGCTTTTTGCAAAAATGGGCTGTATGGCAGCTATTGATAAAATTATAGGAATATACTGCTAGAAAACACTATCTGATGCTGTTTGTAAGTATGATTCCTATAATTACTAGTATAGAAAATACGTTTGCACTTAACTTAGCTAATTTTAACAGTAAGATGCACCCCTACTAAACAGAAGCTATACTCATCTAGCTCTCTCGAGGTCAAACACATTCCAACTAGACAAATGCTGCAAGGGTAGACCCATTGTCCTTATATATGGAAAACCCAACAAAGATGTTCAACGTGTTCAAGGAGTCTAGGGGCCTTCAAGTTGGTGCCCTCGCTCATCTCCGAATCTGGCAGTCATTGGCAATCAAAAACCCAAGCAGGGCGTTCGATCGGAAAAAAAGCTGCAAAAGTAAACTGATAGACGTAAACGGCTACATCTATCGTGAAAACCCTAAAGGTGTTATGAAGTCCGGCTAAATCAGCTTGCCTGTATCTGCTGAGCTACAAACCCGTACATAGGACGCATTGTCCCTAGACAACACGAGTGTCCTACACAATCACCAGGTGAAGACGAAAGAAAAAAATATGGTAAGCTTGTACTCCCATCTGCTCAACTTATTGCTGAAACAGTTATAGGATATAGCAATGCTATTTGACTATGGAGCAGATTGCTCTCCTGTTACACAGGATATGTCCCCTAAACCTCAAGATGCAGAAAGATACTGCAATAAGACAAAACGTAGCACCATGTGACATAAAGGCATGACAGAATCTCCAATATGACTCAGTAACCTCTCGTTAACCAATCAGAGGACACAGTCTGATGGACAGAGTTGATTAGGCGGAAACCCAGGAATCCCCTGATGTAATAGTATCTCAATTATCACTTATATTACTAGCATCACGGATATTGCCCTATTCCTGTTGCATTGACTTCGACTGTCCTACTGTACCTACCTAATAATCTATTGTCTGTATTGTAGTGTGCTCTCACCTTAATTTATTCATCGTTTCTACTTTTAATGATGTTTGCACTCTTCCACTATCAGTTTAATAGAAATAACACTGCCACTACCAGTACTATTAGCCACGAACACATATTACTCGGAATAGCAGAAATCCAGGTTGACAAGAATCGCAGTGCTAACTTACATCAGCATTCAATCATACATTTGATACCTATAGTTTCAGTACTATTAACACTGCTAAATGACCAGTTAATACCAGCATAGGAGAACGATAACCTGCGATTATGCCTTGGCTGTCGAAACTAGGCATTTCAGTTGGCCTGCAGACAGCCTATACACGGCAAAAATAACTACGTAAGTCATAAAAGTATGGTAGAACTTTGTGCTTCATGTAAATAATGGTCTGTCTAAACCCATAATCTGTTAATCTACTTTACCCCCATACAGATTGGGAGCGCATACTAGAATATGGCTTCCTACAGGTACACACAGACCATATCAAAATATACCAGTTACCGGTATTAATAACAATGTTTACTAAAATTAGCACATTAGCATAGGCAAGTACTTAGAGCAGCAATATCTTAGTTCTGGTAGTTCAACTCTTAATTGAAACGCACACAGCCTGGGAGAATAGAGTTAAAAGGTTGTAAAAACATGGCAAACCTTGATGGCCTTAAACCCAGATTTCACACTCCTTGCTGAGGATTAAGGAGGTATGAACCCCAGCGTTGGTTTCAAAACAGCTTCACTTTTGACCAATTTTAACTTCAGAAAGAGTGCCAGTACTACTGAGACACGTGTACATTGAAAGTCATTACTAGTAGAAACAGTAGTAACCGTATCGTTCTCGGCCTCCTTGGGCCTGTCCTCACACCTACTTTGGGTGAGTGAGGGTAGATAGTACAGTAGTACCAGCGCACTGTCACTTAAGACTGAGTTAGGCGGTGTTTCGGCTTGCATTTGATACAGCAGCCCACGCCGGACCCTGTTTAGTCTTCGAGACTCCGAGAGAAGGTGAAGAGTGCGGAGCCGCTAACTACGTCCTCTATAACTTTAAAGCTAACACCTGGGACCGTCACATTCTGTACCAACCTGTCGGTGCACATGGTGGACCTCATCGAAATCGATGGTCGAACATACACCTACGTTACGCAGTTTGCTCACAAAAAGTGCACTTAGATTTCAACAGTTTTCTTGAGTGTGCATTGTAAGTCAAATATTTAACAAGGTAAGGCATATTTTTGAGTACAAATATTAATCCACAGGATGTTCATATATTCTGATTTGGACGTCGGGTAAAATAATTAAACACGACTAAACCGTGCTTAACTACGAACCAACTATCTGAAGCACTTGCATTTTTAGCGCGTTAATCAATTCTTCACCGGCAACTATGATGGGCAGCAGTGATTACATTTGAACCTCGGGCATCGAGCAGTCCCATCTACGAGTATCTCAGGTAAAGGCGGCGCCACTAGTAGAAAATTCTTCATTTGCTTCGTGAGCTTCTGCTCAGTCAATAATTTATCAGTGCGGGTGGACGAGTGTCCGCCGTTAAGCTTTGCTCCAAGCGCATGGGTCCTCGGTCACCTGCAGCCCAATCAGAGAACTGATGCAGTTTTTGTGGCTAATTTTCGAAAGACTAACGCTTCCTGTGAGGAGCTCGGTGCCGGAACGGACTATATTTATTAACCGATATACACACATTAAGAACCGGAAACACAAGTGATTGATAAGTTGCACATCCCTTACGTCTTTCAAACGATGGATTTAAAATCGAAAACATGGCATTCAATTTCACCGAAAGATCACTCTTTTCATGCATATAATAGTTACGGAAAAAACGATGACATTTTAGCATTTCTGAAGAAATTAAGTATTCTTATACCTTGTATTGCTTTGTTGCGCAATATTGCGCAATATTGCGGATAATCGAGGCATTTTGTGGGCTTAAGAAATCACAGACACTACGTCTGTGTGCCATACTCAAGTGATGGGGGAAGTATGATGCAGCAAACCCTTTCAAAAAAGATTGTCTGCAATTACAAATGCCCGCGAACTGAGTCTGGAGAAGTAAAATTAATCATTTAAACTAGTTCAACTTATCCTCTTCGAAACAGGTGCAATGATTTAAATCAGCGGGAACTTCCCCTTCCTGATCCAGAAGATGTCCTCTATCGTCAAGATTGCTTGAATTAAACAAAGGGTTTTAATATACAGCAAGGTCGAATATGTTGCCTTCACTGAATTTAAATACCGTTTGTGAAGTCACTCCTTTGGCAACGGTTAGATGGAAGAAGTAAACATACACGACTACTAACTTGTTTATAGTAATAAAATCAAATGTATAAGTATTATTTTTGAATTGTATTCGACTAATTGGCGATGTCAAATGAGACGAGTTAGTTGGTTAAAAAAATTAAAAAGAGCAGACAATGAAAAAAACTCCCTGGGCATTGATGGGAACCCCTAGAAGTCTGAATACCATTTATGGGGTTTTAAGGATAAAACTGTCACTCATAGGAAGAAAATATCTGCTAGTTGACCTCATTGTGAAAAAACTCGCGGCATTTGGCAGGATTTGAACCCGCATAGTAGGGAAGGCCTTAACCGGAAGCCAATGCTCAACCATTAAGCTAAAAATGCCGCGCTTCAGCTGTGCCAATGCATTTCTTAAATCCTATGTACCAAGAGGGAGTTAAAAGGCGTTTGCCTATATTTCCTTTAATAAACTGGACTTGACTTGGCTTGACATTACGTAAGTAAGCTAAAGGACATCGTGAGCAAACAACGAACTATACTTCATACCTTCTTAAATTGACCCGTGCGAATGTCATTCCGGTGACAAATATCATGGGACTGCACGTTGCATCCAACTCGCGTAGTTATATGCGAAGGAAGCCAGGATGCTTTCAAACCTGTTCAGTACTATATGAACTTTTGCGAACCCGAGCTGCCCATGTTGCCCTACTCGAGGTTTCCGTGGTGTTAAGGATATCTGACAGGTGTTTGTATGCCAACGCGCCTAGATGGCAGCATGATTCATACGTGTGGACACTTGTGCGTGGGCTATGTACTATTTATATCGGAACACAAATCAAGTAAATGCCAAAGATGAAAGGAAATGAAACTGTTTCATCAAAACAGCAAGCTCAAAAAATCGACTCATCGACATCGAAAAGGAATAGAAAATACGGAGGCCCTAGTCAGAATGGGTTTGGAGCATGATTTTCCCGGGGGAAACTTGAAGATTGTAAACAATGCAAAATAATGGCACTATAAATTTCGTGAGAGCTCCTCAGTTGCAACCACTCATTGCGTTAAGGTCCTCAAATGAGAAAAATACGAAATTGAATTTGTACAGAAAGGTCATAGGTCCTAGTCAGATACAGAAGGAAAGTTAAAACAAAATGGGAGGGGGAAACAGGGAATTGAGTTGTGAGGAAAATTGGGGCAGGGGAATGTGCAAATCTGGGGGCCTGTGGTGACCAAGGTAAGGCAAGGTTAACCACATGCTCCAACTGTTTGCAGAAGTCCGGTTTAGAGCGTCCAATGTAAGCAGCCTCCAGGTAACACAAGATTCGAGATGTTCGTGCTCGAAAAAGAACTCGGAAAGAAGTTTTAGGATCTACCGAATGACCCATGTCCAGCAGGTATTCGGTGATATAGGAACGAGGAGAACGGTTTTCTTGCTTGAATAACCAGCTAGGTCGATGTTCCTTGGCTCTGGTTGCCAATGGTCGTACGCCCTATGTACTTGCATCCACAAGTGCAAATGAATTCGTAAACGCAATTAGAGGTGGTGTGCAAAGGTAAGGCATCCTTGACACAAGGAGTCGACAGAGGCTTTGTTGGAGAGCAAAATATGAGCTCTGCGGCGTAATAGATTCTTTCTGTGGTCTTGAGCAAGCGCCTCTTGATAGTGTTTAGGATGTTATCTCCCTTGAAGGGCAAGGATATAAATACTGGCTTTTTAGGGGCTAATTGTTCACTCATTTTCGGTCGTAGAGGTTTACTATATTTGTCTATAAACTGAGGTGGATATCCATGCTTCAGTAAAGTAGCTTTGAGACAGCCTAATTCTACGTCCAAAGTATCCACAGAACAGATTTTTCTAGTCTTTTGGAAAAGGTTACAAACCAGGTAACGTTTCCATTGAATGGGAACAAAACTTAGAAAATGTAAGTACTGACCTTTCCAGGTTTTCTTTTGGAAGACTCTCCGTGAAATGGAGTCATCTGTTTGTCTGGACAAGTGGACGTCAAGGAAGGAAAGTTGGTTATCACGTTCCGGTTCCATAGTTAATTTTATCTTCGGATATAGCTTGTTCATAGTGGAAAGCAATTCCTCGGGTTTAAACTGGACCTCTGCAAACAGTTGGAGCATGTGGTTAACCTTGCCTTACCTTGGTAACCACAGTCCCCAGATTCGCACATTCCCCAGCCCAATATTCCCCACAACTCAATTCCCTGTTTTCTTCCTCCAATTTTGTTTTAACCTTCTTTCTCTATCTGACGAGTACCTATGACCTTTCTGTACATTTTCAATTTCGTGTTTTTCTCATTCGTGGACCTTAATGCAATGAGGGTTGTAACTGAGGAGGTCTCCCGAAATTTATGGTACCATTAAATCTTACAGCTATAACCATCTTCAAGTTTTTGTTTGTTGTTTAATGATTGCGCGTGTTTTAGTTGCCACGCACACGTTTTTTTAATTACTGCGTCTCTACTCAACTACTTTTATACGTTCTGTTTTTTTAGTTCCCACCCTGCTATGCCTTACCTATGATGGTTCGACCGTCGATTTTGACAATATCCAATGCGAGTTTCACGAGTTGAAGCACGTGATGACTGTGGCCGATTCTAGTGATGGCAAACACACCGGGACTACCGCACCTTCCGACCACCCCTGCACGCGGACCCGGTTGTCAAGACAGCGTCAAGAAGGCCGGACATGCGGGAGGACGCAGACGGCTGGCGTGACGAACACCCAACACGTGTAACAAACTGCAGGTCTCGCTATATAGGTTCCCACAGACAGACAGCCACTACGCACAACAAGACACACTGGACTGACTGTGATGTCCAAGGGTCAGCCTCTTTCTCTCCTCAACCACCAGCAACAGGCCATCGTCTAGCTATCGGTCACCTGAGGTGGGATGGGCGCGAGGCTGAAAAGGAAAAACCATGTAACCCCTATTACTGTGAGGACGTTTATAAGGTAACTTTACCAGGTTGAGGTAGACAATGGCCACTCACTATCAATAACTAAATGTTAAGAAGTTGCTAAAATCTCCCTGTCGAAAAATAATACGGTCTGCCTACGCGTGTAGGCGTGTGATTCGTTGCTGGGCCAGGAACCAGCTTTGCGGCTTCTGTGAGTGGCTGTACGCCGTAATCGAGAACGACGGTGGTGAGCTTTTGGCATAGTTCGCTTCAGCGCGCGCTAGTCACGACATGGGCGCGCAGGCAAAGGTGCCATGCATCAGCGGCTGACGATGAATGATTAGGCGTTGGTGTAACTCCTGGCAAAGAGAAAGTAGAAAGAGTCAGCGCAGCAGACTCCCACAGGCCGATCTGATGATCGCACTTCAAGGCAGAGTAAAGGCGGCTGGATATCGACTGACCATTCAGTAGACCGCCAAATAAATTTAAGAGCCTTTTTATCAGGCGACAGTCCTGACATTGAACAATCGGGCCCGCCAACTGTCTTCAATGACGCAAGCCAAGTCGCGAAAGAGGCCAACGGGACGAACGCACATGAAGACGAAACCTCCCCCAGTGAGCGCCCTTCTTTCTTTAGACTAAGCAACATTTTGGTCAGCCAGCAACAGTCTTTCTAAGACCATAGATTCACGGTATGCGCGGACCTTTATGTTAATATAAATATCACGTCGGGTCCATAGGCACTTTCGAAGGCTGGGGAAAACCCGTCGAGTTGCGTCAATTCGTGAGAAAATGTGGGCAGCAACCTAGATCCTAGGTAACTGGAACTGTTTACTTCTTCAAGTTGGCAGCCATTAATCTCCAGGGGTGCCTTCACTTGGGCAGGAATGCAGCAAGAAAACGCGTTGGTTTTCCCAACGTTTGTGGACAAAATAAACGATTTAGCGACCTCATTCATCAGTGATACCATAGACTGTAGATCGCCAAAGCTTGAAGCTAGTAAAGTGATATCATCGGCATAGTCTAGCTCAGTCAACCTGCGTCCGGATGCAAACTCAGAACCGTCATTTTCATTTAGAGGACTACAGAGGTTGTTATGGACCAGGACCCGTCGGGTGGCTGAGCGTTAGTATGCCTTGCCCATGGCGATTATTTCTGGTGGTACATCATCCATTGCCATTATCCGCCAGAGGATTCGAGATGGATGAAATCGAATGCAGCGGCAAAGTCAACAGAGCAGATGGCCGTTAGCTATTGGAAACTATTGCGGAATCTAAGAATCTGTCAACGAATTAAGGCTAATAAGTTTAACCTTAACAGCTTTGGTCTTCCATGCCCGGTTCCTAAGAAGAAGGAATGGTATATTCTGTATAGGAGGAATAAAGAATAGATAAGAGATTATTTGACTCTCGGAGGAGTGCCATCCTTTCTCTTCTCGGGCCGGTCCGAAGTGCTGTATGGCGGCATTCGCCGCATTGTGGTCCTTTTCTAGACGTATTAAGGCCGACCGTCTAATCAGGCTCGTCTTCTAACGCCGAACTATCACTGGACAGATTGCGATCAAGCTACGGTGGCTTGAGGCAAGGACAGAGAGGCACTGTGCGCACGTCCGACAGCGCCAGTTTGTGCCTGGTCCCAGAACAGTTTTCGCAGCAAAGGAGACGATAGGAGAACATAAAACACCCACAAGTGTACATTTAAAGATGTATTTAAAAAGTAGAAATTGATTATTTGTGCAGTAGTTAGTATATGCATAAAGGCCCGTTTGTTTGAAATGTCTGCGTGCAGGGAATTGCCCTGACGCGCGGGTTTCGTAGATATCATATAACAAGTTATATGAACGTGTGACACATTACAATCACGGCCATCACGGGACAATAAATTGGATCCAGGAGGGTGTAGTAGTAGACGACGGTAGAAAGGGCCTACAACTCCCCCTCCCGTCATTCTCTCTCAGACGTCACTGGTCGATCATGAATGAGTTTTCAGTCGTCTATTTAGCCAGAGGTGCCTAACCCCTGTACTGTCTCGCATTCTAATTTCTGTTTATAAAGACTACTTCTGAGTGCTTTTAGTTGCCCAAGCTAACAGCGCCGAGTGTTTTCACTCATGCGTCCGTGGTCCCACATTAATGAATCAGTCTGAACGAGATGGTTGTTATATAAATCAAGACTGTACGGCTGGCATGATACATGCCTATTCCTCTAATCAAGGAAAGTAGAGGCGATAATGTTCAAGGTCACTAATACACAGGGATTGCCATAGCAACGTAAATACAATGATCTTCACGTTACGCCTTCGCGAGAATCCCGTCAATGGCGTAGTTAAATAGGGTGGGCGACAGGACACAGCCTGGTCGAACGCCAGACCGAATAGCGAAAGGTTCTGAGAGCTTGCTATGGACCAGGACCCGCGCAGTGGTGGAACGATAGTATGCCTTAATCATGGTGATTATTTTAAGTGAAACACTATCCTTTGCTATCATCCGTCATAGGTATTCGCGATGGATCAAATCGAATGCAGCGGCGAAGCTAATAAAGCAGAGGGCAGTTGGTCGTTGATAGCTAAGGCGAGATTCAACGATCAGTCTCAGGGTGAATATTGGGTCCACACATGCACTCACAGCGTAAAATCCGGCTAGATCAGTCAGGTTCGAAACCGCAGCAAACCAAGTCAATCCAAAACCTTTTCCGTACCTAAAGATAACAATAATTTCTCTTATTTCACATCAGTAGTGACCACTACGAGTCCCCTTGTCCTCGCCAATGCAGCAAACGTTTTGCCGAGTATTCGCAGAAAGGCAGACGATAGGAAAACATAAAACATCCCACAAGCGTACATTTTAGTGGTATATTTAAACAGCAGAAGTGGAGTTTTTGTGCAATAGATAAAATACACATATGGGCCAGTTTGTTTGAAATATGTTCTTCCGGTACTCCGTCCAAGGCATTAATCTCCTGCGTGGGTTTTAAAGCTATCATGTAAAAAGTTATATGGATGTGTAGCACATTGCAATCACAGCCATCACGGGACAGTAAATTGGATCCACGCGCGAGTAGTAGTAGACGACGGCAATAAAGGCCAGGATACCTCCAGCTGCGGTCAGTATTTGCGTTACTATTCTGGGCCATTTCGTATCAGTTGCACAGTCTACAATAGCGAATACGAGGGCCAAAATATCGACTGCGAGGCTGCTGGCCAGGAGGGCTCCAACTTTTTGATAAATGTCCGCCTCCCTTGAATTTAAACAGGTCTCGAAGAGAGTGCCACAACGCCATTGTCCTAGTGCCAGGGCGAGAATGAGAAAGAGAATGGCGAGGCTGAGACGAATGCACGAAACATAAGCGCCAAACTGCATGTTGCAGCGGTAACAGCACACTGACTGACTGCAAGCTACTGCTGCTTATATTACTCAGCCGCAAATTGAGTTTGGGGCATGTAGACCAACCGCATCGTAGCTCAAACGCCAGTGGTTCTCCTCAAGGCTTTGCCTGCTCTTTTTATTATCATCAGTTGACGTTTTTCCTAAAGGTTCTAGGTAGGAATGAATCATCATGTTTTTTGTGCGAGGATGCCTGAGTCAAACATATATGTGGGTAGGCTATGCAGTGTGTTCCGGTTGAAAATAGCACACACAGAGTGAAAATCAATAAAACAATAAAATTTATATTCTTAAGTATATTATATACTCAGCGTTCTAAACTCATAAAACAAGTGGGTTTTAATGTATGACTTTTTTTCAAGTTTTGAGATAACGCAATGAAGAGTGACTATTGCGAATGCAGTGAGGTCGACCACGACCACGACTGCGCTTACAGTCTTCCAGTCTTATAAGCCTGCTCATTAGATGGCGCTGAATTTGGATATCCGGAGAGGCCGGCACAGAGTCAACAGTCAGTCATTTTTATCCTACGGTAGACAGGGCCAGCCTAGTTCGTATTCTACACATCTTTACCGGCAGCTATTTTCGGGCTCGCTGACCTAAAGATCCTTGACCAAATTCCCCTCGCACAAGAGCGCGTCCAAATAACCGTGGCTGCCGAAAGGACCACTTAAACACACCATCCCTCAGCTTATGCAGTCGGGACCTCTATATGCGACACCCCTTCGGGCAATGCAACTCGCCAATCATTAGGAGGTTTGGCAGATTTGCTTAATTTGAGTTGGCACAATTGTGAAAAAACTCGAGGCGTTCGGCGGGATTTGAACCCGCGTATCAGAGAAGGCCTTTACCGGAAGTCAACGTTCTAACCGCTAAGCTACATTAGCCCCACCTCGCGCCTTGAATTTAATCACACAATTGGGCCATTAAATTTTTTACAATTGGATCAACTCAAATCAAGCAAATCTCCAAGCCTCCTAATAATTAATTCTGCCTAGTAGTCATTCATGTGGTTTCTAGATGAGTGCTTAGGAAATCCTGCATGGACAGTCAGCTTGCTATTCCTTATTGGTGGATTCCATACGAACGGTAAAGTTGGACGGGTAATATCGACTCAAGTGTAATTAAATGCATGGCGCGAGACGGGGCGTTTGTAGCTTAGCGGCTAGAACTTTGGCTTCCGGTAAAGGACTTCCCTAATGCGTGGGTTAAAATCCCGGCGAACGCCTCGAGTTTTTTTCACAATTGTGTCAACTCAACTCGCCAATGTCACACCACTTGAAAACTATTGTAAAAACAACTGTCATTCCTGTTATACACAGCAACACTCTCAAACACGACAGGACGCAATTTATACCAGCTCTTACGTTGCCAGTGGACACTGCCTGATGTGCAAATTTAGCAAAAGTTTAAGTAACCAATCAGCCGTTATTAAGAGGGAGAGGGAGGAATTGTTAAAAAATCAAAGGAGCAGGGGGAGGAGGGACGTGTCCTGCAACATGCTCATGCCAACCGGCCATCTCGTCGTCACTAGGCAGCCTCTTGACACCAGTTTTCACTGTCTGCTCATCGTTTCGCAGCATAATAGGTGTGCGGATGGATGTTGAGCTTGTTCTCGGCCAAGGAGGCCGTAGAGTTACTACGGACGCCTGCACACAACTCTAACCCTTGATATTATTGTACATGCCTGATGATGAATTATTCGAAAACGATCGTTTGGCTTACTTGGCTTCCTAAAATAAGCAAAGTTATTGCATTTTACCTTTCATTTTCACGGCCTGTGGACTGTGATCAAGCAAGATACATTGTGCATGGCCTACCGATAATTAGGTTTGAACAATGTCACCTCTCACGCACGTTTGCACAAAACGGCCTGTCAGTCAGCCCTGTCTTTAACCCCAAAAACGACACCTGAGATAAAAGACAGTGGGTGACACTGTGGCGAGAGACGCACTAATATTCTCATACAGCGTGTGAGGCAATTAAGCAGCAGCTCAGGAAAAGCACATTCTGAAGGTGCTGGAACCGCTGTGGGAGCCGGCCGCTGTTGACTCACGCTGACTTTCCTTTGTTCACCGCGCACACGGCAACCACTGCCAGAAGCCGTACGCTTCCCCCTTCTCGCCGTAGCAAGTCTTGAACAAACGCCAGTCAATCGATGACCGCCTGTTTACTTGGTTGACTTCAAATGCACGCTAAGCCCATCCAACAAGCAAGGCAGAACTCACTCGGCCTTTCGCCCCGGTACGCAACGGACGCGAGGCTGCGGCTCTCTCTCGCTCCTAATGGTCGAACACCACGCCAGACAGAGTCAACCTTCCTATGAACTATTCTTCAACTCATTCTCTAAAAAATATATTGTTCCTACTCCCTGGCTTTCCAAGACTTCTCTCGTCTCCTAAGGAACCAAGCCTGGAAGATGGCAGTCATTAGGGTTAAACCTAGAAGCCTTAACTCATTTGCAATACTGCTTCCGAATTGCTAAAATGCTCAAATAATTGTTTTAAAATAATCTTATACACATGAAAACGGCCTAACGCCTTCAAGAGCGAGACGCACATAAGACATTCATGTATGACCCATTCGTCCTCTTTCTAACTCAGTTCAAAACAGACTAGCAAAATCACCTGAGCGGAATCAGAGCATGCTGGACACACAGGAAACAGAGCTGGTATACTAGTACAAATGACAGTAAAGTACTATCTGCTATCCTATTGTGCCTTCCCTTCCGAACATGTAACCGAGGCACATAAGCAGTGTTGACGAAGGAAAACACTCGGTTATAACAGTGGGGACGTTTCCTGTCCCTTTATTTTTTTTGGCCACGTTCCCTCCGCCGTTTTTTAGCCAATAGGAGGGCTACTCTTAATCCGGCCGTAAACACATCCTCATCTTACGCCAGTTTCTGGCCTTCCACCGACCGACTAATGGCTTTTGACGGTCCCACCCAGCCTGTAGCTTGCATTCACCCATTCAAACTTCCAGCCTGCTGCATACAGTCGACTCCCGCCTTGTTCTGCTGCAAACCACGAAAGAAAACACAAAATTTCAGTATCACGTGGCCATGGTGCCACTGGAGATTGCAACGGGAATCCGCGACAGTCCACTCGCGGACGCTAAAGGAGGCTCTCAACTCCTACTCTGTCTCTCGATCAACACAAAACGCACTTAGCTTTTAATTTCTAAGAAAGGCCTTGGTGATAGAAAGTCAACTCAGCTTCTTAGTGTCCTAGGGCAGCTAGGGGAGGGATAACACTGGACGGCACAATATCCAAGCAGCTTTTCCTCCAGCGGCTGTCTTCCTCAGTGCAAGCTATCATTCGACCCAACATCCATTCCTCGTCAGTTTAAACGCTGGCCGAGACAGCTGACCGGATACTTCAGTGCTATCAACCGTCTCTCTCGGCAAATGTTTCTACTTGCGCCATAACGACACTTCCCATCGCAGATGTCGTCAGATGTCATCACCGTTAAAGTTTCCCAGTTCCGGGCCGCTCGGGTCTACAACCATCGTAGTCCTTCGACTAATTATCACCCGAGATCTCCCACTCCACTCTGTTGGTAACATCACAATTATGTTTCTAGTGCCCACTAGTACTGTCACTCTTCGTTTTAACGATAAAAAGCGTGTGTAATACGTAGTATTGTTGTATTCATACCTAAGTACTTTCCGAAACCACTTTCGCTTAAACGGTCAACGATACTCGTAGCCAACGTCTTCCCACCTAATGCCTTTGCGTTAGGTCTTTTGAAATATGCCTTCGTCCTGTACTACTGAGATCAAATCATTGGTTAAATTTGCTCACTGATTTTAGGCATTTAGGGTGGTGTTACTCTGGGAGAATTGACCACTAAATACAGACTTCCGATTATTTTTCATTCTCAAATCTGCGGGCCAGGAGACAAAAAACGCGCAACCTCTGGCGAGTTGAGCCAAACTAGCTGGAGGCAAGTTTGTCCAGCCCCGACTGGGTTGCTGCCTCTGTGCACTACGCAAGCAGCGATTTGTAAGTTTTAAATCAGCCTTCTTTTATACAGCCCTACTCCGATGAACATTCATCGACTTCGGCCCAGGTGAGACATCCCAAAATTGCCGTGTACATGGTCGCAGTACTGCTGCTCCAACCCGAAAGTCGTTGCTCATCTTAAAGGGGTCATTTTTTTCAGCTGACAACCTGTCTAAACCTGGGTCGTTGAGACACTGAAATTACACCTGAAACTTTCGGCCTCCGTCGTGGAAGGGGCCGAAAATATAAGGACTAAGCGCAATATGTAGTTGCCCGCTGATGACCCTATCATCGATCTCCGAAATGGAAAAAATGTTGAACATAAAACACATGTACATAGCTTTAATTAAAAAGAAAAATGAGATTTAAAAATTTCCCTCCGAAGACAGGCTGTATAATCGTTAGCCCAGAGTGAGCACTTCTCTGATATCGTATTTTGGCATTTCCATTTTCCCCCGATTCGTCCATGTCCACCAGACATCGTTGATGCGTGGTGCTGTAGGCCGACTTGATGACGGAATTCCCTCCAGCAGGAAGCACCCTGATTTATCATCGGTACCTTTAATATGAGGAAGGTAAGGGTTACTTCCATGAAGCAGGTAAACAAAAGGTCATAGAAGAGTCATGTTTGCAGTCGAAAGCTCTGGCCAACAGTGAAGCTAACGGTACGACTAAAAAACTTTGAGTTTTAACAGTCCTTCAAAGCTGACAGTGAAGCATTTGTGAATCAGACAAAACAAAAGTTAAAGAGACAGTCTGAAATGAATGTGCGAAAAGACATACTTATCGCATGATGATAATGAAACGGGAAAGTTAACCCACTGGGCCCCGGAATACATTATTATTCGGGGATATTTCCTGGAAATCAGATGCGTTTACGACTGTCGTAGTAAATCTCCGTTTTTCACAGTCCTTAAAAACCAGCAGTGCAACAGGCAACCACGAACGCCACAAAAACAGACTAGCCATCAGCTAAAGTCATTCGCCAACTAATTGTTATCCAGCCCAAGAGCAGGCCAATCCCAGGATCGACTAAAGCGTTCGTCGCGTATCAGAATGGTAGGAGGCATTTGTGCAGTAGATTCAACACATGCGACGACGATGACAGTTCGGCCGTCGATTTCGACGATATCCACAACGAGTGGGAGCACGCGGTGACTTCCACAAGATATACAACGAGGCAGACTTACGGAGAATCTACCCGAATCTCTGATCACTCCCACACCGGGATCCGGTTGCAAAGACATAATCAAGAAGGCCGGAGATGAAAGAGGGCGCAGACGGCTGGCGCCAGCAGCACTCAACACGCGTAGCAACAGCACGTCTCCCTAGGTATGGTCCCGACGGCCAGCGCCACATTAAGAAAGAGCCACTGAATCTGACTGTCAGCCCACAGACAGCCACACGACACAACTAGACACACTGAACGACTGCTGTGTCCGAGTTAACCCACCAGCTGACAACCCTCCAAGCCACGGCTTTTAGTGAGATTCACTGAGGTGACTTGGGAATTTTGGGTACGAGCGGGTCCCCAACAGCCGCACGGATTGTTTGTTTGAGGTTGTCTCCTCTAGCGCTTAGGCTCAATAGCCTTATCACAAGGCAGCGGTGGCAAGCAAGCTTATTTAATGGCGGTTCACGCTGGCCATGTCACAGCGCCGTCGTCAGGCTTGGTCACATTTAATAGGCTTTTTGGCTTGCTAGGCTTCAGCCCACTGCGCCCTGGTAGCACTGCCAGTGCTGCGTCCGCGACTGCTTTTTCGTCAGACCCGAGAGTGTTTATGGACCCGACGCGTTATTTCAATTTCAACAAAGAGCCGCGTGTAGCGTGCATCTGTGCGTCCCGTTCTCCTATACGGATGCGAATGTTGGGCCATGTGCGTGGAATATGAACAAAAATGGGAAGTCTTTGACCACTTCTGTCTGAGGAGCATCCTTCGAGTGAAACACGCCGACTTCGTCTCAAATGAGACAGTCCGCACTCGCTGTGACAAAATCACAAGGAGATCCCAGGCCATTCACGAAAGACGGCTGAGGTTGGTTGGACACGTTCTTCGTGGCCAACCTCAAGAGCTCAGTGCCACTGCCCTCGACTTGAAACCATTGCCTAAATGGAAACGTCGAAGAGGGGGTCAACTCAAAATCTGGCTCGACTAAGTCCGTCAGGACATGGAAGTGGTTCTTGGACCTTCAGTATGTGGTCTCCGGCGCTGGCGAAGAGAATTGCTCGAACACTCCAGGTCTGCGGCCACGGACCGTTGCGCGTGGACAAGCACTATACGGGACATAATTGAGGCCGGCTAAATCAGTCATGATCGAAACCGTAACTAGTTTAAGTAAGTTAACGGCTTTTAGCGCACTGCGATATTTGCAAGCCCATCAGATTGATTAGAGTGAGTAACGAAATGCGCTGAGGGTTGGCCTTACTCTCTCCTCCACCGCCAGCAACACGCACACAGAAAAATGAGACGTATGCTCAGCCTGCGTAGTCATCTTAGGCAATGTCAACTTACACTACAAAAGACCTGGCCTCAGGCCTCCGTCCTTGGGCCACTGTTGTTTCTAATCTACGTCAACGACTGTACGCATGGACTGGGCACCAATTGAGTCCTATTTGCAGATGATATTAAGCTATAGGAACCTACCAGAACAAACGCTGCAAGAAAGAATTGGCTGTCTAGGTGTATGGTCCAAAAATTGGTAAATGCGGTTTAACCTTGAAAAGTGTGTCACACTGCGGATCACAACGAAGAAGATGAGCGCGATGGGCAACTCTTAAAACAACTTGCAAAAGTACCTGAAAATCACAATTTTTCCACCTCTGAAGCCCTCTTCGCAATGTGTTAGGGCTGCCAAGAGGACGACAAATGTTCTCTTTGCTATTAAACGAACATTTTTCGATATCGATAAAGACCTAGTTGTGAAATTATACGGGACATTTATTCGTTCAGATCTGGAATAGGGAGCCCAGGCGTGGCGCCCGTGTTTGCAAAAAGTCTACAAGGTACTGGAGGACAACAGAATTTGTAAAGGACCTGAAGTACTTATCTTACGATTGCAGACTTGAGGTGCTTAACCTTTTGCGTCTCTAGTACAGGCAGACCAGAAGTGATTTCATACAGACATGCGGATCTTAAGCAATCGGAACTGTACCCTGCAGTTAGGTCAAATGCCATCTCAACAGAACGTCACCTGGTGATGTGTTCTTCACTGCTTGGGAAAACGAGACTGAGGGCATACAAATTAACCAAAACTTGGGGTAGTGATGACTCCCTGAACTTACAGAAAGTAAAGAGTCTATCTTGGCAAACGGCAAGTGTAACAAAAGACCCTTTTAAGGTCTCGTGAATGAGATGTGTCCACTGTCCTAACGGTCGTTGCGTGTCCGGTGGGGCAAATACCTCGATTGCGCTTTCCAAATTGCCACCACCAACCAATATGCTATCTCTGAATGCAACCGCCGTATGCTCGGCACGTTCAACCATCATGGGAGCGACGGATTTCCAAAAGACGTGGGATGAAATTGTTCGCCCTTGCCATTCTGCTGGCTTCCGCAGACGGCATGCCACCACAGAGGACAATTTCTCGAATTTCTCGGAGCAGCCGCCGGTCAAGAAGAAGCGGCCATCGGGCAGTGAAACCGCAGCTGATCCATACCGCCCTTCGGTTAAAGAAGGTAGACGGTAACATCTGTGGTGAAAGCATAAGGATGGCATGGTAAAGCAAACGGATCCATACGCATGATAACTGATGACAGCACAATGAGCTTCAATGCATGACATGGAAGGCTGTAAATATGATACGCCTGTCATCTTGGGATAACTTTCTTCTAACAAGAGTCAAACTGCAATTGCAACCAATTAGGGTGACCGCCCGGCATTTCCCACCACCGCGGACTCAGTACGTGGGCAGGCTGTATCTCATCTATGCCACCCGAGTTCCATGTTAACTCGTGTTTAGCTTGGGTCTATTTGTAGTTGAAAGTCCTGTTGTGTACATTGTAGTTTTTATTAACAGCTGTGCGCACATGCTACAATTTGTCATCATCACCATAGCATTAACCTTAATTAAGTAGCAGTACTTTTTAAATAAAATATTACCAGGACTAAGCTGGTACTCAGGTCCGGTTGAGTGTAAAGGAAAACCAAGACGAACCTATACCCATCCTACAGGACTGCAGGGATGCCCTCTCTAGGACTTATTGAGGAAGTTTTTAGACTGCTTTAATGCCTCTTCAATAAAGCATTTAGAGCAAATCTGATACGGACCACTCAATAACAAAAGTCTTTCAGCCTACGAGTCTTAGGGAATTCGTAGTTAAAGCATGTTGAACGCATGATTAATGCATATAAAGAAATAAAGTTAAGTCGTTTGTAATTGTTTTACTGAAATTAAAACGTATGTGAAAACGTGGCGCAAAAGACAAACAAACTGAAATGAAAGTCCTTAGAGCAAGAAAAATATTAGAGCAAGTCAAATTGGCTAACATTATCAAAGTGTTTGATATGCGAAGCGTCGACCTACTTAACTGTTGCAAGTAGTATTTTTTATTAGTAATAATACCTTTCTACAGGCGGCTCCACTATGAATCCCTACCGTAAATATTTAGCCCGGTCATTTTCGTGTAGGAGATTTAGCAAGGCAGCTGGGTATGTGATCACATTCTCGCGGATGTTTCCTGCTCGTGAGGTGACTGGTTGGCCCTGGCATAGGGTTCATGTTACTGTGGACGCAAAATAAAACGTGCACTTCGAATGGTCTGTTAATTGAACAGAGAAGTGCCTATGCCCGCGAACTCGAGGAGCACATTTGCAGCTGTGTTGTTCACACGTCATTACTGACTGATGTTGCGTTAATTGTGCATAGCTGGTTCCGCCTCACCCTTTTTCCAAAAATGTATAGGAATTACTTCAAATCAAACCTGAAGGGGTCGCGTACGGTGCCAGTCCACTGATAGTTGAAGAAGAATTAACGAAAAGATGAGAGAACGTTACCCGTCGGACTCCTCTTTTTCGAAATCAAACATGTGTTAAGATGACACAAGCGCATCATCGTTGGAGTCGCACGAAGTGGTCATGTATGAAGACTTGCACTCACCCTGCTATCCACTTCCTGGCTGGCACATGAGGTCACGTGATTGTATTTCTCAGTTGTCTTTGGGACAGCCAATTGCAGATGCCGCAAACTGCGCCAACGCGCAACATAGCGCGGCGGTTGCTAAGCGTTTACACAACAACACTTGCCTCTCAGAATCCAGTATGGCCAATCACCTCAAGTGAAGTCAGGTCAAATGTATTAAGGGACATAAAGGCAACACCTTTGAACTCCATATTAGTACACAGTAGTAAGGAACTGAATTGTAGGCGACTATTCACTTGTTCCAGGTAATACAACCTCCTTGAGGTTTACTTACCCAGGACACCGCGAAGACTGTCGCGCCGAGACACTTCGGACGCAGTCTTCTCACGAGTGGTTTTGCACTAGTCCGACAGTCAACTTCCAACTACCTGTTCTCCACTCCTTCTGTGTAGTATAAATTATTCCTTCCAGCTGGCATATTACGTCCTTTCTTTCCTTAAGGAACTGGTCCTGAAGATCGCGACGGCAAGGGCCACGCCTACTAACTTAGCCAACTGCGATACTTACTACCTCCTGCAACTGCAGAGGACGAGCCTACGTATGTTACGCAGCTAGCTCAGAGACAGTGCACATACATTTTAACAATCTTCTAGAGTGTGCATTTGTATTTCAAATATTTAGCAAGGTAAAAACAGTTTTGAGTAAAATATTAATGCACTAGATGCCTCTAGATTCTGGTTTTTGCACGAGGGGTAAAATAAGACAAGACGACCAAACCGTGCTAAACGACCTGCGCACTGCAACGTTTGGGCGGGATAATCAACACGATGGGCAGCAGTAATATCGTTAGAGCCACGGGTGCCGAGCAGCGCCATCTACAAGTATTTTAGGTAACGAGCGTGCCACGGGCAGAAATATTTTTTTCGCTTGATGAGCTTCCGTTTAGTCTGCGAAATTTCAGTGTGGGTGTGTCTGCCTGTGTCCGCTGTCACCTGCAACGAATCAGTAAACTGATGTAATTTGATTGGCTAACTTTTGCAAGACGAGCGTTTTAAATGACGAGTTCAGTGCCGGAACAGATTAAACGCGTAAACCGAAGTTCCATTATACATCCATTAAGTACTGGTAACGCCACTGATTGGTAAGTCACACGTCCCGTACAGCTTTCAACAGACGGATTGAAAAGCTAAAACATGACCTTAAATCTAAACTATGTACTATTTTGGACCCAGAAAGTCGCTGCTTTCAAAAGGGAGGGAAAAAACTAAGACATCTCAGCCTTTCTGAAAAAAGTTGGTATTTAATACCTCTTGTTGCTTTGTTGCACAACAAGAGGTTTAAAATACCAACTTTACCGGCTGTTTCATGCCCGCGATGTGACTGCTAGGCACTCGCGTAGGGATCATGTTATTGTGGTGGCAAAATACAAGCTACACTTCGTGTGTTCGATCAATTGGACAGACAAGTGCTTATATCTGCAAAGTCGTGGGAGCATTTGTGGTTGTCTCTCACGCATCATCGCTGAATGTGTATTGTATATTTAAATTTTTGTTGCTGTTTTCGACCCCCCTTTTTTTAATGATATATCCGGACGCTTCAAAGCTAACGTGTAGATGTCGCGTACGGTGCCAGTTAACTGAAATTTTAAGAAGAATTAATGACACGGTGAGAGAACATTACCCTCGTCTTTTTAACCGGACAGTTGGGCTTCAGAAGCTACCGCCACCACGTCTGAATGCCATCCTCATAAGATGGTGGAAGCAGGACCGAAGATTGAAGGTACAAGACTTGCTTCCATGTCTTGACAGACGGTGTCGAGCCAAGTTTTCAGTTGCCCTCCTCTTCGACGTTTACAGGTGGGCTGCGGTGGTGGGTTGAGGGCAGCATAACAAAGCTCGTGGGGCGAACGACGGAGAACGTGTCCAGACCACCTTAGTTGCTTTTCTTGAATGGCCTGAGGTATCCTCGTTATAAGATTGCAGCGGACGCGGACTGTCTCATTTGAGATGACGTCGCTATACTTAAATCGCAGGATCATCCTCAGGCATCGGTGGTCAAAGACCTCTAGTCTTCGCTCATCTTCAGCGCGCACAGCCCAGCATTCACAGACATAGAGGAGGACTGACCGGATGGATGCGCGGTATACATGAATCTTCGTGGCGATGGAGATGTCACGTCGGATCCATAGGCGCTTTCGAAGGATCGAGAAAACACAGCGAGCAGCACTGACCAAGATCATAAATACGATAATTGCACTGAAACTGTGACAATTTGCGCAGAAAAAATGGTGGCAGAGCCGCAGCCCAAAACATCGTTCACTTTGCGCCGATCAGGTCGTGCGTGGCGCGGAAAGACGGATGATGCATACAACGTTCTTTCAAATGGCCTAATGCTCTGTGTAATGTTATCGTTAATTCCACGCCGAAAGCAGCAAAGGAAAGAAAGGCACTAAGTGATAAAATTTTATTAACGCATAAAAGCCGAACGCTACGCGATCCCTTCGCCTAATTCTTAGTAGGAATATGTGTTTATGACACGAAGGTTAGAGTACCATATAAGCTCGTGATCGTCTTACAGGCTTCCGTAGTCTTTCCTTGTGAAAATGTCTGTCTTATAATTTTCCGTTCAATTTTATTGAGGGAAATATCAGCACACGCCTTTGAGTTCCCTATTGGTAACACAGTAGCTAAAACATGCATTGATACAGTAGAAGATTTCAAGAGGAGTCGTTTGCATTATGACAGAAGTAAAACGAGTAGTCTTGTTAGACGAAAATTTAAACATTCACGATTTCTAACTAGTTTCAAGTAACTTTATCACACGTGCAAGTATTAATTTGGAATTGTACCTCGGCTTATTGGCGATTAGACACTGAAAAAACTCACTGGGCACTGGTCAGCAAATTCAAGGATAAAAAACTGTCACTTACGGGAGTAAAAAACATGTGACAGTTCGCATACTCACTTGTCTTCCCGTGGTGAATACAGTTCACAAGTGTCACGGGGTTTTCTGGCCTGATTCGTTCCTCCACAAACCAATATTACGCATTCACCGCCAATTGGAACGACGGCCGCTGCCGGCAGTTTCTGTCCCCTATTGAGCGGTGCACATTCACTCCGTCGAGATTGCTTTGTATCAAATTTATCAATCCTGGTGGCGGTACCATTTTTCCAGCATCCTCCGTTCGCGAAAATACGGTCTGTTTTGTGTAAAAGGCGGCGGTATAGAGTAATATAAGAAGGGGGACACTGAACGCACGAAAAGGAACAGAAGTGTCGCCTAGATGAGATGAATGTATGGCAAATTCAATAGCATACTTTCCCGTGTGTAGTACTGACGAAAAACATAAGTGTCTGACAAGCAGTCCTCCGTCCAAGGATGTCCTCGATGGCCAATTAACAGTACCTTTTTGTAGCATTGCACGTTCTTTCGTGTAACAAAAAAAAGGTCAACGCAAGCATTCAAAAACAGATGTTAGAACCATTGGTAATAAGACATCGATTTTAGTAAACTGATCGCAGATAATAAGGTCATGCGCTGCCGAGAACTGATAAAGGTGCAAGGAGAACAAAGTTGTCGTATTTTTAGTTTGGAAGCGCAGATGACCACTTTCCGCCTAACGGCATTTCACTTAAAGGTTTCGAAGCAGATATTCGTCTTTTGCTCAAAATTGTGACACCCTTGTGGATTTATCGACAAAAAGATATCGCATTCATCTCTTCATCCGAAGAAGAAGAAGAAGAAGAAGAAGAGGGCGACGGAGGAGTTCTTGGACCGTATTGCATTGGCACTGACGTTTCAAAAACACACTTGTTTTCAGATTCAAAATTTAGGGCTTACTCTTTCAGAGTCCTTGAATTAATGCGTCTCGCAGCCAGCCTGATCTTTTAAGCATGTCCAATGCACGTGCGTTCGTTGGCCGCGGCCTATCCACCATCGACCAATGGTGGGCTTATGTCCTCTGTGTTCCCTTCGCGGCTGACCTTACGTAAACGTGTTCGTCTGCCTCTCCCTCGCCAGCCAGTGGACTGATCAAAAGCGAGTTATGCCGACCATGTGACACTAGATCGCTAACCCCTTCTTCCTCCGAAAGTTTCGGCTGTCGGTCCTGCCCAGCTTATTGCCCCATTCTGAGCGGACGTGAGCCTCGTCGGGGCTGATTGGAGTCTTGTCCGGAGGGCCTGATGGGCTGGATTTAAATCAATATTTCTGTTGATTGTGCCCACGGATGCCCAACTTTCAAGCACCGATCTGGTCATCTTGTCGTTGGATCGGCCGATGACTTTGGCGTTTTCCAAAGCAAACTTATGCTTCTCCCGGTCCATGTGGCCGTATACAAGTGACAGTTTATCCGCGCGATCGACTGCAAGTTGATATTCATGCAGTCTTGTGCAGAGGCGTTTACCCGTTTCACCAAAATACCTTGCACTGCAATTTTGGCATGGTATGGTGTAGACCACTGCAGATTGTTCCGTTGCGGGAAGCGGTTCCTTAGGTCTCATTATCTGCTGCCGGATGTTTGAATCGGGTTTGAGGCCACCCCAATTCCGAAAGGGTTCAGGAGTCGAGCTGTCGCCTCCGAAACATTTTCCACGTAGGGGATCGCTAGCCAGAACTTTGGTTTTTCGTCGTCTGGTCGACTCCGGATGGGCCTTCGTCGGCACTCACGTATGAAGGATCGCAGATAACCGTTAGATATGAACAGGGAATTTAGGTATTGCGCCTCCACCTTTTTCCCGTCCTCATCGCTGCAGTGCGTTTGAACGCGTTGGAATAGAGATCTAACGCAAATGCGTTTGTGACTAATTGGGTGGTTACTTTGGAATTGGAGAATGCGTTTGGTGTTCGTTGCCTTCCGATAGACCGTAGTTTTTATCCTCCCCTCGGAAGTCCTCTTGACATGCACATCAAGGAAAGGCAACCGGTCGTTATCTTCCTCTTCCATCGTAAATTGGATGTCCGGGAATATAGAATTCAGTAAGGTCTTAAAGATCTGAACGTCGTTCCTTTTGATTACGACAAAGGTGTCGACGTATCTGGTCCAGAATTTCGGACAGTAAGCACGGAAGACTAGTCATTCTAGCCTCTGCAGGACTGCCTCGGCAATAAGTCCCGACAGAGGGGAGCCCATCGGTGTTCCCTTCGTCTGTTCATAAACCTGATTGTTGAAGCTGAAGAAAGTTCTGAGGCACAATTCCAACAGCTCAGTGACGTTATGTCGTTTAAGTTGCTGCTCCTCGTCCTCATACTTTTCGGCGAGTAGTTCATCAATAGTGCTTACGGCGAGGCCAGTTGGAATAGAGGTGAATAGAGACAACACGTCAAACGATACCATCATCTCGTCTGAATCTATTTCTAGATGCCTTATGTTCCGCAGAAACTGTTCAGTTGACTTAACTGTAGATTCGGAATTCTCGGTGAGGAAGCGGAACCGCTTGTAGAGCCACTTCGATAGTCCAAACGTCTGAGTACCATGCAAGGAGACGATGGGGCGAAGGGGCACTCCAGGCTTATGCACTTTTGGCAGACCGTAGAAACGCGCCATCGCGGCGTCTGTGGCTTTTGCGGTCAGTGCTTCTCCTCTTTTGAGGGTCCCGGACTTCTTTTAGCTTGTCTATCGCCCTGTTAACGCTGTTCAAATGTTTTTTGAACTCTCCCACTCCCAAAAGCTGATAGGCGTTTTTATCCTCCAACAGACCTTGTAGCTTCGCCGTGTACTCAGTCTTATCCATGACAACTGTCGGGCGTCCCTTGTCGGCTGGCAAGGTGACAATATCCCTCATCTTTCGGATTCGCATAAGTTCTCAGACTTCGGCCTCGGAGATCGTCGTCAAAGGTTTGTGCTGGAGGAGGAGAGTTGACACTTGCTGTCGCATGGCGTTCTTACTCTCTTCGTTTGCTTCACACTTCTGGAGCGCCGATACGAAATATGCGACAAGGTCTACGGGGCGAGCATCTCTCGTGTTTAACTTAGTGTCGTAGGATAAAACTGCCAACTGTTGTTGAGTGAGAGGACGTGATGAAAGGTTATGGACCAGGGCACCATCAGCAGGGGACTGATTTGTTGGACCTAATCTGGCGAACTTCTAAAGCAGTTGGCTGTCGCGTAGCCGTCGGTGACTCTGTGCGGTATTGAGTATTGTAGCTTCTAGAGTTTTTACCTCGTGCGCGCTAAACATCGACCGGCAAGTGGAGGAAAGCTGTTGTATTTCTCGTTATTTATGGATCCGAGAATGGCAGTCTCGTATCAAGACCCTGATCATCTTCTTTTTGAATTCTGTCATTGTCCGTCGGCAGAGTTCGGTCTTAACTGGCAGGCTGTAGCGGAGGCTTTTCGGCAGAACATCATCATCAAGACAACGGTGCAGGAACTTCAGCTGGGCGTAGGTGGATGACTCTCGTTTGGCAAAAGTCTCCCATCTGCGTGCTGATCGGAGGGCTGTGCGCCCATAATATGAATTAACATAGGTGAAGATACGAGGTCCAGATAAATTATCCCGATCATCATCCCCCAAAGAAGGCGAAGAAGAAAACAGGGCGCTGTCGTGGACCACACTGTAATTGTGCTGACGTTTCGGAAATACACTATTTTCCATCATCAGAGTGGTGGGTTGTGTGTTCCTGCTTGCCGAAAGTTGGAATGCCGCGCAGCCCATCTGGTGTTGTAGCGATGGCTGACGCACGAGCGCTGAACTTCCTGCTGTCCGTGGATTGGCTGCGGCACCTCCATTGTGGGTGGCTGGCGCCCGTGTGTGTCATCCGTTGCCTGTCAATGTGTCGTTAACGCGTCTAAATTAACCGGTCCGGTAGTTTGACCACCGCCCGACCTCCCCTCTGAGCCGGATGCGCGGATCAGCCCTCGTTCCGGGTCCGGCGTCCGTCGGTGGGTAGGTGAGTCATCCCGGTCGTGTGCGCGGCGAAGGGACCTCTCTGCCCGTCCTCCTACATCCTCCGTCGCCTGTCTGTCTGTTGTTGTCGCCATCAGGTCTGTGTGCGTATCGCGTGCACTTGGCCGGCTACTATCGGCTCTCCTTCCATACTCGGATGGCTGGACCGGTTGGCATTCAAAGTGTGGACCCGGCTCACATGTTTGGGCTCGTCGGTGGATTGATGACTCATGTCGGCCGTTTGAGTCGCGATTAGTTCTCCTCCCCTGCCGCGTAGGTGACCACTGTTGACGAAGTTGCAAGTCACTCGCTAGCGCCGGCGGTAACTTTCAAAATTATTCGGAAATTTAGGAAACTTTTAAAAAACCAAAAAATACCCTATCCATGAGTATAACACTTAAAGAAGGCGTAACGTGCTACCATAAGAGTACAAGGAATTATTTCTTTCATGCATGTCTTGCATACAATATATTTGAATTTATAAAGGCAATCAAAATCAATTATAAATATGCATACTACTTAAGTTGCCATTTTCACTGTACATACTGTTTGGTAGCAATCAGAAAGAAGCTCGTTAAAAAGCCTATCACGACTGAAATGACTTGAGAATAGGCTTTACGATAATTAATATTAGCACCTTGCGGAATGCCGATTAGCGAGTGAGAATTCATCGTTCGCAAATGTCGGTATATTGCATGAATTCTTAGCTGTACTGTAGTATTCTATAAGTAGTCAAGTCACTCGTCCCAGACGTCCTACCTCACCCCCGTACACTGCTAGTGGCATCGTAAAATTATGAAACCGAAGGTTGATGTAGTGGACACTGCGTTCACATAAGACAAGACAATCACATAAAATGACTGCTGGAGAAGCGTAGTATTTACAGGGATGCTAACGTCACTGTGGCTAGGCTGGCTATTGATAGTTTCAAAAAAATAAAGATGAACTCTGACCTATTTCGGAAATGCCAGTCAGTCCACTCACCGAAGCGTAGAAGCAATTTACTCCGGGAAATGAAAGCCATATTTTGTAAAGGAATCATTGACGAAATAGGGTTTGCTGAAGGATATTGGGATTCTATGTCATTATGTGCATTCGTTGGTCACCGTACGGATTGCAGTGGTTATATGTGACGCCTGCCCCCTAAACGGACCGCGGGGAAGATAGGCCGGGCCAACCTAGAGGCCGGATTAGGATAGGGCAGGCCATATTCGGGTCGCGCGCCGATTACAAATGCCGAGCGTGGGGGGGGGGGCGCGCCAGCCACCTGCACCCGACCCCAACTCCGGCCTTCTTGACTGTGTCTTGAAACTGGGCTCAAGTAGCTCGTGGAAGAGAGAGCGAGGTGGATGCTGTGCAAGTCTACAACCACGTACAACCAATTCAAGCGCAAGTCACCGTCCCTACGCTTTCCATACTTTGGGACAAACGGTAGACATCGTCAAAATCGACGGTAATCATGTATGACGCACCACCTGGGGTTTTTCGAAGCTGATAAAAATGTGAGTGCTATCCTACAAGTAAGATCTGCAACCACACATGGCACTAGCTGCAAAACACCATTCAATACTGTTAAAACTGAAATATCAAATTAGAATAAAGGAAGAGCCCGAGGTAAACAAATAAGTGACTGTGACCCAACTGCAAAGCGCAGTCTGTGCCATGCCTGCGTCACTTGGTCACCAACCGCCGTCACAAATCTACAATTTAGCTCTCCAATCACTCATGGCACTAGCTGCAAAACACCCTGCAATACTGTCAAAACTGAAATATCAAAGAAGAATAAAGGAAAAGCCGAAGATTACACATAGGTCACCGTGACCTAGCTGCGAAGCACAGTGTGTGGCGTGCCTGCCCCACCGTCACAACTCTACAATTTAGCTGTCCATGGTTGTATCTGCGAAACACCCTTCAATTCTATAGAAGTTGAAATAGCACATTTAAATGAAGAAGCCCGCATGCACACAATAAAACATCTTACCAATAGGTCAGCAGCGCAAGTAAGCTGCGATGCCCGAGGCGCAGATTTAAATGATATTCCCGGTAAAACATGCACCTGTCCGGCTTTCGAAATGTCTCCAATCTGCAGGCAAGGGCACACTCCACATGTCTCCAATCGTAGGAGCGTTCCTGGGGGTTGGTAACCACAGCCTTCTCTGCTTGGTCAGTCCAAAGATCATTGGACGATAGGACGCCTGTGCACCTGCGCTCTCCACTCACGCCCAAATCGATACGCCAAGTGCGTGCGTGCGTGCGTGCGTGGCCTTCGTTGGACTGCCGAAAGCGCGCTCCGCGTCAACGTGGGGGCGGAAGCCCTGAGACCGGCGCGTTCGCGCGCGCGGGTGCAATCGATAGGTGCTTGGGCGTGGACGGACGCAGTCAATGCCCCAGAGCTAGGACAGGTGCACCGCGGAGGCCTGTCTGCGTTCGTCAGGGGCGTTGGCAGCGCCGCTCGTGAATCAGGTGTTGGACAGCATGATCTCAATACTAAAAACAACTACCAAGATCCCTGCCATACGTGATATCAACGTGATAGTTTGGTCTCAGAGATTATGATGATAGTTTGACCATCGTATTCGAATAAAGTTCACCATGTGCCCAAGAGCAGGCATGGTGACAGGAGACAGAAACGAGATGTAAGTGAAATAGAAGTGCAACTGTCTACCTCACTCTCAACCCTTACTCGTTTGAATCGATGACAAAAAAGCTTATGATGAAGGAACGGGCTCGAGTGTAGGCCGCTTTCTCCAACGCAGGCTAAAACACAGCCTTCCTTAGTGTTATGTAGCAGTAGACTTTGCGCGGGTACTTCCGCACTTCCAACCCTCCCTCACTTTCAGAAATTGTCAAGTCAGAGTCAAGAAGACTGAGACTAATACTACGACTTCAACTAACCTGACGTGTAGCTGAGTGTTATGAATAAAGGCAATATTTCTGAATTGAGTTTTTTTTCAGAGGTGTCGTTGAACTAAGTCAAGGCAGGGGCTCATATCGCCTCGATCTCAACAAGAAAAAGTGAATATGGGGCAAAAGTAGCCTGTGTAGCCCCACTCATACACCCCTAGTCCCAGGATGTTGTCCCGCAAAAATGGTGGTTATAGAGTTTTGCGGGGTGGAGAAATAGGTAAATAGGAAATTTTTAGAAGTAAACGTAAAGTGAAAAAAATGTAGTCGAAGTTGCTTCCCGCGGCCACTGGGAGCAGGTTGTTCCGCATGTAAATTGAAGGTGTGCGCGGCGATTCGCGCTGCGGACTGTACTAATCTAATTCCAGAACGGTAAGTTGAACCACAGGTAATTTGAAGTAGATGACTTCGTAACCACCATTGCAATGTTTCGTGAAATTTAAGAAACCTGCAGTTTTATAATCGGGTTTTTCCGCAATAAGTTAAAGGATAATACAGATAAGGAAAACCTACAGATATAAATCAACAACACTTCTAAATACAGTAAAATAAAAATGCATTGAGCATTTATTGAAGTATATTCCACTGCGTGTCCTGAGTCCCCGCCCATAAAACCCGATAACCACCGTTTTCGTAGGAAAACATGCAGGTTGCAGGGATTAATGAGTGGGGCTACATAAACTACTGTTGTCGAATATGGTTTCATGCTTTTACGAATAAATACGTGTCTGAGGCCCGTAGCAGATCAAGGCTTACCTTGGTTTCCACTCTCTAAACTCTGTCCACCAAAAGCTGTGTCAAATTTTACTAAGTTTGGGCTAGAATACTCCTGTTAGAGGTAATATCGCGTAGCGTTAAGGCTAAGAAGGTTAACCCTAGCTGCTGCGATCTTCCAGCCTAAGCTCCTTGGATGAAGGAGAAAGTATTTGGAAGGCCAGAATGTTAGGAATAGTTTCTTCTGCAGAATAATAGAAGAATAAATTGCGAAAGATTAGACTGCCGGACCACACGCCTAGTCGCGAGGCGGGCTACGTCCGCATTGATGCCTGGGAGCAGACATTCCATCGGCCGCCGTTGGCTGCAGAATTGAAGGCCTTTGGTTAGACCGCGCGTGGGCGTATTAGCAGGTCGCGGCGTCCACAACCTCGAGGTTTGCCCAGACGGATTAACGTCAGGACAGGAAGGCCAGGCGCGCTCATTTGTGCCTGTCCCAAAGGCACGCCGTCAACAGCATTGGGACGCAATGGGTTAGCGATCACGGGCTTTCACAGTGGCGTTCACACCCACTACATTAATATGCCACTGCTAAGCGTGCTAAATCTATCAATTATACTTACTAATATCAGCGGCCAAACTGGGGTTGGGTATCACTAGCCGATGACGCCTAGCAAGGCAGAAAAGGCCTTCCTAGAGTGCCCTGTCGTTGCTGGTAATGTCCTTCTGCCTATATCCTAGCCGCCTCGCTGCGGAAGCTCGAGTGGGAGCTCTAATGGCAATATGCACGGATGTGCAGGTCCTCTAACAGATCGGCGTACGCATCTATGCCACTATATATTCCCGATCTGATATCAGCGAGACCGTGAGCTCGTAGCACAACTGTTGGGACGTTCTCCCTGACGGGAGAGATCGCGAGTTCAAATCTCGGTGTGGCAGCAATTTCAGCGGCCAACTTCGGGTTGGGTATCACTAGTCGATGACGCCTAACAAGGCAGAAGAGGCCTTCCTAGTGTCCCCTGTCTTTGCTGGTAATTTCCTTCTGCCTACTGCTATAATTGTTTCGATAGCTGACATGCATCCCATTTTTGAAGCAAGCATAACAGATATGAATATGAACTTACGCGCATCTTTAACTTCATATCGGCTGATTTTTAAGACACCTGGGCGAGCGTTCACGTCCGGCAGGAACGTAGGTCTGTCTCAGAGATACATCTACCTTAATGACCAGACCAAGAGAACTGCTTCTTTCTGTCATTTCTGCCCACTCCTTCACTGAGCGCATTTATGTCACGCGCGCCATAAAGTGTATTAGCGCAAGGTTCTGCTCTGAGTGACCTTATCTGGGACTTCGAGAGTTAGGAGGGCGTCGGGCAGCAGTGACCACTACAGATTGACAGCGATGAAAAGTGTGAACACAGGGGGATGATTACAGGGCCGCCACAGATCTGCTGTCGTTTCATCTGTTATGGCTGACATCCTCTTCACAAAATTCCAACTGGACTCAACACAATACCGGCCATAGATCTAGCTTCCGAAGGTTTTTGCTTGCAGAAAACTCTGTTCTCTGTTTTAGCCCCTTCTCTTCATTTGTTCTGTGATGAAGCGGGATACACTGTGCGTAACCCACCCACAAGTACGGTTGAATCATGCACACCAGCGCCTCAGGCACACTCACACAAAAACGCCCGTCAGTCTTCACTACCTTGAACCTCCAACAACAACAACAACAACAACATCAATTGATCGCGCTGGCAACGCTGCGAAGAGAACCAGTAGGGATTGAGGAAAGGTATGGTTGGTTTACTTCACCTGAAAGCAGTTTGCGGGTGATATAGATAAACAGTAGTTCAGGCAGTGCGCATTCGGAAGGTGCCGGTTTTGCTGTAACATGGATTTGAATCGCGCCCATTTGACTGTTGGTCTTTTTTTATCCATCCTCTTCCTCATTCTCGCCTTGACACTAGGACATTGGCCTTGTGGGACAATCTTTGGCACCTGCTTGAGTTTGCCGAAGGAGGCCTCTTATCAGACTGTGGGAGCCCTCCTCGCCAGCGGTCTCGCAATAGACGTTTTAGCCTTCGTATTCGCCACTGGCAGCTATGCAACTGAGATGATGTGGTCACAAATATTTGCCCAAGCACTGACTGCGCTCGGAGGCATATTGTCCTTGGTTGGCGTCTCCTACTACTACGCCAATGAGGATCAAAGCGTCAGTCCCATGATGGCTGTGATTGCACTGTGCTTCACAGTGGTCACGTAACTTCGAAAGGATAGTAAGAAAAAGCGCTCGAGTGAAATTCCTCGGACGGAGTGCATGATGGGCCCAGTTCAAACAAACTATCACCGTTTTATATGTAAACTACTACACAAATGACCATACGCTGTTTTTTAAATAATTCTTTTGAATGTACAACTCTGTTTATTTTCTACGTTTTCTGCCTATCTGTGTTGCTGCGAACAATCGGCAAACTTCCTGTGGGGGAGGGGGGCTGTAATGGGCACTGCTGACGTATGCATTTTGTCCTTGGCTGGTGTCTCCTACTACTACACCCATGAGGATCAAAACGTCAGTCCAATGATGGCTGTGATCGCAATGTGCTTCATATTGACCATGTAACTTTGAAATGATAGTTACGAAAGGCGCGCGAAGGAAATTCCTCACACGGAGAACGTGAAGGGCCCATTTCAAACAAACCGTCCCGTATATAGATGCTAATTACTGCACAAATGATCCATTTTTGCTTTTTAATTACATCCCTGAATTGTGCACCTTTAGTTTTCTTCTGCATTTTCCGACGGTCTGCGCTGCCGTTAATAATTGGCCTCTGTTTCCTACTCATGTCTTTGTTGATGAATCCGCGACGGATATCGAAACATCAGATGAATAAACATATTGTCCCAGCGATCGAGTCTTTTTCTTCCCAATTGGCAGACTTCCTGATGTATTGAAAGTAGAAGGGTGAGGGGGCTGTAATGGGCACGGCTGACATAAAATAATATCTATCATCGTTATCTGTGTTGATTTTGTGTGGAAGTGCTATCCTGACCGATTGTACGGTATGATTGCAATAAATATAAATCCCTTTTGCGTTCGAATGCGGTTGTCTGGTGTGCCGTATCCGGTAGGCCTGTATGAGATCTTCATGGACCTGTCGCAGGGGGTTTAGTAAGTTGGGTCCTAGCAACTGCGATTTTCAGGCTCGTTTCCTTAGGAGAGGAGAAGTCATGGGAGGCCAGAGTAGAAGGGAACAGTACAGAAGGAAGGGAGAATATGTAAGAGGAAATTGACTGACAGAGGAGTGAACAACCGCCAGCAATAGTGCCACGTCTGAACTGAGGCTACTGCAGGAATCGACACAGCGTCTGGGGCGGCCTTTGTGTGAGTTGACCTTGACAGGTGATTGGTCAGACGGATTTGCTAGCCGGACGGGTGTAGGCGGCCAGTGTATGTGTACTCGTTAGCGGCAGTGAGACTTTGCACATGTTTGTCTGCGCACGATGAGTCACCACAGATCTGCCTGTAAAAAGGTAAATAAAGTAAGAACATCAGGTGGGCATGCTGTGCCTAGTTCAACACGAAGTGCACTTTCGAAGGCTTGCAGTTTCCGGCCTCTGTATTAACCAATCACAGGCTGACTCTCGCAGGACCTTATGTGACGACTGCCGAGCAGACCTAACTTCAGATGCCGTCCTCTGACTTGCGGTTGTGTGGTTGTCTGGAAGTCAATTTCCAACTGCCTACTCTCCTATTCATTCAGTACAGAAAACGCTCTTCCTTACAATTTGGTTTTCCAAAGACTTCTCCGCTCTCCGAAGGAATCAAGCCTGGAAGATTGCAATCGTTAGGATTTAACCTGGTTAGCCTTAACGCCACCCGATATTCATTCGTACGATAAAGTATCTGAAGCTTTCAAGATTTTTGTCGCTCTTCTTCTTACACTTTTAGCCAGGGGTTCCACGCCTGGTTTCCATATTCCATTTTTGGACAAATAAGGGCTCCGTTTACCTACCCAAATTGCTCCTTGTCTATATCTTCCAAGAATCCTTCAATTATGAACAAGACCCTGATTGCCTTTTGGGCCGTTTTGAGACAATGAGAATAGAGCTTTAGGAATAACAAAATCGGGATTCCAAGTTCTCCCATTTAACATCTACATTTAAGGAAAATCTCTACTCCCCTTCTTCTTCGTCATTTCGGGTAGCAGAATGACAGGATTCTCAGAGTTGCGCCTCAGTACATAGTTAACAGAAGCATCGCATAAATACTCAGACAATCGGTCGGGGTCCCTCGTTATTCGTAAGGTAGTGAGAACCACTACAGAGCTTGACATATACTGTGATCTCAAGGTCCCTCGGTAGCAGCTACACAAGTTCTTTTGCGTCCAAGCCCGCGAACTACATTAGGCAAGTTCGTCGATATTCGAGGAATAAAACGGGGTTCAGGGATGTGGACGAGAAAGGAGAGGAGGAAGCATACGCGGTTGGCGGTAGGCGTGAAAGACGAGAGGGAGGAAGTGAATAACGAGAAGAAAGAGAAGTATGTGGAAAAGGAGGCGAAGAATGAGGAGAAGGAGAGGGAAAGGACACAAAGGAGGATGCCGACGAAGTCGCAGATGACAACGACAGCGTCAGACTTGCAAGATCGAGACAAATAAAAAATAAAAACAACTAATTTTATAATTGACAGTCAGCATCACAGCAGTGGAGGTTGCTGCCGTTTAAGAAATATTTTACTTGGCCTATTTCTCAGAGAGTTGGAGGAGAGGGGCACTTGTGATTGGTCCATGCCCAGACCACGTCCATGCTCACGCCAAGCTATCGTGTGTCCCCTGTGCGCGTCCCTGGAGTTAGGGCGTATGACCTTGACGTGGCAGCCTGCATGCTTGGAAAGGAACTGGGCCGTGACTTCTGGTCGCAATTACGGATGGCAAAATAACAAGGCAGTATATGCATAAGCCAGTTTATGGCATGTTGGTGCTCTGCATAATGGCAAGGACAGTCGCCACATGGCATTTGATAAACAACGACACACTGCTCACCTACATCCAGTGGGTCTTTTCTTTTCTGTCGGCTGAATTATGACACACTCGCGTCTTCTTCTTCTCTACAACACACACACATATTTGCTTCGATTTGAGAGCGATTTTGTTTGAATCTGGATTTTTAACAGGGTAAATAGAAGCCACAGGCTCGCTGGCAGTAGAGGACTCTTTTCAAAACCATTATGGGCCTCC
>JAYGXS010000001.1:8967374-8986726 GCA_036362985.1 Ligula intestinalis | reverse complement strand
TGGTGTTGGTGGTTGTGGTGAGGAGGACGAGGACGATATGAAAACGAAAAAGAAAAAGAAGAAGTGGGACGGGGACGATGACGAAGAGCAAGATGAACAGGAGGACCAGGAGCAGTAGGACGCGGAGGATGAGGAGGAAGAAGAGGATGGTTATTAGAATGAGCGTAATAATATTAGTTCAGATCTGCCCAATCTTCCTCTGCTTACCTCCATTAGCCGTCCTTACAAACCAGGAAATTCTGCACTGATTATACATCCTCCTGCATATACCGCATTTGAACGCCCTCTATTCTTTGCTTTCATGTATAGCTCTCTTTGGAGTTTCTGGCCACTTGATATTAAGTTTACATTCAAGCGAAGACTGTACAGTTATCGTAACACTGATTTAAGCCACCTTGTATTTTCATCATCTTTCCCGAGCGATTTGCTCCATGACTCCCAACAAGGATCATCGCGAATTTAGCAGACCTTACTGAAACTATTTTTCTCCGCCTCGTATCCCCCAGGAACCACGATGTCTCCTTATACTACCGGTCATTCAATCGACGGAGGTCGTGTGAACATATACAGTCTAAACTGCTCACGTTTCGTTGGCTGCTATCCATCATCAGAATTGAATTCTGGCTGCGTCCTCCAACATTTTACGGCAAAAATAAAAAAGCAGTTCGTAAAAAAGGCATACTGTGTTCTACAAATAAACATCAGGCTTCGCTTAGAAAAGCCAACCTTCATCCCAGAGAGGGCTGATCACCAAACCACTGTGGGCATCGGCATCCTCGTTCTCTTTTGTTCATGCTTGACCAATCACATCTGGGAGGAGGAGGAAAAAGAAAAGAGTAGCAGGATGGGAGGCAAATCACATTACTAACATTCTACTGCGTGGGTAGTAAACTTATTCTGACAGAGCGCCGACGTATTCACAATTCCTTTTTCGTGCTACAGAGTGTCGATTTTCACGAGGAGACTGCTTAATTGAAACACTTTTATTGTCCTCAGGGGATATTAATTTAAGTTTATCTCAGGCGAGGTACCTTGTACGTGGCCACAGCCACATGTGCGCAAAAACGCCCTTCATTCATTCCTACGTGGAACTGTAGTGGCTTCTTTGCAGCCACTTGGAACCCAAGACCAGCTAACTGCCCTTGGCCGACGCGCACGTACGCCACAGCGTGACCGCGCGTACACGCTAGCCAACCACACGAAAACCAGCTGTTCAAACCCTACCGTTGGTACGTATCACTCATATTTAACTTAACTATTCTTCCTCCACTCGGATTCTTTCAGTTTCCTCATTACGGTCTCCGGGGGGAGTACTGTAGCGGTTCGTGCCTGCCTGACTAGCTCGCGTCGAAGTGCACTTTCCCAAACGCTCCCCGATGTGCTTTCTCGACGTCTCGATCAGACAATCAATGTTCTCGCATCTATGAGGCGACGAATGATGAGCTTGCACGCGTGCCCTATGCAAGTTGCCTCTCTGCCCAAAATATCCAGGCCGACCTAGCCAATGAAAGCTATCGCTCTCTGTCTTCTGGTCCGACTACTCAAAGACCTGACTTGAAAATCGGCTCTGAGCGAGACGGGTTGGAGGCCGCGCGCTCATGCGCCCTCCGGCCGTACAGCCCTGCCGGATGGACTGGCAACTTTCCCATAACTTTTCTGTAAACAATACACTGTTTTGTCTACTCTCGCCTTTCCACCGTCTTCTATCCAATATTCTAAAAAACCGGGCCCCCAAGATTGTAGGTGTTAGGGTTAACCGTCTTAACCTGAACTCCTATAACTGGTGACCCCAATCGTTCGATGAACACGCAACTAAACTTCTGATGTGGCCGAGCTCAACCATCGTCAGACCTCCCTCGCCTTCAACTGAATTTCTCCTGTGTCATCTCATTTGGCCCCGAAATGGAGAATTTCATTACCGACACCCGTCGTGAAGCAAGAGGGAGATGCTCAATCGCTCACAGCCCACGGAACTTAGGCTCTGGTTCCTTCCCCATCCCACGGAGCAGTTTCCCGCTCTGAGTGCCAATACCCAGACCTCCATTCCAAACTGTCATTCTACTTCTACTGCCAACTGTGCCCTTTACTCCTCTCTGTGAACACTAACATTGCAAACTGATTTGCCGTCGAAGTTCAAAGCAGCCAACCAACCTCCCTCCTACGTAGTCGAGATGACTAATCTCCTACAAGATGCCGATGCACGTGTAGCAGAGAACTTTCCTCCTACCGCAGACCCAGTTGCCCACGCGAACGCGAGGTGATATTTCCTCCTCCCAAGCGGCACTGGCGGCATTACCCAGCCTCTCACATGCCGGCCACAGAAGCTCATGCAGGCCACAACCGTCCCTTCAACCTGGCTCTCGCAAGCCAACCACACGAACACCAGCTGTTCGAACCCTGCCGTTGGTACGTACCTCCTTCCCTATCCTTTACTTACCTTCCTTCGTTCCATTTCTTTCATCAATGGACTTCGGTCTTTGAGGGGAGCACTTGTAGTGGCCCTAGCAGCCAATTGGAACCCAAGACCAGCCACTGATGCATGACTCATCTAGCCTGCCTGTGTGCCCACCGTCTCCTGGGGCTAAGCGCTAACTGCCCTTGGCCGACGCGCACGTACGCCACAGCGTGACCGCGCGTACACGCTAGCCAATCGCAGTCCATCTCAAGGTCACGCGTCCACGCGAGGCTAGACATCACCCACCTTATTGGCCGCCGGAACAAAGCATGCGCCGGCGACGCTCGATGTTCTCAACACTCCGGAGCCCACCCGAATAGGGAACGGACGCGAGTCAACACTATTTCCATCCTATTCTCCTTCCTGTGTACACAATAAACTCTTCCTTCTACTCTGGCCTTCCCAAGACTTCTCCAATCTCCTAAGGAACGAAGGTATGGAAGATTGTAGGTGTTAAGGCCTTAACCGTCGTAGCCTTAGCTCCTATAGAACCTCCAACAGCAACAGCAACTGACATGAAAAACAGCGGCTGAAGCTGTGGAGAGAACCTATTGGCATCTGAGCAGATATTTTTTGGTCTACTTCCCCCAAAAGAATCAGGTTGCCGGTGAGATACATAAGCAACAGCCCAGGGAACATGCATTCAGAATGTGCTGTTAACGCTGCAAAATGGAGAAATCCAATATCCAGTCGGTATTTCATATTGGTTTCTCCATCCTCTTTCTCAGTCTCGCTTTGGCCCTACCATACTGGCCTTGTGGTACCATTCTGACATCCTGCATGAGTTCGCCAAGGAGCAATTCCTATCTCGTTGTGGGGGCCCTCCTTGCCAGCGCCCTCGCCCTAGAAGTCGTGGCCATCATACTCGCCATTATAAGCTGTGCAACGTCCTTGGAGAAACTCTCCGGATCTGCATTGCAAGCATCCTGGTCTTGGCTGCCGTGTCATATTACTACGCCAGGTTGGATAACACCTACAGTCCCATGATGGCGGTGATCGGAATGACCTACGCACGGGCCAAGCTACTATTAAAGTGGTAGCTACGAAACGCGCGTGAGAAAACCTTTCTGAGACGGAGTACGTGAAGGACTAAAACATTATCAAAAACTAATCCATATTTAGATGTTACCTACGGCACAAATCATCCATTTTTTGCGTTTTAGAGACCCCTTTAAAATATATATCTGTGTTGAATTTATGCCTAAATTGTTAATCTTCCGAGTGGATATTACCTTCTTCTTCAGGCCTTTGGAAACCTTGACGTTCTTACGTAAATTGAAGTTCAAAGCGCTAAGGGAAATTCAGGGAAAAATCACTGAGAGGCACTTAATTCCCCAAGGCCATGCATTTCAAATATATATTTAGGAAAGCGATGGTTCAAAATTAATGCTTTAATCACCATTTAAATGTTCGCAGCTTCATCTTTCTAAGCCCCTAGTCGAGCATCAATGAATTATAAAAGTAGTAAGTATGGTGCTTTACTTCAACATAGCAACCCTTAAGAGATTGCAGTCTGTTTTTGAAATCCCTGCTTGTTTTAGAATCTTGAAGAGGATTCGCCAGCGGAAATCAAAATAGATAGGCGGGTTAAAGCAACCAGGCTTATAGAAACCGAGCTTAAACTGCACTCCTATGTATAGCTAAGAATCTTTTTGAGTAGATATAGCCTAGTCGTCTGTACTGCTTTTCAATAATTTGTTGGATATAGAGTTAATTTAACGTCGGGCTCAACAATGTGGGATACGATGTGGTCCAGCCAGATAAGAGACGAGAGAACGTATCCCAACATGTATAAGCTAGTACAAATAGGATAAGGCGTGAAAAGCCATAGTGTCAGTGAGAATTTACTAAGATAGGAACAAGCGCAGTATGTAAGCAATAAGAGAAGTGACTTCCAAACGAGTGCAGTCCAGAGTCGCATTCCGGTAAGTCGATCACCGGGTCTGGAGGTCTGCAACCGAACAGTGAGTCGTCGGCTCTGGAAGTGAATGAGCGTAAACAAATCGTCCGCATCTCGGGCACTGGTCTAACCTTGAGAAGTGGTTGGTTAGTGAGACTAGACCGCCTTGAGAAAGCCAGACAGGACTGACCTTGAACGGAGGCTTTGACTATGGTTTCTTGCGGACGCGTGGTGGTCACGCCAGACATGACCTAGTCCGCGCGGCGTCCGAGGAAAGCATGACTAAGAAACGGGGTCGCTACCAATTCTTGAGCATCATTCTGTCTAATTGCACGACTCCGCACCTTAAAGCAGAGCCGTAGGCACCCTTTTGCTAATTCCTGTTGAACATCACGTGTTTTGACCTTCGCACTGTGGGAATAATTGAGGGTGTATGGTGCAGTTGTTTACTCTAGGGGCAAAGATGAGTGGAGTCCGTGAAACATCACTGCCCTCTTGCATGGCACTGTTGCCTTAATTTAGTTAAAAGTAGTCTAAACGGTGGCGACACTGGTGCAGCTGTTCAGTTCGCCTCCCTTGCACCTCCCACCCCCTCCTCGAAACAAATGTATCGTACCCGGTTGAGGGCACACGCACTTCAAACCATGACGATGAGTAGAAACAGGGGTTTGGGGCTATATGCTGGATGTTTCATCATTTACCGCAGGCAGAAGTGAGAGCACCCCAGAAAAAGTCCACTTATAAAACTGTTAACTAGGCGAACCAGTTACGGATAAATAGGCCAGGTCACCTGACCCCTGCGTACAGTCTTAGCAGGGGCTAAACTATTAATGCTGGGACTTTGATCCCGCACACAACAGGCCAAACGTTTAGTATCAATGTGCCTTCGCTGGAGTCTGCTTTGTTTGCATGAGAACTCAATTAAAAACCTCTTCTTTAGAAAGCGCACGTTTCAAATCGGTAGGAGGGGGATGCCAGCAAACATACTACGAAATGCAACGGTCGCCGGTTCTCATATGACCACTTCCTACCAAACTGGCCTTGTGGTACCGTCATAGGATCCTGCGTGAATTTACCAAGGAGCGACGCCTATCACTTTTTCGGGGCCCTTCTTGCCAGCGCCCTTGCACTACAACTCCTGGCCCTCGTATTCGCCGTCAAAGGCTGTGCATGCCCTTTGGAGAAACTCTCAAAACCTCCCTTAACACTGCACTGGATTGCAGGCATCCTGGTCTTGGCTGCTGTGACATATTACTACGCCAGTTTCGATAACACCTACAGTCGCATGATGGCGGTGATCGGAATGACCTTCGCATGGACCAAGCTACTATTAAAGTAGTAGTTGGGAAACACGCGTGATTAAAATTGCTGAGTCGAAGTTTTTGACGGACTGAAACTTTACAACAAACTGACCCATATTTAAACATTACCTACGGCGAAATTTATCAATATTTTTGCGTTTTAAAGACCTCTTTAAAATGTATATTTGTGTTAAATTAATGTGTAGCGACCCCTTTATTCTTAGCCATGCTTTCCTCGGACGCCGTAGGGACAAAGTCACTGTCTGTCTGGCGTGACCAGCACGCTTTTGCAAGACGCCATAGTCAAAGCCCCACTCAAGGTCGGAACTTTTCTGGTCTCACTAGCCAACCACTCTTCAAGGTTAGACCAGTGCACGAGATGCGGACGATTTGTTCACACGCATTGACTTCCAGGGCCGATGACTCACTGTTCGGTTGCAGACTCTCTGGACGCCGGCTCATTCATGGCTGGCCTGCACTCGTCTTGAAGTCACTTTCCTATTGCTTACATACTACGCTTGTTCCTACCTTAGTAAATTCTCCCTGGCACTATGGCCTTCCACGCCTTATTCTATTCCACTAGCTTACACATGTTGGGATACGTTCTCTCGTCTATTATCTGCTTGAAACACATCGTATCCCACAAGTGCCTAAATTTTTAATCGTCCGAGTGGAAATTACCTTCGCCTCCATGCTTTTGGAAGCCTTGACGTTCTTACGTAAATGGAAGTTCAAAGCGTTACTGGAAATTCATCGATATATCACTGACCTATTGCCTGACTGCTTTCATTGTTTGGAAGGAAGCCAGCCTAACCGTAAATCACTTGAACTCACGACAGTTCCCCCTTCGATTTCGAAGATGGGCACCGCGTGCTCTAACAGCCGCAGTAAACGCTGAAGCAAGCCGCAACAGACACTGAGGCGAGCTGGGCAAGCAAAACGAAGGCCACAGCAAGCAAGGGCTACACAGAGACCTAGCAAGAGAGAAAACAGGAGTTTCGGCAGACTTGCGCTGAATCTGCTCACTTGCTCGCCACTCCCACCTCCGTCTCCGGTGTAAAGACAAAGTCAATAAGACCGGGGATGAGGGAGGGTGTAGATTGATGGTGCGGTAATCACTCAACACGCGCACACTTGACACAACCATCTCGCTATGTATGCTCCCACCTGCGCGGGAGCGCCATAAAGGCCACCTTAAGAGGCAGCCTTTGCCGCCTGACTCTCAGTCCTCCTTCTCCTCCCATGCGTACAAGAGGACTAACGTAGGGCAGCAACGTAGGGGGCCCGAGTTTTTCCGTCAGTTGGCAAACCCTCCAGGCCACGGCTTTTAGCGCACCGTGATAGATTCAAGCGCATTCAGATTTATTATAGTGAGGAGAGGAACGCGCAGAGGGTCAACCTCAATCTTTTCCCCACCGCATAGTGACCGCCTAGCTTCTCAGACAACTGAGGTGGGGCCTGAAACCCAGTGGAGCGCGAACGCAGTCACCAACAGAGAATCAGAACTAAGAGAAAGTGCCAGCGCCTACTAGGACGCAGGGATCGTGGTTGGCTGAGAACTGGCATTGCATATGCATACAGACAATTCAATCTCAGAAGGGTGAGAGCAGCCCTGCATGAAGCCTGGGCCGACACCCCCCTGAGAGGAGTAGTCAATCAGTCATTGACTGAAAGGCAAATCACGTGACCTACTACCACTTGGACCCCCAAACTTGCGTCCAGGTAGTCGCGGTCACTTGTAACAGCAACCCCCCCCCCACAGTAGGGAACCACAGCAAAGGCGTCTTCGCCGCGTTCCCACCCGCCATCACGGCGGCCAAGGTCTGTTACACCAAACCTCGCAGCGGTGGATCAATCTTCCCTCCTCTGCATCTCTGTTTTTGATGATGGAGCAGCTCCTCCTGACCACTCTGCTCCAATTTCCCTTCTTCGCCACCGGGATTGAGGCCAAATCAATTCTCGATCTAACCCTTACAAACTATCATTATGAACAACAGTGGTATTTACAGAAATGTTATGAAAACAAACAATATGGCGCGTTCTTTGAGCAGTGACGAAGATCTTAGAGAAAAGGTTTTCCCTAATCTTCTAAGCAACTTATCCGACGCAAAATGGCTATACGAACGAGGAATTCTTGCTCCTTCAAACAAATTTGTCAATGCCATTAACGATGGAGTTAGCCATCTTCTTCCAGGTGAGGAAGAACTGTACAAATCATACGACACGACGGTTGATCCTCCAGATTGTGTTAATTATCCAGTGGAATTCCTGTATAGTTCAGTATAGTTCAGTATATTTAGGGTAGTAGGCAATGCATTTGAAGACCCTATTGAAAACAGTATCCATGAAATATCCAACATAAAATATTTCACTATATACAGTGATTAACATATATACATGTACAAATTTTAACGTGTGCAAGTGAGCAGTCAGAATAGTCTCTTGTGTACATAATTTATCCAACATAATTTGTGTTACTGTAAAATAGTAAGAAGCATATACAAATTTAAATTTTTTTCTCTAGGTATTTCCGGGGTGTAAACTATTCCCGCTTACTTGTACATATGAACGGTAAGTGTTAAGTAGATGTTCATCCAGTCCGTTCCAGGCACCGATGGCTCGTTATGAGAACGACTGCTTGCGGACCTCTAAATGGGATAGGGTTCCCGGCAGTTTAAGGGAATTCCCACGGAGGTTGGTTGAATTGGCGAAGGCGAAAAAAATCATCAAACTTCAGGGCACACTCCCGATTCCTCATGAGGCTGTACGTCTGTATGAGGTCGCCGCGGATTTGTTTATACTCAAGGGGGAAAACGTTAAGTGCTTCTAGTCTACATTCGTACGATGAAGACTTTAGGCCCTTCACAATTTTCGTTGCCCTTCGCTGAATTCGTTCCAGCATCTGGTTATCTTTGTACAACCATGGTCGCCACGCCTGAACGCCAGACTTCAGATGTGAGCGAATAAATGTTCCATATATTTTGCCGAATAATTTTTTGTCTATGTCGACAAAAGTTCGCTGAATGGCAAACATAACACTGTTCGCCCTCTTGGCAGCCCTAGCACACTGTAAAGACAGCTTCAGGGATGGCACAATAGCCATACCCAGATCTTTTTGTTCATGGACGTTCGCAGGCACCTTCCATCGAGTACGTAGTTGTGTGAGTCATCTGTCGCGCTCACATTTTTCGTCTTGAGCCACAATGTGACACACTTCTCAAGGTTAAACCGCTTAACCATTTTTGGACCATTCACCTAGGCGGCCAAGTCCTTCTTGCAGAGTTTGTTCATCATAAGCGTTTCTGATGAGTTGCCATACCTTAATATCATCTGCAAACAAGACTCCATTACTGAACAGTCCATGCCTACAGTCGTTGACGTAGATAAGGAACAATAGTGGACCAAGAAAGGAGCCCTGAGGCAATCCACTCGCAACAAGCACTGAAGAGGATTTTGCGTTTCCGACGCAAATCTCCTACCCAATTTAGTAAATTGCCCCTTTCCCCAGATAAGCCAACCTTGTAGAGTAGCCGTTGGTGAGGGACACTATCGAAGGCTTTTTTAAAGTCTATGTAAACAGCATCTACGGGGGTATTTTCGTTTAATGTCTTGGACCACTGCTCCATAGAATAAAGCATTTTGGTCAGGCAGGAGTGGTATCCTCGAAACCCCTGTTGGGCACCATCAAAGAAGTCTTTTTCTTCGAGGAACTTCATAGTGGCCTTTTTGATGATCCTTTCCATAACTTTACAACAGATGCAAGTTATTCTGACTGGGCGATAGTTGTTCGCGCTGGTTCTGCATCCACCCTTGTGAATAGGGTATATGTTTGCAACTTTCCAATCGGATGGGAGGAGGACAACTGAAAAATGTGCGTAAGCGGTCTGGAAAGTTCCGAAGCCAGGTCTTGCAGTACATTTGCTGGTATTTTGTCTGGACCCGGAGACTTAGCTTCATTAAGCGCAAGAAGTTCGTTCCTTACATCTTCTTCTGTGAAACGGAGGTCCTCAATGATTCTGCCATTACTCTCTGCATGGAAGTCGTCGAATTAAAATGCAGTTCTTCAGTGAAACCAGATGCAAAAAACTTGCTAAGGTGTTCTGCCTTTTAGAGATTGCCTATAATTTCCTCATTATTTTCACCTTTTAGTATTGCACCTGTGTCTTTGTTTTTTAGCCTGCTGTTGATGTAACTGTAGAGCACCTTTGGCTTCGTTACAGCCCGCTCGATAATTTTCGCTTCGTAGTCTTTCCGCGCATTTGAAATGTTTGATCTAGCCTCGTTCCGCTTTTGGCGGAATTCTTCATAGTGTGAAGGCTGGCGTGTTGATGCGTACCTTCTCCAGAGTTTGTTCTTGCGGTTTATTTGGCTCTTCAGATCTTCCGTTAACCAGGGGGGCCTGCTCGCCTTTTGTACTTTTTTTCAGCGGACAGTTTCGATGCATAACTTCGCTTATGAGATCCCTGACAGTGTTCCAGTCGGCATACGGGCTACCGGTTAGAAGGTCATAAAAATTTATTGCTGCTAGTTCATTTCTCAATGCGGTGGAATTTCCGCGCCAGTAGTCTAACCGAACCTCCGTATTTCTCGGTTGATTGGTGTTTGAAGCATATTCCTACAGGAGCATGGCATGATAACTCTTTCCAAGAGGCGCGATTGACCAAATTTCGCTTGTATTAATCGAGTCTTTAGATAATACGAGGTCCAAACAGTTCGCTGTTTGTGCTTCTTTTATCCTCGTTGGGAAATCCAACATTCTGCATAAGAGAGAGGTCCCCCGTCAGCTTTAAGAATCTGGAGCTAGAAGACTCATAAGAACCCTTAACTGATAGGTCATCCCAGTTAATCAGTGGGGCGTTAAAATCTTCAATGATCAGCGCATTTTCATGTTGAGCCAGTTCACGCATTAGTCCAAAAAGGTCTCGCAACCCTCTGGAGATTGATTTGGCGGTCTATAGACAGTCATGAAATGTAAAGTGGGTGTACCACACGTTTTCAGTTTAAGCCATAGCGCTTCACAATCATGAGAGGAACCAATTTTGCATTCTGACGCAATGATACCCTTCTTGACAAACACTTTTATTCCTCCTCCCCTCCTATGTATCCGGTCCCGACGAAAAACTTGGCACTCTCCAGGTACAATTTCGGCATCCATTACGTCGACCTGTAGCCAGGTCTCTGTAATGGATATAACATCAAACTGTAGGTCAGCTATACAGACTTTGAGCTCATCAATATTCTGAAGCAAACTATGTGCGTTCGTATAAAGAAAGCGCAGCTTCGCCGGCATAGAGTTCTGAGCGATTTGTGGGTTGAGGTAGCCGGAATGTCGCTGCGAATTAGCTACTTTATTGCCTGAGTTTTGGTCTGCTTTTTGTCTGTAAAACTCAGCGTTATTGGCTATCTTTAGAGGAATGACCTCTGGGCGGTGAGGATTTCCCCGTTCATTATTCGCAGGTTCCTCTCGCCCTTATTGGATCTCCTGTGGAGTTCGATTTTCAGTGCCCTCCACTTCTACCTCTTGGCAAGTGAGAACTCCCGCTGAAAAAAAAACCGTTGGGTACTTGTTCCGTAGTTGCGATTTCCTGTTCAACAGTAGCTTCGCTTGTTCTTCGTGCTTGAGTATAAATTTTATTGGTCTGGGTTGACCCGATTCCGTATATGGACACTTCTTCAGGCCCATCCTAAATGCTTTTAGGATGGGACCAACATTTCTTCATTTTCATGTAGGAGAAGTTTAATATATCTGCGGAATAAATCCATACCACGGTTAATTCTATTCTTTGGGGTCTCTAAAGAAGATTCAGGCATGGCTTGTATGACGATGAACTGGCTGCGATTAAATAACGGGCTATGAGGTTTATTAGTGGACCCTACCGACGTGTGGGTATCCACGACTTGGGCTGTGAGATCCCTAAGCTCCGGCATTTGATAATTGGGAGGACCCGACAGCTCCTCTTTTGTGCCAAGGCCACCTTTTTGTGTGGTAGTCGGTGGCGTCTTGGACTTTTTGGGAGACGCAACCAGACTAGTTCTTACTGGTATCTTAGACACCGCCTGCTTGGTTTTTGGGACTGTGTTAAGCACGACACCCCTTGAGTAAGCAAAATTTTCAGTCCCTTCATCGTGGTCTGCTAGTCTAGTGGCGACACCGTCTGCCTAATGGCCCAACGTACAGGGTTCGACTCCCGGGTGTTCTACATGTTCGTGGATTTCCGACTCTTCGACTAGGTCGAGTTCCACTAATGGTTCTGCTGTAGTTAGCTTATGGAGTATGCAAACCTTCTCTTCTTTCTTCGTCTTGGTCTTTTCTTGGCTTTCAGTCGTATCCGACATTGAGCCATGCGTTAGAATATGCAAAAGTGACCTCAGTTCCGCTAATTCCGTTTTAAGGCATACAATATCCTTCTGCATGACGGAAAATGCTTTGGAAAGTTCCATGTCTGATATGCCATCTCGGTCTTCGTACTTTGTGTCTATTGAGCTCCGAGGACTTCTAGGCCTTTTAGCAGGGTGCAATTTCGTTGCACCAATCATGCGGTTTCTACCCTCGAAATTGCGATTTGGGCTTATATCCTGAATTGAATCAGCGGAAACCGTGCGCACTCGTGGTCTAATGGTAACGACCGATGCCCGCGAACCACGAGTTTTGGGTTCAAATCCCACTCGCGGCAGACTTTTTACACGTTGCGCTGTACGGTTAGTTTTGCTTCCCATCATAGATCGAAGTAAAGTTAAACGATATAAAAGCTCTATGCAATATTTATAAAGCGATTAACTGTATGGGAAGGATATTGGAATGACTCAGCCGTTTTAAGATAGCTGGAATCCTTGAGAATTGGTGACGGACGGCGGTCAGGGAGATGTTGCTCGTTCTGACTAGTGCCTGCCGTGGCTTCTGAGGCGGAAACACCAAATAAAAGTGGCGCCCAAACTGATGGCTACTTAACGCACTCAATCAGTACACCCTAAGGATAGGATTGGCTACCTCGATAAGAAAAAAGCCATCTACAAAATCCCATGTAAAGTTTGTGATAAGGTATATTGTGGCCAAACAGGAAGATCTGTCTCTACACGCATCCGCGAGCACCAATCGGCAGCGAAGAACAATAACAATCTTTCCGAAGTGGCTGTGCATTGCCTTGACACAGAAAATACTTTTGCATGAAAAATAAACACGCATTGTCGGAGTTTGCCCCTCCAAAAAAGGCCGAGAGTTTCTTGATGCCATGCACTCCGATGGTTCATGCATCAACCGGCGTATTGAGTTAGCCGGAGTGTACAAACACATCAAGGAAAGATGCGAGAGACTGCAGCCCACAAACATGGACCAACATCAACAGCAATTAACGTCCACACCGGATAACCTGGACTGACCCCGAACTGATTCAAATTACAGTTGCGTATTAGCCATTACGCCACTGCGACTGATAACCAGGTCCATTACGATATGACGCAAATTGTAACTCCCAATTAACACCCGCTGCAGATGACTATATAACTGTATCAGCACTTTGAAGCGTTAACTGTTCTTTGCTAATTTCTCTCAAGTCTGACGACGACCTGGGGATCCAGTGTCGAACATTTACTGAATAAAATTACTCATTTTTCAAAAGGATGCCTTTCCTGGAAATGCTTTAAACACTTTCAGCAGGAGGACATCCGGTTTAAATATACCCTTCGCCTCCCCCCTCCACCATGGTTGGCAGTTTTTCTCTTTAAAATCCTACAAATTGCATGAAAAACTAGACTTGTGAACAATGCCTTAGGAGTTTTTTTACTATCTGCCATCCTAACGCAGTTCAATTACTGGGAACGCCACATGTTCTGCATCATAACTATGTACAAAAAGGAAGTTCAAAGGTATTTACCTATATTTCCCTAATAAAACTGAACTGAACTGAACATAATCATTTTTAGAGGTGCTCATATACAGTTTGCCTACTTAGGGGACAACAACATGTAAAGAAGCCAAAGGCGAAGCTGGGCTTCTGCGCTAGTCAAATATATATTTTAGGAAATGAATGGCTCAAAACACATGTTTAAATCATCATTTAAATTTTCGCAGAATCATCGTTCCAAGCTTCTAAACGAGCATCAATGTCTGATAAAAGAAGTGATAATGGTGCTTTGTTTGAACATAGCATCCCTTATGCGATTGCAGTCACTTTTGGAAATCCCTGCTTCTTTTCGAGTCTTGAAGAGGATACATCAGCGTAAATCAGAATAAATAGGCGGGTTAAAGCAACCAGACCTACAGAAAACGAGCTTAAACTGCACTCATACGTATAGCTGTAGTGGTACTTTCAGCCCAACGCCCACCTAAATATTAACGTCACAGACAATGACACTCAGAGCAGGACATTGCGTGAATGTACTTTTTGGCCTGTCTCCGACCGGACGCAAACTGGCGCATGAGACACTCACCACCCACGCCAGTGTCTATCTTCCTGTGGTCCCACCAATCACAATCAAGGCCGCGAGACTGAGCGAGGATTCGGCAACCGCCCCGATGACTGACGCTAGACTCACTTGGCATTCTGGGTTGGACACGCCACCGCTGCTATCTCACATGGCTCTCACGGTCGAACACCACGCCAGACCGAGTCAACCCTTCTGCTAACTATTCTCCTATTTATTGACTTCAAAAAGGCTATCACACCATCATTTTCGCTGTAAACTCGGCCGAATAAGAGTAAGAGGTAAGGTTCTGGCTTGGATAGAAAACTGTACGCAAACTGTTCATATCAGCGACAAGAAGTCGGCAACGGTTGCGGTTGAAAGTGGTGGTGTTCCCCAATTTTGTTCATTGTCTACATCAACGATTGCGTCATCGAGCTGGATTGCGTTATCGCAATGTTTGCCGGTGATATAAAGCTCTGGCGCGTCATTCAAACTGCGGCTGGTGAAAAGAACTTGCAGGAAAATCTGAATCGGCTCGAAATGTGGTCAAAGGACTGGCTCTTACCGTTTAATGAGAGCAAGTGCAACATCATACGAGTCGGAACTGTAGAGTTTATCAGCTAAATGACATATCACGGAAAGAGCTAGAAGCATAGAAGGACTTGGACGTCTGGATCACGCCCTCGCTTAACCTAGCTCTGCACTGCGCAAAGGTAGCCAAGTCTGCGATGTCGCTTCCATACCTCGTCAAGCGAGATTTTTCTGCCTTCAATGACGACTGCTTCACAAAAGTCTTACGTACCTTCGTAGGGTCATAAATGGAGACCTTGGTCCGCGAAAGATATCAACATTATTGAAAAGGCTCAAAGGCGCGCAACCAAACTCGATATTGGGCAGGGCTCCCAGTTTAATGAAACACGGCTGTCGAATCTCAACCATTTTTATTGCGATACAGGCAGCTTCGGGGGGACCTGCTACTTACATTCCGCATATTATGTGATCAGGACTGTTGTCTTGTATCAGGAGATTTCTTCGAATTAGCAACAACAAAGAATTTGAGAGGTGAATATGCTCACTCCCCCCCCCCACCCCCCCCCCCCCCCCCCCTTCCCTCCCCCTCCAACAAAATGTGTGGAATAGATGGTGATCCAGCCAGATAATAGACGAGAGAACGTACCCCAACATGTTTAAGCTAGTTGAATAGAATAAGGCGTGGAAGGCCAGATTGTTATGAATGATTTACTAAGGTTAGAAGGAGTAGAATATGAGTAATATACAAGTGACTCCCAGACAAGTGTAGTCTAGCCATGAGTGGGCCGGAGTCCAGAGGCACAGTCCGGCAAGTAGATCACCGGAGTCTGGACAGCTACAACCAAACATTGAGTCGTTGGCTCTGGAATTGACTGAGCGTATACATCTCACCCGCATCTCGAGCACTGGTCTCGCTTTGAGAATTGATTGGCTAGTGAGGCTAGACCGCCTTGAGAAAGTCAAACAGGAGTGACCTTGAACGGAGGCCTTGACTATGGTGTCTTGCGGACGCGTGGTAGTCACGCCAGACACGACCTAGTCCGCGCGGCGTCCGAGGTAAGCATAACTAAGAAAGGGGGTCGCTACAAATGTTCGAAAGTAGGTTGGTTGATTATGAGAGGGCAGTTCGGCATGAAGTCCTGTGGGAACCTAAGCAGCGTTTGAGCTTAGCGCACTTGTAGACAATGCCCAACATTGTTGTGTCCAGCGTCCTTGTCCAAGGCTTACTGTCTCAAGGTCATTCGCATTGGCATTGAGGTCTTTTAGACTCAATGACCTGTAGACACTATAATACCCTCAATTAGGGCAAACGCAAGTGTGTCCAGTTTGTTCCTCGTATTATTTAGTTGCAGGTGAAAGCAATATGGTCACATAACCCAAGGGGCGGTAGCAAGTTAATTTCCCTTATGACTCCCTGTTCTCAACAGTCAGATTGCTGGCCTTCTTTTGGCCTGGATCCGAACTTTGGGTGCTGGATGAGGTATTTCCCACGAGAAAATGTAATTGTTTGTAATCGAAGTTGCTATGGTCTTTACTATGGGACTGTTGCAGTCTATATCAGGCGTGCTGAAGTCCAATGCGAACCGAAATCCAACCCTAGACCTCCCCGCTGGTGGTTCGCTGGCAACGTGGGTATACTTGTAGTGGTCCTTTCTGCCCAACGCGCACTTAACTCTTGAAGTCACAGACAATGACACTAAGAGCAAGACCTTGCGCGAATGTACTTTTCGGCCTGCTTCCGACCGGACGCAAACTGGCGCATGAGACACTCACCACCCACGCCAGTGTCTACCTTCATGTGGTCCCACCAATCACAATCAAGGCCGCGAGACTGAGCGAGGGTTCGACAGCTGCCTCGATGACGGACGCTTATCTCACTTGGCCTTCTGGCCCCTCGCAGGCGGAGGCACCGCTGCTGCTCTCTCAGACGGCTCTCACGGTCGGAGGCACGCCAGATCGAGTCAACCCTTCTGCTAACTATTGTCCTATTTATTCTGTACAGAATACAATATTCATACAACTCTGGTTTACCAAGAATTCTCTTATATCGTAAGAAATCGGGCCTGGAAGATCGCAGCCGTTAAGGTGAAACCTTCGTAGCCTTAACACCTTTGGGATATACTCATGGCAAACAGAGGGCAATGGCAGGTAACACCGAGAACGTCATCTGTGACAAAATTCCCAAGAAACTTCATGGACAATACGAATATCTCGGATCTCAATACGGCAACGATGTCCCCCGGAAGCGACGGACTCCGCGGTCGTCTGGTGCCTGAAATGTCAACTATGCAAGCGAGTACCCTAAATTCGCGACACAGCTTGAACATCAGTTGCTGGAATGTGCGGACATTGCTTGATGCCGGACGTCAAGCACTTCTAGCACGCGCATTGTGAGACTTTAAGGTAGACATTGGCTGTCTGTCAAAAGTTCGTCTCCCAGACTCTGGAACGAGAGAGATCAAGGTCATAAAAGAGGATGCTGAATACATGCTCTTCCACAGTGGACCACAAACGAACACAGGGCTGCATGGGGTGGCAATAGCCATGACAAAGAAGGTGCATAAACTCTCTTAGCGGTTGAGCCTATCTCAGAGCGGATTGCCACAGCCCGGTACAAAGGCACCGTAGCAAATATGTCTGTGGTTGCCGTTTGTGCCCCAACATCGCAAGCAGATGAAGCAGTAAATACTGAGTTATATGAACGCCTCCAAGCTACAGTGGCTAGGATACCCCTAGAGACTCGATCTTCGTCGCCGGAGACTGAAATGCCAGGGCTGGCCTGTGCGATGAGACCACGAGACATATCATCGGAAAATACGGGCTGGGCCAACGTTGCGACAACAAAGAACGATTGGTTATATTTGCTGACTATTATAATCTCGTCACTAAAAACACTTGTTTTCAACACCTTCATCGGCAGTTGCTTACATGGTATTCAAAAGATGGTCAAACGGCAAACCAGATAGATTACATCTAAGTACGCTCTAGGTGGACCACCTCAGTATCCGACAGCCGATCTTTTCGAGGTGCGGAAGTTGGATCAGATCATGTACATGTCCGTGCCTGCTTTAAGTGCCACTTGTCGAATCACAGTAAGAAACTGCCCCCAAAACGTGTCAACATTATGGCACTATCTAACGCAGAAACCCGTGTAGCGTTCAACTAAAGTCTCAATGCATGGATCAGAAATCAACCCACTATTCACATCGAACCTCCAGATAACGTCGATTCAAAGTGCGATGATGTTGAGCTTGCAAAAACAGGTAGTACCGACGAAGATTGGATATCCACAACGAACCTCCATCTCTCCGCTTAAACCAGGATCGCTCGGTTGTCAAACTTAGAGAACTACCGCTCATTGAGACATCAGACTACGCGATCGGCAAGATGCGACCGTCAGAACCATCAGACTGAGTAAGCTGGCTGCCTGGAATCAACTTCAAGCTGTGGTAACTTCCACTAGCTCTATTACCTTTTGCGTAAAGCAGCGGGCATATGTGGTGACTAACTCCACATAAGTGAGCATGTCCGAAGGCCTACTGCTGATAGCGTGACCTCTGCAACAGCATATCACAGATACGCGAAGGCTGGTCTCTCCTGCCGGCAAATAGGACGCATGCACGCCTGCTAGATGCAGTCTGTCCGACCAATAACTTTCAAGGCAACCATACAATGCCCGTTCTCGCTGCCGCTTGCATGCCTGCTACTAAAACCGCACTTATACCGTGGTTGGCTCTCCTACCGGTAGTAGGCGCGCCAAGTCAAATCTCTGTCCATCTATTCTCCTTCCCTTTGTGTGCACAATATAATCTTCCATATACTCCGGCATTTACGGAATTCTCCTCTACTAAGTAGCCATGGTCTGAAGATCGCAGTTGCCGGGTTTGACTCACTTAACCCCCTACAATACATATATAAACCGCCTTGCACTAACGCTCGGGATAACTCGGGTCAAGTGATTACTGATATTGCTGGCAAAATCGATCGATGGTGAGAGCACTTCAGTGACCTACTGGGTCCGCCTATGCGTTCATCTGCGAACCTATAGCTATCAGCTGGAATTCCCTACGACATTGACTGCAAGCCACCTCAAAGAGCTAAAATGGAATCGGTGTTGCAACGACTGAAAGTGTGGAAGGCAGCGCGTGAAGATGGTATCCCAGCAGAAGCCTGCAAAACTAATTGTTCTGCTTTGACAGAATCACTTTATTGACTATACTTGACTATATGGACTACCGAAGTCATTCTCACTGACTGGTCACTGTCAATTATCTTACCGACACCGAAACGTCGTAGAATGATAGTATGCTCAAATTACCGCGGCATAAGCCTCATATATAGCCGCCAAAGTGTTTGCGACCATCCTTCTCCGTAGATTTTCGACTGAGCACAATCTTCGCACTAGTCCTAACCAAGCAGGATTTCGTCCAAGTAGAGGATATATTGACCAGATCTGCATTTTACGCCGAATTCTGGAGCACAGATGCCAAAATCAACAGATCACCATCGCCTGTTTCATTGACTTCAAGACCGCCTTTGATTCCATCGACAGAGAATCTTTATGGCAAATCTTGCTTGCTGACGGTCTCCCACCAAACTTGCTCAATCTGATTAAAGCTTACTATAGCATACTATCAGCCCGAGTAAGAACCTTTTGTTAAGAGTCAAATTCTTTCCCTCTGATTTGCGGAGGTCGACAGGGGTGCCCTCTTTCCCCAGTTCTCGTCAACTTCTTGATCGAATGGGTGGTGCATTAATTAAT
>JAYGXS010000001.1:8948344-8967274 GCA_036362985.1 Ligula intestinalis | reverse complement strand
CCCCCCCCCTCCCCGAAACAAATGTATCGTACCCGGTTGAGGGCACACGCACTTCAAACCATGACGATGAGTAGAAACAGGGGGTTTGGGGCTATATGCTGGATGTTACATCAGTTACTGCAGGCAGAAGTGAGAGCACCCCAGGAAAGGTCCACATATAAAATTGTTAACTAGGCGAACCAGTTACGGATAAACAGGCCAGGTCACCTAACCCCTGCGTACAGTCTTCGCAGGGGCTAAAATATTAATGCTGGGACTTATATCCTGTACACAACAGGCCAAACGTTTAGTATCAATGTGCCTTCGCCGGAGTCTGCTTTGTTTGCATGAGAACTCAATTAAAAACCTCTTCTTTAGAACGCGCGCGTTTCAAATCGGTAGGAGGGGGATGCCAGCAAACATGATTCGAAATGGAGCGGCAACTGGCACTCATATCACCACTCTCACACCTGTGCCCGATGTCAGCACAAAAGATGAGGGTTTCGGAGATGGGAGAGGGCGCAGGCGGCTGGCGCGGCCAGCCTTCAATATGCGTACCGACAGCACATCTTGCAAGGTAGGCTCCCGTATGTGCGGGCCACATTAAGAAGAAGCCATTGCAGCCTGACTCTCAGTCTATCAGTCAGTCACTCCAAACTCACCTGTACACAAATGCACAGAGTATGCTTTCAAAGCTTGACGAGCTGAAGATTCATGCCTTTGAGCTATCACCAGATATAGTTTCAATAACAGAAACTTGGCTGTCTGAACAGGTAGCCGACGGCGAGGTATCCATGCCTGGCTATCAACTGTTCAGAAAAGACAGAGAAGGTCGTCAAGGCGGTGGCGTAGCAACATACGTGAAAAATGGACTCACAGTTTTAGACAAAATGGATAAACTGGCGTGTACTTCCGAGGCCATCTGGCTGTCCATTAAAGTACCAGGTGCACCCAACCTCGATGTACTGACACTCTACCGACCACCGAGAAGGGAGCCAGTAGTGGATGCCTCCTTGCTAGAGGAGCTGGAAAAGATTACTGCACGATCGGACATCCTGATTGTGGGGGACTTTAACGCGCCTCACATCGACTGGGGTGCGGCCTGCGCACATCGCTCCGATCTAACCTTCGACAGCTGCCTTCTGAGCATGACTCTGAAGTTATTTCTCACGCAACACGTCACTTTTCCGACAAGGATGCGCGATGGCCAACAGTCCAACTGTCTGGACCTCGTTCTCACGAAATCGCAGGACAGCATCGACGAAGTGTCATGACTCCTAACACTAAGTAAAAGCGACCATGTTGTACTGCTATGGGAGTACTCATTATTCTCGATACCGGAGAGACCCTCAACAGCCAGACGAAATATTTGACGACGCGATTTCGATCGAATGAAGACCGAACTCACGCACGCCGATTGGGAACCTCTTTTTTTCTGGAAACATAACTGCGGACTGGGAAGCGTTCCGGACCACACTGCACAGACTCATCGACAACCACTGTCCAATTTCGGGAAAAAAGGTGAACAGTAGACCGCGATGGCTTACGCAGGCCTTAAAAATAGAAGTGAACAAAAAGCGGAAGCTGTGGAAAAAAATGCTAGCAGACAGGACTCCTGCATCTGTCAGTGCCTACAAAACTCAGAGAAACCGGGTCAAGGGTCTTATTCTCAAAACAAGACGGGCTTTCGAAGCAGACTTGCTAAACCGGGCCACAGTGAACCCCAAACTGTTTTACAGTTATCTCAGGCAGAGTAATAAAAAACAAGGATCTGATACCCCTGCTGAGGACTGCTGAGGGAAGAGACTTGATAGATGATGAAGCGAAGGCTGATCATCTGTCGATATTTTTCCGATCAGTCTTCACAAAGGAAACGGCATACGATCACCCCACCGACGACACCGAAGCGGATACAGTAGTTAAGACTGTCCAATTCCCCAAAGCTGTTGTTCTTAAGGAACTCTTAAGTTTAAAAGAATCTAAGTCACCAGTTCCCGACAACGTACCAGCCAAGATTTTGAAGGAGCTCGCCAATGAGTTGGCCAAACCACTCTCTATGCTCTTCCAAACCTCCTTCAAAACCGGATGCCTACCAGTAGATTGGAAATCCGCGAGGATTACACCGCTATACAAGGGGGGAAGCCGGGTCTCAGCGAATAACTACCGACCAGTCAGCCTTACTGCAATCTGTTGCAAAATCATGGAAAAAATTATCAAGCAACAACTTATGCAGTTCCTGGAACAAAACCATCTGCTATCGGATGCTCAGCATGGTTTTCGTAGAGGAAGGTCCTGCGTTACAAACTTGCTCTACTGTTTAGAACGGTGGACTGAGGCAGTCGATAGTGGAAACTCAGTGCATGCTGTCTATATTGACTTCAAAAAGGCTTTCGATAGCGTGCCGCACCACCGCCTCCTTTATAAACTCAGCCGCATAGGAGCAAGGGGTAGGCTCCTTACGTGGATAAAAAGCTTCCTAATCGGTCGCTCGCAAACTGTCCACATCAGCGACAAACAGTCAGCCAAGGTTGAGGTTGAGAGTGGTGTTCCCCAAGGCTCCGTTTTCGGCCCTATTTTGTTTGTTATCTACATCAACGACTGTGTCCGCGAACTGGATTGTGGCATCGCCATGTTTGCCGATGATATAAAACTTTGGAGCGAAATTCGAACTGTGGCTGACGAAGTGCACTTACAGGAAAATTTAAGTAGACTTCAAAAATGGTCGGCGGACTGGCTCTTACCGTTCAATGAGAGCAAGTGCACCACCATTCGAGTTGGCAAATGCGGTTCTTCAAACGGCACGGCTTACCGACTGAATGACATACCATTGAAGCAAGTGAACGCCCAGAAAGACTTGGGAGTCTGGATCACGCCCTCGCTTAAACCCTCCTTGCATTGCACAAAGGTAGCCAAGTCCGCGATGTCGATCCTATACCTCGTCAAACGAGCTTTTTCTACCTTCAACGAAGAGTGCTTCACAAAAGTCTTCGGAACCTTCGAACGACCGCACCTATAATCCGCTATCCAAGCTTGGAGACTCTGGGCCGCGAAAGACATCAACATCCTGGAAAAGGTACAACGGCGAGCAACCAAACTTGTTATGGGGCAGGGCTCGCAGCCTTATGAAACACGGCTGTCGAATCTCAACCTCTTCCCTTTGCGCTACAGGCAGCTTCGGGGGGACCTCATACTAGCATTCCGCGTATTACGTCTTCAAGACTGCTGTCTTATATCAGGGGATTTTTTCGAATTAGCAATGACCACGAATCTGAGGGGTCATCCCCTCAAATTAAAGGTGACAGGGGCCAGGCTGGACGCTCGGAAACACTTCTTTTCAAAAAGGGTGGTCGGAGCGTGGAATGCGCTTCCTCAGGACGTTGTTATGTCGGAATCGCTAGAGGGTTTTAAGCAAAAACTGGATCGATATAGCAGTGCACGATGGATTGGAACTGACAATTTGCCATCATAATAATAATAATACTTTCAATTTTTCAGTAGTATTAGTTTTTATATCCATTCACGTTTGCTATTTATAACGCCCTCCCACACAGCCTCATGCGAAGGTCTCAGCGGTCTACCCTACTTGGCTATCTGCGAACCGTGATTACCCGCTGGCGATCTTATCAGCCAGACCTGCCGGTCTAAACAGTCACCCTTGGTTCGACCCAAAGCGGACTGTCGACGATCTGGACGGATGCCTCTGTTTTTCCATTTCCGTTGGCGGAGTCTGCCATCAGCACGGAAAAATCAGGACGTGGCTTCCACACGGTGATGATCCTGGGAAACTTTGCAATGCCCCCCCCAGTGGGAACCCCTTTTTTCTCCTAAATCCCACGCATTACCCCCACAAGGGCGACAGTTTTTCTCCTAAAAATCCCTGAGGAGTTTTTTCACCGTCTGCTCCTATTTTCATCCTATGACTCAGGACAACTGGCCTCGCCAACAGTCTAAGTCACAAATTTTTGCTACCACTGCACATATGTACAAATAGGGCACTCAAAGGAATTTTTCCTACATACCCTCAATATACTGATACTGATATTACTACGCCAGTTTCGATAACACCTACAGTCGCATGATGGCGGTGATCGGAATGACCTACGCACGGACCAAGCTACTATTAAAATAGTAGCTGGGAAACACGCGTGATTAAAATTGCTAAGGCGAAGTTTTTGACGGACTGAAACTTTACAAACAACTGACCCATATTTAAACATTACCTACGGCGAAATTTATCAATATTTTTGCGTTTTAAAGACCCCTTTAAAATGTATATTTTTGTTAAATTAATGTGTAGCGACCCCTTTATTCTTAGCCATGCTTTCCTCGGACGCCGCAGGGACAAGGTCACTCTCTGTCTGGTGTGACCATCACGCGTTCGCAAGACGCCAAAGTCAAAGCCCCACTCAAGGTCGGGACTTGTCTGGTCTCACTAGCCAACCACATCTCAAGGTGAGACCACTGCCCGAGATACGGATGATTTGTTTACACTCATTCACTTCCAGAGCCGACGACTGACTGCTCGGTTGCAGACTCTCTGGACTCCGGCTCATTCATGGCTGGCCTGCACTTGTCTGGAAGTCACTTTCCTATTGCTCACATACTACGCTTGTTCCTACCTCAGTAACTTCTCCTTGTCACTTATCACTAGCTTATAAATGTTAGGATGCGTTAGACCGCCTATTATCTGGCTAGACCACATCGTATCCCACATTTTTGACCCCGACGTTCAATAAACTTCACATTTTACACTGTCTACCCTGACGTTCACTCCACTTTACTCTACACTGTCGACTCCGACTCCTCTCTATCTCGATGGTGGCCCGATTTTCTTCATCGCTGTTTCAATTAATTATCCTCAGCCCTCCTTCGACTTCAGCTGCAGCTTCCTGTGTTATTTTTTGTGACCACTATATGGAGGATGCAGTTATCGACAACCTGTCGTGAAGTGTAATGGAGATCCTTATCCATTTTCACTTCATCATCAGTGAGTATTCTCTTTTACTAATACATGCAACATGCAATTGTGTACCCATCACTGCATTTACACAGTTTAGACATTTAGCTCTTTCTCCATTCTGTGTCTGGACGATAGTGCGTCTACTTCATTGAAAAATTCGTCTGACTCAGTTCTCACAGAGATACCTTGTGTTTGAAACATTCACTTTCTCCAACTAACGTTCCGACTTACTGGTACACGTTGACAGGATGTCCTTTCCTCATACCTACATGCCGACATACTGGTATATGGTGACGGAATTATTCAAGGACATTCTTTTCTCCCAACAACGCGCCGACTTACTGGCTTTCGTTGGCGATACCCACTCTCCTCCTACCAACTTGCCGACTTACTGGCATCCGTTAAGCAATCATTCCAACACAATTTTCTCCCACCAACGCGCCGACTTACTGGTTTTCGGTGCCAAGCTTCACTCTCCTCCTATCAACCTGCTGATTTACTGGCATACATTGTGGACATTAAACGGCCGGTGAACATCCTTTCATTATGTGGTAACCCCTTCTTGTTTACTTATATGTCCACAACTTACCCATATTAATATTTATACTGCATTTTTCTACACAGATCCCATTTAGTACGAATTGTTTGAAACCGTTACCAATTTATACTATACCCTTAATAAAGCAACATTTTCCTCCCATTAACATTTTTGAACTCCGTTCTCCTGGGAGGGGGAGTATTGTAGCGACCCCTTTATTCTTAGCCATGCTTTCCTCGGACGCCGCAGGGACAAGGTTACTCTCTGTCTGCCGCGACCATCAGGCGTTCGCAAGACGCCGTAGTCAAAGCCCCACTCAAGGTCGGGACTTGTCTTGTCTCACTAGCCAGGCACTTCTCAAGGTAAGACCAGTGCCGGAGATGCGGACGATTTGTTCACGCTCATTCACTTCCAGAGCCGATGACTCACTGTTCGGCTACAGACTCTCTGGACTCCGGCTCATTCATAGCTGGCTTGCAGTCGTCTTGAAGTCACGTTCCTATTGCTAACATACTACGCTTGTTCCTACCTCAGTAAATTCTCCCTAACACTATAACCTACCACGCCTTATACTATACACTAGCTTAAACATGTTGGGATACGTTCTCTCGTCTATTATCTGCTTGAAACACATCATATCCCACAAGTGCCTAAATTGTTAATCGTCCGAGTGGAAATTACCTTCTCCTTCATGCTTTTGGAAGCCTTGACGTTCTTACGTAAATGGAAGTTCAAAGCGTTACTGGAAATTCACCGATATATCACTGTCCTATTGCCTGACTGCTTTCATTGTTTGAAAGGAAGCCAGCCTAACCGTAAATCACTTGAACTCACGACAGTTCCCCCGTCGATTTCGATGATGGGCACCGCGTGCTCTAACAGCCGCAGTAAACGCTGAAGCAAGCCGCAACAGACACTGAGGCGAGCTGGGCAAGCGACACGAAGGCCAAAGCAAGCAGGGGCAACACAGAGACCTAGCACGAGAGAAAACAGGAGTTTCGGCAGACTTGCGCTGAATCTACCCACTTGCTCGCCACTCCCACCTCCATTTCTGTTGTAAAGACAAATTCAATAAGACTGGGGATGAGGGAGGGTGTAGATTGCTGGCGCGGTACTCACTCAACACGCGCACACTTGACACAGCCATCTCGCTATGTATGCTCCCACCTGCGCGGGAGCACCATAAAGGCCACATTAAGAGGCAGCCATTGCAGCCTGACTCTCAGTCCTCCCTCTCCTTCCGTACGCACACATAGACACACGCGTACAGAAGGAGCAGCTACGTGGGGGCCCGAGTTTTCCCGTCAGTTGGCAGACCCTCCAAGCCACGGCTTTTAGCACACCGTGATAGATTCAGACGCATTCAGATTTATTATAGTGAGGGAAGAAACGCGCCGAGGTCGACCTCATTCTCTCCCCCACCACATAGTGACCACCTAGTTTTTCGGGCACCCGCAGTGGGGCCTGAAACCCAGTGGAGCGCGAACGCAGTCACCAACAGGGAATCAGAACTGAGAGAAAGTGCCAGCGCCTACTAGGACGCAGGGATCGTGGTTGGCTGAGAACTGGCATTGCATGTGCATACAGACCATTTGATCTCAGAATGGTGAGAGTAGCCCTGCATGAAGCCTGGGCCAACACCCCCCTGAGAGGGGTAGCCAATCCGTCATTGACTGAAAGGCAAATCACGTGACCTACTACCACTTGGACTCCCAAACTTGCGTCCAGGTAGTCGCGGTCACTTGAAAACCCCCCCCCCCCTTTCCCCCCACAGTAGGGAACTACAGCAAACGCGTCTTCGCCGCGTTCCCACCCACCATCACGGCGGCCAAGGTCTGCTATACCAAACCTCTCTACGGTGGATCAATCTTTCCTCCTCTACATCTCTGTTTTTGATGACGGAACAGCCCCTCCCGACCACGCTGCACCGATTTCCCCTTCTCGCCACCGGGATTGAGGCCAACCCGGCGGGGCTCCTGATCCAACAAGGGCTACTAGCCAGCCAGTTCCCCCCCCCCCCCCCCCAGTAATGCGACGATCTGCCACACCGTCACGCAGTGAGTGCATAATCCGGCTGGCCCAATCAAACTGAAGTTCGGCTAGCTTGTTTGTTTAGATTGAATGGCCTACTATACAAATAAATTCTAGTTCCAACCCTTACAAACTATCATTGTGAATAACAGTGGTATTAACAGAAATGTTATAAAAACAAACGATATGACGCGTTCTTTGAGCAGTGACGAAGATTTGAGCGAAAAGGTTTTCCCTAATCTTCTAAGCAACTTTTCCGACGCAAAGTGACTATACGAACGAGGAATTCTTGCTCCTTCAAACAAATTTGTCAATGCCATTAACGAGCGAGTTAGCAATCTTCTTCCAGGTAAGGAAGAACTGTACAAATCATACGACACGACGGTTGATCCTCCAGATTGTGCTAATTATCCAGTGGAACGGTCCACGAGATGAACTTCGCGGGTGGCAACTTGACAGCCTACGTCACAAACAAGACGAAACGGGAATTAGTTCAGTATATTTAGCGTAGTAAGCAATGCCTTTGAAGACCCTATTGAAAACAGTATGTATAAAATATCCAACAGGAAATATGTCACTATAAGCAGTGATTAACATTTATGCATGTACAAATTTAAACGTGTGCGTGTAAGCAGTCAGAATAGTCTTTTGTGCACATAATATACCCAACATAAAAGGTGTTACTGTAAAATAGTGAGAAGCATATACAAATGTCAAGTTTTATCGATAGGTATTTCTGGGGCGTAAATTATTCCTGCTTTCTTGTATAGATGAACGGTAACTGTAATGTAGATGTTCATCTAGTTTCCGTTTAAACGCATCTGTGGAGTTCGCCATTACGATCTCCACGGGCAGTCCGTTCCAGGCACCGTTGACTCGTTGTGAGAACGAGTGCTTGCAGAGCTCTAGATGGGATAGGATTCCCCGCAGTTTGAGGGAATTCTCACGGAAGTTGGTTGAAGTGGCGAAGGCGAAGAAGTCATCAAACTTCAGGGCACACTCAAGATTCCTCACGAGGCGGTACGTCTGTATGAGGTCGCCGCGGATTTGTCTATACTCAAGGGCAAGAACGTTAAGTGCTTCTTGTCTACATTCGAAAGGTAAAGACTTTAGGCACTTCAAAATTTTCGTAGCCCTTCGATTAATTCTTTCCAGCATCTGGTTTTCTTTGCGCATCCATGGTCACCACGCCTGAACGCCAAACTCCAGATGTGAGCGAATAAATGTTCCATAGATTTTGCCAAAAAGTTTTTTATCTATGTCGACAAAAGTTCGCTTAATGGCAAACAGAACACTGTTCGCCCTTTTAACAGCCCTAGCACACTGTAAAGACGGCTTCAGGGATGACAAAATAGCCATACCAGAAATTTTTGTTCATTGACGTTCGAAAGGCACCTTCCATCGAGTACGTAGTTGTGTGAGGCATCCGTCGCGCGCACTTTCTTCGTCCTGAGCCGCAATGTGACATACTTCTCAAGGTTAAACCGCATTAACCATTTTTTGGACCATATACCTAGGCGGTCAAGTCCTTCTTGCAGAGTTTGTTCATCAAAAGCGTTTCTGATGGGTTGCAATATCTTAATATCATCTGCAAACAAGACTCCATTATTGAACAGTCCATGCCTACAGTCGTTGACGTAGATTAGGAACAATAGTGGCCCAAGAAAGGAGCCCTGAGGCAATCCACTCGCAACTGGTACTGAAGAGGATTTTGCGTTTCCGATGCACACGGACTGCGATCGGCCTATGAGAAAACCGCCTACCCAATTTAGTAAATTGCCCCTTATCCCGGATAAGCCAACCTTGTAGAGTAGCCGTTGGTGAGGGACACTATTGAAGGAATTTTTAAAGTCTATGTAAACAACATCTTCGGGGGTATTTTCGTCGAATGACCTGGACCACTGCTCCATAGAATAAAGCATATTGGTCAGGCAGGAGTGGTTTCCTCGAAACCCGTGTTGGGCACCGTCAAAGAAGTCTTTTTCTTCGAGGAACTTCATAGTGGCCTTTTTGATGATCATTTCCACAACTTTACAACAGATGCAAGTTAGGCTGACTGATCGATAGTTGTTAGCGCTGGTTCTGGGACCACCCTTGTGAATAAGGTATATGTTCGCAACTTTCCAATCGGATGGGAGGAGGCCTCGATCAACGGACAACTAAAAAATGTGCGTAAGCGGTCTGGAAAGTTCCGAAGCCAGCTCTTGCAGTACCTTTGCCGGTATTTTGTCTGGACCCGGAGACTTAGCTTCATTAAGCGCAATAAGTTCATTCCTTACATCTACTTCTGTGAAACGGAGGTCCTCCATGATGCTGCCATTACTCTCTGCATGGAAGTCTGTCGGATAAAAATGCAGTTCCTCAGTGAAAACAGATGCAAAAACTTGCGAAGGTGTTCTGCCTTTTCGAGATTGTCTATAATTTCTTCATTCTTTTCAACTTTTAGTACTGCAACTGTGCCTTTGTTTTTTAGCCTGTTGTTGATGTAACTGTAGAGCACCTTTGGCTTCGTTTCAGGCCGCTCGATAATTTTCGCTTCGTAGTCTTTCCGCGCATTTGAAATGTTGGATCTAGCCTCGTTCCGCTTTTGGCTGAATTCTTCGTAGTGTGAAGGCTGGCGTTTTGACGCGTACCTTCTCCAGAGTTTGTTCTTGCGGTTTATTTGGCTCTTCAGATCTTCCGTTAATCAGGGGGGCCTGCTCGCCTTTTGTACTTTTTTCAGCGGACAGTTTCGATGCATAACTTTGCTTATGAGATCCCTGACAGTGTTCCAGTCGGCATACGGACTACCGGTTAGAAGGTCATACAAATTTATTGCTGCTAGTTCATTGCTCATTGCGGTGGAATATCCGCGCAAGTAGTCTAACCGAACCTCCGTATTTCTGGGTTGATTGGTGTTTGAAGCATATTCCCACAGGATCATGACATGATCACTCTTTCCAAGAGGCCTGATTGACCAAATTTCGCTTGTATCAATCGAGTCTTTAGATAATACGAGGTCCAAACAGTTCGCTGGTTGTGCGTCTTTTATTCTCGTTGGGAATTCAACATTCTGCACAAGAGAGAGGTCCCCCGTCAGCTTTAAGAATATGGAGCTAGAAGACTCATAAGAAGCCTTAACTGATAGCTCATCCCAGTTAATCAGTGGGGCGTTAAAATCTCAATTGATCAGCGCATTTTCATTTTGAGCCAGTTCATGCATTAGTCCAAACAAAGTCTCGCCACCCTCTGGAGATTGATTTGGCGGTCTATAGACAGTCATGAAATGTAAAGTGGGTGCACCACGCGTTCTCAGTTTAAGCCATAGCACTTCACAATCATGAGAGGAACCAATTTTGCGTTCTGACGCAATGATGCTCTTCTTGACAAACAATGTTATTCCTCCTCGTTGAGCTCGTCAATCTTCTAAAGCAAACTCTGTGCGTTCGTATAAAGAAAGTGCAACTTCGCCGGCGTAGAGTTCTGAGCGATTTGTGGGTTGAGGTAGCCGGAATTTCGCTGCGAATTAGCTACTTTATTGCCTGAGTTTTGGTCTGCTTTCTGTCTGTAAAACTCAGCGTTATTGGCTGTCTTTAGAGAAATGACCTCTGGGCGGTGAGGATTTCCCCGTTCATTATTCGCAGGTTCCTCTCAGCCTTATTGGATCTCCTGTGGAGTTCGGTTTTCAGTGCCCTCCACTTCTCCCTCTCGGCAGGTGAGAACTCCCGCTGAAAAAAAAAACCGTTAGGTACTTGTTCCGTAGTTGCGATTTCCTGTTCACCAGTAGCTTAGCTTGTTCTTCGTGCTTGAGTATAAATTTTATTGGTCTGGGTTGACCCGAGTCCGTATATGGACCCTTCTTCAGGCCCATCCTAAATGCTTTTAGGATAGGGACCAACATTTCTTCATTTTCATGTAGAAGTTTAATGTATCCGCGGAATAAATTCATACCACGGTTAATTCTATTCTTTGGGGTCTCTAAAGAAGATTCAGGCATGCCTTGTATAAAGATGAAATGGCTGCGATTAAATAACGGGCTATGAGGTTTATTAGTGGACCCTACCGACGTGTGGGTATCCACGACTTGGGCTGTGAGATCCCTAAGCTCCGGCATTTGATAAATTGGAGGACCCGACAGCTCCTCTTTTGTACCAAGGCCACCTTTTTGTGTGGTAGTCGAAGGCGTCTTGGACTTTTTGGGAGACGCAACCAGACTAGTTCTTACTGGTATCTTAGAAACCGCCTGCTTGGTTTTTGGGACTGTGTTAAACACGAAACCCCTTGAGTAAGCAAAATTTTCAGTCCCTTCATCGTGGTCTGCTAGTCTAGTGGCGACACCGTCTGCCTGTTGGCCCAACGTACAGGGTTCGACTCCCGGGTTTTCTACATGTTCGTGGATTTCCGACTCTTCGACTAGGTTGAGTTCTGCTGTAGTTAGCTTATAGAGTATGTAAACCTCCTCTTTTCTCATCGTCTTGGTCTTTTCTCGGCTTTCAGTCTTATCCGACATTGAGCCATGCGTTAGAATATGCAAAAGTGACCTCAGTTCCGCTAATTCCGTTTTAAGGCATACAATATCCTTCTGCATGACGGAAAATGCTTTGGAAAGTTCAATGTCTGATATGCCATCTTGGTCTTTGTACTTTGTGTCTATTGAGCTCCGAGAACTTCTAGGTCTTTTAGCAGGGCGCGATTTCGTTGCGCCAATCATGCAGTTTCTACCCTCAAAATTGCGATTTGGGCTTATATCCTGAATTAAATCAGCGGAAACCGTGCGCTCTCGTGGTCTAATGGTAACGACCGATGCTCACGAACCACGAGTTTTAGGTTCAAATCCCACTCGCGGCAGACTTAACACGTTGCGCTGTACGTTTAGTTTTGCTTCCCATCATAGATCGAAATAAAGTTAAGCGATATTAAAGCTCTATGCAATATGTATAAAGCGATTTACTGTAAGGAAAGGATATTGGAATGACTCAACCGTTTGTAGATAGCTGGAATCCCTGAGAATTGTTGACGGAAGGCGGTCACGGAGATGTTGCTCGTTTTGACTAGTGCCTGCCGTGGCTTCTAAGGCTGGGGATGTTGTGAAAACGAATACAATAGCTAATAACGAGTGTCCGCCAGAGTGCTAGCTGGTCCGAAATCTTGAAATCCCGAAAATAATATTTCCCACGGAGGACGAGAAATCTGAACCGCAATTTGTAGCGCGCGTGCCGATCGTTTGTAAATATCTGGCTTTACATCGTATAAATTGATTGTGAAGGTTGGTGCACCGATTATGCCAATGAGAAATCTCGATGCGCCATGGCCGTGCAATGGCACTCACCTCACTGTCAAGTGGCTGATGTCACATTTGATAGATGGCACAATTATGGCCGGAGAAACTTTTTATATTCCCCGCATTCCTATCGTACAACCTGATACTACGTTTGATTTCCGAAGACTGAAATTTCCACTGAAGGTTTGCTTTGCTATGTCCATCAACAAGTCCTAAGGTCAAACCTTCAAGGTGGCTTGAATTCACCTGCAATAATTGTGCTTTTTTTCCACGGACTTCAATAAGCAAGCCTTAGTTATTGTAAATATCATAATTTCATGAATAGCTTATATTTACTTCTAGTTGATTGCGCAGAATTCGGACTTTCTCGTAACGGTTTTTCATCGCTACCTTCTTCACAAATACTCCTTCCGAGCATACCCCTATTGTACATCAATTCAAAGCGACCTCAGAAATGCCGAGCTATTCACCTCATATTTCATGATTTTAAGAGTTTCCCATATACAGCAAGGGAGCCTCAAGGCGAAGCCGGGACTTATGGAAAGTGCCTAAGGAGTTTTTTTACTGTCGTCACTCAGTGTAGCAGACTGTTTACGACACTCCTTTGTGAGAGATGGGGTTGTTGCTCTCATAGTTAAGAATAACTTCCGCATATGTATCTTTGCGATAAACAAACGTCTTTAATGTTCCGTCAGCATTTCGCCGCACGAGAACATCGAGAAATGGGAGATTGTTGTTAACCTCCTTTTCGAGCGTGAATAGAATGCCCGGAATGGTTGAGTTAATGGTCTTGTGAAGTGCTACAAGATGGTCTTTTTTAACAACAACAGATGTTTCGTCTGCATAGCGTACCCATAACTGACGAAGAAACCTACCGAAACGAGCTCAATGATCTGTTTGCATTGTTTTCCCGCAATGGTTACCCCAGAGACTTTGTACGCCGATGCATGAGACAACAACAACCCAACAAAAAGGAACCAGATAGTTCCACTCAGGCGCCCAAAACGAACACATGGCGAGTCCTTCCTTACATAAGGAATGTGTCTGAGCTCGTTGAAAGACACTTGCGGAAACACCAAATAAAAGTGGCGCACAAACCAATGGCTACTTTACGCACTCAGTTAGTACACCCTTAGGATAGGGTTGGCTACTTCGATAAGAAAAAAGCCATCTACAAAATCCTATGTTAAGTTTGTGATAAGGTATATTGTGGCCAAACAGGAAGATCTGTCTCTACACGCATCTGCGAGCACCAATCGGCAGCGAGGAGCCATAACAATCTTTCCCCAATTTTTTTCATTGTCTACATCAACGATTGCGCCATCGAGCTGGATTGCGTTATCGCAATGTTTGCCGGTGATATCAAGCTCTGGCGCGTCATTCCAATTGCGGCTGATGACAAGAACTTGCAGGAAAATCTGAATCGGCTCGAAATTTGGTCAAAGGACTGGCTCTTACCCTTTAATGAGAGCAAGTGCAACATCATACGAGTCGAAGCTGTAGAGTTTATCGGCTAAATGACATACCACGGAAAGAGGTAGAAGCCTAGAAGGACTTGGGCGTCTGGATCACGCCCTCGCTTAACCTAGCTCGGCACTGCGCAAAGGTACCCAAGTCTGCGATGTCACTTCCATACCTCGTCAAGCGAGTTTTTTCTGCCTTCAATGACGACTGCTTCACAAAAGGCTTCGGAACCTTCGTAGGGCCGCAAATGGAGACCCTGGGCCGCGAAAGATATCAACATCCTCGAAAAGGCTCAAAGGCGCGCAATCAAACTCGATATTGGGCAGGGCTCCCAATTTAATGAAACACGGCGGTCGAATCTCAACCATTTTTATTGCGATACAGGCAGCTTCGGGGGGACCTGCTACTTACATTCCGAATGTTACGTGATAAGGACTGTTGTCTTGTATCAGGAGATTTCTTCGAATTAGCACTCACTCACTCACTCCCCACGATCGCCCCCCGTCTCAACTATTCCTGCCAAGTCAAACGAATGTGTGGGATACGATGTGGTCCAGCCAGATAATAGACGAGAGAACGTACCCCAACATGTTTAAGCTAGTTGAATAGAATAAGGCGTGGAAGGCCAGATTGTTATGAATGATTTACTAAGGTTAGAAGGAGTAGAATATGAGTAATATACAAGTGACTCCCAGACAAGTGTAGTCCAGCCATGAGTGGGCCGGAGTCCAGAGGCGCAGTCCGGCAAGTAGATCACCGGAGTCCGGACAGCTACAACCGAACATTGAGTCGTTGGCTCTGGAAGTGACTGAGCGTATACATCGCACCCGCATCTCGAGCACTGGTCTCGCTTTGAGAATTGATAGGCTAGTGAGGCTAGACCGCCTTGAGAAAGTCAAACAGGAGTGACCTTGAACGGAGGCCTTGACTATGGTGTCTTGCGGACGCGTGGTATTCACGCCAGACATGACCTAGTCCGCGCGGCGTCCGAGGGAAGGATGACTAAGAAAGGGGGTCGCTACAAATGTTCGAAAGTAGGTTGGTTGATTATGGGAGGGCAGTTCGGCATGAAGGCCTGTGGGAACCTAAGCAGCGTTTGAGCTTAGCGCACTTGTAGACAACGCCCAACATTGTTGCGTCCAGCGTCCTTGTCCAAGGCTTACTGTCTCAAGGTCATTCGCATTGGCAGTGAGGTCTTTTAGACTCAATGACCTGTAGACACTATAATACCCTCAATTAGGGCAAACACAAGTGCGTCCAGTTAGTTCCTCTAATTATTTAGTTGCAGGTGAACGCAATATGGTCACATAACCCAAGGGGCGGTAGCAAGTTAATTTCCCTTATGACTCCCTGTTCTCAACAGTCGGATTGCTGGCCTTCTTTTGGCCTGGATCCGAACTTTGGGTGCTGGATGAGGTATTTGCCACGAGAAAATGCATTTGTTTGTAATCAAAGTTGCTGTGGTCTTTACTATGGGACTGTTGCAGTGTATATCAGGCGTGCTGAAGTCCAATGCGAACCAAAATCCAACCCTAGACCTCCCCGTTGGTGGTTAGCTGGCAACGTGGGTATACTTGTAGTGGTCCTTTCTGCCCAACGCGCACTTAACTCTTGAAGTCACAGACAATGACACTCAGAGCAAGACCTTGCGCGAATGTACTTTTCGGCCTGCTTCCGACCGGACGCAAACTGGCGCATGAGACACTCACTACCCACGCCAGTGTCTACCTTCCTGTGGTCCCACCAATCACAATCAAGGCCGCGAGACTGAGCGAGGGTTCGACAGCTGCCTCGATGACTGACGCTAATCTCACTTGGCCTTCTGGCCCCTCGCAGGCGGAGGCACCGCCGCTGCTCTCTCAGATGGCTCTCACGGTCGGAGGCACGCCAGACCGAGTCAACCCTTCTGCTAACTATTGTCCTATTCATTCTGTACAGAATACAATCTTCCTACAACTATGTTTTACCAAGACTTCTCTTATATCCTAAGAAATCGGGCCTGGAAGATCGCAGCCGTTAGGGTTAAAACTTCGTAGCCTTAACACCTTTGGGATATACTCATGGCAAACAGAGGGCAATGGCAGGTAACACCGAGAGCGTCATCTGTGACAAAATTCCCAAGAAACTTCATGGATAATAGGAATATCTCGGATCTCAATACGGCAAAGATGTCCCCCGGAAGCGACGGGCTCCGCGGTCGTCTGGTGCCTGAAATGTCAAATATGCAAGCGAGTACCCTAAATTCGCGACACAGCTTGAACATCAGTTGCTGGAATGTGCGGACATTACTTGAGCCCGGCCATCAAGCACTTCTAGCACGCGCATTGTGGGACTTTAAGGTAGACATTGGCTGTCTGTCAAAAGTTCGTCTCCCAGACTCTGGAACGAGAGAGATCAAGGTCATACAAGAGGATGCTGAATACAGGCTCTTCCACAGTGGACCACAAACGAACACAGAGCTGCATGGGGTGGCAATAGTCATGACAAAGAAGGTGCATAAACTCTCTTAGCGATTGAGCCTATCTCAGAGCGGATTGCCACAGCCCGCTTCAAAGGCACCATAGCAAATATGTCTGTGGTTGCCGTTTGTGCCCCAACATCGCAAGCAGATGAAGCAGTAAATACTGAGTTATATAAACGCCTCCAAGCTACAGTGGCTAGGATACCCCTAGAGGCTCGATCTTCGTCGCCGGAGACTGAAATGCCAGGGCTGGCCTGTGCGATGAGACCACGAGACATATCATCGGAAAATACGGGCTGTGCCAACGTTGTGACAACAGAGAACGATTGGTTACATTTGCTGACTATTATCATCTCGTCGCTAAAAACACTTGTTTTCAACACCTTAATCGGCAGTTGCTAACATGGTATTCAAACGATGTTCGAACGGCAAACCAGATAGATTACATCTTAGTACGCTCTAGGTGGACCACCTCAGTATCCGACAGCCGATCTTTTCGAGGTGCGGAAGTTGGATCAAATCATGTACATGTCCGTGTCTGCTTTAAGCGCCGCTTGTCGAATCGCAGTAAGAAACTGCCGCCAAAACGTGTCAACATTATGGCACTATCTAACACAGAAACCCGTGAAGTGTTCAACTAAAGTCTTAATGCACGGATCAGAGATCAACCCACTATTCACATCGAACCTCCAGATAACGTCGATACAAATTGTGATGATGTCGAGCTTGCGACAACAGGTAGTACCGAGGAAAGATTGGATCTCCACAACGACCCTCCATCTCTCCGCTTAAGCCAAGATCGCTCGGTTGTCAAACTTAGAGAACTACCGCTCATTGAGACATCAGACTACGCGATCGGCAAGATGCGACCGTCAGAACCATTAGACTGAGTAAGCTGGCTGCCTGGAATCAACTTCAAGCTGTGGTAACTTCCACTAGCTCTATTACCTTTTGCGTAAAGCAGCGGGCATATGTGGTGACTAACTCCACATAAGTGAGCATGTCCGAAGGCCTACTGCTGATAGCGTGACCTCTGCAACAGCATATCACAGATCCGCGAAGGCTGGTCTCTCCTGCCGGCGAATAGGACGCATGCACGCCTGCTAGATGCAGTCTGTCCGACCAATAACTTTCAAGGCAACCATACAATGCCCGTTCTCGCTGCCGCTTGCATGCCTGCTACTAAAACCGCACTTATACCGCGGTTGGCTCTCCTACCGGTAGTAGGGGCACCAAGTCAATCTCTGTCCATCTATTCTCCTTCCCTTTGTGTGCAAAATATAATTTTCCATATACTCCGGCATTTACGGAATTCTCCTCTACTAAGTAACCATGGTCTGAAGATCGCAGTTGCCGGGTTTGACTCACTTAACCCCCTGCGATACATATATAGACCGCATTGCACTAACGCTCGGGATGACTCGAGTAAATTGATAACTGATATGGCTGGCAAAATCGATCGATGGCGCGAGCACTTCAGTGACCTAATGTGTCTGCCTATGCGTTCATCTGCGAACCGACAGCTATCAACTGGAATTTCCTACGACATTGACTACAAGCCACCTACGAGAGCTAAAATGGAATCGGTGTTGCAACGACTGAAAGTTCGGAAGGCAGCTAGTGAAGATGGTATCCTAGCAGAAGCCTACAAAACAAATTGTTCTGCTTTGACAGAATCACTTTATTGACTGTACTTGACTATATGGACTACCGAAGTCATTATCACTGACTGGTCACTGTCAATTATCTTACCGACACCGAAACGTCGTAGAATGATAGTATGCTCAAATTACCGCGGCATAAGCCTCATATATAGCCGCCAAAGTGTTTGCGACCATCCTTCTCCGTAGATTTTCGACTGAGCACAATCTTCGCACTAGTCCTAACCAAGCAGGATTTCGTCCAAGTAGAGGATATATTGACCAGATCTGCATTTTACGCCGCATTCTGGAGCACAGATGCCAAAATCAACAGATCACCATCGCCTGTTTCATTGACTTCAAGACCGCCTTTGATTCCATCGACAGAGAATCTTTATGGCAAATCTTGCTTGCTGACGGTCTCCCACCAAACTTGCTCAATCTGATTAAAGCTTACTATAGCATACCATCAGCCCTAGTAAGAACCTTTTGTGAAGAGTCAAATTCTTTCCCTCTGATTTGCGGAGGTCGACAGGGGTGCCCTCTTTTACCAGTTCTCGTCAACTTCTTGATCGAATGGGTGGTGCATTAATTAAT
>JAYGXS010000001.1:8917153-8948244 GCA_036362985.1 Ligula intestinalis | reverse complement strand
CCAGTTCTCGTCAACTTCTTGATCGAATGGGTGGTGCATTAATTAATTCTACCTGACAGTGGATGTGAAATCAGCCCTGAATTCAGGGTATCTGACTTGGTATATGCCGATGACATTGTCATACTCGGTAAAGCCCCTCATTCATTTCAGCCAACACCAGACCGAATCACCAACTTCGCTGCAGCTGTTGGTCTGACGATTCATGTGCGCAAGACGAAGATCCTGACTACGTATCTCCGCACAACATAACCACTGATTATCAGCGGTCAACTCATTGAAGAAATTAGCTGCTTCGGCTATTTGGGCTCGAATATGCTAGCCAACGGACAGGCCAAAGACGAAATCCAGGAATGAATAGCACAGGCTAGAAATGCATTCGGGCTGCTAGCCAGACCACGCTGGTCTCGCTCGGACACCAGCCTTCGTACTAAGCTGCCGATATACAAAGCATCAATCAGACTGGTGTTAGTATATGCCTGCGAAACATAGCCAGTGAGAAAGGCAGACATCCTATCGCTCTAAGTATTTGACCGTTGCTGTCTTCGGTGCCTCTTAAGGGTCTTCTGGCAAGATCGAATTTCCAATGTCGAGCTACATCGCAGATGTTTTTAACTACTAAGCCTAACATCATACATGCAATGTCGCCGATTGCAATGGTTTGCCCATGTTCCGCGCAAGCCATCGACGGACCTCTGCAGATTGGTCGTGCAGCCCTCGCGTAGTACAAACTGGAGATACCGACAAGGCGGTCAACTAAAGACGTGGCTCAGCACCGTCAAGTCAGACTTCGAACGGATGGGCCTCGTAACCGTTTATGGCTTGCGACATTGGAGCAAACAATGGGATAACATATGTGAAGAGCTCGCCTTTGACCGCCGCCAATGGGCCGCCGCTATTCGTGACATCCGTGAAGCCGATTCATCCAACAACAGGAGCTAATCTGATCAAGTACAAGTAAGCAAGTGCTGAAGTCGCCCCGGATTAATACATTAAACTCTTTGCCTATCAATTTCAACGAACTTACCAGTTCCACATCGCCGCTTTCTTTTGAGCTAGGGGGCCGAGAAACAATGCACAGATTAAGCGGCAGAAATTCGTGGCGGTAGTAGGCAATGCCGGTGCGTCATGTGCATTTTTACACACACGCTTAAAAGACGTCACTTTTAAATTAAAACTCAAAAACGGTTAGTACCACTGTTTTGTTTACAAACAACTCTTGTCTGGAGTTCTTGCGGGGTAGTTCAAGATCAGGCTATCAGACACATAACTATCCAAGCAACCAATGTATTACTGGGAAACGTTAGGAACGCGAGATACGCGTATTTCTGTGTAATTTCCCTTCATTAGTCGCGGACACCTGACTCCAGTATAGCCGCAGAAACAGTTGCCACACTCGAGTCAGCGACTCACCAGACGAAACAACCAGGGTTAGTGAATCCTGGACTAGATCGGAGTACAGCTATGTACTAAACTATCCAAGCGGTCTATGAAACACTATAGGTAAGTCGCCTACACGACTGATTGCGGGAGATTATTCAGTTATTGTATTGTCCAACACGAGAAGAATTCAGAGGGGACTTTAAGCCTAGACATTTTCTTTCGCAGTTTCATTGTATGCGCTCGGAGATGAGACGAGATGAGCTCCTCAAAGCCGTCTAATATCTTGTAAACTAAGAAAGAATACCCTTTTTGCTACCTGTAATACAGTGGGAATAAGTGCAGATTCTCCAGTCTCCCTATATAGACGTCTAACTAGCTTCCTCGCATGTCGCTGCTCTTTTCCGAGACAGTTTCTGTCACTTGTGTGCCATAGCCTGGCCTGTATGATATATTCTAGATGAGGTAAAAAGAAGATGCCGTACACTTTACCACAGTGATCTTTGCCGAAATTTAAAAACGCATTTCGATAGCATGCAGTACTCACATGGCGTAGTCTGCAGCCTTGGCTCATTGTAACAAGGGCTTCAGAGTGCTCTATATCCAAATGCCAAGCTCCTTCTGGGAAGTTGTTATGGAAATTTGAGTTTTTTTTTTCAGGTACTATGCCCGCATTTGCAGTCCGCACAGATTATCTTGCAGAGCTTCCTGGTCGTTGGCACATTCAGTGACTTTTCGGTAAAATTATCTCATCATAGAACTGTTTTTGAACTCTGTCATTTACATAAAAGAAGAAGAGTAAAGGACCACGAACGAAGCCTTGGGAAAGACAGTAGGCGCGTTCATCCAATCCGCTTTATCGGCTCCGATAAACATGCGTCGGTTTAGACCAACCAAAAATGTCCTCATCCATTTCAGAAGTGTTCCCTGATGTCAAGGACGCTCATTTTAGGTAAAGTGTAAAAGGTACGCTGTTAAAGACCTTACGGAAATTGGTGCACATTATTGCTACTTAGAAGCCCTCTTATAAAACCCTGGTCTAGGGCAGGAGCGCCCTCAACGAAAGCAATGCTGAAGATTCTGTAAGACGTCAGTTTTATCATAAAATCTTAGTCTGATCCTACCTTTGTATGATCTACAATGCCTTTACAAACACAGCTCTATCGACAGCCTGCTCAGTCAAGAGAACACTGTTCAGACGAAAAAGCGTACCATACAGAAATGAACTATCTTTTTTAACCTACGTTCCCAAAATGTGCATCCTCCAGACTTTGTTCATCGATGCATACGCCATCAACAGTTAAAAGGGTTTATCTGAAGGTACGACCACTAAAGCATCAAGGCCAACGAACTGGCCAACGCTCCCATATGTAAAGAATAAATTTGTGTTCGTCGGAAGGCATATACGAAGGCACCAGATATAAATTGCGCACAAGTTGGCTACTACTTAACGCACCCAGCATGTAAACCCTACGGACAGGGTTGGCCATTTAAACAGAAAGAAATTCATCTATAAAATACTGTGAACCAGTTGTGATGCAGTCAAACCGGAAGAAATCTATCCACTCGCATAAATGAACACCAGCCAGCGGTGAGAAGATGAGACCACCTGCTAGAGGGCACCATGCACACACTGGACACATGACACATATTTGCATGGAAGCAAGCCCAAATCGTTGCCGCACTCCCACCTAGGAAGAGCCACAAAACACTCAGACGAGGCACGTATCAACACGCATATCGATTTGGATGTCAATTACAATTCTCTCAAGATGAGCTGGAACCAGAGACAGCCACCATCGATCGCGTGATTAAATTCGTGTGAAAACTATTTCCTCCTACTGACCGCATAAATAAATTCGTGTGACAATTACCTTCTTACTCCCTGATCCACAATTCAAGCATGCGTAAGTCAACGTTTAGCTTTAAGTGTTTTCAGGTCGCGAAAATTCCCATCGCAGAAATTTGAAAAGAAATTGGCGAGCATACGAATACTTTCAATAAATTCTCATCAGACCATTACATTTATATGGGGGGGTAAAGCGTAAAAGGTAAATTGTAGGTAAATTACGTTCAATGTTACAAACAAATTAGTCCAGGGGATAGGGGAGGGGGTGGGGTAGTAACAAGCGGATAATTAAGCCGTAATTAGGGAGAAAGGGTGGGGGGAAGGGAGAAAGGAAGCTCGGGGAAAATATGCCGGTAGCTAGGTGGCCGTCGGCCAAGCTAAGCTTGGGGCTTGCAGCAGGTTCTTCGCATAACTCTCATTTGCCTGATGACGAGTCGGGGAATCAGATTCAAAAATTCGTACAAAAATATTACTGTTTTCCAAAGGACTTCATCGTTAATAGAATTATTTCACACATTATTGATACTGCAACGGTAATTTCCCCCTGAAGACCGGAAAGATAGTTGGGTATTAAAAAATGCCAAACTTTCCCCTATACGTTGAAATCTATTGCAACGGAACGTTCGCTGGCGGGAATATTGTATTCGCTAACCTCTATTTATGCACACGGCCACACCTTTGTCAATACACTCTCGTGATGTTTCTGCTCAGAGGCTTCTGATTTGAGCTCATTGAGTTTGTTCAAGAGACTCTGACAGCTGATATAGGATATGTTCGAGACAGCGGCCAGTACTACTCATAGTAGCCTCGAAAGCGGGAATTTTTATATTGGTTAAGATATCAGCCCGACTGCTTTCATTCAGCGAAATTCTAATTTGGCTTGCGTCATACGGTCCTCTACTATCGTGCAAGTGAGTGTCGTATTTGTCACTTCGCCCGTTCAGTTCATTCGGCAGGTGACACATGTTGAGTCTCTCTTTCGGTTGGAAGTAGAAGTTTGAGAATGCGCATTCCGCAAAGGTGACTTTCTTTGAAGCAGGAACTGCACCTGTAATTCGGCTTCTAAAATGATTTTTAAGGTTCGTGGCTCTCAAGCCCCGTAAGTGGTCGCAAAGGAGCTAGGCAAATGAACATTGTCGACAAAAATAAGGGAGACTGGAATGACCATTCACGGCTCATTAGCCGTCATCAGCCAGCTTTATCCAACCTCAGGGGTAGCCACCCCGAGGCTCGAACCCACGATTGAAAGTCCAAAGCTTCAACCCACTGCTCTAGGGGTTCGGTTTTCAACTGGCAGATTTTATACAGAGGGTGTGCTCGTGAGACGTATCATCACATTTTGCAAACGCACCGTCCCTCCAAACCCCCCACCCCGGTCCTAATGACTACAACAATCGACCTCCTCGTGGAGCGGATCTGGGACGACGAGGGTTTACAAACCCATGAGGCGCTTATAAATCCTACCATTTTGCCATATTTCCCTTCACTTTGTCGTTGTATGAACCAGTTGAGTAACTACGGGTAACGTTTTGTTGCAAAACTGACCATTCTGTTTTTCAACTCAATGCTCTGTTGATACGTATTTTTGAGGAAATCAAAACAGTGACGTCACGCATCGAGACAAAATTCGTCTTTCGGTAGGTCAGAGCAGTTCACATTACCATCGTAATTGGTCGCAGTTGCATCAAAAGTACGCGCGCGTGAAGTGCGCATGCCATTAGGCAGCGGCTCCGCCAGAGTAACGCTCATGCGCTCGCGAATTCGAGCATTGATTTATGGGGGGAGAGGGTTGTCTGGCGCCTAGGCCACCTCCCTACGACCAATCAGAATGCGCCAACCAGACAATGCCAATAACGATATAAAAGGCGCCCTTTGACAGTACGTTTTACATGCTACCGTAGGGACAGCAATTAAGGCCGCTAGGTCAGTGCTTTTCCTATCATTACAACCATTTTCTCTGCCTTTAGTGGAACACTGCCGAAATGGACAGAAGCAAACTTCATCTGGCTGTTGGGCTCGTCCTCTCCCTCCTCTTTCTCATCCTGGCCGTGGCGTTATCAAACTGGCGTTGTGGCTCCGTGCTCAACACCTGCGTGAATAGCCCCGAAAAGGAGTCATATCAGATTGTGGGAGCCTTGCTTGTCTGCGCCATCTTGGTGAACCTCGTCGCCTTCGCAGCTGCCATCGCGGCCTTTATAACGGCAAGGGCTTGGACCTTGCCTACTGCCCTGGGGCTGACTTGGCTTGCTGCCATCCTCGCGCTGGCTGCAATTGCGTACTACTTCACCAAGTTGGACACAACCTATTGTCCTCTGCTGGCTGTCATCGGAATGTCTTTCGCGCTGGCTATGGCAATCACTACAAGTATTACAATGATACATGAACGAGGAGCTTAACAGAACTGTCATCGTGGACGTATGACTGCAATATTTGAATTCACGGACCTGTTGTACTGAATCTTTAAACGATTGGCAGGTTTTGCGTTCTTTGATTACGTTCTGACGAGATTTGAAACTACGTTTATTCCCTTTGAAAGCCCATGAGCATTCACTTACTCATATGTATGTAAGCTTGTCCATTTGTATGGCGAAGTTTATTTGTTTGGGATAGTTTATGCTCAAGAACGGAAATACCATTTACAGAATAAATCCCTTTCCAAGTTCATTTGGAATGGTCATTTTATTGAGCCAAGTTTTATCATGAATGTTTAAAACTCGCGTATTCTAAAGAATCCGACTTAGGGATTTACTAGGGAGAAAGCTTGAATAAGAAAGGTACTTGGATTTTTAACGCCAAGAACTTAACCTTAGGTATATAACTGCTAGTCAGAACATTGATTTTATGAGTTAGATATAAAGAGGTATCCGAAGAAATGCAAGCATGTCCGTAGTTTAATAAGAGTTAGCTTATGCGGCTTGCAGTGCTCCTCGGTTAGTATATGGTTTTTAATATTAAGCTGCTTTGGTAGACAGCACTTTATGGATATTCCCCATTGGATATGATTGCTTACGAGCTTGCAATGGTCATCCCAGTCTCTCTGCCTTTGCCACGGTGCGGCTTCTGGTGTGGCTTAAGAGTGATTCCCAAGGGAGAAAGGGATGGGTGAGTTCCGCTAGCGATAATTGATGAATCATCATCGAGTATTAATATCTCCCGATCTAACCTGGCAAGACGACGAGCCTGGGGTTCAATGGTTGGTTTTAGACTACTAATCAATAGGTTGGGGGTTCGAGCTCTGGGGTGATCCACCACCTAGGGGCGGGTATGACTGGCTGATGACTGTGAGTTAGCCAGAAATGGTCAGTCTAGTCTCCTTCGCCTTTACCGGTTATGTTCATCTGCCAGCCGCTGTGTGGTTGCTAGCGGGGCTCGAGAGTAAACCCCAAGTCAAAGTGAGCCGTGTGACTTCCGGTGAGCGTTTATTGATAAACCTTTCTCATATGTTGTTCTAGAGGTTGATTTGTGGTGTGCTGAAAAGTGGAGTAGGGGTTGGACGGATCATCGACCTTGTGATGTGTAGAAGAAAATGACTCATCTGCTAACCCGTTTGAAATTTCCTGTCAATCGAACCAAAATTACCACATGCAACCCTACAAAGGGAGTACTTCGAAGTCGCATATCCCAGATGCTGATTTTTTATAGGGCAGTTTTTACTGAGAGGAAACTGCATCCATGCAGATAATATGTTGGCGACTTTATGATCGGTGAGAGTTGGATTTACTCCGATGAAAGTGCCAGTTCAGAAGACGCGTTCAGCTAAGGAGGAAGGGAGGGGGTGCATTAGCGGTTTCAATTCCTAACTTGGAATGTCGGTCTGCATGGTTCGTATCATGAGTTGCATCGGGTTCTGGATTTGGTTGGCCACAACCATCCGTGATCATGGATCTTTGCGGCACCTCAGTTGTTAGCGGTTATTACATTGAATGCGCAGACGATGGTACGAGACCCTGTAGCGAGCCAGTAAGAACCTACATTAATTGCAATCCCAGTGGCGCCAGCTATCAGCTAAAGGGTTCGTACATCGTTCCAGCAACTGATAGGACAGAGGATGTCCCGGGGTGGGGGAGGGGTTACGAGGCCCTCAAAATGGCCATAATCGCCACTAACGCACCGTGGATCTGCATCGTACGGCGGGGTAATAGTGACCAGCATGGAGTGGGGGATTACTTAAGTTAAACGCTAGTAACTGCGATCTTCAGCCCCGGTTCCTTGGGATAAGAGAAGGCATTGGAGACCAGATTGGAAGGAGCACTTTACTCAGAACAGAAGGAATGGAGAATAAATAGCAGGCAATTGAATCTTTGACAAGTGAGCAGCCGCACGAAACAGGGGCCTGTCTGAAGTAAGCTGATCGTCGAAAAAGCCAGAGGCACCGAGAGCGGCCTTTGTGTGACTCGCCCATGAGAGGTGATTGGCTAGATAGACGGACGGAAGGCGGCCAGTACATGTGCACTCGTGGGCAGCGGTAAGCCTTCGCACGATGATCGCCTGCGCGCAGTGAGCCACCACGGGATACTGCGTGGACACCGACTACGGTCGAGAGTGGGGCTCCTATTCCTCGGGTGGCATTGGGCCCGCAGTAGAGACCAGCGCACCTTACTATGCCTCTTTTTCTGGATAGCAAGACTATTAACTGAACTTTCAAGCAGCTACTATACTCCCCCATTTGGGCAATTTTGTCTTGTAATCACGCTTCGCATAATATCTAATTTTATTTGACTCGTGGCAGGATCTCTCGATGTCCGTTACCTAATTAGTGGACGGGTTACAGGCCCACGGTCTCCAGCAATACGTACTCCGTTCACAAATATGCAATGCTGTCAACTACGGGTTGTACAAACGTAGTGGTTGACGCTCTAAATCGACTTCCTTCCGACGGCTATGGCATTAGCGGACGGCTTGCTTTTGAGCGAATGAATCGTTTGAACAACTTAGCTAACACACCCGTTACCTGTCAATCAGCATCAAGGTACCTTCCTTTAAGTCAGATAAAGATATTTTTGCAAGCTGACTGGTTGTCCTCTGCCTCCCCAAAATGTCAGCCATTTAAAAGCCGTCAAAACGATTTATGTATACAAGACTATGGGACAGTCCTGTGGTTGTACCGCCACAAGGCCGGTGGGCCACCTTCAGATACTTGCATAAAGGCAAAAATGCGAGCCCCAGGAAGTAACTAAAATGAAGCAGATGTGATCGTTCAGACAAGAATTTTATTCGCTTGACGTTTCGAAATTCATCAGCATCAACGACAATAACATAAACGGGTGATTCATACAGAGGGAGTTAAAGTATTCAGAAGAAGACGACTCGATCGCTGGGACAATACTTTTATTCGCCTCGTCTTTCGATATCCGTCGCCGATTCGTCGTGAGAGACATAGTCAGAGAGAAATACCTGATAGAGAAGCACATTCACAGCAGTTTGGAGTATTTAGAGGATACAGTAATTACTGCAAAAATTCGACGACAATTAACCGTAATTGTCTTCATAGGTATTGGTGGTCTGTTGAAAGGCATTCGGGCTGTGGTGGACTAGGGCGTGATGACTGCACGGTCATCTGGCCCTCCGGTACTGGTATAGGATGAGGCGGTGACCTGTTCGTTCACCAAGCGGTGACATGCTTCGGCAAAATGGAGTCTCAGCAGCAAATATGGATTGGGCAAATCGTTGCACTTGTTGATAGATTGGGAGCCCGTGAACCTTGACTCAAGTAATTCTCAGCTCACCCGATTGTCACCTCTTGCGAGAACTTCGCCCTCAATCAGTATGCTACCGTATACTTGGGTCAATTATCGACAAATCTATCGAATATCATTTTCCACTTGCAAACTTATTACCAGATGGTCGGTGTTTGGGTTGAGACCCGCTAAACGTTCATCACACGGGCTGGACATGGGCGTAATGATGACTTAGATATCTGGCTCTCTGTCACTGACGTTAGATAAAATGTTGGCCTGTGCGTTCCCCGAGTCGCATCTGTCCAGAACAGACCTCTGGAGAGCTCGAGAGCCCAGACGAATAAACCCCTGATTCCGGTGATTGACCTGTCTTTTTCTTCTGTTTCTCCAGAGCACTCTAAATTACGGATTATCAAATGGATTGATTTGGAATGCCGAATTTATTCCCGTTGAATCGATTACCATGATAACGTTTTTGAGAAAACAAAATAATGACAGTCTTTGTCGTGCTCATTAATAATTCTGCTCGCGAGAATGTGGCAGTCTATGCTATCGATTTTCTCCCGCTACGCAAATGTGCTCAAAAGGAGATAAAACACTTTGGACACACCCAAATTGTCCGACTCATTAAGACCTGACAGAATGCACATTTCAAGCTTGACGGAACAAGCCGCGAGCATGTAAAAGGGAGAACAGTAATTTCGCAGATTTCTGAAGTCATATTAAAAAGTTCCTGTAACAGTAATTGCAATTTCAAATTCACAAACCAAAGTGTATCACAATGCCGAGGTATTTTTTGAAGTTTCTATGGTAATTTGAGTGTTTTTAAGGAAGTGTGCTCTCTTAGTCTCACTCATAGGTTAGTTCTTTGGACGTAGGTTCAGGAGGACACACTTTTGCACGCTGAAATCTTGGAGCTATATCTTTGACCACGTTTCCAGTCTGCACAGATTATTTTGCTGGGTTTCCATGTCGTTCGGGTTCTTTACAAATTCATCGACAAACATGATTTTATTGCAGTTCAGTTCCTGAAGGCAGTCATTTACATAAAAAGGGGAAGAGAAAATGATCGAAAACGGGGCTTTGAAGAAACAAATAACCACTTTCGTCGAATCCGATTTATCCTCCACGATACACACGCGCTGTTTTCGACCGACCAAAAATGTATTGATCCGGTGGCGACGTTTCCCTCCTACTGCCAAGAACGCTCAGTTTACGTAAAAGGCATTGATGGTACACGCTAATAGAGACTATAAGGAATTCGATGTACACTACAGCTACCTTGAAGTCCTCTTATAAAGCAACGGCCTAGAGCTTAACTGAACTCAGCAAATTTGAAAGGCAGGAGCGCCTCGTCCAAAGCCGTACTGAAAATTCTGTAAAACGTTATTCACATCACAAAATATGAGTGCGATCCTAATTTTGCCTGCATTATTTCATACATTCGGTTTACTACGTCAGTAATTTCCCGTTGAGAGCGGAAACGTTCATTGGATATAGAAGGTCTCGGACTTCCGCCTGGATGGAGCAGTTGGTAGCCTCCAGTATGGTAATCGCTCCCTCCCCACTATTTATTCACTCGATCACGCCTCTATCAATGCGAAGTTATGTGTGCTGTCTGCACCAAGGCTGCTGTCTTGAGCTTATCGTGTTTGTTGAAGGTACTTTAACCGCTGGTATAAGAATTTTCCCGACATTGGCCAGTTGTACTCATCGTAGCCCCGCAAACGGAGACTTTAATATAGTCGTAATGAAGGAAGTCAAGTTAAGCGAACGAACGTTTTCGATTAATTTATCATCAGGCAATGCAGTAATATAAGGGAGGGTAGAGTTAACGAGTTTTAGGCAAACCAAACAGTAGTAACAAGAGGGAAGAGGGGTGTAAAGGGATCAGATTCTCGTCCTAATTGGGTACAGAGAAATGGGGGTGGGGGGAGGGGGGAAGGGTAAGGATTCCGACAATTAGTTAACGTCGTCCCGTGGTCCTCGTCTCGAGTCTTGTTGGGATGTGTGAGGACGCAAGGTGTCAACGTCTTCAGACTGTGTCGGTGGCCTTTGGATGCTTGATGCCGCTGTCTCATCATTGTTTCGCGTGAGGGCGGATGTTGATAAGGTCTTTGGCCACGGGAGCCTTAAGGTCGCTACAAATGCTTTCTGCGCACATAAAATTGGGTTTTTGAGGCGAATGGCGACTGCTTCTGCCGTCGCAAGTATCCGCTGACGCAGGAACGCCAGAACTTTATAGACGACTCGAAATGCTTGGTTGCCGTCTACCCAATGAACGCTGTCTACTAAGTGAACCAGAATTGCGCTTGATATCGACTTAGTCTCGCCTCTGTTTAGCTACACAGTGTGGTGCTCTCGCATGCACTTGGATAAACGCCTAATCGTTCGACCAATGTAAAGTGCTCCACAGCAGCATGTAAAGTTGTAAATACACATTGGTGTGGTCTGGAACGGCAGTCTATCCTTACCTTCAAGGCGAAGAAGTGGAGCGCTTGAGAACAACAATCTTAACTTTGCTGCTGGATATGTACGCGCGATTGCAGCGTTCAGACGAAGCTGTAGAAGTTTGCTTGCTGGATCACCTTGAAAAAGCAATGTAAGAAATATGGTTTTCTTTCCAACCGTCGGCACTTCCGGTCTTGGTGGACATTCCTTCATAAACTTATTGATGAAATTATCAGGGAAACCATTTTCTTGTAAGGTATTTTTAAGGAGTGTGAGTTCGTCCTCCAGTGTCTCTGGAGAACATATTCTCCTAGCTCGGTTCGTGAGGCAGTGGACTAGGCCTCGTTTCTGACTTAGTAACACAAAACTGTAGAAATTAGTGCATTGCCCTGTACAGGTCTTCTTACGAATAACACTTCTAATTATTGATCCATCAGATCTTCTACTAAGAAGGGCGTCAAGAAAGGGGAGGCACTGTCTGTCCTCTCTTTCCAAAGTGAAGGTTAACACCGAGTGCACCTGATTCACTTTATCTAAGAATGTGTAAAACTCAAGTCTCCCGTCTGCCATTATAAATATATCATCAACATAACGAGCATAAAATCGAAGGTATTTGACGATCAGAGAAAGTTTGCTGCTCTCCATTTTGCCCATGAAAGTATCCGCTAGTAGAGGTCCAAGCGGCGATCCCATCGCTACCTAATCGATTTGGCGGTAGAATTGACCATAAAAGCTGAATTGCACGTTTGAAGTGCAGCTTGAGAGTAATTGTTTCATGTCTCCGATCAGCATGCTGATTGGGAAATCCTGTTTAACCATCTCGTCACACAAAAATTATATGGTTTCTGTGAGGAGAATGTTGGGGAACAGTGACGCGACATCTAGGGATAACATTGTTTTCCCGTTGAGATTTGCGTTTCTTATGGATGCGACGAATTTAAACGTGTCACGTAGGCTATGCGGTGCTATTTGGTGCCGAATCGGTTTCAACTTTTCTGCCAGCCACTTTGCAATTGCATGATATGGTGAGTTGCACATATCAATTATTGGCCGCATTGGAGTGTCTAGTTTGTGAATCTTTGGCAAAACATAGAGCCTTGTGGGGACTGTGCCTGTGGGTTTCAGCGCTTCTAACTCTTGTTCACTTGTCATAATTCTGAAAATATTCCCATTTTACGATTGAGAATTCATCTTGGCAAACATGTGATTTCAGTCATTCGTTATCAGGACAATGCATTTGCAGGGATTAAAACGGTCAGTTAGGTGTAGTGTGTAAATGGTCCTCGGGATATGGAGGGGAGGGTGTAAGTAGTCATCGCGGTGTTCCCTCGTCTCACGCATACCGACGTCGGCGTGTTGAAAAAGTTGGGTCCGACGAGCGAGGAGGAGAAAGAGGGATGTCCTCACGGTCGGTGTGCGTGGTTCCGGGTGGCGTGGATTCGGGCGGCATGTTTGGTCGGCTACCGTAGGCAGACTGTGGCTACCAGCGCCTTTTCGACAACAAGAGTGGGCTTTGCTAAACGGGCTGCCACTGCTTCGGCTTAAGCGAGCACCCGTTTGCGCCTGGCATATGGCTTGCAAGGCCTCTCTCTCTCGCGTCAACTTGTTGGTTCATGCTGAACACGTGTGCGAGTACTGACCTTGAAATTAATCGATTTTTTTGGCTTGCCGAACCATGGAGGTATGTGTTTGCGTATCCGCTGCTCCAGACGTCATGTTTTTCGACCAATATATTCCGCTTCTGAAAAGCAGGTATAAGAATAAATGCACATGGACGTGCCTTACGACGGTAGTCGATGTTTACTCTTCATCCATAGGAGGGAAGATTTGGTACAAGAATACGCGTAGGTCTGCCGCCGGGAAGACACCCGTGACTGCTGCTGTTAGACGTCGCCTTACCAGTTCGCTTGTCATGCCCCCTGCTGGTTAAGGTGTCAGCCCAACTGTTTTCTTTCGGATAAATTCAATTTGGGCTTGAATTATACGATCCCCTTCTATTGTTTACATGGGTGTCGCAATTGTTCCTTCGTCTCTTCAGTTCATTGGTCAGCTAACGCATGTTCAGTCCCTTATTTCGGTGCATTATCCGAATGAAAAAACAGAAAGCAAAAGAATGCGCATTCTACGGAGGTGACTTTCTCCTTAGTAGGACCTGCACCCGTGATTCGGTTTTTAGAGTGAGTATTAAGGTTCATGGCTCTCATGTCCCGTCAGTAGCCAAAAATTAGCTAGGCAAAGGAACATGGCCGAAAAAGATAACGGAGACTGGAATGACCATTTATGGCTCATAAGCCGTCTTCAGCCAGCTTTATCCAATCTCAGAGGTAGCTGTCCCGAGGTTAAAACCCACGACTTGTTGATCGGAAGTCCAAATTTCGTCCACAGAGTATGTGCTCGTGAAACTTACCACTACAGCTTGCGAAAGCACCCATGGTAGACACAATAAGCTATCTCTCTACGCCCTCACCCCAGTACCGATGACCACATCACAACGAACTGGTCGTCGTAGGGAGGGGGAGCGGGGGGGGGGGGGTGTTGAGTGTTTCAAACCCAAAAATTGTTTATAATCCCACCATTTTGCCATATTTTCCTTCAGTTTGCCATTGTATGGCCCCTTATCGCTTATAAATCCTACAATGCTGTCATATTTACCTTCACTTTGCCATTGTATTGGCCAGCTGATTAATTGTCGCTAACTTTTCCTTGCTAATTTTACTAATCTGTTGATACGCATTTGCAGACCGCTAGTAGAGGAAGTCGAAAAAGTGACGCAAAGGACCGAGAAAAAAAGGACAGCGAAAAAGAGGACGGAGAAAAAAAGGACGGAGAAAACAAGGACCAAGAAAAAATCCGTCTTTCGGTATGTCAGAGCAGCTCACATTGGTCGCAGTTTCATTAAATGTACAGCCACGAAGAACTCCGATGAAAACGCATGCACGCACGCACGCCAGTAAGAAGCGGTTCAACTAGACTCTAGCGGAACCGCTGCTTAATGGCGTGTGTAAGGACACAAATAAAGACCACTAGGCCAGTGTTTCTTCTATCATTCCGACCTATTTTCTCTGCCTTTAGTGGAACACTGACAACCTGGACAGAGGCAAAATTCAGTTCGCTATAAGTCTTGTCCTCTCCCTAATCTTTCTCATCGTGGCCATGTCAATATCAAACTGGCGTTGTGGCACCGTGCTCAACTCTTGCCTGAATACCTCCGAAAGGAAGTCCTATCAGATTGTGGGAGGCCTTCTTGTCTGTGCAATCTTGCTGAACTTCGGCGCCCTTGGGGCTGTCATTACGGACTGCATAACGGTAACGCCCTGGGCCTGGGCCCTGGGCCCTACTGCCCTGGGGTTGACCTGGCTTGGTGGCATTTTTGCCCTGGCTGCAATCGCCTACTACTTCAAAAATGTGGACGCAACCTACTGTCCTCTGCTGGCTATCATCGGAATGTCCTTCGCGCTGGCGATGGCAATCACTTCAAGCATTACGATGATAAATGAGCGACGAGCTGCAATGATACATGAACAACCAGCTTAACAGAACTGTCATCGTGAATGTATGGATGGAGTGTTTGACTTCCCAGACGTCTTGTACTGAACCTTCAATTTATCGGCAGGTTTTCCGTGCTTTATTTCCCTTAACGGCCCATGGACATTCACATATTCACTATCCCCCGGTTGTGTCTAATTTTGTCCAATCTTTATGGTGCGATAGTTTATATTGGAGAATGGAAATAATTTTCCATCTTTTGCCAGTTGCAAACAAATCACTTTCATTGTATTGGACCGAGTTTTACCTTGAATGCTTGAAGCCCGTAGCCAAAAGGGCTGTATTCCGAAGAAGCAGGTGAAAGTGTTTCATAAATAAAAAAGGAAATATAGATGGATTTTCTAACGCCAAGGGAGTACCTTTGAGCATATTACGTTATGTAAATAGTCAGAAGCTAGCCTACGTGGCTTGCATTTTGAGTGTCAGTTGGTTAAATGTTTGACTCTGTATATAACGCTGCTCTGGTAAACAGTGTTTAGTGGATATTACCCATTGGATATCATTGCGGAGGGAGCTAATGAGCCAAGAATGGTCATTACAGTCTCCGATAGTGGAGAGCATGCGAGTTCCTGGAAGCCGTTCTAAAGAAGAGGATGCGACCACTGGAACAAGAGCTTTATTTTTCCGACGTTTCGGATTCCTTCTAGAATCCTTAATCATAGGTAATGGTAACATAGTCATAGTTATTCGCAGATAGGGTTCAAATATGCACAGGTTGCAAGGTACTCATAGTTGATGGTGGTTATCTGCGTGCATACGATAATTATCCACTTCTGTAGCCACCGTTTGGGTCTTAATTGGTGCGGTACTGCCTTCACACTTCGCGTTCGACTCACTAATGGCCACAATTGCCTTGTCAGTCTCGGATGCGAACTGGATAATTGCGCGAAAATTATGTTTACGGTCGTCCCAGTTGTTGTTGCTGGGCCCGGCCCTTCCCACGTGACTGATTCTCTTGCTTAGGAAACTACTCAGTACACCATATGGGAACGCCAAATCGTTGCGCTTTTTGATGGACTGGGGGCCCGAGAATCATGACTCCAGCAGCTCGTGGCTCACGTGGTTCTCACCTCTTGCGAGGATTTCAGCCTCGTCAAATTTGAAAATATGGTCGAGTTAGCTGCCAACTCCCAGGTTGAATGCCAGTTAATGTTTGATTCTGTATATTCCGCTGTCCTGCTAAACCGTGGGTAGTGGGTATTACCCATCGGCTATCATTGGCTGAGGGCAGCTAATGAGTCAAGAATGGCCGATAATTCGTATCTGTAGGGCTTCAGATGGGGCTCCAGAGTAAGCCCCAAGGCAGAATGAAACTAGTGATTTTCGTCAACGCCCCATGAGGCATTATCAACAAATGTCTATTGACCCAATCTAAACCGGCAAGAGAACGAGACCGTGATACAGGGGTTAGAGCGTTGGACTTCTGATTAACAGGTCGGGGGTTCGAGCCCTGGGGTGGTGCACCACCTAGGGTTAATCATGACGCTAATGATTGCTAATGAGCCCAAAATAGCCAGTAAAGTCTCTCTCATCTTTATCGGAGCAATGTTCATCCACCTACACCAGTGGCCACTGTGCAGTTGCTGGCGGGGCTCAGGAGTGAACCCCAAGGCATATTGAGTCATGTGAGTTCCGTTAGCGATCTCTGAGCGTGTATTAATGAACCTTTCTTATTGTTCTAGAGACTGATTTGAGGTGTGCCGCAAGATTAGATGGGGTTTTGGAGGGAGCAGTAGCCTTGTGATGTGCGGAAAAGGATTAATCATCTGCTGGGTGACATTGCCTCTCAATCGAACCAAAATTGCTACACGCAACCCAACATAGTAAGGCACGTCGAAGTCGCATATCTCAGATGCAGATTGTTTTCTAGGGATTAAGCGGCGACTTAATGACCGGTGACGGTTAGGTTTAATCGGCGAATGTCCCATTTCAGAAGAGGCGTCCACCAAGAGAGAAGGGGGAGGGGCGCATTAATGGTTTTAATTTTCAACTTGGGATATCGGTCGTCCATCCTCAGATACTCATCTGCACAACTCGTATCATGAGTCGCACGTCCCATCGGGTTGGGGATTTGGTTGGCCAACCTGCGTCCACGATCATGGATCCTTGCGGCATCTCAGGTGTTAGCGGTTAAAAGATTGAATGTGCAGACGATGGTACGAGACCGTACAGAGAGCCAGCAAGACCCTACGGCGGACGCTAGTTGCAATCCCAGTTGCGCTAGCTATCGTCTGTAGGGGTCGTACAATGTCCCAGCAACTGATATGGCAGAAGATGGAGAGAGAGGGCTTATCAGGCCCTGGAAACGGCCATAATGGTCATCAACCCAACGTGAAGCTACATCGTACGGCAGGGTAATAGTAACCAGCATGGAGTAGGAGGTAAGTTAAGGTAAACCCTAACAAAAGCGATTGTCAACCCCCGTCCCTTGGCATAAGAGAAGTAATAGGGGACCGAAGTGGAAGGAAGAGTTTACTCTGTACAGAAAGAATGGAAAATAGGTAGTAGGAAATTGACTATCAGACAAGAGAGCAGGCGCACCACACAGGGGCGCGTCTGAAGAGAGTTGACCGCCGGAAACGCCACAGCGCCTCGAGTGGCCATGATAGGTGATTGGCTCGATGGAAGGACGTAGGTGGCCAGTACATGTTCACTCGTGGGCAGTGGTGAACCTTCGCGCGATATGGGATACTGTGTGGAGGCTGACCGCGGTCGAGAGTGGGGCTCCCATTCCTCGGATGGCATTGGGCACGATCTGGAGACCAGCGCACCTAACGATGCCTTCATTTCTGGATAGCAAGTCCCGAAATTGAACCGTCGAACAGCTACTATATATTCTTCCCTTTCGGTTATTTTGTCCTGTAGCCTCACTTCGCTTATTATCACATATCAAATTTTACTTGGCTTGTAGCAGGATCTCTAGACGACCGTTACCTAATTGATCGACGGGGTTACAGGTTCATAGTCTCCAACAATTCGTTCTCCGTTTACAAATATGCAATGCTGTAAAGTACAGATTGTAAACACGAAGTGGCTGACGATCTGAGTCAACTCCCCCTCGATGGTTATGGCATTAGCAGACTGCTTGTCTTTGAGCGGGTGAGGAAAGGTGGCGGCTGTCATTGTGGACTGCATAATGACAAAGGCTTGGGTTGCACCTATTGCGCTTGTGCTGACTTGGCTTGGTGGAATCCTCGAACTGGCTGCAATCGCATATTACTTCACCAAGTTGAGCACAACCAACTGTCCTCTGTTGGCCATCACCGGAATGTCTTTCGCGCTGGCTATGGCGATAACTACAAGTATAACGACAGTACTTCAGCGAAGAGCTTAATAGAACCGTCATCGTGGATGTATGCATGGAGTGTTTGACTCCACAGTCGTGTTGTACTGAACCTTCAATTTATCGGCAGGTTTTCCGTGCTTTATTTCCCTAAACGGCCCACAGGCATTCACAGATTCATTATCTCCCGATTGTGTCTAATTTGTCGAAAGCCGTGCTGAAAATTATGTAAGACGTTATTTTCATTGCAAAATATGAGTGTGATCCTAAGTTTGCCTGCAATTTTTTTTTCATAAATTCATATTACTACGTCGGTAATTTCCTTCTGAGAGTGGAAACGTTCATTGGATATAGAAAGTCTCGGACTTCCACCTGGACGGAACAGTTGTTAGCCTCTAGTATGGCATAATAATTTTCGCGACAGTGGTATGCTGTACTCGTCGTAGCTCTGAAAGCGGAAACTTTAATATAGTCGTAATTCTGCAATATTCCCATTTTGTGATTGAGAATTCAATTTGGCAGGGATTAAAACGGTCAGTTATGTGTGCTGTGTAAATGATCGTCGGGGTAGGCGCGAGGGATGTAATTATTCATGGCGGTGTTCCCTTGTTTCCTACCTGCTGGCATCTGCGTGTTGAGAATGATGGGTCTGGCGGACAGGCAAGAGGGTAAGGGATCTCCTCACGGTCGGCGTGCGTGTTCTCAGAATGCGTGGATTCGGGCGATATGTGTGATCGGCTGAGAAAGGCAGACTGTGAGCCTTGCTAAACGGGTTATCACTACTTCGGCTTTGGCGAGCACCCATTTTCGCAGCCCTCTACAACATTGTGTTGGTGCCTCGTATATCACTTGCAAGGCCTCTCTCTCTCGCGTCAACTTGGTGGTTCATGCTGAACACGTGTGCGAGTGCTGACCTTTAAATTAATCGATTTTTTGGTTTGCCGAACCATGGAGGTATGTGGTTGCTTTCTCTCTTTTTCAGACATCATGTTCTTCGACCAATATATTCCGCTTCTGAGAAATAGATGAAAGAATAAATACACATGGACGTGCCTTACGACGGTAGTCGACGTTTACCCTTCATTCATAGAAGGAAGGATTTGGCAAAAGAATGCGCGTAGGTCTGCCGCCGGGAAGACACCCGTGACTGCTGCCGTTAGACGTCATCTTACCAGTTCGCTTGTCATGTCTTCTGGTGGTTAGACTGTCAGCCCTACTGTTTTCGTTTGGGTAAATTCTATTTTGGGTGTCGCCTTTGTTCCTTCGTCTCTTTAATTCATTCGTCAGCTAACGCATGTTCAGTCCCTTATTTCAGTGCATAATCCGAATGAAAAAAAAACAGAAAGCAAAATAATGCCCATTCTACGGAGGTGATATTATCCTTAGTAGGACCTGCACCCGTGATTCGGTTTTTAAAGCGAGTATTAAGGTTCATGGCTCTCAAGTCCCGCCAGTAGCCGAGAATTAGCTAGGCAAAATGAACATTACGGAAAAAGGTAAGATAGAGACTTGAATGACCATTTATGGCTCATCAGCCGTCTTCAGCCAGCTATATTCAATCTCAGGGGTAGCCGTCCCGAGGCGCACTGGGGGGATGTTACGTGTTACAAACCCATGAGGAGCTTATTACTTCTATCATTTTACCATATTTCCCTTCACTTTGCCGTCGTAGGGGCCAGCTGATTAATAACCGCTGAAATATTCTTGCCAATTTGACTTATCTGTAGTCCTCACTCACTAGTATCTCTCGGTACGCACTTGCAGACAGTTAACGGAGGAAATCAAAACGTTACAGACTGAGGTAAATTTCGTCTTTCGCATGTCAGAGCAGCCCGCGGTGGTCACAGTTTAGTCAAATATACACGCAGGAAGCGCTCAGATAAAAACGCAGGCGCGCACGCCATTAAGCAGCGCTTCCGCTGGAGTCTAGGTCAGCAATTAAGACCGCTAGGCCAGTGCTTCTTCTGCTTATTCCATAATTCCGACCTTTTTCTCTGCCTTTAGTGGAATACTGCGAACATGAAAAGAAGCAAACTTCACCTCGCCATAAGTCTCCTTCTCTCCATCGTCTTTCTCATCCTGGCCGTGGCGCAATCAAACTGGCGTTGTGTCTCCGTGCTCACCTCCTCCATGGATAGCCCCGAAAAGAAGTCCTATCAGATTTTGGGAGCCCTCCTTGTGTGCGCCATCTTGGTCAACTTCGCCGCCCTCGCAGCTGTCATTGCGGACTGCATAACGAAAAGGCCTCGGACTTTACCTACTGCACTGGCGCTGACTTGGCTTGGTGGAATCTTCGCGCTGGCTGCAATTGCATATTACTTCACCAAGTGGAACACAACCTATTGCCCTCCGCTGCCTGTCATCGGAACGTCTTTCGCGTGGGCTATGGCGATCACTACAAGTATTACAATAATACTTGAGCGAAAAGCTTTAAAAGAACGCTCAACGTGGACATATGAATTGATTGTTTAAATTCACAGAAGCCAACTATCGGCAATTTTTCAGTATTTTGATATGAGACTTCCTTTATTTCCTCAAAAGGCCCACGAGCATTCACATATTGTATCTATTTTTGTCCTACTCGAGTGACAGTATATTTGCGTGAGATAGTTAATCGTTAGGAATGGATATAACATGCACAAAAATAATCCCTTTCTAAGGTCAGTTTAAATGGCCATTTTATTGAGCCAAGTTTTGCCTTTAATGCTTAAAACTTATAGCCATAAGTCGCATATTCTTAAGAATCTAACAAAGGGGTACTTGGACTTTTAACGTCAAGAAAGTAACCTGGAGCGTATAACATAGTGTCATTAGTCAGAAAAAGTGATATTGTGAAGTAGAAATTAGAGTATATCCGTAGTTTAGAGTACGTGTATCGTTCTTTATATTAGGTTGCTTTGACAGACAGTGTTTAATCGATATTTCCCATTGGATATGATTGGCGAATGACTGCTTATGGGCCAGAAATGGCCATTCCAGTCTCCCTCGTCTTGGCCACGGTGCGGTTTCTGGTGGGGCTCGAGAGTGAGCCCCAAGGGAGAATGGAATGGCTGAGTTTCGTTGGCTCTTGGTGATGGATCATCAACAAGTGTCAGCATCTCGCGATCTAACCAGGCAAGACGACGACCCTGAGGTTCAATGGTTGGTGTTAGACTACTTATCAATAGGTTGGGCATTCGAGCTCTGGGGTGGTCCACCACCTAGGGGCGGGTATGACTGGCTGGTGACTATCAATGAGGCGGAAATGATCATTCCGGTCTCCCTCTTTTTTGGTGGCAATGTTTATCTGCCGATATGACTGGTCGCCGTGGGGTTGCTGACGCAGCTCGATGGTGATTCGTGTGTATTCGGTTAGCGATCGGTGAGCGTTTATTGACGAGCCTTTCACATTGATTGTTCTAGGTGTTGACTTGGTTGTGCCACCCAAATTGAGTAGTGGGTTGGAAGGAACATTGACCTTGTGATGCATGGAAGAAGGGGAAGCACCTGCTGACACTTTTTGGCATTTCCTGTCAATCAAATCACGATAACCATAAAAAATCCTACACGGTGAGCGTATCGAAGTCAGTGAACACGTCAGGGCAGTCAGTACTGAGAGGAAAGTGCATTCGTCCAGCTTAGATATCAGTCAGGGGGAAAACGGCGACTATATGACTGGTGACAGGTATATTTACTCAGTGCAGGTCCCATTTTAGAAGAGGCGTTCATCTAAGTAGAAAGAAAGAGGAGTGCATTAGCAGTTTCACTTTTCAACTTGAAATATCAGCCTTCCACGCTCAGACACCACCTGTACAGCTCGTATCGTGATTTGCATGTCCATCGAGTTCAGTGTTTGGTTGGCCTTTTAGTTGTTAACGGTTACTAGATTGAATTTGCAGCCGATCGTACGAGACCCTGCAGAGAGTCGGTGAGACCCTACCGCTAACGCTCATTGCGATCTCCGTGGCGCCAGCTATCGCCTGAGGGGGTGATACAATGTTCCAGCAACTTGTATGACGAATGATGTGCCTGGCTGGAGTGGAGGGCTTACGAGGCCCTGGAAACGGCAATAGTTGCCACGAATGCAACGTAGATCTGCATTCTACGTAGGGTTAACAACCACTGGCATGGAGTGGGATCATTGCACGGGGCTAGTTAAACCCTAGCAACTGCGATCTTCATTCCCGATTCTTGAGGAGAAGAGAAGTCATAGGAGACCAGCGTGGTATAAGCAGTCTATTCTGTACAGAAGGCATGGCGAATAGGTAGTAGGAGACTAACTGAGAAGCCAGCAGCCGCGGGCCAAAGGGGCGCGTCTGAAGTGCTGTGACTGCGGGAATCGCCACAACGTCTGGCGCGGCCTTTGTGTGAATCGGTCGTGGCAGGTGATTCGCTACATTGACGGACGGAAAGCGGCCAGTACATGTGCACTCTTGAGCAGCGGTGATCTTTGGCTTGATGATTGCCTGTGTGCAATGAGCCACCTAAGGATATTGTGTGGAGCTTTCATTCCTGAGGTTGCTTTGGGCTCGACCTGGAGACTAGGGCATGTAACGATGCCTGCGTCTCTCGGTAGCGAGTCTATCAATTGAAATGTCAAGTAGCTATTATAATCCTTCTTTTGGAATATTTTTTCCTATAATATCTCTTCCCATACAATCGCATAGCAAATTTTACTTGACTGAAAAAGGACCTCTCTAATTTGCTGCCCAACTAGTCAACGGGTAACGGGTCCACGGTCTCACAAACCAGTACTCCATTTACACATATGCAATGGCTTCATTTACCGGTCGTACAAATACAATGGCTGATGCTTTGAGCCGACTTCCCCTAGACGGATTTGGCATGAGCGGAGTACCTGCCTATGAGACGTTTATTCTTTTGTATAACTTAGTCAGCACACCCGTAACCTGTCAGCGAATTTGATATTGAGCATCAAAATACCTTATTTGGAGTCCGATAAAGTGTTTTTTGCCAGCTGGCTGGCTGACTTCCCTCTGCCTCTCTTGACGTTTAGCCCTTCTAAAGCTGTTAGAACGTTTTAAGTCTGTAAGACGACGGGTCAATCATGTAGTTTTGACACCGCAAGGCCGGTCATCCGACTCAGATACTTGCATACTCTCAACACTCGCGAAAATGCGAGTCCCAGGCTGTAAATTAGAAGAAGCTGATGTGACACCTGGAAGGAAAAGTTTATTCGCCTGACATCTCGAAATCCGTCAGCATCAGAGACAATAACCGAAACGGTTAAGTAATACACAGGGAGTTAAAGTATTTTATGGGATGCAGTCAGTATGCCACTGCATACTTGGGTAACTTAACGACACACCTGTCGAGGATAATTGTTTGCTTGTAGGTGAATTACTTGATGGTCGGCGTGCGGGTTGAGACCCGGTGAACGTTCGTCACAAGTGCTGGACTTGGGCGTTGGCTTACTGGCGCTGGCGTCTGATGGCGCGTCGACCTGTGCTTTCCGGAATGATGAGGTGCCTCAACGCCGAACATGGATCTGGCAGGTCGTTGCAGTTGTTTATGGAGTAAACCATGAATCAAGTAATTCACGACTCACAAGATTGTTACTTTCCGTGCGAATGTCGGCCTCAGCAAATTTGAATACATGACCAGGTTTCGTCGAATAAAGCGCAACTTGTGAATTTAGGTCATTTCTACGCACTGCTGCTACAACTCCCCCGCATCTTGTGCACTGTTATCGCCTTGAGAACTGATTGGCTAGTAAGGCCAGACAAGTCCCGCCCTTGAGTGGGCCGGAGTCCGTGAGCCAGACAGAGACTGACCTTGAAAGTCATGTCCCCGCGGCGTCCGAGGTAAGCATGGCTAAGAATAAGGCGTCGCTACAATCTAATGTCTTATGGTTGTCTGCGGTCTGTGTGTGGCTCCAACTTGGACTCTGCTCCTTCCGGTACCGTTAGAATAAAAGCTCTCACCCGCGGCTGCGTTTGATGGCCCAGCAGTGACACCTATAACGAAAATACGGTAAGAGTATGCCACGTGTGTCGCATAGCGCAGAAAATCTTATGGAATGTGTATATAAGCCTTGAGCCTGGGCCGATTCGCCGTGCAGGAAGGTGCAAATAGACACTTTCAGGACTTGCCAAGGCCATGTGCTTTTGATGGTGGTTGAGACGTTTCCGACTGGGGGCAGTTTGCGAAATGACCAAGAGGAGACCAGCTGCCATGAGTGCATGGGTGAGGCCGATATAAATCTTCCTCAAGAGAGGGTGAATGGATGAGTTCGGGAAAGAGGAGCGGTGGGCAACTCAGGTCGGTGGAAACAAAACTCCGACGTCAACATACGAAGTAATACTCATGGCCGGCTTTTTATCATTGGGAATGGACACGAAAGCGGCTCATTTTTTACGTTACGTAGTTCCATTGAAACCAGCTGATGCCTAAATGGTCAACATTATTGCAAAAATGGAGTCAGCTCTCAGTAAGACGAATTAGATTAACTAAACTCCAATTCAGTTCAGTTGGCACATTTTTGAAAAACGCGCAGCCTCAGTGGGAGTCGAACCCATACAACAGGAAAGGATTTTCCACAACCAACGCTCAAACAGTATCAGTATATTGAGGGTATGCAGAGCTTTCTTGCTGTTCAGACCCTTAATAACGTCATCGATAAACATGATCTTATCGCAGTATAGTTCCTGAAGGCTGTCATTTACGTAAAAGATGAAGAGAAAATTACCGAAAAAGGGCCATTGAAGAAACCAATAACCACATTTACCTAATCCGATTTATGCTCCGCGATACAAACGCGTTCTTTCCGACCGGTCAAAAGTGTCCAAATCCAGCTGGGGTGTTTCCCCTTGATGCTAAGGATGCTCAATTTATGTAAAAGGCGTTGATTGTGCACGCTATTTAAGACTGTAGGGAAATCTATGTACACCACACCGACTTTTAAATTATCTTAAAAAGCACTGGTGTAGACCTTTAGAAATCTCTGCAAATTTTAAAGGCAGGAGTGCCTTCGCCAAAAGCCGTGCTGAAAATTCTGTAAGACGTTATTCTGATCACAAAATATGAGTGTGATCCTAAATTTGCCTGCCATTATATCATACATACGTATTACTACGTCGGTAATTTCCCTCAGAGAGCAGGAAGGTTCATTGGATAGAGAAAGCGTCGGACAAAACAGTTGGTTGCATCCAGTACTGTATTCGCTCCTTCCCACTGTTTCTTCACTTGAGGATATTGATTTGCTCCCGCTAAGCAAATGTGCTGAAAGGGGAAAAAACACATCGGACACACCCTAATTGTCCGACTCATTAAGATTTGACAGAATGAACATTTCAAGATCGATGGAACAACTAGCTAGCATGTGAAAGGCAGAACAGCAGACGAGCAGCTCTAGGGACTCCTGTTAAGACATTCATGCAACAGTGATTATCCTTTCAAATTAATAAACCGAAATGCTGGTCTGAATACACGGCCGATTCGCTCATCATCGTCGAAGTGGATGAGGAGTTAACATTCAGATAATACGGGTGGATGGACACAGCGGCCCGTAATCGATCGGTTAACGTCTTTCCAACTCTGTCAGTATTCCCTATCTAAACCGACTAGCGAACGAGTCCATGGCTCAATGGTTAGAGCGTGAGATTTCTGATTAAATAGGTCCTGAGTTCGAGGTTCGGGTGGGATGCCACATGGGATTGGGTATGTCTGGCTGCTGAGGGCCATTACAGTCTCCTGTGCCATTGTTCCTAGTGCTCATCTATTCAAATAATACCTTAACATCGCCTTCGCGCACATAAAGTAAGTGACCCAAGCCATGCAAAGTCCTGCTCAAAATTTGATTTGATAGTTTAGCGTATACTTAGTCCTGTTATTTTGACGTGTTTAGTGGACTCAAGGCTCAAAAGGGCTTTTATTAACTCAACGATGAAAGTACGGAGTTTCGCCAGCGACTACCCATTCAGCCACGAACACAGTTGCCTAATGACACTACATTGACATACTCAGACATACTGCGATGGACCGAAAGACCAGGTTCCTGATTTGAGATTTCGTCGGGGGGTTCTCAGAGCGTACGGCTAACCGCACGACCTTGTCGGCAGGTGCTTGCGCAACCGAGACTAGAGCTCAAACCGGATCGGCGTTTAATTTTGGCGAGTGTGCCCGTGCAAGGAAGAAATTTCGGAGTCTGTGAGCCCACATCACTAGATTTGGGGTTGCGCACAGCTCAGAGGCGAATAGCAGGTGCCGCATCAGGAACCTCCTGATGCTAGCGCAGAGAAATTACCCTCCTCCACACAGTGTAATTAGTCATACGGGGCCCTGCGGACGATCAACGTTTCAAATGCCCGCATCGAGGGGTCAAGTTACCGACTAATTATCACGCAAAGGCAACTGCGGCAATTAACGGCTCGGGTGAGGGCGATTAAACAATCGGGGCATTTGGCGGCTCAAAATCTGCATTTCTTAATCAGCACTATTGGTCTGCACCTACTACAAATTTTGTTGTCGTCAATAATTATGAGTCAGCAATGGAGTCCGAAACGATAACTGATCAGGTTCCTGTGCCAGTACTCGAGTCTTTATGTCCTCAGCTGCCGCCCCAGATCTTGACCTTTCGCTTTTATCGACAGTTTACTGCTTCGGGGTTCCTTGTAAACTCCCCACCCTCCCGACTGAACACGGCAGCCGGAACGTCCTCAAGATAACACAGACCATCTTACGATTAGTTCTAGAAAATAAATAATTCCTCTGTCATGCGCATGGCTCCGATTATCCTACCATTACCTAGGACTAAGGATTCCCGACGGAATCCGAAACGTCCGAAAAATACAAACTGCTGTTCCAGTGCTCGCATCTTCTTCTTCTGAACTGCTTCCTGGAACTCACATATTCACTTCTATTGATAACCGTTACTTCAGCCTCATCCTTACGCTTATCTCAGTGGAGGCCTACTATGGAGAGCCGCTGAAGGAGAACTAGTTTAGTAAGTGAAGGTGATACGGGAACTGTGTTTGTAGGGGTTTTATGGGTGGGATAAAAGCATCAAGAAGCTAGAAAACTGACATCAAAAATAGGATGCAGATTTTGGCAGTAGGTTACGTTAAAGTAAGCAGTTTATCATTCGGCACGGTACAGCACTGTTCCAAAAGCAAGACTTGGGAGCCAACGGCAAGAGCTGAGGAAAGGCTACAATTTATTGGTGTAAAAAGAAAGTTTACCTAAACCGGACGTAATATAACCAAGAGGAACTGGGAAGGTAAAGAATAAAACCGAACTACGTACTAATAGAATCAACGGACTCCTACCTTACCCTTACATTACTCCAAGCACTAATTCGCTGTGTATTAAGGGTGGTCCCTGTCCCTATGTCCTGCTGAGTAGGGGGAATTTAAGTAATTTATACCTTTGTATGGGAATACCAGTTTCCCGTGTTTTTGCCAGAAATACTATCCGCCTATACTGCCAGCTGCTATGGGTGTCAATGACTCTGCCAAGATGCTAGGCAGAGTGGGACAGGCAAAAGTAGCTTATGTAGGCCCACTCATATACCCCTAGTCCCAGCATTTTGCCCTGCAAAAACGGTGGTTATAGAGTTTTCGGCGTGGGTAAATAGGATAAACAGTGAAGGAAATTTTTAGAAGTAAGTGTAAAGTGAAAAAATGTAGTCAAAGTTGTTTCCCGCAGCTGCTGGGAGTAAGTTGTTCTGCATGTAAATTGAAGGTGTGCGCGGGGCCTCGCGCCGCGGACTATACTAATCGAACTCCAGAACGGTAAGTTGGACCTCCGGTAAGATGAAGTAGACGCCCACCTAACCGCCATTTTAATTTTTCGGGGAATTTAAGAAACTTGAAATATGATAATCCTGTTTTCCGCAATAAGTAAAAAGATAATACAGATTAGGAAAATCAACAGGTATAATTCAACAACACTTCTAAATGCAGAATAATAAAAAATGCGTTTAGCATTTATTAAAGTATATTCCACTGCGTATCCTAATTCCCCACCCATAAACCCTATAATAACCTTTTTCGTAGGAAAACATGCAGGGAGTAGGGATTAATGTGTGCGCCTACATAAGCTACTGTTGCCGCGGGACAAATGAGTTACGTTAGCAGTCGGTGAACGTTCATCAACGAGTGTCAATATCCACGACTTAAAATCGGCAGGAAAACGACCTCGTGGCTCAATGGTTGGGGCATTTAAATCTGATCAAGGAGGTCGCGAGTTCGAGGCTCGGCTAGGACGTCACTTGGGTTCGGGTATGTCTGGCTGACGACGGCTAATAAGCCAGAAATGGCCCTTCCAGTCTCCCTTGTCTTTACCGCAATACCTTTGTATTTGCTAATAAATCATAAAAACGATGTCCGTAACAAAGCCATCGGGTGGGTCGGTTAAGACATTTGGACCAAATGTGATGGGACAATGCTAGCGAGCTCAGAACACTCTTGTTGTTTGGTTGATAGGACAGACCTGACGGGCAATTTATCAGTGAGGCAGAGAGATCCAGTAGGCCGGGCGGTAGATTAACCCAGACTTTATTAATATCACGGCTTCCGGCTAAGGTTATTAGCTTAAGCGATGAGATCCTTGGTTGTAAGCATACCTGGTTCTGAAGAAGATGCGATCGCTGGAGCAAGAGGTTTATTTCCCTGACGTTTCGAGTCCTGCCGGGAACCCATCATCTGAGGTAACCGTAGAATAAGGTGATACATGCATATGCTTTGTTCTCCCAGCCACGGGTTCAAATCACATTGAGGTCACCGAATGTTTCACAAGTGTCTCAAATGGACTTTTCTCGCCGGACAAAAAAAAACTTTATTTTATTAATGTTAGGTAGGCAATGTGTTCACAGAACGACAGCGATTAGCAGACACTTCGCATACATCTTTTTTTTTCAAATATTCTATGCAATAATTTAAACCGATGATGTGTCGTTGCAAAGCAAATAAGGCGTGTTGTCGCCTACACAGAATATGCTGTTCGTTGGCTTTGAGCAAAGCATGCAATGTGACCCTTTGGGGATCTTACTTTGACCAGTTTTCAAAACCTCTGCCACCAGTCGCATAGGATACCTCTTTCAAGTGCTCATTTACGTCCTAACTGTTATGACGGTGAAATCTGACGTGTATCACCGTCTAATTGCGCCCTTTCTTATCCCCGATGAAGAAGACAATAAGAAGGACGTAACTTTGGGATCCGTCCGGAGAAGGGTTTATTGTGAACCAAATCTGGAGTTGCCTTCTTGGGTGGGTTTTGCCGCTGGTTGATCTCCAGCGCCCCACGCAAGCCCGGCAGTCGGGAGCGGACTCGCGGTGGCCTCATAGTCCCTGCTACAAATCACTGTCTGAGGGGTGACAGTGACTTATAACTGATTATTAGGAGGTTTGGCAGATCTGCTTAATTTGTGTTGACCTAATTTTGTCAAGGTGTTTGGCGGGATTTGAACCCGCGCATCAGGGAAGGCCTTAACCGTAGGCCAATGCTATAACCGCTAAGCTACAAACGTCCCGCCTCGCGCCATGAATTTAGTCACACTTGGGTCGATATTACCCGCCCAACCTTACCGCCCATTTGGAATCCACCAATACGGAATAAAAAGCTGACTGCCCAAGCAGGATTTCCTAAGCAATCATCTAGAATCCACCAGTATGACTACTAGGCTGACTTAATTATTAAGTTTGTTTGGCATATTTGCTTAATCTGAGTTGACTCAAGTGTGAAAAACTCTAGGGGTTTGGCGGGATTTGAACCCACGCATCAAAGAAAGCCTTTGACGGAGGCTAATGCTCTACCGCTAAGCTACAAACGCCCGCTTCACGCCATGAGTTTAATCACACTTGGATCGATATTACCCGCTCAAGTTTTCGCTCATATGGAATCCACCAATACGGGAGCAAGTTGACTGCCCAAGCAGGATTTCCTAAGCGATCATCTAGAATCCACCAGAATGACTACTATGCTGACTTAATTATTAGGAGCGTTGTAAGAATTTGCTAGCAGTGATGTTAGCATTTGCTCAGGCTAAACTCATAACACTAGCGTGCTCCCATATTATCCTACCTGTTCTGAAAACTGATGAATGTGGAAGTATAGCTCGGTAGATGATGACGTTTACATTTGTTGAATGTCTTCCTAATCCGCCGGCAAGTTTCACTAATCAGACATTTTTCTATCGGGATTTAATTGTGCTGGAGTAAGCCTACCCGATTCATATCTTATCCTTACTTATAAAACAATGTCCTTCATTAAACGCTGCACAGGGCCGAACACACATAGAGCAATATCATAGATACAGTCTCCAAAGATGGCTAAACAACTAGTTCTAAGGTAATGTATTCCGCAAATTTTGAAGTTATTTCCTCGATTACTTTTAATTTGAACAGAACATACAGGCACATGTGCCGCGGTCAAATTATTTTCTCGAACGATTACTAAAGGATCACGCATTACACTTGATTTGGGTTGACGGGATCCTAAAATGCACTTGTTATACGCATCCTGTCGGTATCGCAAATCGTACTTCAGCAGCTTTCGGTCGATCCGCATTTAGCGACTGTCTGCAAGAGTAATCTAAATCGTGGTGCTATGCACCGAGACAATAGCTTTTTTTCCGGCATGTTACAGCAGCTCATAATACGACCGGATTCGCCCAGAAGAGCCGTAGAAGAACGCGGGCGAGAAGCTCAGCTAGAAAGGCACGCACAAACACGCGCGCACCAGCCAACTGCTCTATCACGTGCTCGAGCGCAAGCCTGAAGGATGCCCTCGATAAGGCTCTGCACGTTCGACCAATCAGAATGCGCGTAAGTAATCAAGGCGAAGACTAGTAGTAGAGACTAGCAACAGATGGTTTGAGAAACTGTCAACGACCGGAGGACGAAAGTACAAGTATGGAGAAAGCCACAACTCACCTCGCCGTTGGCCTCGGACTCTCCCTCCTCTTTCT
>JAYGXS010000001.1:8896958-8908901 GCA_036362985.1 Ligula intestinalis | reverse complement strand
GGCAAGCTAGAAGCTACGCAACTCAGCCACCAGATAAATAATCTAACGTACTATATACGGTACGTAGACGACATATTTGCAGTTGCACCAGATAAAACCAACTCATCTACGCTAGTGCATTCAGTAAATCGGGCGCACAAATCGATAAAATTTACCCTAGAAGAAGAACAATCTGGATCGCTTCCATTCCTTGAGGTACTACTGAGTAAAACCGCCGATGGGAGCATTCAACGTAGGGTATATCGGAAGAAGACGTGCCCCGGGCTATATATCAATTTCGCTAGTTTCGTACCGTTGAACTTCACACGCAATTTAGTACGGTGTTTGACGCAAAGGGCGAAGAGGGTTTGCTCGACTGATAGCATTGAAGAGGAGCTGAAGATTGTTGAAGGCGTGTTTTGACAAAATGGGTATCCTTGTCGATTTATCGCTAAAAACATGGCTGAAAGGCCGCCAAAGCCCTCAGTATTAACAGTGGAGAAGAAACGAATCTTCATCAGAGTCCCATTTCAAGGAGACGTACCAAGCAAACTCCTAAGGAGGCGCCTGAGTCAAGCCGTAGCAACTACCTTCCCAGCAGCCAACGCCCATGTATTGTTCTCGACTACTCCCATTCTTTACGGAGAGATTAAGGATAAACTGCCAGCCCAGACCACCTCATTCATTTACCTGTTCCTGTGGGGCAGGATATATTGGTCGCACGAGCCGGCGCTTGTCCAAAAGAGTAAGGGAACACATACCCGCATGGTTAGGGAAGGGCCAACTTAAAGGTGTAAACAGTTCAATCTTAGCGCAGCTGGTGGACTCGAACCATCGCGTGGATGCCAAAGAGGCCTTCCGAGTGATTTACAAGGTGCCTTCAAGCTACTTAAAACTCCTCGGACAGCGTCTGTTGGCGACGGCAGAGGTGGCTGCCATCAGGCTACGCAGACCGCTGCAATGTGCCTAAAAGAATTTCGTCGCGGCGCCCCAGTTGCCATGGGCGAAACTAGGTAACACGGCCACCCACAGCGGACCACAGGCCTCGGAAACGGGCCCCCGTAGAGACGACCAAGTCCCAAGTCCAGCCACGCACACCTTATCGGCGGCCCTGGACGCCGGGCCGTTTAGACATAAACACTCTGATCTTAACTCCCCCAACCTCCCCCCCACCTCCCTTTCTCCCCCCTCCTCCCCACAGTGACAACGAGAACACTTCATCTGTCCACCAACCACCATAGTTTATTCATACCATATAAGTGTAAAGGTCTGACGAGAATTTATCGAAAAAAAACGTATGTTCGCCAATTTATCTTCTGAAATTTTCAATGGGAATTTTTGCAAAGATGTATATTTTAAAAATTATGTTAACCTGACCTGTGAAGTTTTTTCGCACAACATGCAGCAACAAAAAATTTCATCGCATTTTGTTTAAACCGCACAGCTCACCTTGGCGTTTAACGTGTCTGCATATGTTACCACAAAGGTAATTTAAAGAAGGCCTTAATAAATGTAAGTATTGTAGAAATATACTTTTTCGTAAACTATACGTTTGGCTTCTGTGTTATTTAGAAATGGAACAGACAGAAGAATAATAAGCGTTAAAAAAATTGCCATACATATGGCCAATCTTTCTTGCATTCATAAGCTTATAACGGATCGTGGAGTTTATCCACTTATGCGCAAAATAATCCACTATAAAGTTAAAAGTAAGTTCTTTCAGCTCCAGTCAACTTGAATCGTATACCTTCAGGTTAATTGAATAAATTGTCAAGTCTCCATTTTCATTGTGACATTACCTTGAAAAAAGTTTTATATATACAGATATTCGTTAGCCGAATATCTAATCAAAGCACTTTTTAAAGAGGTAACCAATAACAGGAAGTTTTTTTTATTAATCTTAGGAAAAACTTTATCCGAGTTATCTTGCGGACGTTCTGTACACTGGACATTGTGGTTTGCTGTTTTGAGGCATTTCTAAATATGATCCGCATGACCATCTTCATAAGAACACGTTCTTTCGGTAAATGCTCTTTATATGTATCTTATTTCAAAGGTTTTTATATCAACGTCGAAAAGAAGCGCAATTTATCAACGAAGACATTTGAAACGAAGAAAACGATGCCAGAATCTATTGGACGATTCCGTGTGCGCAAAAGAACCTGCTGCAGGCCCCAAGCTTAGCTTGGCCAACAGCCACGTAGCTACCGGCATTTTTCCGAGCCTCCTTTCCTCCTTCCATCCGCTCTCCCTAATTGCCGCTTAATTAGCCGTTTGTTACTACCCCTATCCCCTGGACTAATTTGCTTGTAACTTTGGACATAATTTTAACCTTTACATTGAACCCCCTCCCATATAAATGTAATGGCCTGATGAGAATTTATTGGACGATACTCAATATATAGTTATCCACTAATGGTAATCTGTACAAAACCAATTGACTAACGAAAAGTTATTTTATACAAAGAAACTGGTTACATAATATTTTAAGCTAAACAAAATAATAAAATTCATTGTTCCAAAGTATAGCTATTTTTTCGTCTCCGAAACCTAGGGATTGCCGGGAATTTTTTTGACAAACACTAAGTACTGGTTACACTTCTTCTAAGTTTTAAACATGCCCTATGCTGTTTTATTTCTAAGATTTTCTGAAGGCATTTAAATCGGCATGCAAATAACTATCAAACTCAGAAGAAGGGAATGCGATCACTGGAACGAGATTTATATTGTTCTGACATTTCGGATTCCGTCAGGAGTCCTTAATTATAGGCGATGGTAGCATAGTCATATTCATACGCAGATCTGCACATGAAAATGATCAAACTTTTACAAAGTAAGGCAAGTTGCACGGTTTTTAACGCATACTTTAAAAGCAGCTGCCATCATCAGCTCTCACACAAAATACACACTCGCAGACAACCTCGGGCACGACTAGACGCAGTAAACATCGGCCCTGGCTTCGACAACGGCGACTTCTCTCCGAGACAGCAGTGCAGGCTTCTGTACACAATAAATCCCTCAATCTGGTGACTTCTGCCTTTTACCTTCAACCTGGGATTTGACCTGATGGTTCTATTGACCTGAGCACAACCACTACCTAGACTGCCATACAACACTTCTAAACTCTGTCAACCGAATTTGGCCGGAATACCGTTAACGGTGAACGCGCACAAGGTGCTCCAACGAAAGTGCTCGCACACACACGCAAGCACCAACGTTCATGCACGCGCGATCGAGCAGCAAGGAGAGAGGGACGTCGATGGAGTCTTGACCAATCAGGATGCACCAATCAGAGCACGCAAATACCAACCTTGAAACGCGCCCTTGGCGGCCATAAGCACAGTGCGACAGAGGAGGCCAAAAATTCAGCCATTTCAGCTTTTCCCATGGCATGCCTCTGTGTTTGCGAGCTGCACTGCAAAGTGGACAAAAATAAAATTTACTTCGCTGTCGGTCTCGGCTGCGCCCTCCTCTTTCTCATTCTGGCCTTGGCGCTATCATGCTGGCGTTGTGGCACCGTGCTGGACACCTGCCTGAATGGAGAATCCAAGGAGTCCTATAGGACGGTGGGGGCTCTTCTGTTCTGTGCCATCTTGGTAAACCTCGTCGCCTTCACAATTGTCATCGTCGGTTGCATGACCTCATTTTATTGGACCACGCCAGTCGCCCTATGACTGACCTGGATTGGAGGCGTCCTCGCCTTGGCTGGAGTCGCATTCTACTTTGATAAGTTGGATCCAACCTACTCTCCCCTGCTGGCTGTCGTCGGAATGTCCTTCACGTGGGCCATAGCGATCACCATGAGTATTACGATGATAGATGAACGAGTATTTTAAAAGGACTCCTTTTGTGTGAGGATGTGTTACTGGAGTGGTTAAATTCATAGACGCGCACGTAACCTTCACACTCGCAATCGGCAATTTTGCCGCATTTTTGGTTATCTCTTGATAAGGTATGGTTGCTTTTTGCTTCTTTCCAATACCCATCTGCATTCAAGCACAGATTACTCCTCATTTTTTTTTTAAATGCTGTTTCTTTTCTATGACGAATTATGTTTAGTTCAATATGGTTCAGTACATGTAAGGGAATTTGCGATGCCTTTGTAGACCCGATTACAAACGGTATACGAAAATGGTCCAGATAAAAATACATTCATAAAGTTTTTAATTGTAGCAAACGTGTAGAAAAATCAATAACTGTCTAACTTGGGCGCCGATTTGTCACTGCGGACTGTCAGTCTGCGCAAGTAGGCGAGATCGGCGTGTTGGGTGAGGGACTGACCCTAATAAGTGGAGCGAAATGCGATGGCCACCTGGCGTCGGTGTCGGCCACGGAATTGCAAGGGCTTTTGTCAGCGTCTTTTGACAACACAGTTTTCATAATCCCTGCAGGTGTTTGGCCGGATGAAAAGTTGCTGAAAACAAATGTTTACCAGAAACTGATTTTTCAAATTAACCCTGGGAATATTTAAAGAAAATGGGAAGTAGCATATGCACAGCTACACATTTCTCTAACGTGAAATAACCGCATAGTCATCATAATGATCGTAGATAAAATTGGCCGAAATTGTGTCTTTGTTTTAGACAGTTCACTTAATTTATCCAAAATGGCCTTTTCAATCTCTGGAGTTTGACTGAGCAGTCCATATACAGTCAGGAAATTTAGAGTTGGTGCACCAGGCGTCTTCAGTTTTTGCCGTTATGCTTCCCATTCATTGGGAAAACTGGTTTTACGTTCTGATGCTATGATTCGTTACTTGAAACAGAATACTATTCCTCCTTCCCCTCCCCTTCTTTTGTGTAGTCGGTCCGAGTAAAAAATTGGGTAATCCTCGGGAAAAATTTTGACATCGATTACGTCGGCTTGTAACCAGGCCTCTGTAATGCAGATAACATCCGGCTGTACGTTTTCTACCCATGCTTTAAGCTCGGCTTTCTGCTAGAACAATTACTGCGTGTAGTTCCGCCGAGATAGATTTCTGAGCGAGTTGTGGGTCGAGGTGGCCGGACAATTAGTGCGGATTATCTAGTCTTTATTCTAATTTTGGGCCTACTATTTCAGCGTGGTGATCGCCATTTTCGCTGAATTGCTCAGCAGGTAGAAGTGTTCTTTCTTCAGCAATTTGATGTTCGTCACAATCAGTGTTTTTGACTGTCTCCAGGGGACGGACCTATAGGTGGTTAGCATTTCCCCATTCAAGGTGCGGGCGAGAGATCCCTACGAATTAAATAGTCTTTATCAAAGAACAGAAATTAATTTTCAGAAAGTTCTCCCCGCATATAAAATGTACGTTCGAAGGTTGGAATATATTTAGCATGCAGTATATCGGATAGTGTATAGCAGGGGTTAAGTTAGTTAAACCGTAGCAACTGCGATCGCCAGAGTGGTAGGAACAGTATATTGTGTACACAGAGGAACGAAGAATAAAAGGAAAAAACTTTGACTTGGGAGCACGCGACCAGCTAGGAAGCTAGTCAGTTCCCAAGTGCCGGTTAGTAGCAGGAATGCCAGAGGCCAGACAGAGAGCGTTCATTGGCTGGGTCGGTCTTAAATGTTTTAGGTCAGACAGATAGATCACGTCGGGAACCCGTAGAGGCATGCTATTCGTCGCCACGCTAAGGAACAGCTTCGCGGCTTCTGTGATTGGCTCTTTGCAGAGGTCGAGAATCACATCGGGGGGCCTTTGAGAAAGTTAACTTCGACGCGAGCTAGTCACAAAAAGTATTTACAGGGTATCCCAAAAAATGTATACACATTTGACCTTTTTGCAAATTTGGTGTTTATCATCATTTAATTATAAAATAAATGTTAAGACATAAACAAGAACTATTTTATGGTTATTATCCCTGAATTTTATCAAACTTACGTCCATTTTGATCATGACACTGCTGACAACGCGAAGCAATGGAATCGCACATACCATGAAACGATTCCATTGGTATTCGGGAGCATTCATGTTCGGTAGCTTCTCTCAATTAAGCCCCTGTTGCAGTAGTCAAAATGCAGTGAAAAAGCAGTAAAATGATACTTTTGAATATTTTTACGTTTTGAAAATAACAAAATTATTATAAACACGAAGTTTACAATTACTTAAAATGTGTATACATTTTTGGGACTTTCTGTATATTAGAGTTTATTGGCAACATAATGTCTACGTCACGCAAAGTAGATATCCTATTTTATCAACTTTCGAATTCGAATCGAGCAAATTAAGTTGGAAGGAAGACGTAAAGTAAATTTATCTTGCCCTTCTATGTCCAATTCGATTCAACCACAGTACATTCGTAGGCTGGCGAAAAGTGAATATTCCACGTCATTCAATGAATACCTCGATTCGAAAAAAATTAATTTTGGGGCGGCCTAAATTACATATCAGACGTCATATAATTTATGATTCGATTCGAAAAAAATACATTTTAGAGTGGCATTAAATAAATATCCTATACCATAAAATGTCCAAGTCGATTCGAACAAATTAAATTGGTAGAGCGCTTAAAGGTACAGTATGGCGAATGCTGAAAGCAACATTCCGCAATTTGAAAAAGACCGGTAATCACTCAAAAACAGCATTGAGTAGGGTTGCAATACTGTTTATCCTGCAATCCTATTTCAAGTATTTTCAGTAACGCTAGGATGCCGACTCTGGGATATGCTTCTTTCTGACCGTTTTGAAAAAGTTGATTCTGTTTAGAATGTCTACTTAAATAGCATGCATTTATATAATTGATTTAGACTACCTGTGTAAATTCAAGTATATTTTATGGAAAGCATGCACAAAAAATCCTCTCTTGTACTCAAATGATAGCAAATTACGCCTGCTTTTTTTATTTTATTCTTAAAGGAAGGGTAATCTTTGGTTTTAAAAACGCTTCTTAATTACCGAATGATTTTGAAAGTTACCGACTGCTAGAACTGAATTCAAGTTTTGCAGAGTGAATGCTGTGTTCATCCTGTTTAAAGAAAAGTACGCTCTTGCCTACGGTTTGAGTAAGTAGCTGCATAGCTCTCACAGGATTTTGCATAAGACATGAATCATGCTATTTATATCAGGGGCAGCATAAATAATTTGACGGGTACGATGTATTATGAATGAACACCGCACAATCGTAAAAAAACTCAAAAATTCAATTTTTTTAAAACATATGGAAACTCTTCATTTAAGAATGAAATTTAAAGAAGCCGTTATTTAATATAAACTAAGTACAAGAGAGGATTTTTTAGTGCGTGCTTATTGAATGCTTATTGAAATTGGACTGCATGATATAAAGTATTGCAATCCTACTCAATGTTGCTTTGTGATGATATCCGATCTTTTTCAAACTGCGGAATGTTGCTTGCAGCTCTCGCCATACTGTAGATATCCTATGTCATAGCATGTCTTATTGCATTGGAAGAAATAACATTGGTAAACAGCTGTAAAGAAGATATACTCTTTCATAAAATGTGAACTTATAAACGAACGAATAACAAAGGGGAATGCTACCTCGATTGATTATCGTGCAGTCTAATTTCAGTCCCGTCATTGCACGAGCTACTCTGTCAAGTACTGAGGCTGCGTAAAAAGCTTTCCCTGCTGTGCAAGTTCGACTGCGGCCAACGCCACGTGTTTTTTCCCAAATGAGTTAACTAACTTAAGCGAACCAGTCTAAAACCCCGCCTGTGGGTCGTATTGTATTCAGAATTTACAACGAAAAATTGGGTTCCGGTAGGTAAGACAGCAGCCAAAGGTATTTTGTTTACAGTTGGTTATGACATGATTATTGGCAGCTAAAGTTATCCAGTAAGGGTTAAATTCCAAAAGACGAGAGGACTTCATCTATTAGGAATTGAGGAGGGGCTCTTTGAACGTTTCACTGTTTACTAAACAATCTCGTACGTGCACGTCAGAACCATAGGTATATATCTTCAGAGCTCGTACAACTAGACTTGAGTGTCATGCATTTTAGCAGATCTGAAGTTTGGTTGTCCAAGACCGCAAGCGAACATGCGTCACGGGGGCTCCCAGTTAGCAACGGATAAGCCATTGGATGCTTTTTCAGTTTTTTTATAGTTTTTTCCAGTTTATTTGGTGAGGATAATAGGCAATGCCTTTGAAAACCCTATCTAGTACGTGTACAAGCACCTATAAAAATGTACCACTTCTAACATGGTATTGGCAAACAGTGAGTAGCATTGTTGTTTACAATATATGTCTGGTTTTTAGAATTCAGACTTGGCGAGAGGAGAGGGGACGCATGTAATGATCCAAGTGTTGTTTGTACATCTGAAGGGAAGGGGCTTCCACGACTGACTGTGGAAGGTTGTTCCTCTGTTGTATGACACGTTGCGTGAAGAATTCAGAGCGGAGGGTTAGCTTGGACATTTTCGTGGGCAGCCTCATTGTGTGCCTATGGAGATGAGGCGAGAGGTGCCACTGAAGCATGTCTTCAAAGCGTAATCCTTTCTCAAGACCGTTTAGTATCTTGTAAACTAGGATAAAATCCCCTCTTTGTTGCCTGTAACGCAGAAGGAATAAATTAGGGCATGCCAGTCTATCTATGTACGTGTGGTTCTTTAGACATCATACTAGCTTTGTTGCCCGGCGCTGCACTTTCTCCAGACATGCTGTGTCCTTTGTTAGCTATGGCTGCCACGCCTGCATGCCATACTCTAGGTGTGGTCGAACAAATGTGCCATACCCTCTGCCAAAGAGATATTAATCGAAGGCTAGAAACGCTCTTTTGATAGCGTGCAGCACTCCCGTGGCTTTATTTGCAGCTTTGACAGATTGTTATGAGGGCTTCAGATTACTCTGTATCCAAATGCCGAGGACTTTTTGCGTAAATGCTACGGGAATTTGGATGTTTTTCAGGTGATATGTCCTGCTGCTCTGGGGGATAGGGTAGTTTGTTGGACACAGGTGAAGGATGGCACACTTGTGCACATTTAAATCCAGTAGCCATCTCTCGGACCACATCTGCAGTTTGCTAAGATTATTTTGCAGAGCATCTCGGTCGCTTGGCCGGTTAATGACCTGCCAGAGCTTAACGTCATCGGCGAACATGATTTAACCACAGTGCAGTTCTTGAAGGTTGTCATTTACATAGAGAATGAAGAATAGAGGACCAAAAATGGAGCCTTGAGGAACCCCACTAACTACGTCAACCCAGTCCGATTTATCCTCTCCGATGCAAATGCGTTGTTTTCGACCGACTAAAAATGACCTGATCCAGTCCAAAATATTCTGCATCTTAGAGCATAGCCGTAGACACCCTTTTGCTAATTCCTATTGAACATCACCTGTTTTAACCTTCGTATTGTGGGAATAATTGAGGGTGTATTGTGGAGGTGTTTACGCTAGGGCAAAGCTAACTGGAGTCCGTGAAGCAACACTGCCCTCTTGCATGGCACCGTTGCCTTAATTTAATTAAAGTAGTCTCAACGGTGGCGACACTGGCGCAGCTGTTCAGTTCACCTCCCTTGCATCCCCACCCCCTTCTCGGAACAAATGCATCGTACCCGGTTGAGGGCACGCGCACTTCAAACCATGACGATGAGTAGTAACAGGGGGTTTGGGGCTATATGCTAGATGCTTCATCATTTACCGCAGGCAGAAGTGAGAGCACTCCAGAAAAGGTTTACATATAAAACTGTTAACTAGGCAAATCGGTTAGGGATAAACAGGCCAGGTTGCCAGACCCCTGCGTACAGCCTTAGCAGGGGCTAAACAATTAATGGTGGGACTTTTATCCTGCTCACAACAGGTCCAACTTTTAGTAGCAATGTGCCTTCTCCGGAGTCTGCTTTGTTTGCATGAGAACTGAGTTAAAAACCTATTCTTTAGAACGCGCACGTTTCAAATCGGTGGGAGAGGGATTCCAGCAAACATGATTCGAAATGGAACGGCAACTGGCACTCATATCACCACTCCCACACCTGTGCCTGATGTCAGGACAAAAGCTGAGGGGTCCGAGATGGGAGAGGGCGCAGGCGGCTGGCGCGGCCAACACTCAATATGCGTACCGACAGCACATCTTGCTAGGTAGGCTCCCATGTGTGCGGGCCACATTAAGAAGGAGCCATTGCAGCCTGACGCTCAGTCTGCCAGTCAGTCACTCCACACAACAAGGCACACTGGGCTGAATGCGCGGTCCCAGTTATTCCATCAGTTGGCAACCCTCCAAGCGTGTTACCTAGTAGGCCCATGGAATGGGTGAATGCATAAGGGTAGTAAAGACGGCGGTCTTTGCTATGTGTTGATGCTCCAGGCACTGGTTCACCAGTCTCTGCAAGATGGATTCGCAAGTGACCGACCAGGCCGAGGCGTGAGGTGGACGTACGATTAGAGTGAGAGTCGATTAAGTTCAAACCCCCATTGCTAATAGAGGTGTCAGATATTTTGAGGAGGGTGGTGGCAGGAGGTGGAGAGAGTTAGGGGTGTGGTGTCCGTGGTGGCCGGCTTTGTGGACAGTGGGTGGGGGTTAGAGGGTCGCAATAGGTGCCGGCGGGTGAGGACAGTGGGGCATCGACGAAATGCTGGACACCGGAAGGACTTTTGAAGTAATTGACGCCGTAGAAGTGGATGCCATTGATGGATGCTGCACTGCGTCGTAGATAACTGCGCCAGCTTTTATCATTCTTCAACAATAATATCGGCCCTGAGCGAGTTCCTTTTAGGTCGCCGTGTTAAGTTGGAGATGGTTAAGGGAGTTCTTAAGAGTGTCCTCATAGTGCCTCTTTTGTCCTCCTTTGCGGCGAGTATCCACAGTGACATCACCGTAGAACATTCACTTGGGTAGACGCTGGTCATGCATTTGTACCAGATGGCCGCTCCAGTGCAGTTTTATCTGCCTGAGCATGACCTAGCTGCTGAGAATTCCCGTTCTCTTTAGGACTTCTCTCTACGGAATCGTGTCCTGCCACCTCAACTTCAGGATTTGGTGGAGAAATCTGCGGTGGAAATGGTTCAGCTTCCGAGCTTAATTGGCGTAAACGGTCTAATTCTGCGCTCAGTACAGGAGTGTCGTGAGGACGATGGCCTTATAAATCTTCATTTTCGTGGACAGCTGGAGGGCGTGACGGTTCCACACAGAGGCTTGAAGCCGGTCGAATGTTTGGCTGGCTTTCGAGACCTAGTGAGCAACCTCGCCGTCGATTCTGGTGTTGCGATATAGCGTACCGCCAAGACATGCTAAATTGCCCGCGCCGTTGACGTTGATACGGGGTCAGTGTAATCAGCACCGAGCGATGATTGGTGCATAACAGCCGTTTTATCAGTACTGATGGTACGACCAAATTTTGCAAAACCGGCGACGAAGATTCCCATATTCGTTTGCATGCCCGCTTCTGTAGTGCCGTTGAGAGAACAGTCGTCCGCGAAAAAGCAGGTCATGAACTGTGGTCGTGGAGATGCGCGTAAGGGCTCACATACATCGGACGTTGAGGTGGTGTCCACACATTCTATATTTGATGCGGATCTCGGGACGCACGTCATGGCAGGCATCCATCAGCCATTCGTCGTTATCGTCAATCTTATAGTCCAGGAGCAGATGGCGTCCTACTTAGTTTTCTAAAAACTAAAGCGAATGATATCTTTCCGTTTATTCTTTGTAAGTTACTTAATTTTGCTCTTGAGAGCGAAATATTGCCTTCGTTGTGCAAGGAATCGCGCATAATGCCTATACGCAACCATAGCCGATCGACGTCATTCGAAAACTTTAGGCCAATAAATACACTTCCCGCAGCCTCGAAGACCTTGGAGACCTTGATCAAAGAAAAGATGAAGTGTCACTTGACAAAGAACAACCTGCGTAATACAGCTCAACATGGTTTTCTCGAGAAACGATCTTGTGACACCTGCCAGTTCTCTTTCTTTAATTATGTGCTGCAATCTAGAGACAGCGGTTTTGCCACTTATAGCGTCTATTTTGATTTTACTAAGGCCTTTGATCGGGTCGATCATAACCTCCTCGTTCTGAAACTGGC
>JAYGXS010000001.1:8826806-8876927 GCA_036362985.1 Ligula intestinalis | reverse complement strand
TGACGACGGACGATTACCACCTGTAACTGGCCACAGGAGCCGCCCTCTAACAGCAAAGCGTTGGATTGATTATTCACTCCCGCGGCTGGAGCTGGCGCTCGTTGGCGTATACCTTTAGAGATATTTGCTGGTTTCCCGTTGACGATCCCGTAGACGATCTCAAGTTATGTAAACGCACAACGCGTTATCAATCTTATTTAATTAACACCGAACGAGGTGCTCATGTGTTCACGTAAAGTCTTTTTGCGAGTATGACTGAACATACGAGTCTCGGGAGAAGGGCGAGAGAGAGAGAGAGAGAAATATCATTTAGCAAATAAACCATAGTAATCTGGAATAAGCTACTCAGGAAAGCTATCCCTTGTTTAAGTGAACTTTCATTAAATTTACTCATTTAGGACAACTTTCACGAATTTTTGGTGCTGACACGGCGAGACCTCGTGGACCTTGAACCCTGCCAGGCTTCATGCTGAAATAAATGGTGCTTAATCTGCAGTCAGCAATAGACTAATTCTTTAGCCGACAGAGAATAAACTGTTAGCCGAAACACATTCCTCGAGTAAAAAATACTGAAACCACAACATTCAGGGGAGGCTGAGGATACTGTGTTCCTGAGTCAACCGTTCCTCATCCAAAACTTCAGTCAGTCAACGAGCTTCATTTTTTTTCTCCAAAGCCGTATGCTCAATCAATTACTGGATATATCTCTTGGTAGTATTGCGCCTTTTAAGTCAGGTGTTTTCTTTTTAAAAAAACTCTCCAGTTCGCCCATTATCGACCACGCTTAAATCTAAAACAAAGGAGACAGTTTCTTTTAATTTTTTACCTATTATCCAGGGCTTAGAAAGGGTCCAAGATGTGTTTTAACAATTATCCTGCTTTTACTCTTGTCTGAAAACTGGCAATAACAAAAAAACCTGGACAGGGTAATACATTAACTTTTACAGTTTCGTCCCTCTGAATCTCAAACAAAACTTAGTCCAGGGATAAGCAACCAGAATTCGACGCATCTGCTTTCCCAAAACAGTGGAAACAGAATTGCAGCAGCTACAAAACACACTCCGCAAAAATGGATACCCCGAAAGGTTCATCCTCCGAAACATCAAGGAGCGTGTCACAAAGGCTGCCGTTGCAACGGCAGAAAAGAAAGATTTATTCATAAGGCTGTCTTTTCTAGTAGACGCAGCAAGTGAACTAGTAAGGCGACGTCTAAGGACAGCAGTTACAAGTGCCTTCCCAGCTGCAAACCTACGCGTATTCTTCTCCAATTCCTCCTTTTATGGATGGGGGGCAAAGACCGACTACCGTTGCAAGCCATATCCGTTTGCATTTATTCATTCACCAGCTCCTGTGGGGAGGGCTATATTGGCAGAACAACGCGACGTCTGCAAAAGAGGATACGCGAGCATATACCAGCTTGGCTTGGCAGACGAGAAAATTGATCGGTCTCAAGTTCAATTCTTGCAAATCTGATCGTAACGAACCACAAAGATGACGCGAGAGAGGCCTTTAGAGTCATATTTCGGCCTCCGACACACTATTCTAAAGGCCTGCACAAACGGGTGTTCACCGCAGCCGAAGCAGTGGCAATCCGTTTAAAAAATCCCCCTCTCTGCTGTCAAAAGACGCTAGTGGCCGCAGTCTGCTTACCCCGGCCTACTACCCCAGTAAATACCGTGTCGCCAGGCCATACGCCCCCACCAACTACGCACGCCGACACTGAGAACACCCCTTCCTCCCCCCTCTTCCCTGCTTGCCGGACCAAACGCCACCAACAGGCTAGAACCCGCATGCGTGAGACGAGGGAACACCAAGATAACTAATTAAACCCCCCACCCCCCTCCCCCTACCCCGCGAACCATTTAAGAACTTAACTAACTATGCCTGACCATTTCTGTCCCTGCATTGCTCTGGCCTGCTGATGAATTGCCGAAAACACATGTTTGCCAACATGAATTCTCAATAACAAATAAAATGGTGATAGTGGCGTTAAAATCTTTAGCAAATATGACGCCCTTTATTTAAAACAAGGTATAAGTTAACAAAGAGCTCAAAATGCTAGAGGTTTACATAAAATCCACATCTTTTATGGAGAAAAGTCTAATTTATTTTCCTGGATTGTCGTTTCTGTATACGTGAGGTATCGTGCTAGGAATGGGAGTAAAGAGTGATAACATGCCAATGTACGGCGGGACATATGTCGGAAGCTTTGGCGTATAATACGAAAATACTTCGCAGCCATTAATTCAGAGTGGAGTGGATGGGCAACGTCATCAAAAATACAATTAGAAAATTGTTTGACCATTCTAAGGCGTCGTCGTATTATGGTATCAGCTAAAAAATAGCAAACATCGGCAGTTTAAGAGAACATTCAGAGGACACGTCTAAAAATCAAAACGTCCTTGAAGAGGTTTTCAATATGGAGCGATAATGAATGATTAGATGTCAGAGTAACACCTAGGTAGAGCTCGATACCTAAGGATTCAGAACTGGGAAAACGAGACCTTTGGCTAACGACCATACCGAGACGTGTCCATTCCATCCCTAAGAACTTGTAGATAGTTTTGACTTTTAAGAAGATGACTAACAATAATATCATCAGCATATTGTAAAAACAAACATTCTTAGGTCGTCAATTTGGAAGGCGAATAGGTGAAGGGATAAGAAAGAGCATTGAACAACTCAGCAGTTGTTGGAACTGACCATAGAGTTTTGCATCCCCAATTGCACGAATTGAGTACGGGAAGTGAAGTATTCCCTAAGTCAAGAGACAGTCCAGTCGGGATAGCCACTTGCAGACGTCTTATTAAGGAGGAGATGGCGTAGGATAGTAAAAAGGGATGAGTGCTAGTCACTAAACGGAAATGCCTGCGTTCGGTAGCTCTTAGCTAAATCTCTCCTCCCATGGCACGCCTGCACATGGTCACGCCATAGCAATTCTCGGCACGACACTGGGGGCAGTCGTATGCCTGACTCGCACGGTCACTTAAACGCGCATACCGTAGGCTTCTCTCGGTTTGGCCAATCGCTTTGAAGGCTGACTACGACAAAGACTGGATGATAAGCACAAGACATCAAATCAAGTCAAGTCAAATTTATTGAAGGAAATATAGGCAAACGCCTTTGAACTCCCTCTTGGTACATAGGATTTAAGAAATGTATCGGCATAGCCGAACATTCCAAAGAAGTCGTTGAAACAATTTCAGACGACTTCTCGCTTGTTTCAAGCAATACACTCACACTCAGTTTACACGAGCCAGCAGTGTAACCGAGGAGGAAGAGCAGCCAGTGAAAAAAACTCCTAAGGCTGGCTCATAACTCAAAATGGAATGACATTTGTGGTTTTTAGGAGAAAAACTGTCGCTCGTGGGGGAAGTATGTGAATGATAGGGGCATGATGCTTCTGTGAATGATGACGGCAGCCATGGCGTCCATGACGAGTAATATCTACATCCGAAGGACCATACGAGGAGGAGACCTCGGAGTCATGAGAACGTCCTGAAGAACCGGAGATGCAACCATGATACGCCTTTTCTGTGTCAAGAGTCGAGGAACCCACCACGTCGTCAGCAGTCGGTCGATACGAGAAATGGTGGGACAGGACCGCGTAGCCATAGGTGCGGTAGATGCGACCTAAGATGCGATCAGCGCAGTTCACATAGGGAGCAGAGACGTCGAAGGTCGGCAATATCTTAACGCATTTGGTTAAATAGTAATAATAATACTACTAAAAAATTACTATTAGTATCTATTTATAGCATTTCTAGCATTTAAGTGTTTGGATTTAGAGCGCTTCTATTTTTGGATACGGAACACTTCAGTGATTGGATTTGAAGTACTTAATCACAAGGATACTCATTAAATCGGTCTAGGTTTGCCTTAAAAACCGTACACGAAAGGAGACATGACAATATCCACAGGAAGGGCATTCCATGCCTGGATTACACTTTTAGAGAAAAAGAATTTTCTTGGGTCAAGTTTTGCCTCAGTCACACGTTATTTGAGGAGGTGTCCTCGCAGCCTAGAGGTGGTGGCCTGCTCAAAGAAGTCATTTGTTTGGAGGCAGCAATCCTGACGACAGACGCAGCCCACTAGCCCACGGACGTGCGCTCGTCTGACAGTCACATCTCCGCCCACCTATTCGACACTTCTCCTGCACATAATGAACTCTTCCTACAACTCTGGCCTCCAACCTCTGCTCCTTCTCCTAAGGAACCGGGCTTGAAAATCTTATTGTCAAGGGTTAACCTTAATTCCTCGATAACTGGTGACCCCGACGTGTAATCTCTTGCTATTCAATATCAATACTCAACCAAGTTTCTTGAAGACAGATACCGTGAGTCATGCTGTGCTACTTTTTCAACAGAGGTACCTCCAGAAATTTGAAACATCGTTTCCCAGGTACAAATTTGCAGACAGCGTATGTAGCAGAATTTAATGGCACCATAAATTTCGCGAGCACTCATCAGCCACTTCCACTCGCTGCATAAACAGAATAACGAATGATAAATTGCAGAATTGAATTCATACAGAAAAATCGATCTAAAACATCAAGGTCACTTGAGTTAGCCAAGAGACAATCAATAAAGTAGGAATTCAAACATTGTGGGCAGTAAAAAACGAAGTAAACTGTCTAAGGCAAAAACATCTAAGGCAAAAAGGTGGGAAGGGGGTGGGTAGACGAGAAGCCGGTGCTACCACGGCAGGGTTAGGTTCACCACATGCTCCAGTTGTTTACATAGGTCAGGTTTAAACCGCCTTATGTAGGCTGCCTCCAGGTAGCGTAAGATACGAGTTGTTCATGCCCGAACAAGTACTCGGAAGGATGTTTAAGGGTCAACAGAATGATTCGTATCCAATAGGTGTTCAGTGATAGAAGAACGGGGAGTCCTATTCTCCTGACTTAATAACCAACTCGGCAAGTGCTCTTTTGCTCTGGCTGCCAATTGCCGTTGTGTTCGTCCTGTATACTTGCATCCGCAAGTGCATGTAAATTGGTAAACAACATTAGAAGTGGCGTACAACGGCAAGGCATCCTTCGCAGTTGGAATCGGAAGGGTCTTCACCGAGTTGCAAAATACAAGCTCAGCTGCAAAATATATCCTTTCAATGGTATTGCGTAAACGTCTCATGATGGTGTTTAAGGTGTTATCTCCGTTAAATTCCAAGGAAATGAAAACAGGCTTTTTCGGAGCTGATTGTTCTATAACCTTTTGCCGTAAGGGTTTGCTATTCTTTTCTATAAAGTGAGCTGGATAACCACGCTTGGAAAGAGTTTCTTTGAGGCTGGCAATTTCTGCATCCAGTGTATCCATTGAGCAGATTTTGCTTGTCCTCTGAAAGAGAGTGCAAACTAAGTTACGTTTCCATTGTATGGGGACAACACTTAGATAATGCAAATACTGCCCTCTCCATCTATTCTTATGGAAAACTCTACGCGTTATAGAGCCATCTTTCTGCCTAGTCATGTGAACGTCTAAGAAAGAAAACTGGTTTCCACGTTCCAATTCCATCGTAAATTTCATTTTTGGATGTAAACTGTTCATTGTTAACAGTAGTTTATCAGCTACCTTGTTTACCCACCCCCTTCCCACCTTTTTGCCTTATATGTTTTTGCCTTCGACAGTTTACTGCGTTTTTTGCTGCCCACAATGTTTAGATTTCTACTTTATTGATTGTCTCTTGGCTAACTCAAGTGACCTTGATGTTTTAGATCGATTTTTCTGTATGAATTCCATTCTGCAATTTATCATTCGTTATTCTGCTTATGCAGCGAGTGGAAGTGGCTGATGAGTGCTCGCGAAATTTATGGTGCCATTAAATTCTGCTACATACGCTGTCTTCAAAAGAGGTACCTCCCTATCTTTATTTTGACAGAAGATTGAATGATTGTTTATTGACAGAAATCTTTGGTTTTCGTTCAAGGGTTCTCTGTCAATCGCAGCGGGGTTTTTGACGCTGCACCAAACTTTGCTGGGGAGAGCGTGATAAAGAAAACTGATTAATCACAAATTAGCCAGAGAGGACGGAAAGTGCAAAAGATGGCTTCGTGGAGTTTCGTCGGTAAAAATAGCAATTTAAGTTCAATTCAAGGGCGCATGCAAGTCCTTGGAGGTAATAGAGTAGAAGAACATTATATCAGTGTGACAACATTTTAATTTGCCTGACGTTGCGAGATTCATCGCGGATTCTCCGTCAGAGATACGTACAGAAAAGCCTTAACAGAAACGGGTAACCTATGCTCAGGAATTTGAAGTACATAGTTACTACTGCAGAATCATAACGACAACTGCCGAACACGCGGCAGCAGCAGTGCAGATACATGATGCAAATTCACCAGTTGCGCTTCATTCGACGAGACCCAGCAACACATTCAAATTTGATGAGGCCGACATTCTCACAAGAGTTGAAAATCATGTGATCCGAGTATTACTTGAGTTCTGATCCACGGGCCCCCAATCCATAAACAAGTGCAACGATTTGCCCAATCCATACTCAAACCCAAACACAGTTGCGTAAAAACACTCTATCGGCGTGTTGAGATGCACTGCAGCGAAGAAGGAGACAAAGTTGCCGAGGTAGAATACCTCCGACGGGTGTTCAGAGAAAATGGCTACCCGCGCAACTTCGTCAACCGGTGCTTGCGCAAACGAGCTGGCCAACAAAAGCGCACCGACCCCAAGATTTGGCGTGCGATCCCGTACGTCAAAAACCTATTGGAAGCCGCCGGCCACCTTCTCACACCGCTTGGAGTTGGAGACGCACACAGGCCGGAGGCAACCATAAGGCGTCAGATAATGAAGCCGAAAGACCCACCGCAAGAAATATCTGGAGTCGTCTACCGGATCTGGTGCAGTTGCAGTCAGAGCAACTATGTCGGAGAAACTGGCAGACTTTTCAAGAGGCAAATTGCCGAACACGTGGCAGCAGTGTGGCGAAATGATGCCAACGCTCATATTGCGGTTCATTCGATGAAACCCGGCCACACATTCAAATTTGATGAGGCCAAAATTCTCGCAAGAGGTGACAATCGGGTGAGTAGAGAACTACTTGAGTCATGGTTCACGGACCCCCAATCCATAAACAAGTGCAATGATTTGTCCAATCCATATTCAGTGCAGAGATTCAAGTTGGCCAAAGCAAGTCGTCACTTGGGGAACGGGCAGGCCACCGCCTCATCTTACGCCAACACCGGGAAGCCAGACGGCCGAGCAATCATCACGCCCGAGCCCACTGCCCGTGATTAAAGTTCAACGGATCAAAGCCCACGTGCCGTCCAACAAACATTCCACGCGCAAGAAGGCAATTAACGTTAATTGTCGCTGTATATTTGCAGTAATGACTGTATCCTATAAATACTGCAAACTTCTGTGCATACATTACCTGCTTCTGCTACTCTTTCCTACTCATGTCTCTGATGGTAAATCTGTGACGGATGTCGAAACGTCTGGCAAATTAACGTATTGTCCCAGCGATCGAGTCTTCTTCTTCTCTATATGTGTATGTATCCTTGGGGGGTCTTCGCTGAACTTGGGCGAGGTCACGAAGATACATTTTAATATAAACACTAACCCCTACCGGACAACGGCGGGGGCGTGTAAGTTGGGGGATGTTCGCTAACTTTGGGCGAGATCACCTTGGTACATTTTTTAAATATAATCAGAAGAAGCAGGAAGCCCCGGTAGATACGACCCCGCCGATTAGAATGAATAGGCCTAAATAAGCCTACTGAAACGAATCTAGTAGATATTGTAGCGCTTTTTCAAAAAGGCCACTACGCATCCTACGATAATCAAGTATACTTCTCCTGATGAAAACTCTTCTTTCTTCTGAGGTACCATCTGGGAACCGAAGCTTGACTACTCTTAAAGTATACACCATTACGTATGTTTGTTAGAAGATTCCATGAGAACAGCCTGACACCTTCGTCGTATTTTAGGGCCATATATGCAGCATGTGGTTTTGAACCCATTATTGCAAGTGTAACAGTCGACCATTGCAAGAGTTTTTAATCAAATTATTGAAAATAAGAAGATTTGATAACTGTGACAAGACTTTTGTTGCCTGAGGTTTAAATTTCCGGCACGGTTTCTTCATCATTGACATAAGCAGAAAGTAGTTATCGAAACGGGTGGTACATGCACAGGAAGTTGGAGTTTTTATACGTGACAGTCATTACTGCCTACATATGACAAATAACGACGATTAGCGGTACTTGCCCTCTTGTGCGTTAATTGGTAGATTACTGGCATGCAGGCCGTGACCTGCTGACCTTGGATGACGCATTGTGGAATCGGACATGATGATTGGTCGGCCATCTGACTCCCCGGTGTTGGTGTAAGACGACGCGGTAGATTGTGGGTTCCCCAAGTGCATATCTTATTTGGCCAAATTGAGCCTCAGCACCAAATATGGATTGGGACATTCATTGCACGTTTTTATGGAGTTAGGGCCCGTGAACCATGGTTAATATAATTGTCGGCTCACACGATTATCACCCTTTGCTAGAATTTCGGTTTCGTGAAATCTAAATGTGACCAGGTCTCGTCGAATAAGCCGCGACTTGAAAGTTGGCATTACTACATGCCCCACCCGGACGGTAGGGGTTAGTGTTTATATTACAATGTATCTTAGTGACGTCGCCCAAGTTCCGCGAAGACCCCCATGGATACATACACATATCGAGAAGAAGAAGACTCGATCGCTGAGACAATACGTTAATTTGCCAGACGTTTCGACATCCGTCGCAGATTCACCATCAGAGACATGAGTAGGAAATAGTAGCAGAAACAAGTAATGCATGCACAGAAGTTTGCAGTATTTATAGGATACAGTCATTGCTGCAAATATACGGTGACAATTAACGTTAATTGCCTTCTTGCGCGTGGATAGTTTGTTGGACGGCACGCGGGCTCTGATCCGTTGAACATTAATCACGGGCAGTGGGCTCGGGCGTGTTGATTGCCGGCCGTCTGGCTCTCCGGTGTTGGCGTAAGATGAGGCGGTGGCCTGCCCGTTCCCCAAGTGACGACTTGCTTTGGCCAACTTGAGTCTCTGCACTGAATATGGATTGGGCAAATCATTGCACTTGTTTATGGATTGGGGGTCCGTGAACCATGACTCAAGTAGTTCTCTACTCACTCTATTGTCACCTCTTGCGAGAATTTCGGCCTCATCAAATTTGAACGTGTGGCCGGGTCTCATCTAATGAGCCGCAGCTTGAGAATCGGCATCATTTCGCTGGGCTGCTGCCGCGTGTTCGGCAATCCGCGTCCTGAGAAGCCTGCCAGTTTCTCCGACGTAGGAAGGACGGCTGAGGTGGTTTGGGCACGTTCTTCGATGCCAACCTCAAGAGATCAGTGCTACTACCCTCGACTTGAAACCGTTGCCTAATTGGAAACATCGAAAAAGGGGTCAACTAAATACCTGGCTTGACTCAGTCCGTCAGGACATGGAAATGGGTCTCGGACCTTCGATATTCGGTCTCCGGCGCTGGCGAAAAGAAGGGCTCGTTCTGTCCAGGCCTGCAGCCACGGATCGTCGTGCGTGGACAAGCACCTTGCGGGACATAACCGAGGCCGGCTAGACCAGTCATGATCGCAGCCGTGACAAGTACAAGTAAGTAAGTAAGTATGTTGTTGACCCTACCCAGTCATCAGACAAAATAAACAGAAGAGCTAGTGGGATTCTTGGACTGAATCGGGTCGCGCAACAGCCCAACCTTTAAACTAAACCTTAGCTTAACCCTAACCTGCACCACGATCATGAAGTTAATTTTGGTAGATAGTATCGCCAGCAAAAGCAAGGGAAACTCGAATGGTCAATTTTAGATTCTTAGCATCGTAAGCTAGTCAGACCCAGTCCGAAGTGGTGAACAACTCAGACTTCGAACTCGCAACCGTTTTGATCAGAGTCAAACGCCCCAACCATTGAGCAACTAGCTCGTTGTCTTGCGGGCTTAGGTTGGGAGATATTAAAACTCGTTGCTAACCGTTCACCAACCGCTAACGGATCCCATCTGTCTTCCTCTGCCTTGGGTCTCATTTCTGAAGCTCTATGCAACTAGTTGCATAGGCAAATAGTATCAACGAGTGTCACTCTAATTTTTTTGGAGTGGGCCGTTACTGCTTCAAAATGCTCAGCTTGGGAATCGAATTAACTACCCGTTCCTGCATACCCCGGAGTGTGACGACTACAACCCAATTGAGATAGTATCACCACGGTCAACTCCAAACAGGTGCGATAATTATCCGACGCTTTGCGCCCCCCCCCCCCACCCCTCGAACTCCAAACTTCATGTCGTTGTCGACGCTCATTGCAAAAACTGGGGGTCAATTAGCCTGTGTCCTAACATAGCAACGGCTAATTATCCGTGCTCGGTCATGTAGAAACTCACATTTGTACCAGTCCTGGGATCAGCCCTTGTGCCGGCACCTTTTCTCTGCTACAAAACTGCATGCCTGCGTGTAACTGTCTACCACGCGTGACTTTGCTTGCGAAGACTTGCGCACCCACACTGTCGCCTCTCTATCGGGTTGATGCCTCGCGTCGTGACCCTTTGGCCTAGCGAACTTGATTGCAATTATTGTGGGCCATTTCCTGGTTGGCTGTAGGACGCCCCCAGATCCCGTAACCTGTGCGCAGAGACGCAGAACGTACACACATCAACTGGCTTGTCTACTGTGTGCTGCTCCGTTCTACTGAGGCCTTTGTTAGTTCCTTTGTTACAGAACGCTGCCCAGCCTCGGATATGGCAACCCCCTAGCTGAGAATACTAGCACCTGCAACACCGGTGCACGAACCCTTCTGCCGCAGATTGCACCATCAACCGCTACTCCAGCTGCATGCAGCCCCTGCTGGTACTTCGCTTTCCCCTCTCTCACGTCAAGACACGCTCACCCCTCTCACACCGGTTATCTGCCAGTTATGTCAATCGATTTCGTCCAAGAATTGCCCTAGCTTTTCTGCTTATTTTGTCTGAAGACGGAGTGGACCCACCAACTTGAAAATATTTGCGTACAACTCGATTTTCTGAACTGTTTCATTGGTAGTGTGAACACGGTTAACGAGCTTAATCAGTTTCGGCACCGATCTCGTCATGTAAAACACTCGTTTTGCGAAACGTAGGCAATCCGACTGCACCCATTCGTCGACAAGCTGCAGACTGCGACTGAGAACCCACGTCCTAGGAGCAAGTTGTGGGTTACGATGTGGTCCGGCCAGATAATAGATGATAGCTCGTATCCCAACATTTATAAGCTGATAGATATGATAAGGCGTGGAAGGCCAGACTTTTAGGGATAATTTTATAAGGTGTAACGAGCGTAGAATGCAAGCAATAGGCAAAAGACTCGCAGGCAAGTGCAGTCCAGTTATGAATGGGCCGGAGTACAGAGGCGCAGTCCGGCAAGTAGATCACCGGGTCCAGACAACTACAACCGAACTGTAGATCGCCGGTTCTGGGGGTGACTGAGCGTAAACAACTCCCCCGCAGTAAGCTCCTGGTCTTGAGAAGTGGTTGGCCAGTGAACGGAGGTTTTGCCAACCTGGGGTGCACCCGAGAGCCAGACACGTGAGGCATGTGAGCAAAGTATGGCTAGGAAATACAAGGTCGCTACAAAGTCTCGACGCCGGACATAGGCACACAAACACGCATTGCATCTTCTTAACTAACTGGAAGCCTCAGGCTTTTAATCTCCAGGGAAATTAATTTCTGATCGCGGTATGTATCAGTATATATAAGGTCTATAGGCGTACACCGAAATTGTAAGTGTATAATTGCGTTGAAACCCGTCAACCTCAATGAAATATACACCTGCTGCCACAGGACAGTCTTCAATAGTATAAATTGCCATTGTAATTTACCATACTAACAGGCTAGGTACTTGCTAAAAGGCACAGACACGTGTTTCGCATGCTAATTTACAATGTCAATTTATACTATATGGATACCTGCGTGGACAGGTAGCCTGATCTCAAAATATGTCAAGCACGTCAGTATGTCGGCCTCTGAACGAGCTCCTTTGTGACCGCCTACAGAAAATATGATCTGTGAGGCAATTACAGTGGAGTCCGGTTAATGTGGACACCTCCATTCCAGGCCAACTGTCCATATTAACCGGTTGTCCACATTAAGCGAACTGACCCCAAACCAGTCGTTTCTACGTATAAGAAACAACATTTTGCATCTAAGGGAAGTTTTATTGAAAGAACATGCTCAGTTTTGATTGCTTTGGTAGAAACTTTTCTCTTAAAGCTCCCCTAAAGTTCTTTATCACAGTACTGGTCATCTGAAGCAAAACTTTCAGAACAGGACGCGGGAATTCCCCGCCGCGGGCAATTTGGACGGGATTTTTGACAAAATCTGTGGGTCGACCGACCGGTTGACAGCTTGGTGCTGTCCACATTAAGCGGTGGCTGTCCAGATTAACCGGAGGATTTTATTATGGAGAAATTCCGTTCCTGGCCATCTGTCCACATTAAGCGGTTGTCCACATTAACCGTGTCCACATTAACCGGACTCCACTGTATCAACAAACTACTTGTTTTACTTCATTACACAGTTTTGTTCACACTAACTTTGAGTCTGAGGAATAATTGACACTGCAAATGCATAAAACGTGCTGTTCGTTGTTATTTTACCAACGCAGAACAATTTTTAACATTCATGTTTTACTATTAGTCTTGCGCGTTTCTACCGACTTTTAAAATGTTCTGGCAAAGGAAAAGCTCATATTTTTCTAAACCACAAACAAGAAGATGTCGCATAGTTCTCATAAACGTTTGCAACCAATGTGCATAGCTTTGCATTTTTTACAGAAAATATTTATGGATACGAAGTTTATAAAGTGATATTGTATGGCCTTAAAAAACTCTTACTTAGTTGGTTTAAATCGAAACATGAAAGGGGTGTAATCTGCTACAAAAAGAAAACAAGAATGTATGAGGGTGGACAACTCAGTACCATCGTGTATAGAAAGGTGACTAACACAAATCCAGTGCTCCGCTACCATAGCAGACACCGAATAGCACATAAAATCGACCGTCTAAGATCACTTTTCAGGAGGGAGCAAATACATTGTAGTGAATCTGAGAGAAGAGTTCTAGGGCTACATTACCTTTGGGACCCACTACCTAGAAATGAATAGCCGGACAGCTTCATCAACCGCTGCCACCGTGCGCACCTACAAACGGAGGAGAGCCATCAACAGTCTGGCACCTTCTACGGTACTAAAAGAATATGTAAGAAGCAACAGAACGTATCGCTGCATAGCTCGCCATCGGTATTATCCATCGTCCAACAGCAACAATGCTTTCGCGGATCATGCAAATAAAAGACCAGTACGTGAGCAGTCTGGCGCCCTTTATGTCGCGGCTGTTCTTGCCATTATACAGGGCAGACGGAGCGACAACGTAGCTCACCAATAATTGAGCACAAACCGACACTGTAGAAAGGCGACCCACTGTCACAGATCGTTACCCACACACTGGAGAAAGGCCACGAATTCAAGTTCACAGGCATATAGATGATGGCGTGAGCCGGTTATAAGACGCGACGAGAACTACTGGAGGCCTAGGTATCGGACTTCAACTTCAGCAACAGACATGTTGAAATAGCTCCCTACTATCAAGCCCTTTGTTCGCGCGGCGCATTTATTTTCTCGTAGCTGTAATACAAAGCACATCAATTCTCACTGCACTCTCACTGTCTCTGAAGATGGCCTCTTTTACGAAGCCAAGAGCTCAGTGGTCATCTGATTTTTTGATTTATGAGGTCATGTAAGGCCAATGACTTGTCGGCAATTGTTAAGGCTAAGCAGGTTAGCCCTAACAGGTACGATCATCCAGGCCCATGGTTCCGTTAGGTGAGGCGAGAGAAGACGGTGGGAAAGCCAGAGTAGAACGAAGAATGTGTTGTGTACACAGAAGTTAGGAGAAAGTGGCTAATCGGCCCGGCATGGCCGCGAGAGCCGCGTGAGCGCGCGGCGTTACGCGCATCCCGCTCCTGGTGGATTCCTAAGTGGCGTCTCATGGCAGTGATTTTGGCGGCCGCCGAATTTCGCTTTGCCTCCGCAGACTAGTTGTGATTGGATGCACAGCGCGAAGCGGGCACAGCTGAGACTGGGTTGTTTATTAACTCGCTTAGACCTTCAGCGATAGGCAGAACCTCGTTCAATTCCAGGACTGAAGTACGTTGAAATTAGGTCGCACGATAATCAATAGTTTAGCCCTACCTCGGTAATTTGCTCGATTGGAGTTAAACATCTTATGACAAAGGTTATCCACTTTACATCACGAAATGAAGGCTCTGTATGGTAAGCTAGCAGATATATCGTATGCTCAGTACACCAAACCATTGAACGCATATTAGGTTTATTAGGGAAAAATTCCCAAAATTGAGTTCCATTCGTCAATAGAAGCTATTTAATACCAATAAAATTTTTCATATAAATGAAACAGAATATGACACACTGACTGAATGTTTGAATGCATGCGTATCTTTCAAGGAAAATGAAAAAATGCCGACAGTTTGAAGGATAGTTTACGTCTATGAATTTAACTATTTTAATAACACACACACGTACGACAAATAAGTAATTTTATGATGCTCGTTCATGTATCATCGTTATACTTGTGTTGATCGCCATGGCCAACATGCAGGACATTCCGATGACAGCCAGCACAGGTGAGTAGTTTTCCTCCAACTTGTGGTGGTAGTAGATCACTGCAGCCGAAGCAAGGATGCCTCCAAGCCAAATCAACACACGGGCGGCTGGCGTGGTCCAACATTGTGGGATTATGCAGCCTGCAATGATAGTCACGATAGCGACGAGGTGTACGAAGGCGGCGCAGACAAGGAGGACTCCAACGGTCCTGTAAGTCTTCTTAAATGGTCCTTTCAGGCAACAGTCTACCACGTTGCCACAACGCCAGCTTGGTAGCGTCACAGCGAAAGTGAGGAAGAGTACGTTGAAACAGAGACTGACGACGAAGATAAATTTGTTTTTGTCCATTTTCGCTGTGTTGTGCTGTGCTTAAGCTGGTTGGCTTGCAAACTGATCACGCCTCGAGTCCAGCAAGGGGTAGTGAAAGCTCAGTAGGTCACAACTCGCATGCGGGTCATTGTACAATTAGCGCAAAGGCGGGTTACTATCCTTGATAGGGGGAGGGGGGCGTTAATTGTCATAGGATGCAGTAGCATAGGGACTGCATCCCGTAAATAATATATTCCCTGAGTATGAACTAACCGTTTCTGATATTGTCTCTGATTCTGAATCCCTGACGGAATCTGAAAGCTTCAGAGGAATAAATCCCCCATCCCATTGATCATAAATGCTTCTTGCCAACTACCTCTGCAGACTCGCATTTTCACCAGAAGTGGGTATCGACTCGAGTGGCTTTCTGACTCATCCGACTGAAGTGGTAGAGTATTTTTTTGGGCACAGTTTGCGCGTCATAACCACGTGGGCGGACAGATACCGTGGCGTGTGCCTCGTCTGGATGGCCCGCAAGTGAGTCAGTTTGACTGGCTCCTAACACGGTTACCTGTTCCCTCCAAGCGGGCGACGTAGAGAATGCGCTGGACCAACAGGGGTGTTGGGACGGCCCGGACGCGAGTTATCACTCGGGCAATCCGGAGGTCCAGAACAAGGGGACCTTGCTGGTGACCAGTTTATGCAGTTACAAGCGACTTTCAAAGGGCGGACATTAGGCCAGGAAAAAGGAGGCACGTGCAAGAGCGACTGCCCCGCGGCCGGGTTGCTGCCGTCGCAAGTTCACGCTGAGGACACATGTACATGCGTCCGTAAGCAAGCGCGCGCTCGCACGGCCACTCGTAGAGAGCCAATGAGGAGCAATGACTACTGCCCCTTAAATGGCGAGGTTACAAAACGAAGGACATTCTGCTGCTAGCGACCGGGGACACGGCTGCTAGAGACACGGAATGCTCCTGGCCGAGACGACGACAGAACACAAGCTGCTGAGGGACACAGAACACAAGCTGCTGGACACACAAGAAACAGAGTAGATGTAGTAGTAGAACTGACAGTAAAGTACTATCTGCTATCCTGTTCTACCTTCTCTTCCTAAAACATAACCTGGAGACGTAACCGTTGTTGAAACAGGAATGCACAAGGTTATAACAGTGGCGACGCAGGTGAGATCAACATATGGGGGGCTAGGTCAGTACATGATAGGCCTTATTCGGGTTGCGCTACCATAAAAAGTGCCGAAAATGTTGGGGGAGGAGGGGGGGCGTGTATAAGTATGGGCTCAGGCCGCGCCTGCCATCTGAGTACGATCTGGCCTCCGGTCTTCTTAACTCTGCCCTGACACCCCGGCACAAGTGGCTGAGGGAAGAGAAATTGCGCTGGATGCAGCACAAGTTTACTATCATTTAAAACTAATGTGATTTGCATGACCTGTGGTGGCCTAAAATGTCTTCGCCACTCAAGCCTGGAAACTCAATCCCCTTTCACCTCAGCCATCTCCAGAGAATGCTATAGCTGAGGTGACAGGCCAGTATCTCCGACACTGAAGTCTTCGGTCGCAGCGGAATGGCCAGCAACCACGTCAGGCTGAGGCAACTGCAACTTTAATGGACCGACCAGCTCGCGAGGATGGGGTATGAGCGTTTACACGGATCGAGGCAAAGGTTCGCATCCCAGGTATGTGCATAAACTCAAAAGAAAAAGTTTCGATCACCGGAATCGTAGTTTTATTTGTCTGAGCTTTCGAACTCTTGCGGGAGTCCGGTGATCGAAACTACTTCTTCGCAATCTATGCACATACATGGGATGCGAACCTTTGCCTCAATTCGTGAGAACCTTGGGCTCGATGCGCTTCGAAAGCTCGAAGCTGGGAGATTTTCACCACAAGAGAGGCAACAACGTACGAGCAACTACGTTTCTTGCACTAATGCATGAAGGGCGGACTGACACCCCGATGCCTGAGATAAAAATCACCCGTTAACACGTCCGTGTGCAGAGAAATTGCGAAGAGATTCACAAAGCAGATAGCGAAAGCTTCAATCGATTATTGCCACCAGTTTTTACGCAAATATAAGGCTGTGATTAAGCAGAACAGAAGAGAATGTGCCCGCGTTCTCGGTGATCCCATCACTGAAGACCTTGCTCAGACATCGCTGTGCTGGCACATCTCAGACAAGCCAATAAGCGAGCTACATTGGATCGGAAGATGAATAAGCTACAACTACCCAACGCCAGAAGCTCAGACTAGGTACATAACCTCCACTCCACGACAACTACGAGTGTTCCAGCATGAAGCGTGTTTTAACACCGCTGATATCGACCCTGTCGACTTCATTGCAGTCGTAAAAGCTATGCTTATGAGGACTGAAACAACTGAAGATGAGACAAATTCCGTTCGACAACGGGTCACCTCCTTACTGACGACAAATCGACCAACCCAATGTGGGTCGAAGAATGAGGCGAAAGCTATAAAACAACTGAGAACGGATGACCGTATTATCATACTGCCCGCAGATAAGGGACGGTCAACTGCCGTCGTGAATCGCTAAGACTACGACGAGAAGGCCAAAGCCCTGCTTGGTGACAGGGAATCCTACAGAGAGGCACAAAGCTCAGAAGCAAAAGCAGTATAAAATAAGTTGAACAAATTACTTGGAGAATTCAAACGCCGGAGTGTGATCACTGAGAACGAACGGCGTCTGATGAAACCGACAGATACTGCCCTAGTTCGCTTCTATGGCCTGCCAAAGATCCATAAACCGAACGTTTTATTGTGGCTAATCGTTGCCCTTAAAGGTAGCCCCACCTATAATTTGGCAAAATGGATGTACTTGAAAGTAAAATCCCTCCAGAAAACCTCTGATACGTCAGTCCGTTCAGACACCCAATTCCTGACAGACCTCCACGGTCGGAGGATTCAATCAGACGAAATGATGGTTGCCTTGGACGTGACATCACTATTTACGTCCACTCCACCGGGTTTGGCACGAGATGTTTTGCGCAGGAAACCTGAGGAGCTGTACGATGAAACCCAGAGTCCTCTCAAATCGAACACCTCATGAGACTGTTCGAATTTTGCCAAAAGGCTTACTTCACCTTCGCTGGAACGACTTATAAGCAAATCAAGGGAACTCTGATGGGCTCTTCAATCTCCGGTTTAATAGCAGAATTGGTCCTGCAAGAGCTGAAAAAGATTACCTCCACCCATCAGCCCCCAATATTTTGGCACCATTACGTTGACTACACGTTCGTTGTCGTTAAAAGGAACACGCTGCAGAGTTTCTATGATCTCCTCAACTCAATCTTCCCCGATATACAAATCACACGCGAAGAAAAAAGGGATCAGCAGCTACCCTTTCTCGACGTACTCGTCATGCAAACTCCCAACGGCAAAATATAAACGAGGGTCTACAGAAAAGTGACGAACACCATGCAGCTTCTCAGTTTTACACCACCCATCCGATGGCTCACAAACGAAGCTGTGTGAGAACGCTGTTCAAAAGGATCCAGGCTCCCTGCAATAACCCAGAAGAAAGAGCACGTGAGGTTCAACATCTGCGCGAACAGTTTATGCGGAATGGCTATCCTAAAGCCTTCTTAAGCCGATGCCTACGTGCCCGCCCTCCGAGGACCCAAACAGGACCACCCCCACGATTTGGCATGCGCTACCATATATCAAGTACGTTTCGGAAGCGACCGAACGTATTGCTGTGGTAATAGGAGTTGAAATCGCACATCGTCCCAAGGCTTTAATGCGTAGCCAGGTCATGAGGGTCAAGGATCGACTAAATCCCAGTGAGCAGTCGGGTGTAGTGTATTGCATACCGTGTCTTAACTGCCCTGTAAATTACACGGGACAAACTGGACGCATGCTGGGTTTGCGCATACAGGAACACAAGTCGGCTGTTCGACGGGGTGATGGATCTTCGCAAGTGGCCGCCCACACCTAGGGGGCGGGTCACAAGTTCAACTTCGCAGCTGCGAGGATAATTGCCCACGCAAGCAGCAAGACGGTCCGAGAGCTGATTGAAGCCTGGGCGTCGGATGGCAACTCAGTAAACCGATGCATCTAGCTGGCGCCTTCATATGTTGCCCTGCGTCTTTATTCCTGTCCGCAGACAAACATCGAAGACTGACTATATGGTTGTCTATCATTTGCCTAAAGCGGATATACGCTGATCAGCAATCCGGATGATTATGCTGAAAATTACAGTAGATTTCCCATGCCAGTAAACGCAAAAGCAAAGTTCTGAAATGTGTTTTATAATAGAATAAATTACTAAAGTAGGGCTCTTATATTGATTATCGTAAAATCTACTCTGAAGATACATATTTAAGAACCGTCGGGAAGCCGATTTTTCAAGGGACTTAGCCTGACTGCCTACAAAAAGAATACCCTGTAAAAATGGCTAGTTGGGTAGTATGCTTTTTTTCCGATTGATTACCCATACCGTAGTTCAGACACATTAAATAGAAAACATACATTTTTTTCTTGTACTAGTTTTTACTTCAAATTCCTGTTCATGTATCACCTGTTTCTGCTACTACTGTCGGCTCATGTCCCTGCTGAAGAACCAGCGAACAGGAGCGAACCACTGCGATATTACAGGAGATGACTTTGAAATAGATCCTAATTTCCATTTTTAAAGATCATCGTAACAAACAAAACCTCAATTTTACCCACAAAATGACGAACCCTGCCGATTGTTTCACTTGTGTTCAAGGTTTAAACACCATACACTGTATCTTTTTTGTCTAAGGAAAGTCACATATATCTCTAAAATACGACAAAGAGATCAGACAGTTCTGACTGAATCTTGCAATGGAGAAGCGTAATGCTGTTCACTTAAGTATTATTGAAAATATGAATCCCGGGTGGTAAGCCGGAAGAGCGTCCACTGAGAGACGTTTATTGTGCGCATGACATTTTGAATAGTCAAACACGGCATACTCTGGCACATGGTTCCCATTATATACCGCTCTATTTTCCGTGTGCGTATTCTGCAAATCCTGGTTGAGGCGCTGGGTGCGACTCGCATCTCACTGTTGTTTGTGCCTCTGTAGTGGCCCCTAGCAGTCACTTGGAACCCAAGATCAGCCGGAGACGCATGGCGCCTTTGGCCTGCAAGGCCTGCGTGCTCACTGCCGCCTGGGGTCAGGCGTTAGCAGCCGCCGACCGACGCTCCAGCGTGGCCGCGCGCCCACACCAACCTTCGCCCATCTCAAGGTCGCACAATGACCGCTAGTCTAGAAATTAGCCGCATGATTGGCTGCCGTAAGCAAACATGCGCCGGCGATTCCCGACACTCTCGTCACTCTGAAATTGACACCCTCGCAGTCGGACTTCAGTCATCCGAGAGTCAGAACTCCTTCCATCTATTCTTCTAATCCTCTGAGGAGAATACACTATTCCTAACAGTCTGACCTTCCAACCGGTTTCTCTGTTCTCTCCTAAGGAACCATGGTCTGAAGATCGCATTTTCTAGGGTTTAACTCACCTAACCCCCATGCGATACTTCTGCTCTCTACCTCCCTGTTGATCCAGTCTATCGCTGTGGCGTTATTGTTTGCTTGGCCATCTGTTGTGTCAGGTCACCCTGCAGCTTGCTCTGGCTTGATTCATACTTATGCATATTGGCTGTAAAGCTAGTTGGCAGCCCGATTGTTTCAGCCCGTGACTGTCACCGATAAGAAGGTTCTTAAAACCATAAAGGGGTGTAATAATTTATTTCGCGGTTTACTGAACAGGAAGCAAGCATCCAGGCTTCTTAATCTGTCTGAATGTTTGATCGTCAGTTCGGCCCACAATTCCAACGGCGCCAAAGTTGAACTGTTGGTTTTGAGTCCACCGCGAGAAACTTCAGTTTCTGGACAAAGTAATTTGCCAGACCGTATGTAGGTGTACCTCAGAGGGTTTCAACTGGCCGTAAAGGCACGTCCAGTTTGTAGGCTTATAGGAGTCGATAGAATCGCGCCATGGCTGCTTGGCGGGGCTTGACCATGTACCAGTCCTTGGTGGGAATTACCTTTTCTTTCTTTAGTCGATCGAGAATCCAGCTCATATTTACCAGTATTGGCCTGAGGTCGGATGCGTCGCTGAGTCTGTAGGACTGTTGGTAAGTGGGATGCGTTCGCATTGTGTTTTGGTAGTCAACTTCATCGAGCACCAGCGTTGATCGACCTTTCTCGGCGGGCAAAATAAATATTTGGGTTTTCGTTTTTAGATTTCCTCTGGGCCTATTTTTCCCTCTTAAAAGTGAATAGGTTTTTCAGTACGACATGTGCAGAGAGGTGACCTGATGTTGAAGGAAGTCATTGGTCTCCTCTGTGAAGCTGTTTGAGCTTAGTGCTGATTCGAAGGGGGTAATAAAGGTGACCGGATCAGCGTCGGCTGTGTTAAATCCGGATCTAGGTTGCATGATTTATTTTTGAACATCCTTTTGACGAGAGGTCATGCACTAACGATTGCTAGGTCTCCGAGTATTTTGCGGCCTGCAGTGGCCTGAAAGTCACCTATAATTCAGCATCTCTCTTCTCATACGCAATCCGGGCCTTCAACTAGCTCTACACTCATGAGTGGGAATCCCCCCAGAGCTAGATGCCGGGGTGACTCAACATACCAGATGGCCAATGCGCGTTGGGGGCCTGTGGCAGACAGCCACAATTACTGCCCCCCCCTTCGTTCTCAAAGGCTCGCTGCCCCATAATCGTGTCGTCAAAAACAACTGTTACAATGCTTTCTTTGAAAAGTCGTGTTGGCAAACAATTGTTTTCGGTCATTCATCGTCAGGCCAGTACATGACATGAGGACACAAAGGGCTCGCATCTGCCTAGCCTTATTGCCGAAGCTCTTTTGCAAAGGCTCGAGCGGCTGGTCTTCAGATCGTCTCCCCCGAAGTTCTGGGCCAGATACGTCGAAGACACTTTCTTCATCATCAAAAGTAGCAAAGTGCAGGTTGTCAAGGCGCTGTTGAATCTCACCTTTCCCGACATCAAGTTGGCTATTAAAGAAGAGGTTGACAATCAGGTACCCTTCCTCGACGTACAAGTGACGAAGCTGAAAGACGGGTAGATAAGGATAACGGTCTACCGTAAGGCAATCAAAAACATGCACATTCTCCGCTTCAGAAGCAACCATTCCGTTGGCTGCAAACGTAGCTGTACTAGAACCCTCTTCCAAAGCTTTCAGACATAGCGCAGCGACGACGATGGGTAAAGGGAGGAGATTAAGTACTTGCATGCCCTATTTCAAGCCAACGGTCAACCAAAGTCCTTCATACGTAAGTGCTTTAAGAAGCCCCACGTGCAGTGGTCAAAAAAAGAGGACCCCAAGTTCAGGCTCGCAGTCCCTTATGTGAAGAACGTAGCAGAGGCGACTGCAAGAATCCTGAAACCATTCGGGATCGGTGTGGCTCATAAGCCGGAGTCAATCATCAGACAGCTGATCATGAGGCCCGAAGACCTGCTACCACTGCGTAACAGTCAGCTGTGGTGTACTGCAAACTAAGACAAGACTGCAACGTAAAGTATGTTGGTGAAACGGGCAGACGCCTTGGCACAACGTTGCATAAACATCAACAGACAATCATCCGCAATAATAAGATATCTATGGTTTATGACCACGCACGGCAGAAAGATTCAGTTTTCGCCTTTGACAATACAAGGGTAATAGCACAGGCCAATGAAAAGATAGCTAGACTGCTGCTGGAAAGTTAATCTTCGACTGGCACGCTTAACAGAGCCGTAGAAGATTATCCTGTCTAGCGAGCGTTGCGCACACGGCTCGAGGCAGTCCGAACAAGGCCAACAGGAAGGTAAAGCAAACTAGAGAGTGGAATAAAAATGGCTTTAGAAGAAAATTGGAGAGGAGCCGGGCAGGAACCACGTGAATAGCGTGGAACACGGCGTCACCACTGAGCCCACCAGATTGACATCAACTCGTGCGGGCAGCGAACAGTGATTAGTCAGTCGGCAGAAGAGGGGCAGGACAGCCAGTACGCTGACTTACGACAGCCGCAAGGGGAACAGAGGTCACACTAGCTCACCAGCGATCAGACTCACGATCAGTTAGTAGCGAACAGGCGGGTCAAGGTTCGTGCGTCGACCAGGCATGCGGCAAGGCAGAAACAGTCTCGGCAAACAGGAGCAGCCACCCAGTTACTCTGACGGTGGAACTGAGAGAGTATTTGAAACGTCACTTTCAGTTTAATTCGGTCCATGTCCTCGTACCTTCTTCTTCTTCTTCTTCTTAAGGGGATGGTGAAGACGATTTTTGAAGTTATACCACCGTCCTAGATACTCAGTGGAATGATATGGGGAATGGACGCAGATACTAACACGCCTATTGACTTTTTCTGTACATGCTAAGTTCACGACAGAATTTCGCACAAAAGGGTTAGGTTTGTTAGGATCTCAGAGGCGTGAGAGTGCCGCAGATAGGTATCTCGGGGGTCGCTACCCATGGGGTAAGATATGGCTTGTTGATGACGACTAAAAGGCCAGAAACGGCTATTCCAGTGTCCCTTCTATTAACCAGCAATGCATTTATTCACTTTTTTTTATAAACAATATACTTTATACATTTAGAAACATGATTAGACAAAATTAAAGGATAATCAATATTCCAATTACTGGAAAACATAAATCGTTTCACATGTTGCCGAATTATACGGGAAACCTTGTGCATAGTTTCAACTCTCAGTGCTCATCTGTGAATTTAGTGGGTCTAATGGTATATCTACGAAGGGCTAGTCTCCTTAAGGTCGTCGTTAAAGTATGCATCTGATAGGTGTAACGATTGCCGTGGTCAGCGCGAAGATAATTCCAGTGACAGCCAACACGGGACAATAGGTTGTATCCACCTTGTTGAAGTAATACGCGATTGCCGCGATAGCGAGGATGCCTCCAAACCAAGTCAGCCACCGGGCGGCTGGCGTGGCACATGACTCTTCGACTACGCAACCGGCAATGGCGGCTGCGACTGCGACGAGGTGTACCAAGATGGTGCAGACAAGGAGGACTCCCACAGTCCGATAGGACCCCGCAGATGTCTCATTCAGGCAGGAGTGCAAAATGGTGCCACAGCTCCAATGTGGGAGCGCTACGCTAAGAATGAGAAAGAGGATGGAGAGGGAAAGACCAAAAGTTAGGCAAGTTGTGCCTCTGATTGTCATGACCAGCGCGAAGATAATCCCAGTGACAGCCAATGCGGGACAATAGGTTGGATCTAACTTGTTGAAGTAATAGGCGATTGCTGCAACAGCGACGATGCCTCCAAGCCAAGTGAGCACCAGGGCAACTGCTGTGGCCCAGGACTTTACGCATCCGGCAAAGGAAACTGCGAGGGCGACGACATTTACCAGGATGGCGCAAACGAGGAGGGCTCCCACAATTTTGTAGGACTCTGTTGACGTTCCATTCAGGCAGGAGTTCAAAATGGTGCCACAATTCCAGTTTGAGAGCACTACGCTAAGAAGGAGAAAGATGAGGGAGAGGCTTAGACCAACGCTGAGGAAAATGGTGCCGGCTATTCGTGACCCCCTGTCGCTGGGCTCTTGCGAATCGATAGGCAGATAGTCATATCCTGTGCTGCCGTACGTATTGCCCAGATTGGGCGTCCTGATCGGTCGATGGCCCCTCGCATCTGTTCTTCTAGCGTTCCTCCCGTAGTACCTCCGAGCCATTTGTTGCCTCGATAGGGCGCGTCTGTTATCCGCTTGTCATAAGCCTCTATGTTCGTCCGTTCAACAACGCCTCGATTGGGGATCCAAGGGAGAACTCAACAACAAGGGCAGCGGAAAAGGATTTTATCGCCGTATGCTAACACCGTGCTTTATGGAGGCAATCAAGGCCTGCGCAAGCATGTGCAAGATTGGACTGAAAGCGGACCAATCAGATAGTGCCATCAGGCTGGCAGCAACCTGATTGGGTTTCTGGCTCATCCGACTGGCGCGATAACATCCTAATCCTGGCGGCAGTGCGCGCGTTAGCAATGCGTGCAGTGAACGTGTGCGGTTAGGTAGTGAAGCGCGCAAGCGAGTCGCCAGAGCGGCGTGCTATCGATTCGTTTAGGGCGGCTGCTAATAGCGCCAATGTTTACATTGTCCTCGCAAACCGTCGTTAACTGTGGAACGGCTGAACGATTTTCAAGTGCTGGGATTTGCCGAAGAAGCACACTTAAGAATTCCGTTAATGTAATTTTTGATACTTCATTGGTTTTTCGAGGAAAATATCGGACCACAGCACATAATAATAATAATAATAATAAGGTTTATTTGTAAAGCACATCTTTGTGCTTGCATGTCCTGCTCTACTAACAAGTGAGCGATATAATAACTTCTAAATATGCGGGAGCAATTTCAGTAGAACTAGCTGTTCAGCCATACTTGACAACTTTAGCTCTTATATATTTAGGTTCGGTACCGTGCCGAGATGCAGGAAGGATATTGTCAGAAAGTTGAAATAACATGGGAATCGAGTAGTCTTTTTAGGATGAAAGTGCACCCGATGGCTACCAGGTGAAGTGAGGTGTTCTCCTGGCTGCGAACTGATCTGTTTTCTTAACCCACAAGCAACGTTTCGCCCTACGGGAAAACATGATCTTAGAAGTCAGCTATTGTCGCACAGCTTCTACCGGAGACCCCTTAGTTGGACGTCTCGGTGCCAATTCGGATAGTAGTTCGTGCGTCCGGTACGTACAAGCTCATAAACTTAAGTGAAATCGTAATACTTTCTGAAGCTTATTTGATCAATGTGGCCGACATAAGGCTGGTCAAAGTTTAGCCTCTTAGGTTATCAGTTGTATGTATGCATTGACCTTGTTGGTGAAAGAAACAAACGAAGGAGGATAAGTAAAAGATAGGGAAGGAGGTACGTACCAACGTTAGGGTTTAAGGAGTTGGTGTTGATATAGGGGGCTTATGGGAGCCAGGTTGATGGGATGGTTGAGACTCGCGTGACTCCTGTAGGAGATTGGGCCTCTCGACTACGTATGAGAGAACTATGTTGGCTGCGTTGAACCTCGACGGCAAATCCATATGCCTTGTCAGTGTTGGTTGCGTTGAGTTGAAGGAGAAGGGATACCGTTGGCAGTAGAAAAAGAATCAGAGTTTGGAAAGAAGGTAAGGATATAGACATTAAAAGCGGGAACAGCTCTTCGGGATGGGGAAAGAACCATAACCTTGGTCGACAAGCTATGAGCGATTGAGCATCTCCCTCTTGCTTCGCGATAGGGTATCAGTATCAGTATATTGAGGGTATGTAGGAAAAATTCCTTTGACTGCCCTATTTGTACATATGTGCGGTGGTAGCAAAAAATTTGCTGCTTAGACTGTTGGCGAGGCCAGTTATCCTGAGTCATAGGATGAAAATAGGAGCAGACAGTGAAAAAACTCCTCAGGGATTTTTAGGAGAAAAACTGTCGCTCTTGTGGGGGTAATGCGTGGGATTTAGGAGACAAAAGGGGTTTCCAACTGGAGGGGGGGCATTGCAAAGGTTCCCAGGATCATCACCGTGTGGAAGCCTCGTCTTGATTCTTCCTTGCTGATTGCAGAGTCCGCCACGGAACTGGAAAAACAGAGGCATCCGTCCAGATCGTCGACAGTCCGCTTTTGGTCGAACCAAGGGTGACTGTTTAGACCGGCAGGTCTGGCTGACAAGATCGCCAGCGGGTAATCACGGTACGCAGATAGCCAAGTAGGGTAGACCGCGGAGACCTTCGCATGAGGCTATGCGTGCGAGGGCGTTATAAATAGCAAACGTGAATTGATATAAAACTAATACTACTGAAAAATTGGAAGTAGTATTATTGTTATTGCAAATTGTCAATGATTAAATTCTCCATTTCGCGGTCACTGTAGAGGACGCAGGAAAAATTCAACTGAAGTCGAGGGATGTGTGATGATGAATGTGCTCAGCCAGATGAGAAATTGAGAGTTCAGCTCACGTCTAGGCAGTCACCATTATCGCAAAGGGGTTAAGGCTAAGCGGGTTAAACCCTTACTACTGCGATCTTCCAGGCCCGGTTCCTTAGAAGAAGAAGAAAGAAGTCGTGGAAGGCAAGGTAGAAGGAGATTGTATTCTGTACAGAAGAGGTAGGAGAAGAATTAACAGAAGGGTTGACTCGGCCTGGGGAGGAGTTTGACCATGAGGGGCGATAGAGAGAGAGCGCCGCAGCCTCACGTCCATCGCGCACCGGGGCGAAAGGCCGAGTAAGTTCCGCCTTGCCTGTTGAATGGGCTTAGTGTGAAGTGTGTTTCTGCCAGCGCTGACAACAAATCCGGCGCATAACAGTAATCAATGGTATGCAAAAATCGATTGACTGATTTGACTGCCAATTCACGCTTACTAGATCAGTCATCACAAGTTGTGAGGCGATTCAGTGTGAACCAGTAATCAGCTTTACGCTAAAAAATCGATTGACTGGCCATGTTGACAGAGCAGGCAGAATGCGTGATTATGGCAGCGCTGGGGGGGGCAGACTCCTACAGTACCCCCCGGCAAGACTGAAGGCGGCGGTAATCGACGCCGAAGGCAGGACCAATGCCAATGGTAGAGAAAGGAAAGGAAAACAAAAGAAGGGAGGTTAGTAAAAGATGAAGAAGAATGTACGTACCAACGGTAGAGTTTGAACAGTTGGTGTTGCTGGCTTATGAGAGCCAGTTTGATGGGACGGTTATGACTCACATGAGTTTCCGTGCTGTCATGCGTGAGTCGTGTAGGAGAGTATGCATCTCGACTACGTGTGGGAGAGGCAGGTTGGTTGCGTTAAACTTCGATGGCAAATCCGTATGCCGTTTCCGTGTTTGTTGAGAAGAGCGAGGGATACCGTTGGCAGTGGGAGTAAAGTCAGAGTTTGGAAAGGAGGTTAGAATATTGACACTTATAGCGGGAACAGCTCTTTGAAATGGAGAAGGAACGAAAGCCTATGTCGACGGGCTGTGAGCAATTGAGCATTACCCTCTTGCTTCTCGACAGGGTGTCGGTGACGAAGTTCACCATTTTCCGGTCACAGTGATGACACAGGAAAAAATCAGCAGAAGTTGAGGGAGGTGTGATGATGAATGTGCTCAGTCAGATTAAAAGTTGAGAGTTCAGATCACATCGGGGTCACCATTATCACAAAAGTGTCAAGGCTACTAAGGTTTAACCATAACGGCTGTGATCACTACAACCTGATTCTGGTAGGCATGTAATTGCCTACGAAGAGCAGTATAGTTTCATTATAAGCTTATGATTTTGAGTCTCCTTGCGTAAAGCAATCTCGCATTCCATTATTCTAAGATATGAAGCAAACGACAACGGCAGAGTTTATTTGTAAAAATAAATTTCGGGAGAGCTTTTCAACTGGTTCCTCTCTTTGCATGAATATCGTAACAACTAGATTACATGACATTTTGAATTTTCACAGAATCGATGAAAGCTAGGTAATTTTAATGCGGAGAATGGTCAATAGTAATCTTTTAGTGGGTCGTGCCTGGCCGAATAGCTCGCATCGAAGTGCACTTTCCCAAAGGCTCGCCGACGCGGTTTTCGACGTCTCGATCAGCCAATCACGGTCCCGCATCTACGCTCAAAAGCTAGGTGACGAATGGCGAGCTCGCACGCATTCTCGGCGCAAGCTGCCTCTTTGCTAAAAATCTCCAGGCCGACCTAGCCAATGAAAATTCTCTCTCTTTCTGTCTACTGCCCCGCATTCTCTCAAACAGTCACTTGGGATCCGGTCGTTCTCCTGAGCGTACGGGCTTTCCCGAGTCAATCTACTCTCATCTATTCTCCTCTCCCTTGCGTACACAATGCAAGCTTTCTACTAATCTGGCCTTTAACGACTTCTCCTCTGCAGTAAGAAACCATGGTCTGAAGATCGCAGTTGCACGGTTTAAATTACTTAACCCCCTGCGATAATCTCACCTTTAAACTTGGGAAGAAAAAGTAGCGAAGGGAATTAACAAAAATAAAAGGTTGATCAATTGTGTCAGGTATTTATTAGGACAGTTGGGGATTAACCACATGATCTAACTGCTCACATAATTCAGGCTTCTCCCACCCTGCCATCCTCTCGACCTCACTTGCTTCAAATATGTAGTTAGGAAAAAATTCTTGAAACATTCTAGGATAGCTTTTACCTTAGTATGCTAAAAAGGATACGAGTACAACTTCAAGGATGGCTAAGAAAGGGTCAAATAAAGCCCATCCATTCTCGCGCCTATAGTAGACTCAGCCCATCGCTTGATTGCCAGAGAGATGGATAGCCTGTAGTAGCCTCTTTGCAGCCACTTGGAACCCAAGACCAGCCACTGATGCATGACTCATCTAGCCTGCCTGTGTGCCCACCGTCTCCTGGGGCTAAGCGCTAACTGCCCTTGGCCGACGCGCACGTACGCCACAGCGTGACCACGCGTACACGCTAGCCAATCGCAGTCCATCTCAAGGTCGTGCGTCCACGCGAGGCTAGAGATCACCCACCTTATTGGCCGCCGGAACAAAGCATGCGTCGGCGACGCTTGATGCTCTAGTCACTCCGGAATTGATGCCCTAGCAGCCGGACTGCGGTCATCCGCGAGTCAACACTCTTTCCATCTATTCTCCGTCCTGTGTACACAATAAACTATTCCTTCTACTCTCGCCTTCCCAAGACTTCTCCTTAGGAACCGGGCCTTGAAGATTGTAGGTGTTACGGTTAATCGCCTTAGCCTTAACACCTATAACTGGTGACCCCAATCGTGAGATGAACTCTCCACTAAACGTTCTCCATTGGATCGACCCACGGCGGACTGTCCACGAACTGGGCGGATATTTCTGTTTTTCCAACCTTGTCAACGGACTCCGCATACAGCAATCAGGCCGCCTCTTCCACACTACGATAATCCCCCCGTCCCCCTTGGAAACCCCCCCCCCCCTGTTGGACCCTCTCTCCTAAGCGCAGAAGTGTTTTCTCATACCGCGATCCCAATTAAATCCCCCCAAGAGCGACAGTTTTTCTCTTAAAATGCCCCAAGGACTTTCTTCACTGTCCGCTCTCTTGAAACTATATTTCACCTCATGGCTTATATAAATTGGCCTCGCCAAAAAACTGAGATATTGTTTTTCTGCCACCACAACACACATGTACGAATAAGGAACTCAAAGGCTTATAGGTGTTAAGGCTGAGGTTAAACCTAACACCTACAATCTACGAAGCCCGGTTTCTTTAGGAGATGGGAGAAGTGTTGGGAAGGCCAGAGTAAAAGGAAGAGTTTATTGTGTACACAGGACGGAGAATAGATGGAAAGAGTGTTGAATCGCAGATGACCGCAGTCCGGCTGCTAGGGTGTCCATTCCGGAGTGACTAGAGCATCAAGCGTCGCCGACGCATGCTTTGTTCCGGCGGCCAATAAGGCGGGTGATCTCTAGCCTCGCGTGGACGCACGACCTTGAAATGGACTGCGATTGGCTAGCGTGTACGCGCGGGCACGCTGTGGCGTACGTGCGCGTCGGTCAAGGGCAGTTAGCGCTTAGCCCCAGGAGACGGTGGGCACACAGGCAGGCTAGAGGTGCCATGCGCTAGGGGCTGGTCTTGGGTTCCAAGTGGCTGCAAAGAGGCCACTACAAACTACGGCCGCCAGGTTCGAATGATGCCATCGCTAAGGGGTCATTGCGGTATGCAGATCGTGAAGTAGGAAAGAACGCAGAGACTCTCGCATGGAAGATTATGGTAGGAGAGCGTAAATCAAAGGTTTCCATAAATAAATAATGCATATAAGTATTGCTGAAATGTAGCTGCGAGCATTAAAGTTTTACGTTTTTCGCCGGTTTGTAGGCTTTGATTCGACTGAAGTGGACTCTCGTCACTATACAACTTTAACCTATAAAACAAATGCTACTATAAAATAGAAAGCAGTATTATAATTGTGATTTTTCGCCAACGATCCGTTCGTATTGTAGCGCGTGCTGTTATATCTATCCAACTTTCGCTTCCGACATGACGACATCTAGAGGGCGAATATCCCAACCTCCGACCGCTCTTAAAAAAGAACTTCCGAGCGTCCAGCCTGGCCCTGGTCACACGGATTTGAGGTGATGACGTCCGAAGCTTGTTGCTGTTGCTAACTCGAAATAATCTCCTGATACAAGACAGCAGTCCTGAACGCGCAATATGCGGAATGTTATCCTCAGGTTCCCCGAAGCTGTCTGTAGTGCAAGCGAAAGACATTGAGATTTAGCAACCGTGTTTCACAAGACTGTGAACCCACTTCAATGACAAGTCTGGGTTCATGCCTTTGAACCTTTTCGAGGGTGTTCAGGTCGTTCGCCTCCCAGGCTCTCCAAGCTTGAATAGCGGACTCAAGTTGCGGCCGCACGGAAGTTCCGAAGACTTTGGTGAAACAGTCTTTATAGAAAGCAGAAAAAGTTCGTTCGACGAGTTACAGAATCAACATCGCAGGTTTAGTTACCTTTGCGCAATGCAGGGAGGGTTTAAGCGAGGGCGTGATCCACACTCCAATGTCCTTCTTGGTGTCCACTTCTTTCAATGGTATGCCATTAAGTCGGTAAGTCGTAAGGTTTGAAGGACTGATTTTGCCAACTCGTATGATGCTGGACTTGCGTTCGTTGAGCAGCAAGAGCAAATCCTTTGACAATCCTTGGATTCGATTTAAATTTGCCTGCAGATTCTCTTCGTCAGCCTCGATTGATAAAGGAGTTTGGATATCCATTAGCTCGAACGAGCCCTTGGAATTATTGCTGTTCCGCTCTTTTTTCAGCTGGTGGGCTACAGTGTATTTCAATTATTTGAAAAAGAGTACGAACGCAGCTGCGTTTCTGGGGCAAGAGGTAATTGCTGTTGAAGTGGAGTAGTTTCTTCGTGCTGGTGGCTTTTTGAATACTGTAATTTGCAGTAGTCTAATCACCAGGTGTTAAGGCTACTAAGGTTTAACCCTAACGGCTACGATCTCTCAGGCCCTGTTCCTTAGGAGATGAGGGAAGTATTGGAAAGCCAGAGTAGTAAGAACAATATATTGTTTACAGAATGAGTTCGAGAACAGTTCATAGGAAGTTTAATTCGGCCTGGCGTGCCTTCGACCGTAAGAGCCGTATGGGAGAGCAGTGGCGTCGCGTCCGCCCCGCGCGGGGACAGGATGCCCATTGGGTCTAGCGTCAGTCATCCCGGGCGGCCACCGAAAGCTCTCTCTGTCTCTTTGGTGATTGGTTGGACGGCGCGAGGCAAACACCGAGTGAGCAGTCTTTGTCTCGCGCGCCAGTTTGAATCTGGTCGGAAGCGCGCCGAAAAGTGCATTCGAGCAAGGTCCTACTCTGAGTTGCCTTGTCTGTGACGTCAAGAGTAAGGAGTGCGTCGGGCAGAAGCGAGCACTACAGTCCAGTTGAACACCGCACGCAAGGACATCGAGGAGGGCGAATTGAATATTTCGCTCCGCTTCCATCCTGAATTATATATTTGGATCAACCGAGTGCCCTTACGCTATGAGGTGCCGAACTATCAGCTTTGTTGACAATTACAAACATTCCATCGACATAAAGAGCCCAAAACGTTTGTAGCGACCCTTTATTCTTAGCCATGCTTTCCTCGGACGCCGCGGGGACAAGCTTTTCAAGATCACTCTCTGTCTGGCTCACGGACTCCGGCCCACTCAAGGTCGGGACTTGTGTGGCCTCAGTAGCTAATCAGTTCTCATGGCGAGGCCAGTGAACATGATGCGCTGGAGTTGTTTACGCTCAGTCACTCCCGGACCCGACGATCTACTGTTAGGTTGCAGACCTCCGGACCCGGTGATCTACTTGCCGGACTGCGCCTTTGGAGTCCGGCCCATTCATGGCTGGACTGCACTTTTCTGGGAGTCACTTGCATGTTACTTACATTCTACGCTTGTTCCACCTTAGTAAATTCTCCCTGACACTATGGCCTTCCATGCCTTAAGGAAAAGCGCACGTGGTTCAAATTCTCGGCCTCCGTTGGAAATACTATTTTCGGGATTGCGGGATTTAGGACCAGCTAGCACTCTGGCAGACACTCGTTTTTAGCTATTGGATTCGTTTTCACAACATCCCCAGCCTCAGAAGCCACGGCAGGCATTAGTCAAAACGAGCAACATCTCCGTGACCGCCTTCCGTCAACAATTCTCAGGGATTCCAACTATATCCAAATGGCTGAGTCGTTCCAATATCTTTTCCATACAATTAATCGCTTTATACATATTGCATCAAGCTTTAATATCGTTTAACTTTACTTCGATCTATGATGAGAAGCAAAAATAAACGTACAGCGCAACGTCTGTCGCGAGTGGGATTTGAACCCAAAATCCGTGGTTCGCGGGCTACGGTCGTTACCATTAGACCACGAGGGTGCACGGTTCCCACTGTTTTAATTCAGGATATAAGCCCAAATCGCAATTTCGAGGGTAGAAACCGCATGGTTGGCGCAACGAAATCGCGCCCTGCTAAAAGGCCTAGAGGTCCTCGGAGCTCAATAGACACAAAGTAAGAAGACCGAGATGGCATATCAGACATGGAACTTTCCAAAGCATTTTCCGTCATGCAGAAGGATATGGTATGCCTTAAAACGGAATTAGTGGACTTGAAGTCACTTTTGCATATTCTAACGCATGGCAACTGAAAGCCGAGAGAAGGCCAAGACGAAGAAAACACAGGAGGTTTCCATACTCCACAAGCAAACTACAGCAGTACCAGTAGTGGAACTTGACCTAGTCGAAGAGTCGGAAATCCGCGAACATGTAGAACACCCGGGAGTCGAACCCTGTACGATGGGCAAACAGGCAGGCGGTGTCGCCACTAGACTAGCAGACCACGATGAAGGGACTGAAAATTTTGCTTACTCAAGGGGTGTCGTGCTTAACACAGTCCCAAAAACCAAGCAGGCGGTGTCTAACATACCAGTAAAAACTAATCTGGTTGCGTCTCCCAAAAAGCCCAAGACGCCACCGACTACCACACAAAAAGGTGGCCTTGGCATAAAAGAGGAGCTGTCGGGTCCTCCCAATTATCAAATGCCGGAGCTTAGGGATCTCACAGCCCAAGTCGAGGATACCCACACGTCGGTATGGTCCACTAATAAACCTCATAGCCCGTTATTTAATCGCAGCCAATGCATCGTCACACAAGGTACGCCTGAATCTTCTTCGGAGACTCCAAAGAATAGAATTGACCATGATATGGATTTATTCCGCGGATGCATTAAACTTTTCCTACATGAAATTGAAGAAATGTTGGTCCCCGGACCAATAAAATTTATACTCAAACACGAAGAACAAGCGAAGCTACTGTTGAACAGGAAATCGCAACTACGGAACAAGTACCCAACGGTTTTTTTTCCAGCGGGAGTTCTCACCTGCCGAGAGGGAGAAGTGGTGGGGCACTGAAAACCGAACTCCACAGGAGATCCAATGAGGGCGAGAGGAACCTGCGAATAATGAACGGGGAAATCATCACCACCCAGACAGTTTCCGACGGATGAGCACAATTTGATATCAAGATTGGAAAACATATGTTTTCAGCAAATCATCGTCAGGCCGGAACATTTGCAGGGTAATTAAAACTATACAGATGGACAGGGTTAAATAGTGTAGTCTAATTACAATTCATCGTTTACGCGTTGCCCGCATGGCGAGGTCGGCGTGTAGAGGTTTGTGCGTCCGGGGAGGGGAGGAGGGGTAGGGGGGGGGGTAATTGGGTTAGATTGTGGGGGTTGATCAGAGGGCAGATGCATGGGGAGATGATTGCTGCTATTTGCACACAGCGAACGACTGTCACTGGGGCGTGGGCGCAAAGTTTGATCTTCACCTGGCGTCGGGGTTGGCCACGGAAGTGAAAGGGCTTCTGTCAGTTTCTTCTGACAACACAGCACCGGATTCTCTAGCCGTATGGCTACTGCTTCGGCTGTTGCAAGCACCCATTGGCGTAGGCCCTTGGAAAAGTTGGCTGGTGTCCGGTAGACAACCCGAAAGGCTTTGTTAGCATCGACTCGATGATTCGCATCGACGAGATGTGCGAGAATAGAACTCGAAATCGATCTAGTTTCACCTTTACTTAACCAGGCCCGTATATGCTCACGTACTCTCTTTTCCAGGTGCCTCGTTGTTCGGCCTATGTATTTTGCTCCACAGGAGCAAGTGAAAGAGTAAATACGCATGGATGTGGCCTTCAACGGGAGTCGGTCTTTGCCTCCTAATCGTAGGAGGGGAGAGTTCGTGAAGAACACCCGTAAGTTCGCCGCGGGGAAAGCGCTAGCGATTGCGGTTCTTAGACGCCGTCTGACCAGCTCGCTTGTGGCATCGCCTGATAAAGGCAGTCTAATGAAAACGTCTTTCTTTTCTGCTGTTAAGATATCAGGCTTTTTGGCTCGCTCACCAATATTCCTGAGGATGAACCTCTCCGGGTATCCATTTTCGATAAGTATCTGCTGCAGCTGTTGGAGCTCTGCTTCCACAGTTTCGGGAGAAGAGATCTTGCGTACTCTAGCTGCTAATCCCTGGACTAGATTTCGTTTTATATTTAGGAGGAAAAAACTGTGAAAGTTGGTGTATTGTCCCGTCCAGGTTTTCTTTCGAAAGACTACGCAGAATCGATCCATCATCTTGCCTTCGCCGAAGGACATCAAGCAACAAAATTTTATCGTTTTCCTCTGTCTGTGCAGTAAATTTGAGAGATGGGTACGCGTTGTTAAACTTCGCGACCAGAGCGTCAGTGTCCGCGTTATAGTAAGTCAAACAGAAGATGTCATCAACATATCGACCGTAAAACGCAAGGTCATTGATAGTGTCCCTTAGACACGTTTTCTCGATCTTGCCCATAAAGACATTTGCGAGAAACGGGCCAAATGGTGAGCCCATTGCCACACCATCTATCTGTCTGTAAAATCGACCATTGCATAGAAATTGCACATTTTGCGTGCATCTCGTAAGTAGTTCTTTCAGGGTTTTCACGGGTATACCTAACCGGTAGTTCGTGTGCCTAATCACGTCACAGAGGTAGTCAATGGTTTCCACCACGGGTACGTTGGTAAAAAGTGACGATACATCCAATGAGAGCATCTTACTTTCCCCAAAATTCATATCATTTATAGCCTCAACAAACTCAAACGTGTCTTTCAAACTTCGAGGGTATAGGCCACTGCCAAGTGGTTTCAGCTTTTCGACCAACCATTTGGCAATGGCGTGATAAGGGGAGTTTCTCATATCCAGGATAGGACGCAAGGGTAACCCCTGTTTGTGGATTTTCGGCAAGCCATACACTCTGGGTACTGTCGTGCCTACAGGTCACAGTCTTTCAAGCTCTTTTTTCTTCGCTGCCTATCCTATTTCCCCAACTCCCAAAACTCTATAACTACCGTTTTTGCAGGACAAAATGCTGGGACTAGAGGTATTTGAGTGGGGCTACATAAGCTAATTTTGTCTAAAGATCTGCACGGATCATACCGTTTTATGGAAGTGATAGAAAGGTCTCCGCTCATAACCAGAAACCTTTTGAAGTCGGCGCATACCATATCTTTATGGCGTAAGGTGCAGGTGTAATTTGCTAAGAAGTGAGCACAGAGTAAACTGGTATGTTACCGATAAACACAGAGCACACCACTTTGGCCATTTCTGCTTCATTGGGCGTCATCAGGTGGTGGTAGCCCAACTCCAGTGCAGCAACGGAAATTGCCACCACACCCGAGTTTCAAACTCGCGTCTCTCCGGCCAGAGGCGAACGCTCTAACACTTGAGCCATGGGTCCATCATGTTTTCGGTTTTTGATCGGGACTATGTAGTAGTGGGTAACTGTACACCGATCTGTTTCACAATGTACCCATCCTTTTTGATGCATTGTTTTCGAGCTAATTGAACCCCAATAGTTATGTTACTCGCTAAATTTTAGTAACAATGGTATGTACAGTTACAGAGTAAACTCTTTGCAGGTGGCCAGAAAGAAGCTCGTCCGGATAGTGTGGGAACCTGCCGTGCTGACACACACTGTTTGAAGACAAAGTATGTAGCAGAATTTAATGGCACCATAAATTTTGCAAGCGCTCATCAGCCGCTTCCACTCGCTGCATAAGCAGAATAACGAATGATAAATTACAGAATTGAATTCATACAGAAAAATCGATCCAAAACATCAAGGTCACTTTAGTTCGCCAAGGGGCAATCCATAAAGTAGGAATTCAAACAATGATTCCTTTGTCAATGCGGAATGCCTCCAATATCATATGCCTTTGGTGATGACTATGCCCACGCGATGGCCTTAGACCTCTGGACCACTCGCACACGCAATGCCCACCTAGTCGTAGTTCCTCAAGGGCCACAGCAGGTGACCGTATTTCAAAGCGCCCAATCAAGCCACAAGCGAACACGCTTAGCCATCACTAATAAGCAATTGTCACATCTGAGACGATAAATTGCACGTGGACTGACAAAACAAGACCACTTCACCCCATTTCCGCGCTTAGTCCCGAGGCGAGGGCGCGCTGGCTTTACGCTCGCCGCCCAACTGCCACCCGCGAAGGCAACTCTGTGTTTTGTACACAATAAACTTTCATCTGGGTTGATTCCAAAGTTACACCCTTCTTAGTATGTTCATTTTTGGGGATTCAAAAGAGCGTAATTCGACGGTAACGCAACAAAGTGCCATCGTTACAACACTTTTAGCTTTTAAGGATAAATTGACCAGTGTACCTAGCTGCATAGTTGCTCCGAAATTAACTCCACAGGGTTTTATTCTTTTTCAAGTTTATGGTGGCAGCATGCACTTGAGCGCTCAATAAAAATAATCTTACTATCTACAAGACGCGCAAGAATTCGTGTAACATGCCGTCAGATGCGAGAGATTGATACTCCTTCGCTAATCGGTATTGACTCAGGTTGTGACACTGATTATCGTGTAATCTGTTTTTAAGTTATTTCAGTCATGATATAATGCGGGCTTTTTAACAAGCTTCGTACTGACCGCTAAGAAAATGTATGAATTGTAAAAAGTAGCTAATTAAGTAGTATGCATTTTCATCATTTATTATGACTGCCTTTATAAATTCAAATATTACTGGGTAATTTTACTCCGATCTGTTTTAGGATGTACCCACCCTGGATCATTGTCATGTTTGCGAGCCCAAAATGGCAGAAAAGTTTCGTGGCTTGTGATCTCCGTTTGTCGGTAAAATACCAAATTCAAATATATTTTATGGGAAAATGTACGAAAAAATTATTTCTTCTACTCGTTTGGTCACAAATTACGCCTTTTTTAAATTTATGCTTAAATAAAGGGTATCATTCCGTTTTAGAAAAAATTCTAACTACGAGGTTTTTTACGATTGTGAGGGTTTATTCGTAGTATATAGTTTCCGCCATTTTATTAATGCTGCCTCTACTGTATAAAGCGTGCTTTACATATATTGCAACATTTTATGAGGACTATGTGACTTCTTTCTCAAACTTTAGGCGAAAACTTACTTTTCCTTAAAGAGGATTTACGCAGTACGCAGTTTGTAAACCTTGAATTCGAGTGTCACAGTCAGTAGGTTTCAAAATTATTCGGCAATTAAGACACTTTTTAAAACCAAAAGACACACCTTCTTTAAGTATAGAATTTAAAGAAGGCATAATTTTCTACCAAACGGGTACAAAAAATATTTTCTACGTGCATATTTTCTATAAAATATATTTGAATTTATAAAAGCAGTCAACATCAATGATTAAAACGCATACTATTTAAGTAGGTACCTTTTACAACTAGAACGCTTTCTTAGTGGTCAGAACGAAGCTCGATAAAAAGCCCACATTCCATTATGACTGAAATAACTTCCGAATAACTACACGATAACCATGGTCACCACCTGAGTCAATGTTCATTAGCGAAAGAGTATCGTTCTTTCGCATATGACGGCATGTTGCACGAATTCTTGCGCGTACTGATTGTACCTAAAATGCATTGATCGAGCACACGGGGCTCATGGATAATATAGTTCCCTTCTGGTTGGGCCTGGTAATAAGATGTTTGTCTGCGTCCTCTCCCTCTTTTGGTTGCATTCGCACATCATTAATTCGCTCCGTTTCTCCTTTCAGACCTCCAAAAATTTAGGAAAGTGATCGAAACGTTCATACAGACTGATTTATTTGGACAGGCACAAAAGTGTCATTAAAGGTGTGTGTGATCGACCATCGACTTCGATGAAATCCACCATATACACCAGCAGTTTGGTGCAGTGAAGGTGACATGCCGCAGACGTAGTTGGCGTCAACCACTCACGTTAACTTCGCCCGGGGTCAAACAGACCAAACGGGACGCAGTGTGGGCCGCTTTCTCCAATACAATCCAGAAGCACCGCCTACTTTAGTCTTATGAGACAGTAGACTTTAAGCGGATGCTACCTACCCTCACCCACCTTCAGGAGGTGTCAAAACAGACTCAAGGAGGCCAAGAATGATACGGCTAATAATATTTCTATTACTACCGAGTAGCGATGCAGCTGAGCGTTAGTAGTACTGGTACCGATCCTGACGCTAATATATGTCAGAAGTCACGCTGATTTAAAATCAACGCTGGGGCTCACCCCTGTTGAAGTCAACAGGGAGTTTAGAATCTTAGTTTATGCTATTTCCAGTAAATACATGTTTAAGGCTCTCAGCACATCAGGGCTTGTCTTGCATTCTGCCATTTCAACTCTATCTACCGCACTGCGAGAAATAGGATTCTGCTGATTTAAGTACATGCCCATGCTTATTCTAGTAATCATACTTGCTAAGTCCAGTAAATAGTATAATATAGTAGGAAGTCTGAACGAAGTATGCCTTTCAATCCGTATTATGTAGAAATAAATAGCTAATGGGTTTACAAAAGCGTAATTTACAAATAGTAAATGTTCTACCATGCCTTTATGCCGTAACGAAGTGCCGTTTGCCGATCATAGGCTAGCTGCAGACCTAATAAAACACCCAGCTTGCGATAGACAAAGCATAATCGCAGAATACCGTCTTCCTATACTATTCGCCATCAGAGACATGAGTAGCTACTCATGTCTCTGATGACAAATCCGCAACGGATATCGAAACGTCAGGCGAATAGACATATTGTCCCGGCGATCGAATCTTCTTCTTCTTCTTCCTCTTCTTCTTCTTCTCAATTGCTTCCTGGGACACGGATGTTCGCTTTTATTAACATATCGATTAAATTGAAAATATTTTTCCCTGGTATAAATTTGAAGCAACCTAGAGGTACGAATATTCCAAGACTATATGGTCTGCCAAAAACGCATAAGAAATGAGTACCTCTACGGCCTATTCTGTCTATGACAAATTATTTTTTAACGCAAACTGGCACAGTGGCTTGTCAACGAATTCAAGCCAATTCGGCAACGATTCGCTACTTATGCTTCAAAAGATGTTTTTTTCAATTTATTGAAGCTATCAAACTCCAAAATATTGCAAACAAATTTATGTTTTCTTCAGATGTGGAGTCATTATTTACAAATGTGCCCTTGGATGAAACAATCGAGGTCATATGTAATCATGCATCAGAAACCCGAATGCCACCTGATATACTGACGGAATTGCTAACGATTTGTACGCAGAAGGTACAACTTCTCTTCAATGGAGTTATTTATCGACAAATTGATGGAGTAGCAATGAGGAGCCCACTCGGGCCTGCCTTTGCAGACATCTTCCTGGGTCACTTAGAGGAAAACTTTTCATCGGAATTATGGGAGGTAATGGCTTAACCCATTACCTCCCATAATTTTACCACTTTGACTTTTTTTATGAAACTTGGATACCTATGGTAAAAAATCTTGATGTATAAATTAATTTAGAGCGACTTTTTTAAAAATCTCATGTGGATATCAGGGAAATATAAATTATAGATATAGCATGAAGGTTAAATATGCTTATATACAGACAGATAATTACAAAAACTCTTAATTTTTAAGTGATCTCATATGAGATCACCGTGAGGTAATGGGTTAATAAAACAACAATATATAGATGATATGTGGATGACATATTCGCTATTTTTGATGCCAAAAAATGCTGAAAATATTCTTACTTTTATGAATACAATGCATCAAAAGATCAAGTTCACGATAGAAATTGAGCACAACAACCAATTATCTTTCCTTGACGTCCTCCTACTCAAAGAGGATGATGGGTCAATCAGGCGCACTGTTTTCCACAAGACTACATGGAAAGGCCGATGCCTACATTTTACCAGTTTTGTGTCTATACAGTGGAAACGGAATTTGGTACTTGATCTTTTTCAGAGAGCCATGAATATCTGTTCAAGCGAGACCCTACCAGCAAAGTTTGCCTACATAAAAGAGGCCCTACTTAAGCGTGACTACCCCCTGAGTTTCATTCAAAAAATACAGCAGCCTTTTACGGCCAAAATCTACGGACCATTCGGTTCCCAGAAAGCCCATTTTTATATCCTTACCCTTTAAAGGAGACAAAATCGCGAATACAATCGAGCAAAGACTGCTTTGCTCCATACAGAGAACTTACTATGCAGCCGAACTTGTTTTACTCACTCCAATCAAAAGCCTTCCAATTAACCGGCCAAAGGAAACCCTGCCTTTGTACGCCACCTCAGACTGCGTATATGAATTCAAGTGTACTTGCGGTTGCAAGTACATTGGCCGTACGCAAAGGCAATTGGCAACCAGGGCTGCTGAGCATTTGTCTGCTTGGCTTTTAAAACAAGAGAACGAAGTACCACGGTCGTCTATTAGAAAACACTTATAAGACAGTGGTCACTCCGTTGACACTAACACATCTTTCCGCGTTCTTGTTCGAGCACGAACAAACCGGACCTTACGTTACATGGAAGCATCCTACATACGGCGGGAGAAACCCGACCTATGTAAGCAACTAGACCATGTAGTAAGTCTTCAATTGCCCTGGTAAATACATACCATTCTTTTATTTTTGTTACTTCCCCTCCCTATTTTTCGTCCCAAGTTTAAAGTTGACATAAGTATTGACCATTTGCCACGTTAACACAACCTTGCTTTTATCGATTTCTGTGTAAATTCAAATTGATGTGTTCTCTAAATATTTCGGTATTCATGCACAGAGCGAAAGCAGCTGAGTAGCGCTTTCGAAATTTATCTGCGCAAATAAATTCTGCTTGTTTTGGATGATTCATATCGATTAAAAGCATTTAGCGAAAAAATGAGATTTTTGATATTAGTTACTATGAGGAGGATTACGTGGGCCATAAGAAGAAAGGCCTTAAAACAGTAAGCACAGTGTCGAGCGAAAATAACATCCACAACAAAAGTCTGATCTTGGTATTCCTAGGATTAGTAAAAAAGGCTTTCTATAGTAGCTTCGCTATTTAAAATGCACTTTACTTAGACATTAAGCTGGGGAATTTCTTAATTTATCTGTAGATACATAATTCAATTTAATTAAAAATCAAAACATCCACTTTTCTATTTCTATTGGATTATTTCCTGCCTTAGTAGATTACCCCTACGCCCTCTTTAAGCTTACGAATGTAAATAAGACTGGTTGCATATATAGTAGGATTTTGATATAATTAATATTCTTCTGTTTCTTCACTTTCTAAGTTACGCATAAGTGGAAATTAAAGTGTTCAAAAAGGTATATGTCTACATATTTGATATTTAATAAGCTTTATTTTTACCTACACCTTTACGATAATATATGGGCAGTTTTCGTTACGTCCCCACAGTTGGTGTGGTAAAGCGAAATGCGGTCCAAGACGTTTCTGTAAGTGCATTTTGTGGCAAGTTACTTCGCAGATTAGCAAAACATTTTACTACTGTAGCTGCTCTTTGCTTCTGGAAATAAATGCTATTCCATAAATCTGGTTTCGCTTGCATTTGGGAAACTTCGAACTAAATTTTCCGGTTCTAGAAGAGATATTTCATAAACTTTTCTTACTCCTTTTGGGGTTCTCCCATACCATAATGCATATTTATAAAGAATTTGGCTCTGTCATACTTAATAAAATAGGAAATTTCTTCGATATTGGGCTTCTCTCGATTTAGCTTAAAATAATGGCCGACACCCCTAAAAAACTTAACTAAAAGGGTAGCTTTGCCAAACAAAAGGCTTTCTCAGGACTAACTCCACTCAATGGATCAAAGCAATGTGCCTCTTTGGCCAATTCTTGTGACCTTGATGTTTTTGTATCGATTTTTCTGTTTGAATTCAATTCTGTATTTTCGCTTTCGTTACTCAGTTTATGCAGCGAGTGGAAGCAGCTGATGAGCGGTCGCGAAATTTATGGCTCCATTAAATTCTGCTATATACGCAATTTTTCAAATGTTAACACTGTCCCAGCAAGCCAACGCTAAATGTGGATCGATCGAATTTTGTTCAAGTGCTAATAGAGATACTGACTGGTTTGGCCTAACAAGAGCGGATAGGGTGTGCGGCGTGCGAGCAAGCGAGTGCATCGACAAGGCGGCTCCTAACAGCGTCAAGTTCACTTAACCGTCGTCAAAGTCGTCAAACCTTTATTTGCCAATACGCACGAGCTCGTAAACACAAGTGGAATTGCAATTACTATTCGATACCCACATAATCGGTCTGGCCAGAATAAGTGTTGCGCAAGTTTAGTCTATAAGGTGCTTTGAACTGACCCATCTGTGAAGAGCAATGTGCTTTCATTATTAATGTATGATTTTGCCCTCGCTTGCGTAAAGCATTATCGAATTCCACCATGCTGAAATACGATTTTGTTAAGTTTGTTGTGAGGAATACGAGAACACATTCCGATAAGGGTAATCAAGCAACAAATAAAGAACAAAACGGATCTATTCTAGTGCAGATGATAGAGTCAGATCATCGCGTAAATGCTGGAGAGTGAATTCTGAGAGCCTTAAAATATCCCCTCAATCAATCTAGATATCGGTGGACAGCTGGCTGCTGGCTAAGTCGGAAGCGGCTGAAATAACGTTACACAAACCTATTCTGTGCGCACAAAAGCACTGAGCGAAGGCATCGCAGTTACCATGGACGAAATTCGCTGCTGAATACCTTTCCGAGCAACCTTACCGCCTAAAGCTGATATTATTACTGACCTCAGATTTGGTTCCTATTCGATCCTGAAAACCGCACGGTTTTCTTTACTAAACCGCGTATTTTACTTAGAGAAATAACAATATAAGTATAAAGATCTGATGACAGTTTATCGAAGCAAACGTAGGCCCGCCAAATTACCTTCTATCTTTGTACAGTTCAGAGTATTTTCTAGATAGCTCTTCCTATGGGAGACTGAGGCAATTCAGGAAGTTCTAAAGGCTTCAGTTTTGAGATTAGAGTAAAGGTTCGCACTGAGGTAAGTTACGCGTAGGTTGGTGATTAGTTGAGGTCAGGGTAGGATTAGGAATATGGCTAAGATTTATGTTTACTTTCGGAATAGTGTTAGGTTTAGGAGCCAGGGATACTTAATCTTCCTGGATGTATTCAGTTCAGTTCACCGGAGAATATTAATTGTGGGAAGAACCTGTAGTTTTCACTGCTGCCCGACGACCGCCTATTTCTTGACGTCACAGACAAGGTCATTCAGAGCATATGACCTTTCGCGAATACACTTTTCAGCGTGCCTCCGACCAGACACAAACTGGTGCGCGAGACACCGACAGCCTACGCCGTTGTCTACTCTCGCGCCGTTCGTCGCGAGGACGCCACGCTCTCACACGGTCCTCATGATCGAACGCCAAGCCAGACTGAGTCAACCCTTCTGCTAACTATTCTCCTATTTATTCTGTACAGAACATAATCTTCCCACTAATTTGTCGTTTCAATACTTCCTTCATCTCCTAAGGAACAGGGTTCGGAAGGTTTGAGTCGTTGGGGTTAAACCTGAATTGCCTTAACTCTTCGTAATAAACCTGTAGGAGTTAAGGCTAAAACGATTAACCCTAACACTTAAAATCTTCCAGACCCTGGTTCCTTAGGAGATAGGAGAAGTCTTGGGAAGGCGAGAGTAGAAGGAAGAGTTTATTGTGTACACAGGACGGAGAATAGATGGAAAGAGTGTTGAATCGCAGATGCACGCAGTCCGGCTGCTAGGGCGTCAATTCCGGAGTCACTAGACCATCAGGAACCGCCGGCGAATGCTTTGTCCCGGGGACCAATGGGGCTGCTGATGCCTAGACTAGCGTGTGTGCACGACCTTGAGGTTGGCTAACGCTGGCTAGCCTGAGCGCGCGTTCTCGCTGAGGAGTGTGTGCGCGTCGGTCAAGGACAGTTAGCGCCTAGCCTAGCAGTGGGCGCGCACGCAGGCTTAAGGCGCCATGCGTCAGCGATTGGTCTTGGGCTGCCAGTGGCTGCAACAAGGCCACTACAGGACTGGGCGTGATAATTGTAGTGTTCTGATCAGACTCACGGATTAGACACCTACAGCTTCAGACCGATATTGCGTTCATGTGCACAATGATCACCTCCAACTGGTCTCTCCTCTTCTCTTCTCATATGGAACTGGGCGTGATAATTGAGGTGCTCTGAGCACACCCATGGCACTTCATACTTGAAAAAAGCACCAATAACTGTTGTTATACAACCCAAGTTTGCAAGCTTACAAGCAACCAGTGTATTGGTCTAAGACGTTGAGGTTGGCATGCACACACAAGCGGATAAGATGGTCTGGTGGGATTATTATACTAGAATTCTGTCACGGGATTGCACTTCTATCTCGGCCTCTGAAACATCCAATCGCAGGTGCCGTAGACTGCTATTAGCTAAGCAGTCTGTAGCGACCTATTCTTCTTAGCCATGCTTTCGTCGGACGCTGCGGGAACACGCCTCTCAAGGTCACTCTGTCTGGCCCACGGACTCTGGCCCACTCAAGGTCTGGACTTCTCTGGCCCCACTAGCCAATCACTTCTCAAGGCGAGACAGAGTGCACAAGATGCGGGGGATCTGTTTACGCTCAGTCACTCCCGGAACTGACGATCTACTCTTCGGTTGCAGACCTCCGGACCCAGTGATTTACTTGCCGGACTGCGCCTCTGGATTCCGGCCCATTCATGGCTGGACTGCACTTGTCTGGGAGTCACTTGCATATTTCTTACATTCTACGCTTGTTATCGCTTAGTAAATTATCCCTAACACTTTCGCCTTCCATGCCTTATCATATCCACTAGCTCATAAGAGTTTGCATACGTTCTATCGCATATTATCTGGCCGGACTATATCGTATCCCACAAGTCGATCATGCGGCTAGTGAGAGAGAGAGGAATGCTATATTTAGAATGAAATATCCTAAACTTTCAGCAAAAATGGTTCCATTCATTGAAAGCTAAGGATAAGGTTAATAATGGGTCATGGTACAAAATCGATATCCACATCTACTATGGAAACAGGCCAGCTTTAAACTTCTCAATGATCGCTTCTTCACAAGTGAGGTAGCGAGCTAGGAATGTGTTATAGCCCAGTAGGCTGTGACCCGACTAATTGGCAAAAGAAGCCAAGAGAGCGGTTCTGATAAGTAGCCTTTATTCTGAACAATACACAAACAGCAAGAGCCTTAGCTTCTCCAATACAGCCAATTTATGAGGCTCTGGCCTTCTAGAATACTCCTGACCCAATACCATGCGACCACTGTTCTGGTCTGCAGCGGATCGATATTTTGCCTCGTTATGTGAGCGGTCATTACGTTGCCTTCAAATCGATAATTCCCCAGTCTGCGTGAACGATTGTCGCGTCTGCACGTTGGTCGATAATTCCTCGCGCTGCGTGAGCAGTCGTTAGCGTTCGCCGTTTGCCTGTGCGCATGACTCAAGGTCGTGGGCTCTGAGTGCATGGCCACTGGCATCCCTATAACACCTCCCGCTTTTGAAAAGTGCAGCTCATATTTCCTCCGTGTGGGGTGCACGATTAATTTCTGTGGCGGTTGCATTTTGTTATGCTTCTTCCGGACGCCCGCGTCCCACACCTTCCTTCTTGGGTCGACGATCAATACACAGACAGCAGGAGCCTTAGCTTCTCCAATACAGCCTATTTATGAGGCTCCGGCCTTCTACAGGGTGCCACACGAAAAACCCCTAAATTTATGAAAATGTTTATACTGTTATAAAAATAAAACATTATTGCTTACAATTATAACTAACAACTTTATTGTGTAATTAACAAACTGTTACCTAATAACAAGTTACAGATACCGCTCCAAATGCTGTCCATTAACTGCAGAACAGCGACGTAAGCGATCCATCCAGCTCTGAGCTGCTCGACGAATAACATCAAGAGGGATGTTGTTCCATGTGTCCATCAACACATGTTTTATTGACTCAATATCAGTGATTCCTTTTCTTCGTCTCTGAACCTCCTGTAAGAGTGCACTCTAAATGCAAAAGTCCATTACATTCAGGTCAGGGATCTTGGATGGCCATTGCTGGGGTGTGATGAAATCTGGAGTGTTAACTCGGAGCCAGGCGACAATGTCATTGGCAGTGTGTGGCCTTGCACCATCTTGCTGCCACGTCCAGGGTTCTCCCTGCATTACTTGATCAATATCTGTAGACATCTGCGGGTACATCTCCTCTCTGTAAACAACTTGATTTACAGTTTTTTCGTTCTCCGACTCGGTGCAACACCTTCCTGCCCATCAGCATCTCCTTCAATAAAATGGAGGTCTGTTTTGCCTTGCCTGGAAACAGCACCATAGCACATGATAGATTTTTGCTGCTTGTCTATCTCCACCAGCAAATCCTCATCAGGAATATCAGTTTTGACTTCCACTGCACGATATATGCGTTCATTTTGCCTATTCAGTGGTGCAGACAAGCAGAATGATGATTCATTTGAGCACCACACTTGTTTCCATTTTTCTCCTTCACCGAAGCGCTGAAGCATGGCAGCACACTTTGTCTTTCGAGCTTGCTGGTGTGCTTCAGTTAAAACATAGCACTGAATACGTCGAAAACATTTTAAATTGGATTTTGCAATTGTTCTGTGCACATACCCTTTTGACAATCCCCGTTCTTTACACATTTCACGTTGACTTGAATGTCTTCTGTGATGATCTGGTGGAGTTACTGCAAGTTCCAAGACTGCTCGCCTTGTTGGGGAATCGTGCCTGCAAGAAGTGCCACTACCAGGCTTACGCACCTTTGCTACAGGTGATCCACCTTGTTTGAATGCAGCCGCAACACCTCTAAACTGGTCAGTTGTAATGGCACCAAAAAATTTAGGCAAAATGTTCCGACATTTCTGCAACCCCCATGTTGGATGTTCTTTCCGGAATAGGACGATGACCTCGCGCTGGAAATTGCTTAGCTGTGGCATGGGTCTACACGTCTTTCCAGAATATTCCAGGCATATGGTGCGCAGGTGGGCATTTTAGAACCTTCTCCTCTGCGACCACCACCCACGTTGTGTGGGTGCTCCTCACCACTGAGCGGAGCATGGCGTGGGCGACATGAATGCGGGTGCGAACCAACGGGGGCGGCTTCACTTCGGATGTGGCCCAAGTGTTCTGTTTTCTCCGCCATCGATCGTGACGGCATGGGCGGTCCGGCCGCCGTAACAATCACAAACTTAGGGGTTTTTTGTGGGGCACCCTGTAGAATACTTCTGGCCCAATAGCATGTGAACACTGTTCTGGTCTGCAGTGGATCGATATTTTGCCTCGTTATGTGAGCGGTCATTACGTATGCCTCAAATCGATAATTCTGCAGTCTGCGTGAACGATCGTCGCGTGTGCACGTTGGTCGATAATTCCTCGCGCTGCGTGAGCAGTCGTTAGCGTTCGCCGTTTGCCTGTGCGCATGACTCGAGGCCGTGGGCTCTGAGTGCATGGCCGCTGGCGTCCCTATAACAGACTGAGAGAACAGAGTGCTGATATGCCGATGTACGGCAAGACATATGACGGAAGCCTCATCGCATTGTACGGGAAGAATTAACAGCCATTAGTTCACAGTAGAGAGGGTGAGCAAACTCACCAAGGATGCGATCAGCAAATTGCTTGACCGTTTTAACGTGGGGTTGTACTATAATATCAGCTTAAAAGACATAGGAAACACCGGCATCTGAAGAGAGCATGTATGAGTTTCAGCCGTGAGTGTGCTCAGAACACTACATCTATCACACCCAGTTCCGTACAGGACGAAGAGGAGTAAGACCAGTAGGAGTTGTTTATTGTGTACATGAACTCAATTTCGGTCTGAATCTCAGACGCGCAGAAGGTTGCGGTCCCTGCACGCGAGGGCGTCTGTCTGTTGGTGTGCTGTCGGCGTAAGTGAATAAACGTCATGCGACAGTGAGTCACTGGACGCCAGATCAAATGCTTGGCCAATAGAAGTCTACGGCACCTGTGATTGGCTGGCCCAGAAAGAGGTAGAGCAGCGAAGTCACATGTATTTTGCAGGCTTTGTGCCAGCCTTAAAAGCATTTGGAGGATATTTTTAAGTGACCAGGTCTTTTTTTAAGTAACACTGAAAAACTAACTGGAGGACTGTAAAGAGTGAGGGGGAGAATGCAGGCATCGATAAATCGCCAGATTAGGGCTTGCGGTGTTCGATATGAACGCAAACGGTGGATATAATTTAAATGCTTACGGATTTTAATAAAAGGGCTTCTATATGAAAAGCAAATGGAAGATTGGATGCTAGAGTAACACCAAGGTATCGGAAAGAGAATACCTCGTTGGGCAGAATGTCAATAGTTCCAGGACTGAGAGAGGATCGCAGTCAAAAAGTAAACGGGACTGAATCTCGTTCATTAAGTAGAAGGCCATTTTCTGACGATCATCCTTCAGTACTTGGGGATATGTCGGACTTTTAAGGGGATGACAAACAACCATATCATCAGCATATTTAACAAACAAGCATTCATTTGGCGATCGTAGGTCTTCTGTGTGGAGAAAGACGAGATGAGGGGATAATATAGACGCTTGGAGAATTCCACAGTTGTTGGGAAGGACCGTGGATTTTTGTTTGCCACACTGAACGAATTGAGTGCGGAAAGTGAAATAGTCTTCAAGCCAAGATACAGCCCAGCCGGGAGAGCTGCATGCAGAAGTTTTATCAACTAGAAAATGGTGTTGGGCTCACTTGCATGAAATTTACGCATTCACGCCCACACCACGTTAGAAGACAGACGCACCTGCAGGTCTCAGGGAGAGACACGTCCCCCCAGTAGCTTGACCGGCTCCCAAGTGAGGTCTTAGCAGGAATCAGGCC
>JAYGXS010000001.1:8797577-8807600 GCA_036362985.1 Ligula intestinalis | reverse complement strand
CAGGCCTGTGAAAGCTTTTCTCCTAAGGCGCTGTTGACGCGATGACTGGCGAACATGTCGCAGTTCGCATGGGGTAGAAGACATGGGGTGAAGACATTTTCTGAGCTGCATTATTTTTCTTTGACCGGGGAAATAATAGTCATTGTTGCAGTACAGAGCCAACCCCTGGGGACATCCATATTTCGGAATGATAATCGAAATTAGGAAGAAACGAAAGCAACTATCAAGATTGCCCCCTCGGCGGACATGATCAGTGCATTAAGAAATCAAAAAACATCAAGGCGAATCACGTTACATTTCCGGAAGACCCTTTTCAAAGTCAAAAAGTCGATTTTTCGGAATGGAAATGGACAATGCTCACGGCATATCTTCTAAATTGAAATTCTATGTAGGCTGAATTTGAATATCGCTAGTGTAGCTGATGATCTACTCTCGAGTGGAAGAGTGTTCAAAATGAAATAATATTTTCGGGATTTCGGACCAGCTAGCACTTTGGCAGACACTCGTTATTAGCAATTGGATTCGTTTTTACAATATCTTCAGTCTCAGAAGCCACGGCAGGCTCTAGTCAAAACAAGCAACATCTCCGTGACCGCCTTCCGTCAACAATTCTCAGGGATTCCAGCTATCTATAAACGGCTGAATCGTTCCAATATCCTTTCCATACAGTTATTCGCTTTATACATGTTGCATAGAGCTTTAATATCGTTCAGTTTTACTTCGATCTATGATGGGAAGATAAACTAACCGTACAGCGCACCGTGTAAAAAGTCTGTCGCGAGTGGAATTTGAACCCAAAACCCGTGGTTCGCGGGCATCGGTCGTTACCATTAGACCACGAGGGTGCACGGTTCCCACTGATTTCATTCAGGCTAGAAGCCCAAATCGCAATTCTGAGGGTAGAAACCGCATGGTTGACGCAACGAAATCGCACCCTGCTAAAAGGCCTCGAAGTTCTCGGAGCTCAATAGACACAAAGTACAAAGACCGAGATGGCATATCAGACATGGAACTTTCCACAGCATTTTCCGTCATGCAGAAGGATATGGTATGCTTTAAAACGGAATAAGCGGAACTGAGGTCCCTTTTGCATATTCTAACGCATGGCTTGATGTCGGAGACAACTGAAAGCTGAGAAAAGGCCATGATGAAGAAAACAGAGGAGGTTTTTATACTCCATAAGCAAACTACAGCAGAACCAGTAGTGGAACTCGACCTAGTCGAAAAGTCGGAAATCCACGAAAATTTGGAAGACCCGGGATTCAAACCCTGTACGTTGGGCAAACAGGCAGGTGGTGTCGCCACTAGACTAGCAGACTACGATGAAGGGACTGAATATTTTGCTTACTCAAGGGGTTTCCTGCTTAACATAGTCCCGAAAACCAAGCAGGTGGTGTGTAGGATACCAGTAAGAACTAGTCTGGTCGCGTCTCCAAAAAAGCCCAAGACGCCACCGACTACCACACAAAAAGGTGGCCTTGGCGCAAAAGAGGAGCTGTCGGGTCCTCCCAATTATCAAATGCCGGAGCTTAGGGATCTCACAGCCCAAGTAGAGGATACCCACACGTCGGTAGGGTCCACTAATAAACCCCATAGCCCGTTATTTACTCGCATCCAGTGCATCGTCATACAAGGCATGCCTGAATCTTCTTCGGAGACCTCAAAGAATACAATTGACTATGATATGGATTTTTCCGCAGATACATTAAACTTTTCCTACATGAAAATGAAGAATTGGTGGTCCCCTGTCCTAAAAGCATTTAGGATGGGCCTGAAGAAGGGTCCATATGCAGACTCGGGTCAACCCAGACCAATAAAATGTATACTCAAGCACGAAGAACAAGCGAAGCTTCTTTCGAACGGGAAATCGCAACTACGAAACAAGTACCCAACGGTTTTTTTTCAGCAGGAGTACTAACCGGCCAAGAGGGAGAATTGGAGGGCACTGAAATCCGAACTCCACAGGAGATCCAATGCGGCCGATAGGAACCTGCGAATAATGAACGGGCAAATCATCACCGCCCAGATGTCATTCCTTTGAAGACAGCCAATAACGCTGAGTTTTACCGACAAAAAGCAGACCAAAACTCAAGCAAAAAAGTAGCTAATTTGCAGCGACATTCCGGCTCCCTCGACCCACAAATCGCTCAGAACTCTATGCCGGCGAAACTGCGTTTTCTTTATACGAACGCACAGAGTTTGCTTCAGAAGATTGACAAGCTCAAAGTTTGTATAGCTGACCTACAGCCGGATGTCATATCCATTACAGAGACCTGGCTACAGGCTGATGTAATGGATGCCGAAATTGTACCCGGAGATTACCGATTTTTTCGTCGGGACGGGATACATAGGAGGAAAGGGAGGAATAAAAGTGTTTGTTAAGAAGGGCATCATTGCGTCAGAACGCAAAATTGGTTCCTCTCATTATTGTGAAGCGATATGGCTTAAACTGAAAATGCGTGGTGCACCCACTTTAAATTTCTTGACTGTCTTTAGACCGCTAAATCAATCTCCAGAGGGTGGCAAGACCTTGTTTGGACAAATGCGTGAACTGGCTCAAAATGAAAATGCGCCGATCACTAGCGATTTTGACGCCCCACTGATTAACTGGGATGAGCTATCAGTTAAGGGTTCGCATGAGTTTTTTAGCTCCAGATTCTTAAAGCTGACGGGGGACCTCTCTCCTGTGCAGAATGTTGGATTCCCAACGAGAATAAAAGAAGCACAAACAGCGAACTGTTTGGACCTCGTATTATCCAAAGACCCGATGGATACAAGCGAAATCAGGTCAATCGCGTCTCTTGGAAAGAGTGATCATGTCATGATCCTGTGGGAATATGCTTCAAACACCAATCAACCGAGAAATACGGAGGTTCGGTTAGACTACTGGCGCGGAACTTCCACCGCAATGAGAAATGAACTAGCATCAATAAATTTGTATGACCTTCTAACCGGTGGCCCGGATGTCGACTGGAACACTGTCAGGTATCTTTTAAGCGAAGTTATGCATCGAAACTGTCCGCTAAAAAAAGTACAAAAGGCTAGCAGGCTCCCTGGTTAACGCAAAATCTGAAGAGCCAAATAAAGAACAAGAACAAACTCTGGAGAAGGTAAGCATCAACAGGCCAGCCTTCACGCTACGAAGAATTCCGCCAAAAGCGGAACGATATTAGATCAAACATTCGAAAAGCGCGGAAAGACCACGAAGCGAAAATTATCGAGCGGGCTGTAACGAAGCCAAAGGTGCTCTTCAGTTACATCAACAGCAGGCTAAAAAACAACGACACAGTTGCAGTACTAAAAGGTGAAAATAATGAGGAAATTATAGGCAATCTCGAAAAAGCAGAACACCTTAGCAAGTTTTTTGCATCTGTTTTCACTGAAGAACTGCATTTTATTTCGACGAATTCCATGCAGAGAGTAATGGCAGCATCATTGAGGACCTCCGTTTCACAGAAGAACATGTAAGGAATCAACTTCTTGCGCTAAATGAAGCTAAGTCTCCGGGTCCAGACAAAACACCAGCAAAGGTACTGCAAGAGCTGGCTTCGGAACTTTCCAGACCACTTACGCACATTTTTCAGTTGTCCTTTGATCGAGGCCTCCTCCCATCCGATTGAAAAGTTGCGAACATATACCCTATTCACAAGGGTGGTTCCAGAACCAGCGCGAACAACTATCGACCAGTCAGCCTAACTTGCTTCTGTGGTAAAGTTATTGAAAGGATCATCAAAAAGGCCACTATGAAGTTCCTCGAAGAAAAAGACTTCTTTGATGGTGCCCAATACGGGTTTCGAGGAAACCACTCCTGCCTGACCAATATGCTTTATTCTATGGAGCAGTGGTCCAAGTCATTAAACGAAAATACCCCCGTTGATGCTGTTTACATAGACTTTAAAAAAGCCTTCGATAGTGTCCCTCACCAACGGCTACTCTACAAGGTTGGCTTATCCGGGATAAGGGGCAATTTACTAAATTGGGTAGGAGATTTTCTCATAGGCCGATCGCAGTCCGTGTGTGTCGGAAACGCAAAATACTTTTTAGTACCAGTTGCGAGTGGAGTGCCTCAGGGCTCCGTTCTTGGGCCACTATTGTTCCTAATCTACGTCAACGACTGTAGGCATGGACTGGTCAGTAATGGAGTCTTGTTTGCAGATGATACTAAGATATGGCAACCCATCAAAAACGCTTATGATGAGCAAACTCTGCAAAATGGACTTGACCGCCTTGGTGAATGGTCCAAAAATGGTTAATGCAGTTTACCTTTAAGAAGTGTGTCACATTGCGGCTCCAGACGAAGAAAGTGAGCACGACGGATGACTCACACAACTACGTACTCGATGGAAGGTGCATGTCAAACTTCAATGAACAAAAGGATCTGGGTATGGCTATTGTGCCATCCCTAAAGCCATCTTTACAGTGTGCTAGGGCTACCAAGAGGGCGAACAGTGTTCTGTTTGCCATTAAGCGAACTTTTGTCGACATAGACAAAAACTATTCGGCAAAATCAATGGAACATTTATTCGCTCACATCATACAGGCATACCGCATCGTGAGGAATCGGGAGTGTGCCCTGAAGTTTGATGAATTCTTCGCCTTCGCCACTTCAACCAACCTCCGTGGGAATTCCCTCAAACTGCCGGGAACCCTACCCCATTTAGAGGTCCGCAAGCAGTCGTTCTCATAACGAGCCACGGTGTCTGGAACGGACTGCCCGAGGAGGTCGTAATGGCGAACTCCACAGATGCGTTTAAACGGAAACTGGATAAACATCTACTCAACAGTTACCGTTCATATGTACAAAGAAGCAGGAATAATCTACGCCCCATAAATACCTATAGATAACACTTTACATTTGTATATGCTACTCACTATTTTACAGTAACACAGTTCATGTCGGATATATTGTGTACACAACAGACTTTTCTGACTGCTCACACGCACATGCTAAAATTTGTACATGTATATATGTTACTAACTGTTTATAGTAACATATTTTATTGATAGGCCCCACCCATTTAACCCTTACTACCATCTTTCCCGTGCCACAGAAGGATAGGGGTCACGTACGCTGTTTGGAACCATAAATTAAACTCTGATAGAAAAATCAATATTTATGAGAAAAAAGAAGAAGAAGCGACCAGTGGAACAAGGGTTATATTATCCTGGCGTTCCGGATTCCATCGGGAATCCTTAATCATAGGTAATCGTAGAAAGTCTGAGACATTCGCAGTAATGAGAACACTGACTGAACGCTGATAAAACTGCCGAACCGGTCCAGATTTCGTTATAAGATGTTTTTGAAAAAAATGTAGTTAATAATTTTGACAGGCCAGTGTAGTCAACGACAAATCTTTTATATTCAAGAAATCATGATAGGCGAACGAACGTTTTCAATTAATTTATCATCAGGTGTGTACAATAATATGAAGGAGTAGAGTTAGTAAAAGTTTAAGCAACCAATCAATGGTATTTAACGGGAGGGGAAGGGAACTCTTAAGAGAGATAAAAGGGGGGGGGAGCAAGGGGAGGAGGGGGGTGTCCCCCCCAAGTAGTTCATATCAACAATAGTTTCGTCACTTTGCGGCATCGTGACACCAATTGTCCCTGTCTGCTCATGATCTCGCGGTATGCTGGAAGGGGTGCGGCCACGGGGGCCTTAGGGCCACTACAAAGGCTTTCTGCGCACACAAGACCGGGTTTGTGAGTCGTATTGCCACGGCTTCTGCCGTCGCAAGCATCCGTTGACGCAGGAACTTGGAGCGTTTCGCTGGTACTTTATACAGGACTCGAAACGCTTCGTTTACGTCTACCCGGTGACCGCTGTCAACCAAGTTAGCCAAAATCGCACTAGATATTGACTTGACCTCGCCTTTGTTTAGCCAGGCAGGATGGTGTTCCCGCATGCGTTTGGATAGCCACCTAGTTGTTCGACCAATTTATCTTGCTCCACAGCAGCATATAAAGTTGAAGATACACATTGATGAGGTCTGGAACGGTAGTCTTTCCTTGCCTTGAAGGCTTAGAAGTGGAGTGCTTGAAAATACTACTCTTAACTTAGATGCTGGATAAGTACGCGCGATTTCAGCGTTCTTAACAGTTCACCTCCTCCCATTAAAATACCGTTGATTGGTTGTCTATAATTTTACTAACCCTACCCCTTTACATTATTGTACACGCCTGATGATGAATTAATCGAAAACGTTCGTTCGCCTATCTTGACTTCTTGAATGCTTAAATGGGTATCATTGCTGAACTTAAACAATCCAGGGATCTTTTATCTTCATTTAGCAATCGAAGAGTTTCGTGAACATGCTTAGAGGAAGACCGGAGATGGATCAGTCGTGCGGTAGATTGCGCAGGGTTTCAGTCACTGAGTACTCGTGATACCATCTGTCGGTCGTGCACAAGGCGAATCTTCGAGGATAATTTGAAAAGCTCCGCGAACCTTGGATGAACAGAGAAACAAGTCGTAGACTGATCTTTAAACTACCTCTTATATTTATTTAATCGATGCAAAAAAGGGATGAACTGTGGAATTAAACGGGTAGGTGTTGCAAATTGTGATTGGCAGAAATTCTAGGTGGCCATCGGAAACATCCGACAGGAATTCATAACAAAATGCTGCATCATTCATGTAGGCAAAGGTATGCCATTCCAATTACCCAAACAGTTGTTAATTAACATTAGACTTGTAAGGTCCAAAGTTAGGTAGGTACTTACTGGAGTAGCCTTTCTTCGAAAATAAAGTTGGAAAGCAATTATGAATTAATGCATGATCACTTTTGAAGAAGACTTGCTTGAAGTTAATTCAGTTCGGTTCAGTTAATTTTATTGAGCAAAAGATAGGCAAATGCCTTTGAACTCATTTTTTGTACATAGCAGCTAACAACTGCATTGGTGCCGCAGAACGTTTTAAAAGAGGTCGGTTACATGATCCCAGTCAAAGACCAGATAGTTCAAAGACCAGTTAGTTCTGTAAAGTAAACATAAACCACTACTCACGTGTTCTAAGTAAAATGAGCACGTGTGAGAGCATTAATCATGTACCGCGGCTTATTGACGATGTCAATCGACACGAGCCAGTAGGTGTAACTGAACAAAGATAGCAGACAATGAAAAAACTCCTTGCGTATTGATCAGAAGTTCTAGAAGTCTGACTGTTATTTGAGGGATTTTAATCTTCTTTATCCCCTGTAATAGGTCCAAAAAGTGCGGTAGATGCGATATCTGAATCGGTCTTTCCTGTTTGCATAGGGACAAAGGAGATAACGCGAAGGTATTCGCCTAGGTGTGAGGGTGAGAAAACTGTCTGAAAAAACAAAAATGAACGACAATACTACGGCAAAGTAGCTGGAAGTATGTTTTATAGTATGTAAATGCTTGGTGTCATACTATAATATGAAGCGATGGTGCGATATTTGAGTGCCTCCACAGACTGGGGCATTACGTTCGCCCCGGGTAGGTTATTTCACGGTTTTGCGACATGGATGGAGCAGTAATACTTCCTTGCATCCAATCTTTCTTGGGATAGACATAAGCTCACGCTTATGCCTCTCAATAAAATGAACTGAGATGTCCCTGGGGTTCAGGGACGAGTTAGGCTCAGCTTGGTTCGGTTTTATTAAGGGTAAGCTCGGCCAGCGCCCTAAAACTCCCTATCGATGACACACTGACTTAGCAATGCACCGATTCAGCAAATAAAAACAAGAAAGCGGTCAGTTAGATAAGTTCCAGCGAAACCCTGCAGCCGTCGGCTAATCAAACTGAGTAAGCATACCGTCATTTCGAGTGGGATAAATACATACCTAATTGTAATAGTAGCAAGAAATCCATTCCCAGATGGTAAGTCAGAAGAAGAATGGGCAGTCACCGCGGAGAGGTTTATTTTTTATCTGATGTTTCGGAGTTTTGTCTCGTCCATCCACCTTCAGAGCCTGAATACACTGGCTCCTGGCTCTCGTTATAGGCCACTCCTTTCTTCTGCATGCGCACAACGCGAGGCAGAATATTCACTCGCTAAAAGTGGATAGACGAGACAACTATTCAAAACGTCAGACAAATGAATAAATGCCAAACGACACGAGCAAAAGGAAAAGACAGTGAAAAAGCTCATAAGGCATTCTTTGGAAACTATAGAACTTTGAATGTGATATTAAGGATTATAAAGGGAAAAAGCTATCGCTAGGGCAGTCAGATTTGCGCAAGATAAGTCTGTGTAGTTGATGTGAGTGCATGAGGCAAGCTCAGGCAAGCCCATCGTGGACATAATCATAAACTTAGCAAATCGAAAAGGTGGCACAGATTTACCCATTTTTAATAAGTCAGCCTTAATTTGGGGTGAGAGTAGATTTTGTCTTTGAAACATACTGTTTTTTGGAGTGGTTCAGACGATTTCGCAGGAAGATAAGAAGAACTACGCTGAAATGAGAATCTGTCGGTCTTCGTAGTGAAGGCGGCGTTGTGGACATTATGGGTTGGTGTAGGAGACCGTATCCAGCGAATGAGTCTGAATTTACTGGTCGCGAGGCAAACGGCGTTATTTTATTTGCTGAAAGAGCGGTAGAAGGTGAAGCGAAACAAATCTTAAGACCGAACGTTCAGGGATTTGAATGAACCGGTTTGTTGAGTTTGACAGAAGTTTGGCCAGACTTGTAGATATTAGGCCGAGAAGACGATGATCTCTCCGAAGTAAGATTTCAACCTGTCCTGCTGCGTGAAAAGGTGATGGCAGAGGAGAATACCCAAAGTTCTGGCTCACAATACCTCATGTGACAAACGTGTCAGAAGGGATGTCAAGACTCCTGAAACTATCCGGGATGGCTGTGGCTTACAAACCGGACTAAATCATCGGGTAGCAAAGCATGAGGTCCAAAGATCCGCTACAATTGTCAGGAAAACCAGCAGTTGTCTACAGCATACCTTATCAAAACTTTGAAGCAAGGTGTGTCAGCCAAAAGGGCAAACGTCTTGGCATGAGGTAACGTGAGCTTTCCCTCCCAATCGGCCGCAGAGAAAATTTTTCTATCGTCTACGTTTACGTTCAACAACCGAGTCACGATTCCGCCTTTGAGAGTACAAAGATGATCGACAGAACGAATGATAAGATGCCCAGACTAGCGCTTGAAAGTTGGTTCTCGACAAGTACACCAAAACGAGCCATAAATTTAAACCCTGCCTACCAGATGCTCAGCACAGAGCTCACCCCCGCTTAGAAGGGGGCAATAGAGTGGGTGAAAATATTCACGCGAGACCGACAGTCACAGAAGAAGAAGAAGAAGAAGAAGAAGAAGGCAACAGCGACTGAGAGTTATATAACCGGCGTGGCACGCTTCCTCATGGAGGCGCCCGCGAGGCCGAGGACCGACCGAGTGCTAACAAGTGATCAGCCCACCATCTGAGGAAGAGGGTGGGCGACGAGCACACTAATGTAACTTCAACTGCGTCAGACGTGAATGTAGCGCAGGGAACGCGAGCCCACCATTGGTCGATAATGAAGAAGCCACAACCAATTAACCACCAACGGGCGAATGAAGCACGTGCACTCGGCACGATTACAATACGAGGCTGGCAAAGGGGTGCATTAACTGAACGCCGGAGAAAGAGTAAATACTACATCCTTAAGGTGAAAAGGGTGTGTTTCGGAACGTCAATATAAATATATATCTGTCCAAGAACTTGTCCCCCTTTTTCTTCCTCTTCGGGAGATGATAAATACGATATTGTACGTGGACCTCGAATATTTATGCATAGTAACGCAACGTATGAAATTTATAAAAGGGGTTAAACGAAAAAGCATAGATTATAGTAACTAGATAGCTGTGACTTTACTTTTACAAACTATGGCGATAAAAAAACGAAGAAAATATGTAAATAAGGATATAAAAAGGCGCAGACACAGACTCATGGAGTCCGAATGATCTCCTTCAGCAGTAATCGGAAGATCGGCTTGTACAAACTAAGGGTTAACCAATGTTGCTGGCCAAGATCACTCGTCCGGTCCAACGAAAGTTTTAATACTGA
>JAYGXS010000001.1:8785131-8797477 GCA_036362985.1 Ligula intestinalis | reverse complement strand
TTTCTGAAATCCCGCAATGTTTACTGAAGACAAAATGCATAGCCTCCAACCCCTCGGCCTACTTTTCAATATGTACCAGTCTATCTCCCCGAAAAGATTTCTTGTCACGTCTCTAGGAGATTTATCTTGACTTTAAGAATTCGTGCTTTCCTTTACCTGTAAATCTATTCTAGAATGCAAAACGATTATACCCCTCACATATCCTGTGTTTAATAACCATTCAGGCGTTTAGTAACACAGAAATCTCGCTAATCGGCAACAATATCCTATTCGAAATCTGCCAAAAAACATGCTTTACCTTTGCTGAAGAAACCTACGAACAAGTAAAAGGAACTCCGATGGGCTCCCCAATCACCTGTTTAGTGGTAGAACGGGTCCTACAAGAGCTAGAAAACACCGCTTTCACCCAACATAGGCCCGTCTTGTGGTGTCGTTAAGTTGACGACACGCTTGGTATCATCAAGAATAGCAGGCTGCAAAACTTTCATAACTTGCTCAATAGAATCATTTCTGACGAGGGAAACAGAACAAGAGCAGCTGCTGCCTTTCCTTGATGTTTTCGTCAAGATAATTCCCAACGGTTAAATTGACACGGCAGTTTAAAGGAAAGCAACGAACACAACACAACTTCTAAGTTTTCAGAGCAACCATCCAGTTGCTCACAAACGGAGCTGTGTAAAACACTATTTAAACGGATTCAGACCCACTGCAAAGGTATAGGAAAAGGTGCACGAGACTCCATATCCCCGCGACCAACTTATGCGAACTAGTTATCCAAAACCATCTTTAAACTGATGCATACGCGTTCGGCCCCAAAGAGCCCAAACGGAAGAACCATCGAGGATATGGCACGCTCTGCCATACTTCAAGGACGTATCAAAAGCGACTGAGCGCATCGCTGTGGGACTAGGTTTTGGAATTGCACACCGACCAAGGACTGCCATGCGCAACTTAGTGATTAAAATAAAAGACCGTTTGAAGCCCAGTGAGCAATCTGGGGATATATATCGCATCCCATGCCTAAACTGTTCTTTTAATTATGCAGGGCAAACTGAACGCATGCTCGGTTCGCGCATGCACTAAAATAAGCTGGCTGTGACAAGGAGTGATGCTTTGTCGCAAGTGGTGGCCCCCCATCTACGAGACGAGTCACGCGTTTAAATTCGCAGCTGCAAAAATGCTTGCACACGCCAACAGCAAGACAGGCCAAAAATAACTTGAAGCCTGGGCCTCGGATGAGAACTCATTCAATCGATTTATCGATCTGGCGCCGGTATACATCGCTCTCCGCATGCACATTCGCACGGCTACACTGTTGATGAAAGAATTCCTTAACCTATTCCCTCCCTCGTATAACGCTTGATTGGTTCCTACCCCCTATAACTGTTGCTTTCTTTACTTGTACGCTGTTATCTCTGACGATGGACTCTCTCAAGACTTTGAAAGCTGACGATAATAAACAAACTGATCCTTTGCTGTCACTTGTGGATTGTATTCAATCATGCATAGAGCATCTACGCCTTCAGGTCATGTTTATTGCGCCTACCCTTTCCTAGCTGAACCTTGCTAAGACATTACCGGATATTAGCAGCAGGAAAGTCAATCCTTTTCCTATGTTTTTTATCATATAAATGCAGAGATTAAGAAGAAATTTATAAAGCGTAAATTTCAGAATGCCTATACATGACTGACCTTTGTAAGCTAAGCCACTTATTTCATTCAACTACGGACTTCAGCAGCACAGGAAACACTTGTGTTAATAAATTTGTATTTCACGAATGTAGAAGTGAACAAGGGAGGACTGAAGCTTCAATCACAGAATATGCGGATTAAGCTGATTTTGTAAAGTCTGGTTTTAGAGCTCGCAAAGTGATCCAGCCATGTATATGAGAGAATATATGAAGAGAGAGCAGGCTGGATATAATTGTGGGGCATGAGATGTGGTTGTCGTTGTAGTTGTCATTGTTGTTGTTGTAGTTGTCGTTGTAGTTGTTGTTGTAGTTGTTGTCGTTGTTGCTGCTGATGTAGAATTTCCAGAAGATCCGTCGAGCGAAACGTAAAGAACACTTTGCTCTGGTAGGTTTAGATTTCGATGAAGTTTCACTAAAGTGGAGCTGCCATTGGAAAATATCAGCGTATATTGTAAATTATCTGACCCCACTTGTCCGGTCAATAGAATGTTGGACTGTCCTGCGCAGTTCTTCTCAACTGTTGATTTTAAAATTATTAAAAATGAATCAGGTGCATCAAAACATAGGGCTTCGTCTCATTTAAGGCAGTTTAGAGGAGATAACTATGTCACACAAATATAAACGTAGTGTCTGGAACGGCAATTTTATTGTTTGGGGTTTTCGGTTTCACACGAGAGGCCATTGTCAGAGAAAATGAGAAAGCAGCAAACGTTGGCTACGCATTAGTTAGGGAGGGATAGGGGAGGCATTTGCGATTTTTCCATGCTCACGCAATCTTATCGTGTCTCCCCTGCGCGCGTTCCTGGTGTTATGGCGTGCGACCTTAACACTGTGGCTTGCGTCCTCGGCGTGGCAGCCTGCGTGCTTGGACAGGAACTGTACTACGGTTTCTGGTCGTCAGCACGGACGCAAAATAACAGAGCGGTATATCCACATGCCTGTTGCTGGAGTTGGAGTCTGATTCCATTACATATCGTCCCATTATCCACTTGCCCGAGAAGTTGAATTCGTGGCCTTCATTCACAGTGTGGGTAGCGATCTGGAACAGTGGGTCAACTCTCCGCACTGCCCGTTTATTCTCCATTATTCACAAGCTATGTCGTTGCCTGGTCTGCTCTGTATAATGGTAAGAACTTTCGCGACATAGCACCTGAAGCCGAAAGCTCAGAACGATAAAACTGCCATTCCAGAGATCGCGTATTCTTCTTTTTTACAACAAGAACCTAGGACACGCAGTTTTGCTTATATACATGATAAACGTAATATGTTCGCTAATAGCAGCTGAACTGGCCTATAATTGGAAATCTGTCTAATGTTTTCATTCAGCAGTGCATGATTACTGAAACTTTAGTACGTTTTATTAGCGGATCTAAAGCTACTTGGCAGTTTAGATAAATTTGCTATGCATTTTTAAAGTTCGTTTCGTGGAATTTATACATTTTTCTCCTTTTTGGGGTGATATGTATATAACTAACTTTAACGTGTATTTAATACGCATTTTGCTTGTAGGTTAAAATAATAAATTTAATAGATCAGGACACTTACGGTATGGAACGTCCAACTCGTGTTCATCTGGAGTACTGTGAGAGGCATTAAAAAAGTGTATGCGCCCACTTATGTTTCTTACCTGGAATACCGAGGTGAGAATCAAAGAGAATAATATCTGACATACCTTGACCTCTGTGGCGTACAAAAGAAATTTGATAGTTTAACTTTTTTCGTCCGATTTGAGATGCTGAATTGTAGCATCGCTTGGGATTAACGAGTCTGTGTGGAGTAATACGACAGTGTGGATTTTACAAAAATGCAAAATATGCAAAGTAAAATGTTGTACTTATTTTAACATTTCTCATTCTCGTATATGAACTTCATATTTTTAAGATCAAAGAACAGACTGGTGGTGAACTACGCTACAGATAATAAAATTATCGCACGGAAGAACAGGGAACTAAAGCTCGACTTTTTTGCAGAAAGCTCTAGTCGGAAGGAGGAAGGGCGTTCATTGGACGAGGTTTATTTTTTATCTGACGTTTTGGAAAGTTGTCTCATCTATCCATCTTCAGAGAGTGAATGCTATGGCTCCTGGCTCTCGCAACATGCCGTTACTTTTCTGCCGCAAGCTCTAGTCTACCAATCAAATTTGAGCGGCTCTGTGGAACGCGGGTACCACCTAGAGACGCGTGCTACGCAGAGTGGCTCAAATTGGATTGGTAGACTAGGGCACGCGGAAGAAAGGAGCGGCATATAACGAGAGCCAGGAGCCAGAGTATTCAGGCTCTGAAGGTGGATAGATGAGACAACTATCTGAAACGTCAGATAACAGAATAAATTCCAAATGACTCGAGCAAAAGGAATAGACAGTGAAAAAGCTCAAAAGGTATTCTTTGGAAACTATAGAACTTTGAATGTGATATTAAGGATTTTAAAGTGAAAAGGCTATCGCTAGGGCAGTCAGATTTGCGCAAGATAAGTCTGTGTAGTTGATGTGAGTGCATGAGGCAAGCTCAGGCAAGCCCATCGTGGACATAATCATAAACTTAGCAAATCGAAAAGGTGGCACAGATTTACCCATTTTTAATAAGTCAGCCTTAATTTGGGGTGAGAGTAGATTTTGTCTTTGAAACATACTGTTTTGTGGAGTGGTTCAGACGATTTCGCAGGAAGATAAGAAGAACTACGCTGAAATGGGAATCTGTCGGTCTTAGAACTGTAGGCGGCGTCGTGGACATTATGGGTTGGTGTAGGAGAACGTATCCAGCGAATGAGTCTGAATTTACTGGTCGCGAGGCAAACGGCGTTATTTTATTTGTTGAAAGAGCGGTAGAAGGTGAAGCGAAACAAATCTTAAGACCGAACGTTCAGGGATTTGGATGAACCGGTTTGTTGAGTTTGACAGAAGTTTGGCCAGACTTGTAGATATTAGGCCGAGCAGACGATGATCTCTCCGAGGTGAGACTTCAACCTGTCCTGCTGCTTGAAAAGGTGATGGCAGAGGAGAATACCCAAAGTTCTGGCTCACAATCTCTCATGTGACGAACGTGTCAGAGGCGATGTCAAGAAGCTTGAAACCATCCGGGATCGGTGGGGCTTAAAAAGCATGAGGCCCAAAGACCCGCTACCATTGGCAGAACAACCAGCAGTGGTCTACAGCATACCATGCCAAAACTCTTAAAACAAGTTATGCCAGCAAAACGGGCAAACCAATCGGCTTCAGGGACAATTAATCTTTCGTCTACGTTTACGTACAACAACCGAGTCACGATTTTGCCTTTGAGACTACATAGGTGATCGATAGAGCGAATGATAAGATACCCAGACTAGCGTTCGAAAGTTGGTCCTCAACGAGTACACTAAACCGAGCCGTAGATTTAAACCCCGCCTACCAGGTGCTCAGCACACAGCTCACCCCAGATCAGAAGAGGCAATAGAGTGGGCGAAAATACTCACGCGGGACCGACAGTCAGAGAAAAGGAAGGCAGCGGTGGCGGCGGCGACTGAGAGTCATATGACCGGCGTGGCACGCTTTCTCATGGAGGCGCCCGCGAGGCCGAGGACGTTCCGACCAAAGACTAACAATTGATCAGCCCATCGCCTGACGAAGGGGAGGGGCGACGAGCACGCTAACGAAACTTTAACCACGTCAGAGGCGAAGGCATCGCGGGAAACGCGAGCCCACTATCGGCGGATAATGGTGAAGCCACAACCAACCAACCGCCAACGGGCGAACGAAGCACGTACACTCAACACGATTAAAATACGAAGCTGGCCACGGGCTGCATTAACAAGAGGCCGCCAGAACAGTAAATCCTACACTACAGTAGTCACCGGTTATAAAGCCAACTTTGGGCTTCGACCAAATTGGGCTGAATATGCGGCTAAGCTTATTAACTGTGGGCATAATAGCCGGCGACTACTTTATTAAGCTGAAAAAGAGTGTTTCGGAAAGTCAGTATAAATATAACTTGTTCCAAGAACTTGTCCCTCTTCTTCCTCCTCTTCGGAAGATGATGAACACGTGGACCTCCAATCTTTACGCATAGTAACGTATAAATGAATCGAAGGGGTGGAACTAAAATGCATAGATGACAGTACCTGGTGCCAAGTTTACCAATTCAGTTTGAGTGGCTCTGCGGAGCTGTCGCCTCTAGGTGGTAGCCACGCGCCACACCAACTGCCTGGTAAACCTTACCCACGTTCTGCTCTGCGTTGATACTGTCTGCAACTGGGGTGTCTATGTTTATTTGGTCTCCTCGCGCGCTGGTAATCTGTGTTGCAACACCTCCCCGAGTCTCGCCATAGCCTCTGTCATGGATACGCAGTTTGGGCGGATCATTGGTTTACAGCTCCGACTGTTCCGTGGCTTGACCGCCCCCTGATAAGAAGGGTCTTAACACAACCTATTGGGCCGGCAAATTTATGTGATTGTTCACCGAGCAGTCGGTCAACATCCAGGTTTCTTTAATCCACCTTGACGTGTGATCGTTACCTCGGCCCACAATTTTGAAGGCGTCAACGTTGAAGACGTGCCCCATCTCTTCAGCATGGGTTGATACCTCCGACTTTGGGTCCAGCCTTCTTACCGCCAGCTGATGCTCATGCATTCGCCTTTGTAGCTTCCGACCGGTTTCTCCAACGTATTTTCATATCCTGTAATTGCACTGAAGTCGGTAGTCAATGCCTAATTTTTCTCGTTTCGGTATAGGGTCTTTCGGCTGCGTTACTCGTTGCGGGATTGTGGCGGCAGGCCTGTGCGCAACTTCTATTCTGAGAGGCGTGTGGGATCTAACCGCAGTTTCGGAGACCCCGCCGTGACACTGGTGAGCAAGGCTCCTCGGTCCGCGTTTTTGGTGGCATGCGAGTCCATTCAATAAACGCTCGTGGATAGCCGTTTGCTCTGAAAAGCTCCAGGAGCAGCTTTAACTCGTCTCGTTTTGCGGCCCGCATGCTGCATTGGGTTTCTATCCGTCGGTTCTGCGTAAGTATACAACTTCGCTTGTGTTGCAGTGGGTGATTGCTCTATTCGTCATTACGGAAGCAAGGGAACACGTTTTTGTGCCTTTAAATGCTGTTCCTAATATGTATACTTAGCCAGAAAACGAACCGCGTGGAAATCGCACGCATCATTTGCATGCAAAAGATGTTCTGCTGGTTACCAAGATGTTTTGAATTACCTATGCTCTCCAATTCCTAAAATAATTCCTGTTTATAGCACAAAAATTATTAACTGCAACATTACTAATGCTGGTGTACTGCTGAAATGAAAAGTTCCGCAATCACTCTCCTGTGCATTAATAATGACTGCCACAGGTCGTTTTCCGCTATCAACTGGAGGCAAAACAATAGCTGCTGGAGTGCCATTTCGATTCAGCAAAATCCCTGAAGATGCTCGGTCTAAAGTACAACCAAACTGTGAATAAAATATTATCATGAAATACAAAGATGTCAACTAGATGTTGAATTAAAAACTACAGAATGCAACAGACGGGTCAAATCGAAGAGACTATCCATGGTATACAACGTATATTTGATTGTAGATAAAATATTACCACGGATATTTTTTCCAACATTAATCTCCAAATGTGCAGGAGTCGTGTTCGGGAATTACATTCTCTCGTAGTTTGGCGGACTAAAGGGGAATAAAGCATAGCAGTGCACAGAAAATCAGCATTTATTGACAACGATGAGAACAAATACGTACTTCTGGCTTCTGTGAATAACAGTTAATCCAAATAAATGTCGCATTCGCCTTTGTAGAAACATTGACCTCAGTGATTTGGTTACCTGTAACAAGTTTGGGGTGACGTTACCAAAAAAATACAATTGCTTTTAATACTGTGTTTTTACACTTTAAGTTGTCTAAGTTATCCCCTATTTTCAGAATATACTCACAAAGTAAAGATGCACGTCGGTCGATATAATATTACGTTTAGTAGTCTTCCTGTTAACTCAGTCTTAAAAAGTAAAGCATCCATTTTATTTTTCCTATTTCTTAAGAATAAATGCCCCTCTCGATTTTAACATAAATGCATACAGTATTGCGAGTGCTGCATGTAACATGCCTACATTTGTAAAAGTTTGATCATTACTCACATATCTACATGAACGCATTTACGAAAACTCAGCAATGATAACGAGCAACATTAAGCATATTAAACACTTAAAAGAACCATAAGAAGTAATAAATGTTTGATAAGAAAAATAAAATTTTCCCGATAATGCCCAAGTCTCGGAGACGTAATAAATAGCTTCAATTTAGAGCAGTAAATTAAAATCGTTTCGTCAGTTGAAAACAGAGCTAACCAATTTCTTTAAATAAAAATAATTTTTCCCTTGTCAAAATATTTTATTAATATGACCATTAGTGGATAAAAATTTATTGAATATCTTCCAATAAAGTCTGGCACAATTTCTATCATTTTCAGTGTTGATTCATAAATTGCGCTTCTGTTCGATGTTTACATCAAAACCTTTAAATTAAGATAAAAATGAAGAGCATTTAGCGAAAAAAAATGAGTTTTTGGATATAAATTCTTACGAACATGGCCATGTAGATCATATCTAGAAACGCCTTAGGATAGCAATTCACATTGTGGAGAACAAATAACGTCCGCAACAGAATTCTGATATTGCTATGTCTAAGACTGATAAAAACGTTCTTTAAAAGATTATCGCTTTAAAAAGGGCTTTGATTAGATGTACAGCTGGCGAATGTCTCTGTACATTACCTTTTTTCAAGGTAACATCAAAATAAAATTGGAGAATTTTGCAAATTTTTAATATACCTGAAGTGAAAGACTCAATTGGACTGGAAATGAAATACCTTACTTTTCTCTTTCTAATGGATCATTTTCCACATCAGTGGATTAATTCCATGATCTTTTTACACTGCATTCAAATTCTGTAGGAAAATGAGAGTACACTTTCCAGTCATTGTTTTGAAATTTTAAAAGTCCGCTTATAACAGAAGTTATGAGTGGATGTTGCGGTATGAGGGAAACCATAAGCCTTGCATTTAATTGCTGTTCCTGTGGGTAATTCTGTTGTCACATTAGCCTATGACCTAAATCGCTAGAATAAACTGCATTTTAACTGACCACATGTGTCAAACTTAAATTTTGGACACAATACCAAAAGACCTGACGAGTTCAGGTTTTATTTCGAACAAAATTCCTTAGAAGTAGAACCAAAGGCACCACATTGTCTTTCAATCTGTTTATCCCGGGATTGGTTGATAAAAAAGAGGTTTTGTGGATGTTGGTGTTCATTTTCGGCCGCTAAAACCTTTTGCTTGAAAATAATTTGTAAAAGGTCTCTAAATACATTTGCCTCTTTGCATTCCGACTACATGACGAAGTGGTGGAATTTTTCAATTTGACCTCACTTTTCACCTCGATACCGCAACATCTTGCAAAAAAACCCATTCATACCCGGTTAGAAGAGCAGGACAATGAGACGGACACGAAGCTCAAAACGAGCCATCTTACTGGACGCCTGGATACTGCTTCAGCACCTTTTTTACATTCAATGGAACCGTGTACGAGCAGGTAAATGGTACACCAATGGGGTCACCGTTGTCCGGCCTGATCGCCGAGGCAGTAGTACAGCGACTGGAGAACTTGGCTTTCGATCACTATCGACCACGCGTGTGAATCCAGTATGTTGATGACACGTTTGTCATCATCAGTCGATACAGGATTTGGGATTTAACAGAGAAGCTAAACTTCATCTTCTCCGAAATCCAGTTCACGATGGAGAAAGAAAAAACTGTCAGTTGCCATTCCTTTACGAGCCGGTGTGCAGAAAAAATGGGGTACTCAAAACAACAGTTTACAGGAATGCGATGAATACCCAGCCTATTCTGGATTATCTCAGCAACCAGCCCGTCCCGCACAAGTTTAGTTGCGTGCGAACGCTATATCGCCGCGAGGAAGCTCACTGCAGCTAACCAGCCAGATAGGGAGGCTGCGGTCCAGTATCTGCGGAAACTTTTCACAATGAATGGGTATTCTGGCGCATTCATCGAAAACTGCAAGCGAGCCAAAAAAGGAAACCAACGGGCAGCCACAACCGACACGCTGACCAGCAATACTCTTTATTTCATGTGTATCAGAAGAATTCGCTCGACTACTCAGTGAGTTTCGAATTGGCCTCGCTCACAGTCCGGAAGCGAGAATACACAGGCAACTCAGGCAGCCGATAGACTATACCCGTTAACGAAAATCCGTTATCATATAGCCCATCGACTGACTTTGTGGCCAAGCCAATTATGTTGGTACAACTGGCAAACGGATTCATACGAGACTGCACGAGCATGAACGCGCCGTAGGAAGGAATGACAAGCTATCCTTGGTCGCCGCTAACGCATCCGCGCCAGGGCACGACTTCGACTTTGAACGCGCGCTAATACTGGGCCAGTCGGGCGACCAAATCTCATGCCTGCTGCCAGAGGTATGGCCCTCGCACGCGGACTCTATAAATAGGAATACTTATCTTCCTGATATCTTTCTAACGTTGCGCGAAAAAATCGACGGCAAGGTCATTTTCGGCAGAGCTGAGCTAAATACGCGGTGAGTTGTACATGTTTTATGCTCCTTGACAAGGGACTCACGTGAGACTTCGAAACGTCGGGTGAATAAGATACTTGTCCTAGAGAATAATTCCCCTTCTTCTGAACTATGACAACCAGTTATAGCCACTAGCCTTCTTCTCAAAGAAGCTACAACCAGCACAGACTTGCCACAGTACCTTTTCGCGCGAACTTCTCGCTATCTACCTGGCCATCCGACACTTTCGCCACCTTTTGGAGGGCAGAGAGTTCCAGATCCACACGGAGCACAAACCTCCTATTTACACCCCCAAGGCCAAGTCGGTTGGTATTCGTAGCGAGCAGTGTGGTACCTAGATTATATTTCCAACTTCACCTCGGATATATGCTACGCTCGCGGCAGTGACAATGTTGTTACCGAGACTTTATCCCGCCTGGATATAAACACTCTTACCACCGAGTTCGACCTGGCAAAGCTAACCGAACTGCAACCTCATGATGTCTCCATCCCTAAAATGCGTGCGTCTTCTTCACTGCAGCTTCGCGATGCTCCATTTTCGGCATCTCCAGGTACGATCATGTGCAACTGGTCTGCAGGTACGCCTCGTTATATAGTACCATAGTCCTATCGTAGGGTTGTTTTTGGTCACTTCCACTCTTTGTCAAAACCCGGCGTTCACGCAAGCTTATTTTTGCACGTTTCATTTGGCCCAAGATGAACGCCGACATTGCGCTTTGGACTAAGCAGTCTATCAAAAGAAGAAAGTCCAGCGTCATATAATCTCTCCTGCGAGCACCTTTGTGGTGCCCAACTTGCGTTTCTATTATGCCCACCTGGACCTCATCGGACCGTTACCTCCATCATTTGACTATACTCACATTTTGACTGCTGTGGATCGCTTCAGACGACAGCCGATCACCGTTCCTAGTTCGGATACCCTGGCACAAAAACTTGCCATTGTTTTCCTTACACACTTAATATCCAATTTTGGCTTACCAGCTTCTCTAACAACTGACCGCGGAAGCAACATCCAATCTACCCTCTTCCGTCGGGTCACCGAATTGCTCGGGTGCGTGCACACCACTTCCACCGTGTATCGCCCAGCACCTAATGGTCTCGTGGAGGGTCTGCATCGTCGACTCAAATCCGCGTTGGAGTTTCATCCAGATCCAACCTCATGGAGCGACAACCTACCGATTGTACTCTTGGGATTTCACTCAGCTGTCAAAGAGGTCATTCAATGTACCACCGCCGAGTTTTTTGACAGCATGCCTCTTCGCCTTACCGGTAAACTCCTGCAGTCATCATCTACTAAAACTGACACATCAACCACGTGCGTGCAGCAGCTGAAGCACCGCATGGCACAACGGCGTCCAATCCCCACGCGTTGGACACGAAGCCCTGAACACTACTCCGTTCGTTTTCACCCGGCATGGCGCAAGTCCCTTGGCTGCCCGTACGACGGTCCTTACGAAGTACTGCAGTGCATCGACAATTACTCTGCCATTCAGTAGGCTGACAAGACTGACATTGTTTGTATTGATAGACCGAAACCAGTCTACCTTGAATGCACCTTCAAACCGGTTAGACCATCAGTTATTTCTGCTTCCTCGACGTCTGTTCCATCCGCCTCTTCCAGTCACACACTGCTGTCACCCTCGCATATTCACTCCATACTTTCCATTCACACTCCTGTCCCACCAACCCTTCCACCCGCCTTGTTCGACATATTAGTTTTCCTGCTTATCTTAAAAACTTTGTGGTGCAACCAGTTTTTGCACTGATTGTCGAGCGTTTGTTTTGTACCACCAGCGGTCTGGTTGGTGGGGGTTATGTTAGCTCTTACATCTTTTCCTTTTCAGCTGTGTGCCTGCATTTTTTGATGTGCATTACTTGTGCACATTTTGTTTGAATACAACACACACACAAATTTTCCTCAACTTGGTTGGCGTGCTGCACGTGACTGAGAACCTTCTATTCCTGTGTGACTAACAGCTGATCTAGACAGTGTGCGTGGAAAAGAGGCCTAAAAGTGACCTTCCATTTGTAGGCATGCTACCACTCAGTATTAAAACTTTCGTTGGACCGGACGAGTGATCTTGGCCAGCA
>JAYGXS010000001.1:8767652-8785031 GCA_036362985.1 Ligula intestinalis | reverse complement strand
TCGAAAAGCTGAAACCACTTGGCAGTGGCCTATACCCTCGAAGTTTGAAAGACACGTTTGAGTTTGTTGAGGCTATAAAGGATATGAATTTTGGGGAAAGTAAGATGCTCTCATTGGATGTATCGTCACTTTTGACCAACGTACCCGTGGTGGAAACCATTGACTACCTCTGTGACGCGATTAGGGACACGAACTACCGGATAGGTATACCCGTGAAAACCCTGAAAGAACTACTTACGAGATGCACGCAAAATGTGCAATTTCTATGCAATGGTCGCTTTTACAGACAGATAGATGGTGTGGCAATGGGCTCACCACTTGGCCCGTTTCTCGCAAAGGTCTTTATGGGCAAGATCGAGAAAACGTGTCTAAGGGACACTATCAATGACCTTGCGTTTTACGGTCGATATGTTGATGACATCTTCTGTTTGACTGACTATAACGCGGACACTGACGCTCTGGTCGCGAAGTTTAACAACGCGCACCCATCTCTCAAATTTACTGCAGAGACAGAGGAAAACGATAAAATTTCGTTGCTTGATGTCCTTCTGCGAAGGCAAGATGATGGATCGATCCTGCGTAGAGTGTTTCGAAAGAAAACCTGGACGGGAAAATACACCAACTTTCACAGTTTTTTCCTCCTAAATATAAAACGAAATCTAGTCCAGGGATTAGCAGCTAGAGTACGAAAGATCTCTTCTCCCGAAACTGTGGAAGCAGAGCTCCAACAGCTGCAGCAGATACTTATCGAAAATGGATACTCGGAGAGGTTCATCCTCAGGAATATTGGTGAGCGAGCCAAAAAGCCTGATACCTTAACAGCAGAAAAGAAAGACGTTTTCATTAGACTGCCTTTCTCAGGCGATGCCGCAAGCGAGCTGGTCAGACGGCGTCTTAGAACTGCAATCGCTAGCGCTTTCCCCGCGGCGAACTTACGGGTGTTCTTCACGAACTCTCCCCTCCTACGATTAGGAGGAAAAGACTGACTCCCGTTGAAGGCCACATCCATGCGTATTTACTCTTTCACTTGCTCCTGTGGAGCAAAATGCATAGGCCGAACAACGAGGCGCCTGAAAAAGAGAGTACGTGAGCATATACGGGCCTGGTTAAGTAAAGGTGAAACTAGATCGATTTCGAGTTCTATTCTCGCACATCTCGTCGATGCGAATCATCGAGTCGATGCTAACAAAGCCTTTCGGGTTGTCTACCGGACACCAGCCAACTTTTCCAAGGGCCTACACCAATGGGTGCTTGCAACAGCCGAAGCAGTAGCCATACGGCTAGAGAATCCGGTGCTGTGTTGTCAGAAGAAACTGACAGAAGCCCTTTCACTTCCGTGGCCAACCCCGACGCCAGGTGAAGATCACACTTTGCCCCCACGCCCCAGTGACAGTCGTTCGCTGTGCGCAAATAGCAGCAATCATCCCCCCATGCATCTGCCCTCTGATCAACCCCCACAATCTAACCCAATTACCCCCCCCCTATCCCTCCTCCCCTCCCCGGACGCACAAACCTCTACACGCCGACCTCGCCATGCGGGCAACGCGTAAACGATGAATCGTAATTAGACTACACTATTTAACCCTGTCCATCTGTATAGTTTTAATAACCCTGCAAATGTTCCGGCCTGACGATGATTTGCTGAAAACATATGTTTTCCCAATCTTGACTTATCAACTTAAGAATAGGAATATTTGCAGAACAATTTGATATACTTTACCGGCAACATATAGAAGCGAGCATTGGGAAGAGTTTCGTAAGTAATTGCATCCTTTACTCAGAAGCCACTGTCCGATTTCATGGAAGGAGCTAAACGACCGACCCCAATGACTAAATTAGGCACTGAAGAAAGAGATGAATAAAAAGCGGGGATTGGGGAGGAAATCCTTCGCTGATAGTATTCCCTTGATCCCTAAAATCAAACAAAGTGTATTGGAACCTCGTCAAGGTTTTGAAAAAGACTTCAACCGACCCAAACTCCACAAACGGCGTAAAACGAAAAATTATAATGCTACTAAATACATTTGAGTAATGAATTATGTATTAATTGGTTTTATGGAAACCGACAGCTTACGCCCTCTCACCATTATTCCTATGCAAAGGACTCCGCAATACTTCGATCTTGACTATCTGCATACCGTGATGACCCCGTCAGCGATCGCACCAACCGAACCTCGAACCCCTTCATGCGATTTACCAAGATTTTGAAAAAAACCTGGTGAACCGGACAGTTGCAAATCCGTAGTTATTCTACAGCTACCTACGGCCGATCACACAAAACAAAGATCCCAGCGCCTTACTGAAGGCAAACAACCACCTATAAATTAGTGAGGATGGAGCAAATGCTGAGCATGTTTCAAAATTTTGCAAATCGATCTTTACGACTGAAAGCGAATCCCTCCCTCCCAACTATGTCTTAGATGTTGGTCCAAAGACTGATAATGTATCTTTGGCCACAACGATCGCTCGTGAGGATTCGTTGAGAATAAATGAGTCGAAATTGCCCGCTCTTGATGACGTTCCGTACAAATTACTGAAAGTGCTCACTCAGGAGCTAGGTTAACCACTTTCTATGCCCCTCCAAGCGTCGTTCGAAGTCGAATGTTTACCCGCAAAATAAAGATCGGCAACAGTAGCTTATGTAGCCCCACTCATTAATCCCTACAACCAGCATGTTTTCCAACGAAAACGGTGGCTATGGGCGGGAAATTAGAACGCGCAGTGAAATATAATTTAATAAATGCTAAAGCATTTTTATTTTACTGTATTAAGAAGTGCTGTTGATTTATATCTGTACATTATCCTGATCTGTATTATCGTTTAACTTATTGCGGAACAACCTGATTATCAAAACGCAGGTTCCTTTAATTTCCCGTAAAATTGAACTGGTGATTAGGAGGTCGTCTACTTCAACTTACCTGTGGTCCAACTTACCGTTCTGGAGTTAGATTAGTATAGTCCGCCGAGCGAAGCGCCGCGTACACCTTCAATTTACGTGCGCAACAACCTGCTCCCAGCGGCCGCGAGAAGCAAGTCCGACTGCATTTTTTTCACTTTACACTTACTTCTTAAAAAATTTTTTCGCTGCCTATCCTATTTCCTCAACTCCAAAAACTCTATAACTACCGTTTTTGCAGGAAAAAATGCTGGGACTAGAGGTATTTGAGTGGGGCTACATAAGCTAATTTTGCCTAAAGATCTGCACGGATCATGCCGTTTTATGGAAGTGATAGAAAGGTCTCCGCAAAAATTTACTAACCAATTAGCCACACTCAGCTCAGCGAGAGCTGATGTGTTTTTTACAGCAGCCTAACCCACGATCCGAAAGCGGCACCTCCTGCCTGACAAACTTTTAGGAAAGTTGGACCCGTGCAGTTAATGGGGAAATCCCTTTCATGTAGTCCACATTAACTTCGACAGCGTCCTGCGTCGAAGACTTCTGAACAAACTCAGCCGCAACTCTCCTGAAAGCTTACTATTTGTGTCGCACTCAAATTGTCTATGTCGGTGACCAGCAGTCGGCGGAGGTTGCGGTTGAGTGTGGTGTTCCCCTGTCGCAAGTGGTTGAGTCGGCAAGAAGAGGGTCCCCCCCAAATAACATGTCAGGCAAGACAGTGTTGTTAGACAGAGCCTGGCTGCGTTAAAGAAGCCTTAAAATAGCTGCTACAAGCGCCGAGTGCAGAGGCCAGTCGAATAAGTGGAATAAATGTGGGCCTGCGCCTATGCACGCAGGATCAGATGCACGCCTGTCTAGTTCTTTGTTTGCCTTAACCAATCAGGACTAGATGCACAGTTGTTGGCGTCAAGCTCGCGCGGCATCGACTCGATCGAGAGACAGACAGCGACTTTCGCGGCGATCGTGTGACGGACAGGCACGCGTGCTGATAGTTGGCGCAATCGCCAACTTGGCGAGCGGGGGCAGGATTAGTAGGCACAGCCACCACTGAGTGCAGGTTCCCACACCCCAATGGAGTGTTATTGGTCACCCCACGGTTAATTATGCACGTAAACGACTGCATCCGTGTTGATGTCGATATGTTTTCCGATAATATTACACGTTGGAGGGTCATCAGAACTGCAGCTGACTCAGAACATTTGCAGGCGAAGGATTGCCTTTTGACAACAAGTGCAATATCCTACGGATTGGCCTACCAAGCTACCAGAATCCCACGATTAACTGACTGAATGGCGAAACAGTGTAATAAGTGAACGCACCTAAGGAATTGGGAATATGGATTATGAAATCACTGCACTATTCAGCAGTAGTCAAGTCTGCGAGGTCAGTCCTGTGCCTTGTCAAACGGGTGTTCTCTGCATTCGATCAAGAGTGCTTCTGGTAGGTCTTTGGCACATTTGTGTTGCTGCAACTGGAATTCGCTATCTAAGCTTAGAGACAGCGAAGGACCTCAACATCCTGGAAACTGATCAAAGGCGTGCAACCACATTTGTGACTGGACAGGGCTCATTACCCTACAAAACAGGCCTGTCTACTCTGGACATATTTCCTTTGAGTTAAAGGCGGTTACATGGGGACCTATTACAAACAATTCCCATAGTGCGCCGTCAGAATGGCTGCCAATTACCTGGGGACTTCTCCGAGTTAGCCACAACTACGGATATAAGAGGTCATCCATTGAAAATACTCGTAACAGGCGCCAGGCTGGACACACGAAAGTTCTTCTTTTGTAGCAGAGTAGTCGAAGCTTGGAGCGCTCTGAACATAGATGTTGCTATGACCTTTTCCTGTAACATCTGTCAGAGGGAGCTTGATCGGTATATCAGTGCGCAATATAACATCTGGTATTAGTAACCCTGCCGCGTGTGCAAAAAAATAATTATATTTCTATTTCTATGGGCCAAATCCATCACCTATGCATTAATTTCCCTTGTGCCGCCCATGAGTGACAGTTTTTCCCTATTTAAAGGTCCTCAAATTATATCCAAACTTTTGTAATTTCCGAAAAATTCCGGAGGAGCTTTTTCACTGTCTGTTATCAGTGCTTTTGTTCCACCTACAGCCTCGTGTAATTTGACATCGCCAATGAACCGAGGTACTATTCCCGAGGAAATAACTACGCAGCTTATTATACTACTCGGAATAAATTGTCCGCTTTTTCGTCTAGACTTTTAAAAACTACCTTTTTAATGTTTCTGCTGTAAAGATGCATTTCTTGGTTACTATGTCACTACTAGAGAGCCTGAAGGCGCCCGCCTATCTTTCCTTGAATAGAACTGAACCGAACCGAATTGACGGATATGCTGGCTTATTAATGCACATTTTACGGTCTTGAAAAGCTCATAACCAGAAACCTTTTGAAGTCGGCGCATACCATATCTTTATGGCGTAAGGTGCAGGTGTAATTTGCTAAGAAGTGAGCACAGAGTAAACTGGTATGTTACCGATAAACACAGAGCACACCACTTTGGCCATTTCTGCTTCATTGGGCGTCATCAGGTGGTGGTAGCCCAACTCCAGTGCAGCAACGGAAATTGCCACCACACCCGAGTTTCAAACTCGCGTCTCTCCGGCCAGAGGCGAACGCTCTAACACTTGAGCCACGGGTCCGTCATGTTTTCGGTTTTTGATCGGGACTATATAGTAGTGGGTAACTGTACACCGATCTGTTTCACAATGTACCCATCCTTGTTGATGCATTGTTTGCGAGCTAATTGAACCCCAATAGTTATGTTACTCGCTAAATTTTAGTAACAATGGTATGTACAGTAACAGAGTAAACTCTTTGCAGGTGGCCAGAACGAAGCTCGTCTTGATAGTGTGGGAGCCTGCCGTGCTGACACACACTGTTTGAAGACAGCGTATGTAACAGAATTTAATGGCACCATAAATTTTGCAAGTGCTCATCAGCCGCTTCCACTCGCTGCATAAGCAGAATAACGAATGATAAATTACAGAATTGAATTCATACAGAAAAATCGATCCAAAACATCAAGGTCACTTGAGTTAGCCAAGAGACAATCAATAAAGTAGGAATTCAAACATTGTGGGCAGCAAAAACGCAGTAAAATATCTAAGGCAAAAAGGTGGGAAGGGGTGGGTAAACAATGTAGCTGATAAACTACTGTTAACAATGAACAGCTTACACCCAAAAATGAAATTTTCGATGGAATTGGAACGTGGAAACCAGTTTTCTTTCTTAGACGTTCACATGAGCATGTGGTGAACCTAACCCTGCCGTGGTAGCACCGGCTTCTTGTTTACCCACCCCCTTCCCACCTTTTTGCCTTAGACATTTTACTGCGTTTTTGCTGCCCAAAATGTTTGAATTCCTACTTTATTGATTGCCTCTTGGCTAACTCAAGTGACCTTGATGTTTTGGATCGATTTTTCTGTATGAATTCAATTCTGCAATTTATCATTCGTTATTCTGTTTATGCAGCGAATGGAAGCGGCTGATGAACGCTCGCGAAATTTATGGTGCCATTAAATTCCACTGTAGCGACGATTTGACGGATTTTAAGATCCGCTTCAATTTCTACTTTAAATAGAGTTTTGACGTTTATGGTGGCTTCCACTTCATGCTACCTTGGTGGTTGTTCTACTGTTTGCCATGCACAGGCTATGAAAGAACCTCATGCATTTAGGGGATCTTCCTGAGATAAGAGACGTTTCGAACACTGTTAGGAGGTACCGTCCCAAATGCATTGCTTCCTTTCCTGGAATGTAAGTTTTTACCTAATAACTATGAAACTGAGTCGTGCTGTGTATGAAATATGTTACGTTTCGCTTATTTTTTCGTAAAGAGTCTAGCTTAGCCGAAAGCTAGCAGCCTTGCTGGTTCTTCTGAGGCATCGTGCCTGCCGCCGACTGCCACAATGATTCCTTTGTCAATGCGGAATGCCTCCAATATCATATGCCTTTGGTAATGACTATGCCCACGCGATGGCCTTAGACCTCTGGACCACTCGCACGCGCATTACCCACCTAGTCGTAGTTCCTCAAGGGCCACAGCAGGTGACCGTATTTCAAAGCGCCCAATCAAGCCACAAGCGAACACGCTTAGCCATCACTAATAAGCAATTGTCACATCTGAGACGATAAATTGCACGTGGACTGACAAAACAAGACCACTTCACCCCATTTCCGCGCTTAGTCCCGAGGCGAGGGCGCGCTGGCTTTACGCTCGCCGCCCAACTGCCACCCGCGAAGGCAACTCTGTGTTTTGTACACAATAAACTTTCATCTGGGTTGATTCCAAAGTTACACCCTTCTTAGTATGTTCATTTTTGGGGATTCAAAAGAGCGTAATTCGACGGTAACGCAACAAAGTGCCATCGTTACAACACTTATAGCTTTTAAGGATAAATTGACCAGTGTACCTAGCTGCATAGTTGCTCCGAAATTAACTTTACAGGGTTTTATTCTTTTTCAAGTTTATGGTGACAGCATGCACTTGAGCGCTCAATAAGACTAATCTTACTATCTACAAGACGCGCCAGAATTCGTGCAACATGCCGTCAGATGCGAAAGATTGATACTCCTTCGCTAATCGGTATTGACTCAGGTTGTAACACTGATTATCGTGTAATCTGTTTTGAAGTTATTTCAGTCTTGATATAATGCGGGCTTTTTAACAAGCTTCGTACTGACCGCTAAGAAAATGTATGAATTGTAAAAGTAGCTACTTAAGTAGTTTGCATTTTCATCATTTATTATGACTGCCTTTATAAATTCAAATATTACTGGGTAATTTTACTCCGATCTGTTTTAGGATGTACCCACCCTGGATCATTGTCATGTTTGCGAGCCCAAAAAGGCGGAAAAGTTTCGTGGCTTGTGATCTCCGTTTGTCGGTAAAATACCAAATTCAAATATATTTTATGGGAAAATGTGCGAAAAAATTATTTCTTCTACTCGTTTGGTCACAAATTACGCCTTTTTTTAAATTTATGCTTAAATTAAGGGTATCATTCCGTTTTAGAAAAAATTCTAACTACGAGGTTTTTTTACGATTGTGAGGGTTTATTCGTAGTATATAGTTTCCGCCATTTTATTAATGCTGCCTCTACTGTATAAAGCGTGCTTTACATCTATTGCAACATTTTATGAGGACTATGTGACTTCTTTCTCAAACTTTAGGCGAAAACGTACTTTTCCTTAAAGAGGATTTACGCAGTACGCAGTTTGTAAACCTTGAATTCGAGTGTCACAGTCAGTAGGTTTCAAAATTATTCGGCAATTAAGACACTTTTTAAAACAAAAAGACACACCTTCTTTAAGTATAGAATTTAAAGAAGGCATGATTTTCTACGAAACGGGTACAAGAAATATTTTCTGCGTGCATATTTTCTATAAAATATATTTGAATTTATAAAAGCAGTCAACATCAATGATTAAAACGCATACTATTTAAGTAGGTACCTTTTACAACTCGAACGCTTTCTTAGTGGTCAGAACGAAGCTCGATAAAAAGCCCACATTCCATTATGACTGAAATAACTTCCAAATAACTACACGATAATCATGGTCACAACCTGAGTCAATGTTCATTAGCGAAAGAGTATCGTTCTTTCGCATATGACGGCATGTTGCACGAATTCTTGCGCGTACTGATTGTACCTAAAATGCATTGATCGAGCACACGGGGCTCATGGATAATATAGTTCCCTTCTGGTTGGGCCTGGTAATAAGATGTTCGTCTGCGTCCTCTCCCTCTTTTGGTTGCATTCGCACATCATTAATTCGCTCCGTTTCTCCTTTCAGACATCCAAAAATTTAGGAAAGTGATCGAAACGTTCATACAGACTGATTTATTTGGACAGGCACAAGTGTCATCAAAGGTGTGTGTGATCGACCATCGACTTCGATGAAATCCACCATATACACCAGCAGTTTGGTGCAGTGAAGGTGACATGCCGCAGACGTACTTGGCGTCAACCACTCACGTTAACTTCGCCCGGGGTCAAACAGACCAAACGGGACGCAGTGTGGGCCGCTTTCTCCAATACAATCCAGAAGCACCGCCTACTTTAGTCTTATGAGACAGTAGACTTTAAGCGGATGCTACCTACCCTCACCCACCTTCAGGAGGTGTCAAAACAGACTCAAGGAGGCCAAGAATGATACGGCTAATAATATTTCTATTACTACCGAGTAGCGATGCAGCTGAGCGTTAGTAGTACTGGTACCGATCCTGACGCTAATATATGTCAGAAGTCACGCTGATTTAAAATCAACGCTGGGGCTCACCCCTGTTGAAGTCAACAGGGAGTTTAGAATCTTAGTTTACGCTATTTCCAGTAAATACATGTTTAAGGCTCTCAGCACATCAGGGCTTGTCTTGCATTCTGCCATTTCAACTCTATCTACCGCACTGCGAGAAATAGGATTCTGCTGATATAAGTACATGCCCATGCTTATTCTAGTAATCATACTTGCTAAGTCCAGTAAATAGTATAATATAATAGGAAGTCTGAACGAAGTATGCCTTTCAATCCGTATTATGTAGAAATAAATAGCTAATGGGTTTACAAAAGCGTAATTTACAAATAGTAAATGTTCTACCATGCCTTTATGCCGTAACGAAGTGCCGTTTGCCGATTATAGGCTAGCTGCAGACCTAATAAAACACCCAGCTTGCGATAGACAAAGCATAATCGCAGAATACCGTCTTCCTATACTATTCGTCATCAGAGACATGAGTAGCTACTCATGTCTCTGATGACAAATCCGCGGCGGATATCAAAACGTCAGGCGAATAAACATACTGTCCCAGCGATCGAATCTTCTTCTTCTTCTCAATTGCTTCCTGAGACACGGATGTTCGCTTTTATTGGCATAACCTTTAAATTAACATATCGATTAAATTGAAAATATTTTTCCTTGGTATAAATTTGAAGCAACCTATAGGTACGAATATTCCAAGACTATATGGTCTGCCAAAACGCATAAGAAATGCGTACCTCTACGGCCTATTCTGTCTATGACAAATTATTTTTTTAACAAAAACTGGCACAGTGGCTTGTCAACGAATTCAAGCCAATTCGGCCACGATTCGCCACTTATGCTTCAAAATATGTTTTTTTCAATTTATTGAAGCTATCAAACTCCAAAATATTGCAAACAAATTTGTGTTTTCTTCAGATGTGGAGTCATTATTTACAAATGTGCCCTTGGATGAAACAATCGAGGTCATATGTAATCATGCATCAGAAACCCGAATGCCGCCTGATATACTGACGGAATTGCTAACGATTTGTACGCAGAATGTACAACTTCTCTTCAATGGAGTTATATATCGACAAATTGATGGAGTAGCAATGGGGAGCCCACTCGGGCCTACCTTTGCAGACATCTTCATGGGTCAGTTAGAGGAAAAGGTTTCATCGTAATTGTGGGAGGTAATGGCTTTACCCATTACCTCCCATAATTTTAACCACTTTGATTTTTTTTATGAAACTTGGATACCTATGGTAAAAAATCTTGATGTATAAATTAATTTAGAGCGCCTTATTTGAAAAATCTCATGTGGATATCAGAGAAATATAAATTATAGATATAGCATGAAGGTTAAATATGCTTATATACAGACAGATAATTACAAAAACTCTTAATTTTTAAGTGATCTCATATGAGATCACCGAGAGGTAATGGGTTAATGCAACAACAACATATAGATGATATGTGGATGACATATTCGCTATTTTTGATGCCAAAAAATGCTGAAAATATTCTTACTTTTATGAATACAATGCATCAAAAGATCAAGTTCACGATAGAAATGGAGCAGAACAACCAATTATCTTTCCTTGACGTCCTCCTACTCAAAGAGGATGATGGGTCAATAAGGCGCACTGTTTGCCACAAGACTACATGGAAAGGCCAACACCTACATTTTACCAGTTTTGTGTCTATACAGTGGAAACGGAATTTGGTACTTGATCTTTTTCAGAGAGCCATGAATATCTGTTCAAGCGAGACCCTACCAGCAGAGTTTGCCTGCATAAAAGAAGCCCTACTTAAGCGTGAGTACCCCCTGCGTTTCATTCGAAAAATACAGCAGCACTTTACGGCCAAAATCTACGGACCATTCGGTTCCGAGAAAGCCCATTTTTATATCCTTACCCTTTAAAGGAGACAAAATCGCGAATACAATCGAGCAAAGACTGCTTCGTTCCATACAGAGAACTTACCATGCAGCGGAACTTGTTTTACTCACTCCAATCAAAAGCCTTCCAATAAACGGCCAAAGGAAACCCTGCCTTTGCACGCCACCTCAAACTGCGTATATGAATTCACGTGTACTTGCGGTTGCAAGTACATTGGCCGTACGCAAAGGCAATTAGTAACCAAGGCTGCTGAACATTTGTCTGCTTGGCTTTTAAAACAAGAGAACAAAGTACCACGGCCGTCAATTAGAAAACACTTAAAAGACAGTGGTCACTCCGTTTACACTAACACATCTTTCCACGTTCTTGTTCGAGCACGAACAAACCGGACGTTACGTTATATGGAAGCATCCTACATACAGCGGTAGAAACCCGACCTATGTAAGCAACTAGACCATGTAGCTTATCTTAAATTGGCCTGTCAAATGCATACCACACTTTCATTTTGTTAATTCCCCTCCCTATTTTTCGTCCCAAGTTTAAAGTTGACATCAGTATTGACCATTTGCCACGTTAACACAACCTTGCTTTTATCGATTTCTGTGTAAATTCAAATTGATGTGTTTTCTAAATATTTCGTTATTCATGCACAGAACGAAAGCAGCTGATTAGCGCTTTCGAAATTTATCTGCGCAAATAAATTCTGCTTGTTTGGGATGATTCATATCGATTTAAAGTATTTAGCGAAAAAATGAGATTTTTGATATTAGTTACTATGAGGAGGATTATGTGGGCCATAAGAAGAAAGGCCTTAAAACAGTAAGCACAGTGTCGAGCGAAAATAACATCCGCAACAAAATTCTGATCTTGGTATTACTAGGATAAGTAAAAAAAGGCTTTCTATAGTAGCTTCACTATTTAAAATGCACTTTACTTAGACATAAAGCTGGGGACTTTTTTAATTTATCTGGAGATACATAATTCAGTTTAATTAAAAATGAAAACACTCACTTTTCGATTTCTATTGGATTATTTCCCGCCTTAGTAGATTACCCCTACACCCTGTTTAAGCTTACGAATGTAAATAAGACTGGTTGCATATATAGTAAGATTTTGGTATAATTATTATTCTTCTGTTTCTTCGATTTCTAAATTACACATGAGTGGAAATTAAAGTTTTCAAAAAGGTATATGTCTACATATTTGATATTTAATAAGCTTTATTTTTACTTTCACCTTTACGATAATATATGGGCAGTTTTGGCTACGTCCCCACAGTTGATGTGGTAAAGCAAAATGCGGTCCAAGACGTTTCTGTAAGTGCCTTTTGTGGCAAGTTACTTCGCAAATTAGCAAAACATTTTACTACTGCAGCTGCTCTTTGTTTCTGGAAATAAATGCTATTCCATAAATCTGGTTTCGCTTGCATTTGGGAAACTTCGAACTAAATTTTCCGGTTCTAGAAGAGATATGTCATAAACTTTTCTTACTCCTTGTGGGGTTTTCCCATACCATAATGCATATTTATAAAGAAGTTGGCTCTGCCATACTTAATAAAATAGGAAATTTCTTCAATATTGTGCTTCTCTCGATTTAGCTTAAAATAATGCCCATCACCCCTAAAAAACTTAACTAAAAGGGTAGCTTTGCCAACCAAAAGGCTTTCTCAGGACTAACTCCACTCAATGGATCAAAGCAATGTGCCCCTTTGGCCAATTCTTGTGACCTTGATGTTTTTGTATCGATTTTTCTGTATGAATTCAATTCTGTATTTTCTCTTTCGTTACTCAGTTTATGCAGCGAGTGGAAGCAGCTGATGAGCGCTCGCGAAATTTATGGCTCCATTAAATTCTGCCATATACGTAATTTTTCAAATGTTAACACTGTCCCAGCAAGCCAACGCTAAATGTGGATCGATCGAATTTTGTTCGAGTGCTAATAGAGATACTGACTGGTTTGGCCTAACAAGAGTGGATAGGTAGTGCGGCGTGCGAGCAAGCGAGTGCATCAACAAGGCGGCTCCTAACAGCGTCAAGTTCACTTAACCGTCGTCAAAGTCGTCAAACGTTTATTTGCCAATATGCACGAGCTCGTAAACACAAGTGGAATTGCAATTACTATTGGAGACCCACATAATCGGTTTGGCAGGAATAAGTGTGGCGCAAGTTTAGTCTATTAGGTGCTTTGAACTGACCCATCTGTGAAGAGCAATGTGCTTTCATTATTTATGTATTATTTTGCCCTCGCTTGCGTAAAGCACTATCGAACTCCACCATGCTGAAATACCCTTTAGTTAAGTATGTTGCGAGGAATACGAGAAGACCTTCCGATAAGGTTAACCAACCAAAAAATAAAGAACAAAACGGATCTATTCTAGTGCAGATGATAGACTCAGATCATCGCGTAAGTGCCGGAGAGTGACTTCTGAGAGCCTTAAAATATCTTATCAATCAATGTAGATATCGGTGGGCAGCTGGCTGCTGGCTAAGTCAGAAGCGGCTGAAATAAAGTTATGCAAGCCTATTCTGTGCGCACAAAAGCACTCAGTGAAGGCATCGCAGTTACCATGGCCGAAAGTCGCTGCTAATTACCTTTCCGAGCAACCTTACCTCCTAAAGCTGATATGATTACTGACCTCAGATTTGGTTCCTATTCGACCCTGAAAACCGCACGGTTTTCTTACATAAACCGCGTATTTTACTTAGAGAAATAATAATATAAGTATAAAGATCTGACGACAATTTATCGAAAGCAAACGTAGGCCCGCCAAATTATCTTCTATCTTTGTACAGTTCAGAGCATTTTCTAAAAAAGCTCTTCATATGGGAGACTGAGGCAATTCAGGAAGTTCTAAAGGCTTCATTTTTGAGATGAGTAAAGGTTCGCACTGAGGTAAGTTACGCGTAGGTTGGTGATTAGTTGAGGCCAGGGTAGGATTAGGAATATGGCTAAGATTTATGTTTACTTTCGGAATAGTGTTAGGTTTATGAGCCAGGGATACTTAATCTTCCCGGATGTATTCACTTCAGTTCACCGGAGAATATTTATTGTGGGAAGAACCTGTAGTGTTCACTGCTGCCCGACGACCGCCTATTTCTTGACGTCACAGACAAGGTCATTCAGATCATAGGACCTTTCGCGAACACACTTTTCAGCGTGCCTCCGACCAGACACAAACTTGTGCGCGAGACACCGACCGCCTACGCCGTTGTCTACTCTCGCGCCGTTCGTCGCGAGGACGCCACGCTCTCACACGGTCCTCAGGATCGAACACCACGCCAGACTGAGTCAACCCTTCTGCTAACTATTCTCCTATTTATTCTGTACAGAACATAATCTTCCCATTAATTTGTCGTTTCAATACTTCCTTCACCTCCTAAGGAACAGGGTTCGGAAGGTTTGAGTCGTTGGGGTTAAACCTGAATAGCCTTAACTCTTCGCAATAAACCTGTAGGAGTTAAGGCTAAAACGATTAACCCTAACACCTACAATCTTCCAGACCCTGGTTCCTTAGGAAATAGAAGTCTTGGGAAGGCGAGAGTAGAAGGAAGAGTTTATTGTGTACACTGGACGGAGAATAGATGGAAAGAGTTTTGACTCGCGGATGCACGCAGTCCGGCTGCTAGGGCGTCAATTCCGGAGTCACTAGAGCATCAGGAACCGCCGGCGAATGCTTTGTCCCGGGGACCAATGGGGCTGCTGATGTCTAGACTACCGCGTGCGCACGACCTTGAGGTTGGCTAACGCTGGCTAGCCTGAGCGCGCGTTCTCGCTGAAGAGTGTGTGAGCGTCGGTCAAGGACAGTTAGTGCCTAGCCTAGCAGTGGGCGCGCAGGCAGGCTAAAGGCGCCATGCGTCAGCGATTGGTCTTGGGCTGCAAATGGCTGCAGCAAGGCAACTACAAACCTTCCTGTTCCCGTGTCCTCTTTATGTTGTCGTATAAGTACTCTGTCGTAACGATGGCATGTGTGTGGTGTCACCGTCATATTACGCCCTTTGAAATCCCCAAGGAAGGACACAAAAAGAATGACAACATAAGAGGCCACCCGGAGGAGAGTTTATTGTGTACAAAACCCGGAATTGCTGTTTCAGGTGGCTGTTGGGCCGCTGGCTTTAGCCAGCGCCTGATGTGGCCGCGGGGCGAAGCCCGAGCCTGACGTGAAATGGCGGTATCTTCGTCAGTCGGTGTTGCAACTCACTGCCTGAGCTGTGAAAGTTGATTATAAGTGATTGTCAAGTGCGTTCGCTTGTGGGATGGTTGGGAGCTTTTGAATAAGGTCTATTGCAGGGGGTTAAGTGAGTTAAACCCAGCAACCGCGATCTTCAGACCATAGTTACTTAGTAGAGTAGAAGTTGGTAAAGGCTGGAGTGTTAGGAATATTATATGTGAACAAAAGGAACAGAGAGGAGTTGGAAGAAGTCTGACTTGGAAGAACTCGACCGCCGAGGAGATGGACCGGGTCCCAAGTGCCAGTTTGAGAGCAGTCAGGCCAGTAGACAGTGATAGAGTGTTCATTGGTTAGGTCGGCCTGCAATTGGTTGGACAGCGTGTGAGTAGAAATCAACGTGTGCGGCCTTATTCTCGCGCGCCAGTAGGTTCGGAGGCCGCCGTGACCTTGAGGTTTAGATGGATTGAGGCCACGACAGGAAGGACAAGCATCGGGCAGGCACGACCCACTACAGGTCATCTGCCGTGCGGTGCACCTCGAGGAACTGCGATTAGTTAGGCACGAGTGTGGGCTTGCGTGAGTCTCCACAAGTGTATGTGCGGTCGGGTGCAGCGTGCAAGGTCATCGCAGGGGGTTCAGTAAGTTAAAATTTAGCAACTGCGATCTTCAGACCATGGTTTCTAAGTAGTGAATAAGTCAATCGAGGAACAGTATATTGTGTACACAGAGATACAAAGATTAATAGGGAAGAATATTGACTAAGGAGAGCATGATCTTCTGCTAGAGGGGCCTTATAGGTGTTAGGGCTGTGGAGGTTAACGCTAACATCGATAATCTTTCAGGCTCGGTTTCTTAGGAGATGGGCGAAGTCTTGGGAAGGCAGAATAGGCAGAATAGTATATTGTCAACAGAGGAGTTAGGGGGAAAGTTGCCACTTCGCTCGACGTGGCGTTCGGTCGCGAGAGAGCGCGGCGCCGTCTCGTCCGTCCCTCAGGGGACTGAATCCCAAGTCACCGTAATCTCGGGTGGCCGCCGAAGGTTCGCTTTGCATCAGGTAGCTTGATGGTGATTGGACTTCGCAAGCTGGGCGCAGTGTGGGCGTGTGCTCGTGAGTCGCTCAGACCATTGAGCGAGAACGGACAGGGTGCCGGCAATTAGCGCCTGACTGCAGGCGGCATTATGCACGCAGGCCAAAGGCGCCATGCGTCAGATCTTGGGTTCCAAGTGGCTGCTAGGGTCGCTACAGCGTGATCCGAAGTGCGGCGTAGTTGCAGGAAATCACCGCGGCCCAGATAGCAAGTGTTCACGCGGGCAGGTTTGGTATTTGTCGCCGGCCCAGAAGGAATCATTGCAGCAACTGTGTTTGGCTGTTCCCAGACGTCGAGATCAACGGCTGCGGGACATCAGGAAAGTCCACTTCGATGCGAGCTAGTCACAACAAGGTCATCGCTTGGGGATAGTCCCAGAGAAGACACAGCACCTTCCAGCAGTCTTCCTTGACAAACGAATCACTGTGGCACTCGGCCACAGGCACAACAGCTCAGGACAGCCTACAAGGTTATACTGGCATTTGGTTAGGCTGGGCTCCTGAAATAACCCTTACCCAAATGCCGTACCCGACGGTTACACACTGCACAAGGACAACACTCCGGTCTCGAGAGGAATGATATTTTTAGGCGGCTGATTGCGAAGAAGCAGATGTAATCTCTGATCTCTGATGTGATCTCTGATCTCCGCCTGACCTTTCAAAATCCGCCGCGGATCCATCATCAGGTGTAATAGCAAAAAAGGCTCGAATGGTTCGCCCTTCCAGTCTCCTCCGAGACCCTGGGGCATACATCTGTAACGACGCTGTACTCTAACAAATGCCTGTCCCGCATGTCTGGCTTTCGTGTGCGCCAGCGCGTGCGCGCTGGAAGTGTCAAGGTCGGGACTTGTCTGGCCTCACTTGCCAGTCACTTCTCAAGGCGAGGCCATTGTACAAACTGTGGGAGTTGTTTACGCTCAGTCACTCCCGGAACTGACGATCTATCGCAAAAGGGTTAAGGCTAAGCCGGTTAAACACTAACAACTGCGATCTTCCAGGCCCGGTTCCTTAGAAGAAGAAGAAGAAGAAGAAGAAGAAGAAGAAGAAGAAGAAGAAG